>OZ024734.1:46394202-47594202 GCA_964016875.1 Fallopia convolvulus | reverse complement strand
AGGCTTTTATGAGTTTTAGCCCCAATTTCAAATTTATGTTAGGCTTGTAGCCCCAATTTCAGATTAAATTATATGGATTGATGATTAGATGATTGATGAATTGTGTGTGTCAGTGTGTGTATTGAATTTCCCAAGAGTTGATGAATTTGTGTTAGAGCCTTAAATGTAACACCCCGAATTAACGTCGGGACATTACTAGGTAGTTTGACCCTAACGGGTCCTACGCTGAACCGATTGACAACTAGAATACCTGGACCTTGCAACTCGGGCACGACAAGAAAACTATTTTAAAACATCCAACTGTCATTCACAAACCACATTTTTAACAATGTCATGCATGAATCCCAAATGTCTAGCCAAATTACATTCAACACCAGAAATCTACTAAAGTCAACAACATATTAAAATATCCAAAACAACTGGCAAGACTAAACTGAACTCCCAACCCATTCAGTGACCTAGTGACACACGTCAACGATCCGTTGCAGCATCTGACCTAGGCTCCAACACGGGACCTGTGTGAGTACCTGGAACTGAAAAATAAAGTCCCCGAGGGGTCACCTACTACCCTAGGCAAGCTAGATAACACACGACAATAGTAAGACGTTTGAAAAACAACAATTATTCAACAACATAATTTTTAACAAGTGAATTGAATAGAACAGAATAGGTCAACACACATTTCACAACCTAGAGAATATGTGAAAGAAAAGGCAATGAGACATACCATAATCAAACTAACAAACACAAAAGTAAAACATTTATAATAATAACCAACACTTCGACATTCCACAATTAAAGGAAGATACAACGAATAAACAAATTCATTAAGCGTGGCAAGAATTTACAAGGTCGAATTCCAACTAAGTAATCACACGCACGCACACAACAAAACCATTCACAATCCTATTGGGAAATGCCATTCTCCCTTCCACCACCGCATTCCCATCTAAGGCGCTAACTCCCTGCGCCCGAGTGCAGAGGCAGGCCCTCCCACTTTCCATATACGTTATCCTTCCAACCCCTGGTCAAGCCTCCACTGGAGCACTTGCCAAAAACAAGCAATCAATTTTTATTTTTAAAGGGGCCCGGCCGACACACGACCATGGCTAGACGCCTCTTCGCCACCGACAATCGTCACACATGATCGTGCCGGTTACGCTGCCAGCACAGAGAAAGCGATACTATTTCCTCTACGAGAAAACGTTTAAAATGGAAAGCACATCACATCATGCATGAAAACATTTCACATGGAAAACATACATTCGGGACTAACTCCCAAAACCAATCTCACAATCACGGCATGAAATCTAACAAGACTAGAATAAAGTCGAGCAAGTCGAGAACGACTTACCTGGAAAGCGATCCTCGATTGACGTAAGTAATGCGGCAATACTAAAGACCTACGAATCATAACGTTCACGGTTATTCGACTAACCGCGAGAAGTAGCTTTTGATTCTAGGCAAGCACAACTATAATGGTTTCGCCAAGTGCGAGCTGCCAGATTTTCATGGTATCCAAACAATGTGGTTTGACTTGATTATATTATTTCTAACGAAAGTTTAGGTGTAACGAACTTAAAGGCCAAAATCAACTTTTCTAAACCACTAGGAATGTATAGCTTAGCCTTAGCGACACGAGCTCAAAACTCAAGGGTCACAACTTAAGGTTCAAGTTCCAAAGTGGGGATGTCAAATCCCTAACCCTAACACACACTCAACCTACACAATTATAATTCGAGACACCCAATTCAAAGCCTCACAAGACAACGAGGTTCATCACACAAGAAGTCGATCAATAGCTCTCATAAAAAAAATCTGAGACCCACATTCCCATCAATATCCAATCATATGCACACACACGAATTTCACTCGAACTACTCAATCTATAATGGCCAAGATACAACCATTATTTGTTGTCACACTGAACCACAATTTACATACTCGTCCCAGCAATAAAACAAAGGAAGAAAAGTAATTAACTAAATAAACAACAAGAGCTTAGCAGTTCAATCAATTGAGTGAATCATTCACGCAGTTTACAAGGCAAGAGCATGAATCAATCAAAACTAAAAATGACACAATCAACACAACAATTTACAAAGGCTACTAGAGAACCAAGGATCACACGAAAGAACGAGGGTTATCCGACCTTACAAAGTCAGATTTGCACCAAGACTCGAACGACAAAGATGGCTTCCGATCTGGGGTGCTTTGCCTCGGAAATTGGACTGATTTGCTCGATGGTCTTGACCTTGAACTTGTGGGTTCCCTTGCTTGCTTCGGCAGTGAATGGAGGAGCAAACCGTCGAAGGTGGTTCAACACGCAATGGCTCTACGTCTTCGATTGGCTTTGAGCTCGACTACGAAGGACCAGATCTGATTATGGTGCGAGTCAAGTCAGTAGGGAACAAGAGGGGAGATGGATAGGTCGGGGCCAAAAGGCGGACGGAACTTACCGGCGAGGCCTCGCAGTGGCGAAGTCGAGGAGGCGACGGTAAGGACAGGCGGCGGAGTTCCGGTGACTGCGGTGAACAGGGGCGTCGTGCAACTCTTGTTCGGGCTAGCGCTTCCGATGGCGCTCTCAGAGGCGAGCCAAGGCGCGACGAAAAGCAGAAGACGGTTGCAAGCGTGGTTGGAACAGAACGATGACGGTTCGAGCTCCTTGCTGTCTCACCACCACCGGCGCACGAGGACGGCGACGCGAGAGGGCCGGTGGACAGAATACAACGCGTCGAACCCGCGATGGTTTTCGGCGGCGGGCCGTGACACAAAGGAGGCGCCAAAACCAAGGTGACTCGCGGAGATTTGGCAAACGGGTACCAACCCCGACGAACTCAGAAGGGAAAAACAAAGTCGCTTGAGCTTGAGCTCTCGGTGTCCCTTCTCCAAGCGTGTTTGACGGCGCCTCAAAGGAAGAACGAAGGAGGAAAGGTAGGGCAAAGGTGGTGTAAAGAGAGGATTGAATATCGGGTTCGGTTTGGGCTTATAACTACAAGTTGGGCTTTTTGGCCCAAAAGACAATGGGTAGGTGAAATGGTAGCAAAAAGGAGACAATTTAAGACGGAGGAATAATTTATCGGGTTTTCTCGAAACCCGAGTGTTACACTAAATTCATAGTTAGAGTATTTGTGTTTGTGTGTTGAGTTGATGAAATATTGATGATTTGTGTAATCGTGTGTGTGCTAAATTAATGACTTCAAATTATTTATGTGTGTTGAATTTATCAAATTTGTTGATGGAGGAACTTCCATTATGTTTATGAATTTAGAATTTGATGTTCATGTTCTTTAATTGTTTAGGTAATGAAGAGATTTTTTCTACCCATTGGGGGTTCACAAAATATAGGTTCTAGTTCTAATCTCGATCCATTAAGTGTTCCTAGTTTGTCTAGTGTTGATCCGCCAAGAATGGCAACTCTGTCTACTACTAATGTTGAGGTTGGCTCTGATTATTTGTCTGCTGATCCAAGGTTAAGGAGAAATATATTTGACTATGATTTGAAGGATAGAGAAAGGGTTAGACGAGCTTATTTGCAAAAGGGACCTTATCAACCTAAAAATAATGATTTTCCTGCGATTGTATTTGGAAATCAAACTCGTAGATTTTTTCCCAGTTGATTCAATGATTAAAGTTCTTGGTGGGAATATAGTATCAAAAGATGTTGCCTTTTGCTTACCTTGCTATCTCTTCAAACCCGATCTTGGTAAACAAGGAGGTGGTGACTCATTTGTTTGGTATATCTTTTGGCGCGGTTAGCTTTGTTTTTACCTATTGCTACAACTACTGGTGAAAGAGCTTTTTCTGCTATGAAGCTTATCAAAACTTCATTACGCAATCGGCTCGGAGATGAGTTGATGAATGACTGTTTGATTACTTATATTGAGAAAGATGCAGTGCGTCGTATAGAAATTGAAGATATTATTGTACGATTTCAAGATATGAAATTGAAAATATGTGTATAATGTCTTTCAAATAAATCTTTAAATACTTATTATATTCTAATATTAATAAAAATCAATACATAAATGTGAAGCATTTATTTGACTTGAGAGGGACAACTTTTATAGTTAGACACGTATTACACTTATGAGGAATATGAGCAATACACCAATCTTGGAAGCGCACCAACAACGATGTCGAGAGACCTCTGTGCAACATTAATTAATTTCATACACTATCTTTTTGTGTTTAAAAAAATTAAAGTGTATAAATTTGTTGAAGCCTTTTTGTAAAGGGTTGTTCAAAATACTCGATGAGCCATAATTCGATCCGACTCGATTCGTAATTTACGGGATGGATCACGGGTCAATATTTTTAGGATTAATCTAAGGGTCAAGTGGGTCAAATAGATCATTTTGACCCATTTTACTGGGTCAAACGGACCACCTCATGACCCGTCCCGTAAAACCCATAACCCGTAATCCGGATTATGGGTCGATTTTTTTTTACGGGCCAACTCGTGGATGTGATGAATCAAGAGTTTTGAGCATTTAGTGGGAGCGTACTCCACGATATGATCAATCAACAAAGATACATGCATGTTACAAGTTTAAATTTTATTTTCACTAAAAAATGCCTAGCTATCTGGGATATAATAGGCGTGGATGGGTGCAAATTTAGTACGTGGGGATTAAATTGAAAAAGAAGAGCATCAATAGAAGAACTTGTATTCTCAGTTGGTTGAAGATGGGTTAAAACTTAAAATCAAAGCTTGATAATGTAATTTTAACAAATGGAAAGATGGGACCATTAATGTGGGACAACAATCATAGCATAGTATGAGCGTATAGGAGGATTTGCACCGCACCCAACAAGCGATGTGTTTTATCATCTTTTTTATCGAATAGCCAAGTCCCCCAACCCCTACATTTGGAAAAATGTGTACTTTTAACCCCTCATAGAAAATCTTTTAGAGTAGTTATTACTCCTATAAAGTAGGGATAAATTTGGAAAAAGGTGGAAAAAATATTAAAAGGACATGTTTTATGAAAAATAGAAAATGGGATAAAAGGACATGTTTCAAGAACGAAGGGAGTATATAAATTGAATATATATAAAGAGAAATGATAGATGTGATGAATCAAGAGTTTTGAGCATTTAGTGGGAACATGTACTCCACGATGTGATCAATCAACAAAGATACATGCATGTTACAAGTTCAAAATTTATTTTCACTTAAAAATGCCTAGCTATCTAGGATATAATAGGTGTGGATGGGTGCAAATTTAGTACGTAGAAAATAAATTGAAAAGGAAGAGCAACCAATAGAAAAACTTGTATCCTCAGTTGGTCGAAGATGGGTTAAAACTTAAAATCAAAACTTGATAATGTAATGATTTTAACAAATGGAAAGATTGGACCATTAATGTGGGATAACAATCATAGTATAGTATGAGTGTATGACAGGATTTGCACTGCACTCGACAAGCGATGTGTCTTATCATTTTTTTTAACGAATAGCCAAGTCCCCCAATTACCTCTACATTTGGAAAAATGTGTATTTTAACCCCTCATAGAAAATTGTTTAGAGTAGTTATTACTCCTATAAAGTAGGGATAAATTTGAAAAAAAGTGGAAAAAATATTAAAAGGACATGTTTTATGAAAAATAGAAAATGGGATAAAAGGACATGTTTCAAGAACGAAGGGAGTATATAAATTGAATATATGTAAAGAGAAATGATAGATGTGATGAATCAAGAGTTTTGAACATTTAGTGGGAACGTACTCCACAATGTGATCAATCAACAAAGATACATGCATGTTACAAGTTCAAAATTTATTTTCACTTAAAAATGCCTAGCTATCTAGGATATAATAGGTGTGGATGGGTGCAAATTTAGTACGTAGGGAAAAAACTGAAAAGGAAGAGCAACCAATAGAAGAACTTGTATCCTCAGCTGGTCGAAGATGGGTTAAAACTTAAAATCAAAACTTGATAATGTAATGATTTTAACAAATGGAAAGATGGGACCATTAATGTGGGATAGCAATCATTGCATAGTATGAGTGTATGACATGATTTGCACTGCACCCGACAAGCGATGTGTCTTATCATCATTTTTAACGAATAGCCAAGTCGCCCCCATCCCTATCCCTACCCCTACTCCGGGCTCGGACAAAAACATTTTACATATATAAGCTGCGAAGAGATTTTCATTTTTATTTAAAGAAAAAGAGGTAAGTTGAATAGCGACGTATCTTTTTATTTATTTTTTTCAAAATTTTAAGGGGATTATTCATTTTACTAAACACAATTGTTAACATATATAATGCTCAATGCATAAATAAAATAAGGTTTTAGAGTATCTTAAATAAAAAAATACATTATCCTTTAAAAAAGGTTACTGGTTAATTAATTACTATTAGATTTATTATTCTGATCTATTGTTAAAAATAATATTTTGTTTGTTTGTTTCGGGTTCGGCTCTGAGATGAGTTGATGAATGACTGTTTGATTTTATATTGGGAAAGATGTAGTGCGTTGTATTGAAATTGAAGATATTATTGTACGATTTCAAGATATGAAATTGAAAATATGTGTATAATGTCTTTCAAATAAATTTTAAATACTTATTATATTCTAATCTTCTATAAGTCTATAACAACTTAAAAATTATCCTCAAAGGTCACATAAATGCATAGAATTTATTACAAATCTATGTATAGTATAAATTTAGGTGATAAAAATTCAAAAAATCATCTATAGCATAGTGGTAATGGTGTTTCTTAATAACACATTGGTCTTAGGTTCAATTCTTCTTGAGAGCATTTAATAATAATAATAATAATAATTAATCTTAAGCTATTGTAAATCTATTATAAAGTTAAAAGGTTTTGCTCAATAATAGTCAATCTTAATTTTGCAACTTTTCGTATTACACACAAAATATGGCATCAACATTTGGTATTATACACATAGCATAATATCAACTTTTGGCATTGCACCATTAAATTTTGCAACCATTAATATTAAACACAATGATAACATCAAACATTTGGTATTACCTAAGTAATTTAAAATCATTAAATTATAACTTTTGATATTACAAATAAAAGTAAAAAAAAGTCAATCATTCACATTACAAACACAAGATAAGTTCTAATTTAATGTATAATTTTTTATGTTCTACTATTTTTCTCATTATAAGTCTTTCACTTTTTGCATATGTATTTCATTCACTATTAAGCCAAAAAAAAAGATAACCCAATTTGCAAGAAAAGAATGAACAATATAAGATTTTGATCGGGAGGGTATTGCGGAAAAATAGTAGAAGTTAAATAGAAACATATTACATACCAATATACCATACACAAAATAATATTATTCAGTCCGAGTTAAAAAATTTACGGTTTATTTTTATTCAATCTTTCTATATGATAATATTTAGATTTTAGTCAAAACATGTTATAATTACCTTATGATAACCAAAAATATATTTATTTTTTAAATAATAAACATAGTACATAAATTTGCCCCATCTAACAGACGGGTTAAACAATCTATTATTGATAAAAATCAATATATAAATGTGAAGCATTTATTTGACTTCAAAAGGACAAGAGAATAATAAATTAAAATTTTTATTCACCCGTATTGGTATGCATTCTATTATAATAAAACTATTATTAAAATTAAAATATTATCTTAATCTTTTTATCTAAATAGTAATCCTCAAATTAAATATTTAATTATTTAATTAAAATTTTAGTAAAGTTATTCATTTTGGTCGAATAAATACGCTGACAATCTGACATTATTTCCACCAATGTTGAAATATAATAAGTATGTAAAGACTTATATGAAAGAAATTAAATTAAATATTTATACTTGGCTATTCATTTCATTTCAAATTTCCTTATTCCAATAAATAAAAAAAAATTATGTTCATATAGAAAGTATATGAAAGATAAAATATCATTGTCGATTATTCAAAATTTCATATCGCGAGAACCACATTAATTTGAATCTAAAAACAAATCGTTCATAGATTAATCAATTAAAATTAAAATAATACTTCAACTATCAATTTAAGATGGATAAAAATTTCTATATCATACATTGGTATGCACCGATTAAATGATCAAATAATTTATATAGTTACAATTTTTAGCATTTTTTTTGTTATCTTACAAATATTTATAGTATTTTATAATGTAATTTAATCTAATATATATAAAAGTAATAAGGTTTGGAGCCACCACATTGCGCCACATCATCTTTTGCCACATGTCATTCATAAAATGGGCCACATTAGATTTTGACACATGTCATCTCCTCATTAATTCGTATAAATTATACAAATAAATTGGTAGTTTTGGAAACAAATCTTACAATATCATTTAATATTTTAGAAATAATTCAAATAATAATTTTGGAAGTTTCTAGCATATCTACTATGAGTTTGGTTCAAATGAAACCAACCCTCAACATGAAACGGAAGGATAGTTGTCAGCCGTCGGATCACATGATCCAATGGCTTAGATTACTTCTGTGATTTTGAAAAAAAAAATAAAACAAATAAGGAAGGTGACAATTTTGTAAATGCACCCAACTTCTATACCCTTAACCTAAAATATCAAAAATAAGCCCAATCTACTATAAAAGATTAAAGCTCCAAATGATCCAAGGACGATTGACGGACGATCGAAGGACGACGAGTCTCCAAACGATCGAAGGCTCCACAAACGCTCGATCCAGGAACGTGATTCGGTCCATCGCCCTCACCTTCACCTTCGCCTTCAATCTCTCCCACGAATCACGATGCCTCCAAAAACTAATCGAAAAGGTATAAGCCCTAATTTTCTTCACCTTATGCAATTGAAGAAGGAAATTTGCCAGATTCTGATTTTTTTTGTTCTTTGTTTATGCGATTGAAGAAGGAAATTTGTCGATAAATTTTGTATGTTAATCGAGTTAATTATAAAATTTTCAAAAGCACCCTAGATCCCGATTACGATTATTCCTTTTGATGAAAATTAGTATCAAATTCTGATTTCACTTAAGGATGCAATGTTTCCTTCTTGAAAGTGATGATGAAGCTTCATGCAAGTAAAATTGTGGAGACATCTGGAACATGTCATCTTCGTCTTGTATATTGATTAGATCCAGTAGCGTGAACATTATCTTCGTCAAGTAAAATTGCTCTGTGTTTATTTTATTCATTCTACTACAATGAGGACAAGACAGTGTATATGGATCTAAAATCTGTATAAACCCACACTACAACCATGGACCTTGAAAATTGGATTTATCTTTTCGAAAGTTGCATGAATCTTGGTTTTCTCCACAATACAGTCACTTGAGGCCATTTCTTGTAGCAATAGACCGCCATTTCGAGCAAAATTCCTGGCTCTTTGTTCCTTCCTTCTCTTTAGCATTCGGTAGATCCAGTAGCAATCGAATAACAATGTAAAAGTGCATTAAAAACATGTAAAAGTGCACCAGAAACTAATAATAGTGCATAAGAAAGAAGTGCAATTATAATGTCAAAAAGTGCATTAAGAACATGTATAAGTGCATTGAAAACATGTAAAAGTGCACCATAAACTAATAATAGTGCATAAGAAAGAAGTGCAAGTATAATGTCAAAAAATGCATTAAAAACATGTAAAAGTGCATTAAAAACATGTAAAAGTGCATTAAAAACATGTAAAAGTGTACCAGAAACTTATAATAGTGCATAAGAAAGAAGTGCAAGTATAATGTCAAAAAGTGCATTAAAAACATGTAAAAGTGCATTAAAAACATGTAAAAGTGCACCAGAAACTAATAATAGTGCATAAGAAAGAAGTGCAATTATAATGTCAAAAAGTGCATTAAAAACATGTAAAAGTGCATTAAAAACATGTAAAAGTGCATTAATTTAAGAAAAGCTTATTAGCTCAAATGGAAGAGCAATGTGCTTATGCACAGAGATGTGGGTTCGAATCCCATATAAGCTAATTTGATCATGATCTTCTTTGAAAAATAGTGGTTTATTAGTTATTTGACACACGATAAAATATAACTTCTTTTAGTACCTACCTAGTTAGGTTAGGAATAAATGTGTTAAGAATTAATTTTTGTAAGATATCATATTAACCCATGTAGGAATCGAACCTACATCTTTGTGCACAAAAGCACACCGCTCTACCATTTGAGCTAATAGGCTACTTGTACTAAAACAAAAATTTGACCTTCATATGTTTTCAACTCGGATGGACATGTGGGCAAATAGTATGTCGTTCCCCCTTGAGATAGCTCAATGAAATATTCACCACTGTTTTTAGGTGATTCCTCATTCAGAATAGTAGTTGAAGAAGAGTTTGATGTCCCCACTACAACAACATAAAAGGGAAATATAAAGGTGTTAGTTGAAAATCAGTAAAAGTGCATTGAAAGTATAATAAAGTGCATTGTATACTAGGAAAAGTGCATTACCTAAACTACTAACTAAATCAGTGGAAAGTAAAAGATATAAAAAGTGCTATTAAGTAGAAAAAGTGCACTAGTAAGTATGAAAAGTGCATTATTAAGTCCTAAAAGTGCATTCTCATTTGCTAGTATTACTTTTTTATGATTAGTTCAAAGTATCAACGAGAAGAGGAATTCATTGTTCAAAGTGTGTTATTGAAGTATGAAAAGTGCACTAGTAAGTCCGAAAAGTGCATTCTTAAGTCTGAAAATTTACACAGTTCAATCGATTCACACAGTTCATTCGATTCACACAGTTCAAGATTGGCCTAGTATTAAGTTCGATTCACACAGTTCAATCGAAATCCAACTAGATTCACATAGTTCAATTGACCAGTTCAATCGATTCCGAAATTCACATAGTTCGATCTCGTTCAACGAGTTCGAATGACCAGTTCAATCGATTCCGAAAAATCACATAGTTCGATCTCGTTCAATGGATTTGTGAATTCCTCTTACCACTTTCTGCCATGGTTGGAACGAGACTCGCAGATTCAAACTCGTTGGATTTCGGATTCGGCGATTGCGAAATCTTCGATCGAAGGGCACAATCTTCCGTTTGAACGAAATCTTCGATCGAAGGGCACAATCTTTCAGATTCAGCGATTACCTCTTACCACTTCCGTTTCAATCGAAGGGCAAAATCGATTCAATCGAAGGGCAAAATCGATTCAATCGAAGGGCAAAATCGATTCAATCGAAGGGCAAAATGATTCAATCTCGTTTGAACGAAATCGAAGGGCAAAATCGATTCAATCGATTGAGTCTTCAATTTACCCCCAAAAACAAAACAAAAAAGAAAAAAGAAAAAGGATTAATTAATTAGAGAGGAAAAAGACATAATTGCCCCCTTCTTTAATAAAAAAAGAAAGAAGATCAGCCCTTGGATCTCCTTGATCCAAGGGCCCAAAATTCTCCTTTCGTTTCATGTTAAGTGGGTGTTTTATGGGAACCAAACTCTATGTACTATAGAGTTTGGTTCAAATGAAACAAACTCTTATCCTAAAACGTGAAACGAATGCACTTTTCCTAGTTAGTAGTGCACTTTTCATACAAAAGTGCATTGAAAAATACAAAAAGTGCACTACGAAAAAGCGCACTACAAAAAGTATGAAAAGTGCACTAAAAAGTACGAAAAGTGTAAATGCGAAAAAGTGCATTGTGAAGTAGGAAAAGTGCACTACTAACTACAAAAAGTGCATTCGTTTCAGGATAAGAGTTCGTTTCAGGATAAGAGTTTATTTCATTTGAACCAAACTCATCTACTATATGTATTAATTATTCTTTCAACTTCATAGAGTTTGGTTCAAATGAAACAAACTCTTATCCTAAAACGAACTTTTATCCTGAAACGAATGCACTTTTTCTAGTTTGTAGTGCACTTTTCCTGGTTCGTAGTGCACTTTTTTGGATTTGCACTTTTTATACTTTTTCAGTGCACTTTTCGTTTTTTTTATAGTGCATTTTTTCAGATTGCACTTTTTGTATTTTTCAATGCACTTTTATACGAAAAGTGCACTACGAACTAAGAAAAGTGCATTTGTTTCACGTTTTAGGATAAGAGTTTGTTTTATTTGAACCAAACTCCAACTTCATATTCCACTTGGAAATTTTGTTTCTACTTAATTAAAATTTATTTTTATTTTCCAAATTTAGATAATATCTTAATTTTTGGTCGGAGATAATATCTTAACTAAAAAATGGTTGGATTTTTTCCTTATAAGACAATAAATTATATACGCTCAATCTCATCTCTCCCATATTTTCAAAATATATCTTTTTTGCTTTATTTTATTCATATTTTATCTCTTTCTTTTAAATTAAACTTATTTATCAAATATTGTCAAGGAAAATGAGCAATGTAGATTATTTTATGTTAATAATGTTTATTCTCAAGTTTAAAATTAATAATCTATATTTAGTTTATTTTATTTTATTTAAAATACTAATTTTTATACATATTACAGGAAATAAATTACTTACATTAAATTTTATATTATATTTTTATGTATAAATATCTTTTTATAGTATATCTAAAAAAATATCGAGTCATAGTCGTACAAGGCACGACGGGGACAACTAGTTAACTCTAATTTAATATACTTTATTACATGTTTTGATTTCTAAAAAGGGGGAATTTCACAAAACCACCCCTGAATTAAGGACTTGTGCACAAAACCACCCTTATAAATGGAAATTACATTGAACCACCCTTAAAAAAAATCTGTTAGCAGCTGACCACCCATTCATTTAATCCGTTAAATTTTCTGTTAAATATCATAAAATTACAAAAATATCCTTATGGTATCATATGGAATACTCTTGTCAATTCTAGGTTTCCCTTCTAACTCGTCGTATCCCATTCTCCCCCTCAGCCATAACCGCCTCCTCCTGCTCGGTCTCCTCAAATCTTTGATTCTCCGTATTCGAACACCCATCTATCTGTATATGGACCTTCTCCGTCTTCCCTCAAGTTTGCCTCCACCCAAATTCGCCTCTCTTTCCAACCACGCCGACGATTATCGTCGCCGCTCTCCTCAACTCATATCCTCTTTTGATGTGTTGACTTTTTCTTTGCAAATTTACACATTGTTGCAAAAATCATCTAGCCTGGATTATCTATTTGGGTTAATGTTAAAGTTTCATTAAACTTTTAATCTTACCATTTACACCACAATTTTTTCCGATCTGAAATTTATGGCACAAATTGATTCTATGTAATAAGGGTTAAAAAGTTTTCAGATCTCGTTTCGACCTCTGGTTTATATGTTCCAGTGGAAACCTGATTTTGGCATGGTTTTTCAATGAAAATATGCAATTTCCTAATAGTGTCGAGGTGTTGGTACCATCTTGAGTTTGGCTTCCAGAGGAAGAGGGTGAGTTTAGTGGTGGGGGGTTTGAGCTTTAGGATAAATTGGTAATCTATAGATAATATAAGGGTATTTTTGTAATTTTATAAAATTTTATAATAAATTCAACGGATATAGTTAGATGGGTGGTCATTTGCTAACAAGTATTTTTTAAGGGTGGTTAATGCAATTTCCATTTATATGGGTGGTTTTGTACATAAAACCTTAATTCGCGGGTGATTTTATGAAATTCACCCTTCTAAAAATGTAAATTTTTAAATTAAAATTATTATCTATCTATATACATTATAAAATAGAAAAATTTGGCCAATTAATGACCAAAACACCTAATGAAATAATGAGAGTAAAAAAGGAAAAAAAAAGTACATTTTAAACTTAAATCATTTAACCCCTCTTGCAATTGACATTTGGTTTAACCCCTCTTGCAATTGACATTTAGTATACTTTAAGATTCAGGATAAGTATCCAATGAAACTAAAAAAAATTGGCCATTTATGACCAATCTATCATCTATATCTATTATAAAATGGAAAAATTTGGCAAATTAATGACCAAAGCATTTAATGTAATAATAATAGTGAAAGGGAGGGAAAAAAATAAAAGGTGATTTTAGGGTTGCAATTTGCAAGATAAATTGGATAAAGAAAAGTATTATAAAAGATGAGCAACCCACATAACTACATAAGCAATCTATTTTAAAAAATTCAAATTAAAAAATAATTTATAAAGTTCTCAATCTAAATTTCAAACAATTAAATGATATGCTATATTTCATTTGTCAACACAAATAAACTCTGCTATTAACAATATGTATGCAAACGATTTAAAATTTTGTAAGAATAAAAAATTATAACCGACATGAAACTATGCTAGCTCATGATTATTTAATTTTATTTTATTATAAAACAGGTTTACGATAATTAACAACACATAATTATACGTTATGTAATGCATTAGTTTTCTTCATATAAATATTTATACAAAAATAAGAATGGAAAATATTAAACATTTATTAGTCTATAACATTTGTGAGAGTGGCGAGACTTTTCATTTTCCGTTATTAGTTGGACATATAATCACACCTGATTAGAATATAATTGTTCAAATATTTACTAAGTGATAAAATTAGAGTTTATAACTTATATATCTCTTCAGTAGCCATCGACCGTTTAAGACTTTTCATATCACATATTATTGCATAATTAATGACATTTAAAACCCCTCCCCTACACACACACACATATTGGATAGTCATGGGATTTTAGAGGTTCATAAACTATAAAAGTTTTTGTAATTTCCTTTTTGCTCTCCATTGTGTTGATTATGTTTTTAACATTTACAATATGTTAATTTTTAATGATCAATTTTTGAAGTTCTAATTTCGATACTAATCTTTCAATTTTTCTCCCATTATTTTGTTGCTTGGTGTGCAGGTGCAAGCGAAGGTTTTAATATTCTTATTTGTAGATGCTGATTGATTGAATATTCAATTTTTGGAATGTGAGTGTGATATTGTAGTAACTGGTATGTATTTCGAGGTTTTGAATTTAGTATCAAGTTGTAATTAAAGTCATATACTTCATATTCTCCATTGTTGTTAGTGCGTGGTACTTGAAATTCATTATTAACTATGGATGCTTTGTCACTATCAATTAACTAGAAAATTCCATGATTCAAACATTATATAAAAATATGTATTATTTTCAATTACGTTGTAAGATATTTACCAAAAAATAATACTTTGCTAAGAAAAATCTTTAAAATTAAACATGTATCATTTTCAATTATATTGTAAGACAATACTTTAACAAACAAAGGAATTGTACTCTCAAAATCTATATAATATTCAAAAAAAAAATTTAAAAAAATTATATGCATAAAAAAAATTAAAATTAATAATGCATAATATTACAAATGTGAATGAAAAAATTGAAATATTATTTATTAAAGTATGATTACTCTAAACATTATGAAAATGGATAACATTTATATGTTTTTTGTTTTCGTGGAATATGATACAAGGCTCTTAGAAAAATATGCAATACTTTTTTTATTAATAATATTTTAAGAAAGATATGAAGTAGGAACTTCGACAATCATAACCTAACTTAATTTACATAATTAATTTTTATATATATATATATATATCTCATCTCATCTATCTATATGTAGTATATTGTTAGATAATTACACAAAATAAGTCATTTGGAACAACATGTTACCCTAATAATTTGACATGGATAATAAACACAAATGATAAATTATACATAGCGTTAATGAATACGGAGTATTAATTTTCTTATAACCCTCACAATATGTATATAGATAAATTGTCATTTATTAACGACATTGACGATTTTAGAATTTATAACAGTTCACTACTCAATAAATATCAATAGACCATTTGCATTCCATTATGATGGGAATCCAAAGAGTCCTAAATCTCATAGCACACAATCAATGGTAAAATGCCTATATAACTAATCATGATTTTGTGAAATAAAAATAACATTTTACAAGACCATATAATTAATGATTGAAAAATTAAAATACCCATATGGTTACTTTATGTCCATCCGTTCTCATATAATTAAAAACATTTATATATATACACATTTAATTTAATAAGTAGAAGTTTAATAAGTGTAGAAATAATTTTAAAAATAATTTTGGACCCGTGCGTAGCACGGGTAAGGCTTCTAGTTAAGTGAAAAAATAAAAAAAACTCTACTATTAAACATAAATACACAAAATTAAATATATAGAGCTTAATTCTACAATTAAAATAAGAAGACCAATAGCTTATAACTTGACCAATCCATTTCCCATGCTCAAACTCCTAATTAAATTTAAAATTAATATGAAGGTCTAATCTAAAATTAAACCAAGAATACCAATAGTCTATAAAATGACCATTCATTTTCTCAACCAAGAAGCCAATAATCTATAAAATGACCATTTATTTTCTCATGCTCAAACTCCTAATTAATTATAAGATTAATATGGAGGGAAAATAAAGAGACTATAAAAATACATAGACACACTATAAAAAGTAGAATACACCAACAAAATAATCATTCAAAAAAAAAACAAAATTAGTTAGTTTGTTTCAACATTGGTTAGTTTTTTCTCCATAGCAAACTAACAAGGTTAGATTAAGCATCTCTATTCAGTTATTAATATATCGAATTGTAAACAACATTTTGTATATTTTGTATTTTTAACGAATTCTTAGATAACACATCTAAATTACACCTTAATTACACTATTAGTCTTTGTCTATGAATTATATTTTGTTCAATTTTGTTGATTTGTATGTTATGAATTGAAAATGGAATTGATATTAACATTTTTTATTTTGATTAGTATTTATTTAATTTTTGCACCATCCTAGATTAATGTTTATTTAATTTTCTTCCTACTAATTTAGTACATAACTCCAAATATTTTTTGTTATTAAACTTATTTTGAAGAAAATACAATCATATTTTCTTTGATATATTATAAAAACAAGTTTTTTTTTGAAAACTCAATGTGCTCTACGCACAGTTGTTAGTTCCTTTTAAGAAAAAATAAACTCCATCAATGTATCTATATCTATCTATCTATCTATATAATAAAATTAAAGAATAAAATTTTATTCATTTATTACCAAACTCACAATTAATACCATATAAATAATTTTTTTAAAAAGAAAAAATTTAGATATAAAAAACTAAATTTTACAATGAACCCAATTAATAATGTGAGAAGTTGTGACTTATAGAATTCCAATGTCAAAATGTCCCCTCATATAGTTTTTTAATTTGATGCTTCTATTTTTTAAAAGATTTGAAGAGAAAGGAGATGATGAAAAAAAGGAAAAAAAAATATATATCTACTATAAATTATTTCAAAATAATTAATAGTTATATACATTGTCATGGTTATACATATCTCAATAAATATTTTTCAATGAATTTAACGTATGTTTTTTAAATTAGTGTAATAACTAAATTTAACCTTAGGTAGTTTATACTTTCGTTAGAAAGACCTTTTGAATTTCTTATGAATTCTTTATAATTTATTAAAAATGACATAATGACTCATGACTAGCTCAGATCATTGATGTGAAGATTCTAACGGTCCAACAACATAAAAAATGACATCAAAATAAAGTAAGTTGACCAAATAAGCAAGGAAATGATATAACTAAAAAATGTAAAAAAAATCTCAATATATGTTTACGAAAAATTTTATCCGTACGTATGCACGCATCATCACTAGTATAAACATAAAATAGAAACTTAGGAAGAGAGTAATGAGATTTTTCAAAAGACTAATCGAATTACGTCGTTCAAGTTCACCAGTGGGATTCGTCAAACCCAGTTTTTAATCAGATTACAGAAGCTCTTTCTTTCTCGAGTCGACAGAAACTCGCGACCATTCTTTGTCGACCATTGTCCGGCGACAGAACTCAGAGAACCGACGAGCACAAGAGGAGCGGCGCACAAGGACGCCGGCCGGTGAGGCTGAGGCCGAGAACCACAAGTTCTGACTGCTCGGATTCCGATTCCGGCGAGGTGGCTGCGAAAATCAGTTTCTAATCAGGGTTTATCAAGTGGGAATCTTGTGCGAAAATCAGGTACGAAATCCCTAATCCCTAATTTCGTATGTTCTATTGGTTTCAAATCTGATTCATCTGAGCAATAGGGCTTTCAAAGCTGAATTAGGGCTTTCAAAGCTGAATTGGGTAAAATTAGGGCTTTGTTGGTAAAATTGAAAGCTGAATGGAACGGGAAAATCGATCGACAAGATAAATCCAATCCAGGAGCTCCAGTGAACCCGAAGATTGGTGTCCCAAGCCTAGAAATCAATCACTTAAAGTAGAAGGATCGATTCGAAGGGAGTTGGTGACATGTAGAGATAATTGAGAGAGAGTTTTGAGATTGGGATTTTGTTTCTGTATTTGATTGATTTCAACCGAAGGCTCTAGCAAATTATATATAGTTGATTACATAGACTTGGGGAAGGGGAAAGACTAAATCGGACTGATTATTATGCTGAACCGATCTAATTAAAACATGTAAACTGATCGAACCGGGTTCACACTTCTATAGCTAACCCGTGCCCCTAGAATCCTGTAACAATTCTCCCTTGTTGAAACGATCCTTGTCCCCAAGGATCAAAAGTTTTACTCCTAGAATGAGCCTCTGGTGATGGACTTGTTCCAAATTATCTCCACTCACTCCAATTTGAGTTAAGTCACCATTATATCTTCCAATATTGCAGCACATCAGTAGACAAATTTCAGCTTTTGTAGCTAAGATAAAGTAGGCATCAGAATGCTCTATAAACCACACCAGACATTGAGCTTTAACGATGATCCTGTAGAATACTTTGTCCGGGTCGAATACAAAAATCAGAGTAATGCCTATTCTTGAATCCAATATTACTGTAGTGGTTGAACAATATATAATAGCCCGAGTCACATGCACCGTCACTTCCCTGGCGACACTTCTGTGGCAAAATAGCTGAACGACTTGGACTATTTCTGCAGCATGTCCAAATTTTGGAATTGAGGCTGTTATAATAATAGCAAGATTAGTTTCATAAAGTTTTGGGCATTTTCCACCTGGATCAAAGGTTAACACCACCATGCTTGCCTTCACCAAGCAAAGTACCCAAGCAACACAAATTAAACTCACATGAATTTTCTTTGCGTCCAAGGAAAAAGAGCACCTTATTTGATCTTCTTGCCATGTTTGTGCAAGCAAAACAACCAGCTGAACATATGTAAAAGTCATACCCACTATAGGAGCAACTTTAGACAAGCACACCTTAGCTAGAATAAACTCACCCCAACTGGAAAAGTTCATAGCACAATCAGTAGATGTGACATCATTTCCACCAGGATCAAAAGCAAAGCCTTTTGTGTAACCCTCCATCTTATATTGAGCCCAAATCTCAACTTGATAATATAATGAAGCAAAGTTTTTATGAGAACCACGAACCACCAGTAACAAGCAAGATTGGCAATGCATTTGAGTTCACACTTATAGACTTCCAATCAAAGGAGGCATCACTAAACAACATTTCCTCTCCTCCGGGATCAAAACAGACTACCCTCATGTGATCCGTTGTAATTTCTTCTTGTGTAGGAAACTCAAGTACAATAGAATCAAATCAGTGAACTCTTTCTTAACAACTAATACTGCCTTAGCAGCCTTGAGATCGCTTACCGTCAAAGCTTTCAGATTGAGTTTCTCTTCGTCTGATGCCATGGGAAGCAACAACTCATCAACAATCTTTTCTATTTGATCCCACATCTTCATTTCATTGCTAACCAAAGCCCTCGGTATTTCATCGAGCATTTGGTGGGCAACAAAAGTTGAGAGCTCCATTGTCCCCTTAGGTTCATCCTTTAATTCCAACTGAACAGTTTCTTCACCTTGATTCAATGGATCGTCAATGTTCCTCATCTCCTCAGTCAATCGGTTATCATCTTTCACCCTTTCACACCTAAGATTTTCATCAAATATCTTAGTTGCAGTGATCTGCTTGCCATCTCCCTTCAACAATTTGTTGATTTGTTCAATCACATTGGTGTCAGCTGATAGAAACATTTTGTTGAACACTTGGCGGGCAACCAAGTTTGAGAACTCCCTTGCCATATTTGTCTCATCCGATACATCCTTCAATTTTCCACCAGGATCAAAACTCTCACAAGGTATTTCCTCATCGTTAGTAGTTGATTTTGGCATTTCCTCGAGCACCTGGTATGCATCCAAATTGGGGGATTCCTTCGTATAATCTGTTTTTGCAGCAACTCCATTTGAACGATTTCTTCTTCAACTATCAAAGCATCCTTGATTTTCAGCCTCTTGTTAGTCAACAATTCATCATCGTGCATCAGATCACTCTTGTGAATTTCGTCGAGCACCTTATGGACAATGTAATTAGGCACTTCCTTAGAATAGATATGACCTGAATTAACTGGTTTTACCTTGGAATCATTGGAGTCAGTTGGACCTGAATATATAGGGAGCTCGACACTTCCCTCGATCCATCCTATCAGCTTGAGCAAACTATCGAACACCTCGTGGTTCTGATCTTCTACGTCATCAGGAATTCCTTCGAAGAGGTTTCCGATTACTATACCACCACTTGAGTCCTTTGTGACTTCAATTTCAGGCAAGTTGAAGTGCTTGACGATAAAATTCTTCAAGTCTGAAATCGTACAGATCGTTTTGCGAATTTCCTTGAAGCTCTTTCCAACGCAAACATAGAAGCGTTCATCCTCCATGTTGGATTCAATTGAAGCAGGCCGGAGGCTCGGTCGCTCTGATACCAATGGAACGGGAAAATCGATCGACAAGATAAATCCAATCCAGGAGCTCCAATGAACCCGAAGATTGGTGTCCCAAGCCTAGAAATCAATCACTGAAAGTAGAAGGATCGATTCGAAGGGAGTTGGTGACATGTAGAGATAATTGAGAGAGAGTTTTGAGATTGGGATTTTGTTTCTGTATTTGATTGATTTCAACCGAAGGCACTAGCAAATTACATATAGTTGATTACATAGACTTGGGGAAGGGGAAAGACTAAATCGGACTGATTATTATGCTGAACCGATCTAATTAAAACATGTAAACTGATCGAACCGGGTTCACACTTCTATAGCTAACCCGTGCCCCTAGAATCCTGTAACACTGAAAATTAGGGCTTTGTTCTATTTTCGCATGTTCTAATTTCGTGTGTATATATATATCGATGATTTGAGATTTGGATAAAATTAGGGCTTTGAAAGCTGAATTGATGAATCTGAGCAATACATATATATATCGATGATTGAGTAAAATTAGGGATTACAAATGCAGATATTTTCTTGTTGTTTGAATGCTTAAATCTGAATTGAAACAGATCTGGTTTGAAAGCTGAACAAATTGAATGCTTAAATCTGAGTTCTTGTGCGCCGTCCTTGTGCGCCTCACCATCACCGGCTGGCGTCCTTGTGCGCCTCATCCTTACCGGCCGGCGTCCTTGGTCGAGAAAGATTGTTTTGTCGAGAAAGAATGGCTGAAATGGAAAATTTTGGGTGGAAAATATTTTAGTTTTTTTATCCCATATTTTAGTTTTTTTTTTTAATTTTTGGACGGAAAATAAAATTTTTTGGATGGAAACTGAAATTTGGCCTATTTTAGTTACGGAAAGGAAAAGGTCAAAAGTAGGAGGGTATCAAAAGGAATTTGAATTTTTTTGGCACCAAAAGGCAAAGTCAAAACCACAGGGGTGCCAAAAGGAATTTCCCTAATTTGTTTCTCCCTTCTTAAATTTAGTTCTCAATTGCTGGATCTTCTTCAATTTTTGAGTTCATCTGCAAGTGAGATGACTTTGCTAGATACGATTACCATTGTGCAGCCGGAGATTTTTAGGGTTTTCTTTTGCATATCAAGTTGAACGGCGGGGGCCAATAGAATTTTTAAGCCTTTTGCGTTCGAATTCACATATTTATATGCATAACAGATAAAGGCGGCTGCTTGCTAGAGAGGAACACACAGTCATAAAGGTGATAAAATGTCCAAGACCTCAACTGGAAATGCACCTCCGGTTATGCTCAACATTGACAGTTTCAAGGTAATTATTTAGCTAGTATAAATTCCCTCATTTGCTTTAAAAAAAACTTAAAGGTTTTGTTTGTGCCTTGGCATATTCATATTAACATATTGTTTTGCAAGCATCATTAGAAAATTAGATTTTAATGAAATTGGAGAATGAACAATTAGCAATTCATATTGTTTACCATATGCTATTACCAAATGTTGCCACTGTTAGGTTAAGAGGAATTGTATTGCATATGAACTTATCAGTTATCCCCAAATAAAAAAAAAACAATATGATGGATGTGTATGTATTGAACCCGAAGGCATTATCTGTCAACAAGATTTATGACATTGTGACTCATTGCAGGGGGATTTTTCATTTGATGCATTATTTGGGAACTTGGTGAATGAACTGCTACCTTCTTTTCAAGAAGAAGATATAGAGACATCTGATGGTCATGGTGTCAATGATTTAGCTGCTCAAGGGCTTTCAATACCTTTATTTCCTGAAGTAGATGCTCTATTGTCATTATTCCAAGATTCATCTAAGGAATTAATTGATCTCCGACAACAGGTAACATAATGATCAAGTTGTTAAGATCAATACATTTACCTTTATTTTTTTTCCCCTCTCACCCATCTCCCCTCTCCTGCATTTATTCCGTTTGGAAATGAAGATTGATACAAGACTTCATGATCTCAAAACAGACGTTTCAACGCAAGATTCTAAGCATCGAAAGACTCTTGCTGAGGTTGGTTTCTCTAAAGATTTGTTATGATGCACACTTAATCCTGCTCATAGAGTTTATAAATTTCCTGTTTTGTTTGGTGTAATTCTCTTGTACTCTTTTCATATGATCAGCTGTCAGATTCGTGGATCATGAACTAATTCAATCTTCATATGAGGAAAAAAACTATTTTCTGTATATTCTTGGTTAGATTAGATACTTCTATTTTCTTATGATTGCAATGTATGCTCCTTGGCCCTTGGACATGATATAGCACTTCTTGGATAATTTTCTTTGCTTTGTGCTCCCCTTGATTTAAGAATCCTCATCTTAAGCATGGAGGCATATATCAAAACTGTTATTGTTGTATTCAAGAAAAGTTGAGCATGAAATTACTTAGGAAGGGAAATGAGATTTTAACCAATCCATCACACTTTGATTTTCAGTTGGAAAAGGGTGTAGATGGTTTGTTTGATAGCTTTGCTAGGCTGGATTCACGTATTTCAAGTGTTGGACAGACTGCAGCAAAGATTGGAGATCATCTGCAGGTAGTATCTACTCTTCATTTTATTACTAAACTTTTCAGTCACACAAGTAAAATTGAATTTGCTGCATCAGATCATTCTGGGTTCTTAGTACATGGCCTGCATGGTGCTAGTTACTTTTTCATTGAGGATCTCATATTTTGACTTATATTATTATCATTCTCAGAGTGCTGATTCCCAACGAGAAACTGCTAGCCAGACAATAGATCTAATAAAGGTACTCATGATTCACTGAAAGTGCGCAAACTGTTGCTTCTTAATGGCCTAAGATCATTACCGCATTGAAACTGTACAGTACTTGATGGAGTTCAATAGTAGTCCTGGAGACCTCATGGAACTTTCACCTTTGTTTTCTGATGATAGTCGTGTTGCAGAGGCTGCTTCAATTGCACAAAAGCTGCGTAAGTTATTATGTTGTATCTACAAAGCTTTTTAAGGCTATCATATGATGTTTTTTTTTGTCTTAATGTTTTATGAGCTTCACTCCTTCAAATTATTTCTAAGCTTGTTAAATCTAATATTTCAGTATTTGATAGTACTAGCATTCTCTTTTTTTTTGGTTATTAGTGATTATTTGAAACGTGCTGTCATGCTTACCAAGTATAACCAATATGTTACTCGAAGTGTTCACCCTTGTCCATTTTATAATCTGGAAATCATTTATTTTAATTGTGAAGTCAACACTTCTGAATTGTCTAGACGAGACCTATTCGTGTTATATTGTAATGAATGAGAACACCTAATGTTTGGTTGCTTTTGAGTTTTATACTTGGCTTGCTGAGAATAGTAGAAAGCAGGACTGATAAGAGAAGTTTAAAAAAGTAAAAAAACACTTGTTAAAACCTTTTGTCCAGAGTCCCTCACCTATTCGTTCTCCTCTTGAGAATTTTCCATTTGTAGCCTTTCTAAACTCAATTTGTTGTGCTTATTAAGTGGTTATGATTTTGTCCAGCTCTTTAACAGGCTTGTATTGTTGAACTTTTTTATTTTTGTGTTGTGGCTTGTTACAGGAATGTTTGCTGAGGAAGATGTTGGAAAACAAGGTATAGGTGCTCCTTCAGATGCCGGAAATGCTACTGCTAGCAGGGGATTAGAAGTTGCAGTTGCTAACCTTCAGGATTACTGCAATGGTGAGTGAAGTTAATACAATCAATGAATAGTTTTGTATTGGAAGTTCTTTTTCACCTATATTGAATTTTACCTGGTCAGACTGATCTGGTAAGACATAGGCAATTAGGCATGGAGTTGTTATATATAGTAACAATGAGAAAAATAAAACAATAGTATGCAATGATCAATCAATAGGCAATCAGGCATGTAGTTGTTATATATAGTAACAATGAGAAAAATGAATCAATAGTTTGTAATGATCAATCACACCTCTTGTCCTCTATAGTCCCTCCAAAGAAAAAAAAATCAAAATTTAACAACGTATAAAATTTTACTCTTGCTATATGTATACGAGGGCAATTGAATGAATACAAACAGTCATCTTTTACAGAATCATCAAAATTTAACAACGTATAAAATTTCACTCTTGCTATATGTATATGAGGGCAATTGAATGAATACAAACAGTCATCTTTTACAGAATCGAAATTCTTCTAAACAACAAAAGGGTGATGGAACTTCTTCAAGGGATAATTATTGCCGTTTGACACTACATTGTTCTTATTTCTTTATGAGACGTTGAATGTAACCGTGTGTCATTTTGTGGTTCTTTGCTTCAGAATTGGAGAATAGATTGTTGTCTAGGTTTGATGCTGCCTCACAAAAAAGAGAACTATCTACAATGTCAGAATGTGCAAAAATATTGTCTCAGGTAAACTTTGAGATATTTTTTCTTGTGAGTAGATAATTATATTTTGGTGAACTCGAGTCTGTTCTGTATCTTCTTTGATAATTATATTATTTGTAATTCTAAAAGTTTAATGTTCAGTTAAAAAGTTGTATATGTCGGCTATATATCCCTTCTATGATTTTGTTTCCAATATTTTCATTGACACATAGGTGCTAATAGTTTTGGGGCTTTGGCAATATATGTTTTCTTATAAAAAAACAAGGTTTAAGCTATGATACTTGCTTGCATTCTGGACTTTCTTTTAACTTTCTTGTAATGCTTTCATCTTTCTGAATAGATAATATACTTTAATGAAAATATATAACTGATGCCACTTGTCAACCATAATGCCAATTTTGAACTCATTTGAAAAGCTTCTTTAATCTAATGGTACACATATATCACGGAATCCTCATTTACAGTTTGCAGCATTGTGCATTGAATATCTTAAGTCTGTTGCATTTACGTGTTTGTGTTTTACAAGACAGTTTAACAGGGGAAGCAGTGCCATGCAACATTATGTGGCAACTCGCCCAATGTTTATTGATGTGGAGATAATGAATGCAGACACCAGGTTGGTGCTCGGTGATCAGGGTTCACAAGCTAGTCCCAGTGATGTTGCACGTGGACTTTCTTCTTTATACAAAGAAATCACAGGTCAGAATCAATCTTCTATTCTCAGTCCAATAAGATGATATGATGCTCTCTAGTTTTAATTTGTACAAGATGGTTGTATGGACAAGGTTTTTTGATATCCGTAACAAAAAAAGTGATGAAATGTATTTCATGGCTTGTGCCCCTTTTCCTTTCATCAGTTGTGCTTATGGACCCATTTGTTTGCAGCAGGGTGATTGGGTTAGATGATATTATAATAAAATAGCATGAATCTTATTTTTGAATGCTTCTTGCTTCATATTTCAGATACCGTGAAGAAAGAATCTTCTACAATAATGGCTGTATTCCCATCTCCAAATGAGGTTATGTCAATTCTTGTCCAGGTAATGTTGTGAAATTCAACCCTTTGCCTGTCTCCTTTCAGCAGAGGCCAATAGATACCAAAATGGCATCGCATCCTAACTCCATATTTTTTGGGTGCAGAGGGTTTTAGAGCAGAGAGTTTCAGCTCTTCTTGATAAACTTCTGCAGAAGCCATCTCTTTCAAATCCTCCTCCATTGGAAGAAGGCGGACTTCTATTAGTCAGTTTGCCAACTTGCCTATTCCTTCTCTGGATTCTATTTTTACTTTGCTGTTGGTTGTGACTTTCCTTTCATCAATTATGGCTACAGTACCTCAGAATGCTGGCAGTGGCTTATGAAAAGACTCAGGAACTTGCTAAAGACCTCCATAAAGTGGGCTGTGGTGATTTGGATGTTGAGGGTAATTGCCTTATTCTAATAACTATTTGTTTCCTTTGCTGCTGCATTTTACCCTTTCTTTTTCTGGTTCTCTTCTGATAATAAAATGTTATTACAAGTTAATTCACCAAGAGATATGCTATTATGATAAGTTGATAACATGATGCAGCGTTAGGGAAACCTGAAGTATTTCTAGCTTAGAGTGTGCAGGTGAAAATGAATAACATAATATTTTTTTGAGGGGAAATGAATAACTTAATAAGAATATGCAATTGTTAGCAATTGGTGAATCTAGTGAATTATTCTGTTCAATACTTTAACTTTCTGTATCTGTTCTGTCCCTTCTTTTAAGCATGCTCCTTGCATGACATGATAGTTTCTCTTCCAACCGTGATGTATATTGTTGTTGTTGGTGATTTCACATAGAAGTAAATGTATAGTTATTGCAACTGTAAGCAACGTATGGACATCTGTTGATGACATTCTAACCGAATAAAAATGATTGTCTTTCTTGATTTCTCAGGTCTGACAGAATCTCTACTTTCTTCCCACAAGGACGAGTATCCTGAACATGAACAAGCATCACTAAAACAATTATATAAAGCTAAGGTTTGTAGTTATTGCTTCTTTCTATCACTGGCATTAATTTTAAGCAGTATATAACTTGACATTGAACTGACTATCCAGTTGGAAGAACTGCGTGCGGAGGGCCAATCTGAGATATCTGGGACTGGGAGTATTGGAAGATCGAAAGGAGCTTCAATTGCTTCATCTCACCAGCAGATATCTGTAACCGTCGTAACTGAGTTTGTTCGGTGGAATGAGGAAGCAATATCTAGATGCACTCTGTTTTCTTCTCAGGTGATATTTGGACTACATTTGAGGCAAATAGCTTATCCGTTATAAGCTCCTGATTATGGATTAGCTTGTTGCGTCAAACGAACCCTTGGTTCTACATTGATCTCCCTTAAATTTTCCATGTTGGTTATTACAAATTCTTAGCTCAATCATTGATATTATACTGCCAAATGACGGATCTGTTCTCTCTAATCCACTTGGGTAGTGAGAAGTTTTGTTTTTGTTTTATTTTTTTATTTTATTTCATTTTCACACTGGGAGGGTTGCCCCGCAGGAATGTGGTGATTTCTAGTTTAATGGACGTAACAGATGGGAGACCATGAACCGTATGAAGGGACTTGCTGTTTCGAATTGACTACCTTGAATGTATATTTGTGGTCTTAGAAACTTCTTTGAGTTAGGTTATATTTGGTATGAAGCTTAGCTTCAGCATTTGAGGAGTTTATTTTGTCTTCTGGAGAAAAAAAATACTTCAAACAACACTACACTGAAACTCCCATTAGCTTGTTGTCCTAACAAAGCCTTACTGTTACGGAAAGAATTACTTGCAAGGAATGAATGAATGATTACTTCCTATTTGATTGGTTTCTCTTTTATCTGCTAGAAAATATACTTGTGTCCGGTGCTACCGAATTTCTTTATGCATCGCCTTTGCACCCTTCTTGTGTGTGATTACACACAATTGCAATAGCTTGTTGAGATGTTTTTTTTTAATATTTGCTTGAAACTTAACAATAATCTTTGACCCAAGTATAACACCTTTGTATCTTTGACAGCCTGCTGTTCTTGCATCTAATGTAAAAGCAGTTTTTACTTGCCTCCTTGATCAAGTAAGTATTCACTCTTTGCGTGCTCTTTGCTTTGCTCATTCAAATATGATGAGGATTTTTTTTTGATGATGATTGTTTTTGTCCTATCTGTAGGTAAGCCAGTACATAACTGAGGGGCTAGAGCGAGCTAGGGATGGTCTAATAGAAGCTGCTGCTTTGAGGGAAAGATTTGTGTTGGGCACCAGTGTTAGCAGAAGAGTGGCTGCTGCTGCTGCTTCTGCTGTATTACTTCTTAACACTACTTTTACATATGCACATTGAGAACACACATAAGGGTTTTGTCTTCTGTCTTGTGATACTCAATCAAGATTAATTGGTTATGTGTAGGCAGAAGCTGCTGCTGCAGCAGGTGAAAGTAGTTTCAGATCCTTCATGGTGGCTGTTCAACGTTGTGCTAGTAGTGTGGCAATTGTACAGCAAGTATGTATAGATGTTATTGATTGTATATTTGAATCAATTTTTCTTTGAGGTCTGTGACTGAAATTGGATCTTTGTTGCAGTTTTTTGCCAACAGTATATCTCGTCTTTTATTGCCTGTTGAGGGTGCACATGCTTCATCTTGTGAAGAGATGGCAACAGCAATGTCTACTGCAGAATCGGCTGCTTATAAAGGACTTCAACAATGCATTGATACGGTTATGGCTGAGGTTTGTGGAAGAATGAACATATCAAGACCCGTTCTCACTATTTTTATTGAGATTTTGATAAAGTAATCATATTAAATTAGCTAGATGCTTGCCCTATGGTTTCATGATGGAATTTCCCTGTTATAATTGTTATATATTTACACAATTAAATTGGAATTGATCTATAGAAGAAATCTTACACACAGGTGGAGAGATTACTGTCAGCTGAGCAGAAGCAGACTGATTACCGGTCTCCAGATGATAACCTCGTTCCTGACCACCGACCAACAAATGCTTGCACTAGGTACATACTGCTTCTGTTGTGGACACTATCGGTTTAGCAGTACTTATTATGCCTTGAAAGTTTTCTTGAATTCCATGGAGGACCTGGCATTCATGTGGTATCCAGAAGTTAGTATATTTTTGTTTCCGGATTCAAAGTAAATTTTGTCAGTTAGAATATTGAATAAATAAAATTTATTGAAGTAACACATTTCCAACAATTCAGAAATTAAGTGTAATATGTTGTTGTTTCTTATTAAGTGATATATGTTATTGTTTCTTACATTAATGAATAGTGTTCTTTTCTTATATGGACAAGCAATAATGATTCTTGAATCTATGATTTGCTACAACTGGTAGCTTTGTAGCACTTAACTTCTGGTACTTATATGTATGACTTTTTTTTTGACAGAGTTGTGGCATACCTTTCCCGTGTGCTTGAGTCTGCATTCACTGCTTTAGAAGGTCTTAATAAGCAGGCCTTTCTGACAGAACTGGTATGGGAACTTATCTTTTTGAATGTTTATTTTGCTTGGTGGGCATGTTTTCTTGAATTTGGTGCATGGATGCACTGTACTTGCCTGTAACACTAGCTAATTCCAGACTACTAATCCTCGTGATATTAAATTTGGCATGTGAAATGCTGACCTGTTATGCATCTTGCACAGTAATGACTATGCAATCTTTGTAGCATGCAAGTAAATGACCTGGAGATCATATAATGTTGAATTTATTACAAGGGATCCTAAATCTTGATGCGTGGACACATCAAGATATTGGCTTTGTTTCACTAGTTGATGAAAATTGATTTTTGGGTGAAAGTTATTTTTTTTTGTCTTGAAACCTCTACTGCAAAACTCATAAGAATGCTTCAGATCTATTTGATTTGGTTTGTCCGACCATTTGCTCTTGCAACTTCACATGAAACCACAATTTGGGTGGTACTTTTGTTTGAATCACACATTTTAATTAGTTAATGTGACACATCCAAGCTATTTTATTCAGTGATTTGAGATATTGTTTGAGTTGGCATATGGTTTTTCTCATACATGGTTTAGATGGCTGCTCCATATCTGTGTAGAGTCTGTATAGAGGAAAACAAGTGTTACTTTGTGTCAGATTTTCTAATGATCAATTGTGGGGCGGCATCCTACCTTTATTCTTGAGATGTATCACCACCATGTTTTTTCGTTTCAGGGTAACCGTTTGCATAAGTTGCTTCTTAACCACTGGCAGAAGTTCACATTCAATCCCAGGTAAAACACGGACTCCTATTTTTAAGATACCTTATCTTTGTAGACACCTTCAACAATATGAGTCAAAATGGCTGGATTGGCTATGTGAAGGAGCCAAAATGCTCATAGAAACCGAACTCCGTCAAGAGGTGTGCTTGATCCCCATATGCAGAATAGCAAACGCAACCACATAAATGTAGAAGATGCTGGTGACTACCAGCTACACTTATCATGGGTGACCTTATTTTAATGTATTGGATTCTTTTGGTGGCGATTTGAGAGTGACCTATATGAAATTTGATTCCAAATTAATCCTTTTCGTGTTTTAAACAATAACATAACAAGATTGAGGGTTATAATCTAGATGCTATTGTTGAATTAACTGAATATAATTAGGATCATGGAATAAAGTGTAATTGAACTCCGTGACTGTGTCACCAATAGCTTGAAAGCTCTTCCAAATCTTGTTGGTTTCTGTGATGGTGCCAACTGTGACCCATCTCATATGGCACACCGCACACCTGTGACCATATATAATGTGTGAATCTTGGGGTCACAGTTGAATCTTCCTAAGATCCACACATGGCTACATTGCCTTTCAAGTTCTTGGTGGCATACTGTTTGCTTACTACTACTACATGTTCCTAATTGAAATTCAGGTACTTCAAAAACATCTAACTTATGACTCTCAATCTTTTTATGTTAGTTTAAAACTGAAAAAAGATTTCTGGAATCAATTTGATGATAGGATATGCTCAAATCGCCACCAGAAGAATCCAAGACAATGTACCTTGATAGGGCGCGCCTCTGTGAACCTAGCCACTGCATAGTCATGGCCTCCATGCCCGAGGCTAGGCGGGTGCTGGCCCAGCCCAGTGTGCCTAGTCGCACCTTCCCCTTGCCTTTTCAAACATTGTTGATAGGTTTCTATCAGCCACTTCGTCTCCTTGACATAGTCATTGCATCCATCTTCTAGAATACCCTTTTTTTTTGTTAATTTTCTTAGATTTTTTTTATAATTCTGTATGGGATAGTTCTGTCTTGATTGTTTGATGTGATTTACTTCTGAATTGTATTGCCGGTCTAAGGCTTGCAATATTACTTTTTTTTGGCATACTTTCAGACATACACAAGGAAAGGCTTAGATACTAGTAGGATCTGCAGAAGATCAGATATTAGACATCCTTACCCTTATAAGTGTGATTGCAGAGTCTAGCTCTCGAGGGTCTTTAAGTTGAACTACTGTCCCGTTAATATAGTTGTCTTAAATCATTACATCAATTTGGATGTAGTAGAATATAGAGTGATATATGTGTAAATTAGCGGTCAATTTTAGTTTAATTTCACTAAAATATTGTGGTTGCAGTGGAGGACTAAGATTGAAGCGTGACATCACCGAGTACGGGGAATTTGTCCGCACCTTCAATGCACCTTCTGTTGATGAGAAGTTTGAATTACTGGGAATGTGAGTTCCACATGATTTCTTTCATAGCTTTGAAATGCAATTCTGTTCAGTAATTCTCTACTGAAGTAATTTTTGTCCCCTTTCTTTCTCAGTTTGGCAAATGTCTTCATTGTTGCTCCTGAAAGTCTATCCACTTTGTTTGAGGGGACCCCAAGTATCCGGAAAGATGCACAAAGGTACTAAAGATGTTATTATAACTTTGCCTTCCTTTAGCATCTTTTTCGTTCCGGATCAATCCATACTAAGTTTGTGATTATTCATAAATTAGTACAAGCATACGTCGGAATGCTGTATTTGGAAACTATCTCCCTAAATTGAAAAAACAAACCCTGTAAAATTCTGCAAAAATACTAAATATATAAGATCTAAGCAAATCTTTCTAAATCAGTATTCTAAGAGCATGGGATAGAAAAGCCTACATTGATGGGAAGTTCTTGAGCAGAAAACCCACGTACCCGAAATTGATTATATCAGATGCCTTTTCTGATTTGTGTTTGGTTAATGGTGCAGATTCATTCAGCTTCGGGATGACTACAAGTCAGCAAAACTGGCTGCCAAACTTAGCGCCTTGTTTACTTGAGATGTCTGAGCCTTTCCATAGTTCCATCCCAAGTACAAACCATTTCCTCAAGACTATCCGAGGTGAAGTATGATAATCGCAGAGATGATACAGGCAAATTCTTGCTTTGGAGAATTGTTTATGTATGCAAAGCCTTGGTTTTGATATGTCACCCTAAAGAAGTTTCTTCCTTTTAGTGTCTGCCTGTTTTGTTGTGTTTTAGCTATTATGATGTGTGCATATTTCTGGGTTGCACTGAGAGGAAATGGTAATTTGTTCAATCTTTTGATATTTGGTACAATAGGCCCTACGTTTCTCTTGGGACTTACGCTTGTTGTGATATAGTTACTAATGTCTGAGCTGATTCCTATTGTTTATTGTTTATTGTTTGTATTACTCGCTGATTCATATGTGCAACCATGAGAAGTTACCCTTTTCACAGCAGTCTCATCTACTAAGTCGGCATGACAAAACAGAAAAATGAGACTTCCAGTGTAGGTTTTCTTCTCCAGTGAATCTAGTTTTCAAGAATTTAAATATATACAAGTTTTTGAAAATGGAAACCAATAAAGACAATTTTGCATGATAATGATCGTGTTTTATATATAATCAAGCAGATTTTGCTTCAAATTTATCCCCTTTATTTTAGCATTTGTTCACTCTAGGATTGTCAACGGGTCGGTACGGTGGGGTTTAGGTTAACTATAGGTTTGGATCGTTAAAAAAATACGGGTCAATTGGGTTGGTTTGTTGCATGTTCAAGCTGACTCAACATCATAAAGATCGCCTCTCTCTCTTTATCTCTCTTTATCTCGGTGCAAGGTAAAGAGTTTTGGATTGGTAACGAGCAAGGTTGGACTTTGATCTTCCAAGACGGTTTCTAGAATTTTATTCGATCTTTTACAGGTCGTTCTCTCTGATCCCGACTCCGAATTGGATGATTCTGAAGCCAAGATAATGCTCTTGAAGTTTCGTTTCTGTCAGAGATTTGAGGGTGATTAAATAATTAATTTGGAAGTCATGATGCTTCTATTGAAGGGTTTCTGAGAGTTTTGTGAGGGAGTTCTATGAGAGAAGTGTTTGGATGAAGAACTTGGAGGGATCTTCCTTGGATGGATATTACGCACTACAAGCGGGGTTTTGGGATGATTCTCAGATGGAGTTGCTAGATATGTAATCTTCCTTGGATGGCGGGGTTTTGGGATGATTCTCAGATGGAGTTGCTAGATATGTAATCTTCCTTGGATGGATATGATGCACTACACGAGGAAAAACAATGTTGAGCTTTCAACAAGGGTTATGACTCACCCAATTCCAGGCACGATTTGGTGTTCGATACTACGCACAAATAAAGGAGAATTTCTGGAAATTCAGATATGAAAATTAGAGCTTTTCTTGTCTTTGATTGATGTTTGAATGTGAGATTACAAGAGAAACAATGACCAATATATAGTCTTACGAAATCGTGTGACAAACCCTTCATCTACCATCTCATCTACCATGTCTTCAATGCCATCATATAATAAGATCAAATCAGAAATATAATAAATAAAATCCCACACATTTATTAGCAAGAAGCATGGGAAGCTTCTTCATGGGCAAGCATTGGCGGATGGTGCTAGCGGTGTCAAGCAAGTCATGATTACATTCACAGGGCCAAGGTGAGATTGGATCGACACTTCAAGGGTTAGAAGTCCTATTTTAAGCTTAGATTGAAGTTCTTTAGCTCGTGTCTAAGTGATGACACCGGGAGGAGGGTTGTCGCCAAGGACCTTTGATGTCCCTTGAGCGGTGTCATGACACCGAGAAGTGGCACAACGTTCTTGAAGCAATGATTTGATGTGTGAGGCAGTCATGGATGAGTGGGTGTCATAGGGATTTGGAGATCCATGACCCTTGGGGTGTCCGATAAAAGTTGGCTCGTGTCGTCCATGGCCGAGGGGGAGGTATGAGGCATGACGCTCAATGGCATGACGTCACTTGGTGTAGGACATGGAATGGCGTAGTTGCGGGCATGTGTTAACACCTTTATGAGACATAATCACATAATCCTCCCTCTCTTGAAAGAGTTTTGACCCCGAACATAACGGAAGTAGTCCTCCTCCTCGTCCAACAAAAATGTTGTTAGATTAGCTACATTTAACACGTCATGACCACCATATGATGGGGGAGCTCGATCTTATAGGCATTGTCGTTGATTCGGTCCAAAACTTGAAAAGGATCATCACTAAGAGGTTTGATCTTGGAGTTTCAAAGTGAGGGAAACCGCTTTTTCCTCAAATGCACCCAAACAAGGCCTTCTAGTTCAAAAATCTCTTCCTTGCGATCCTTGTTGGCTTGCTTCACATATTGGGTTGTTCGTCTTTCTAATTACAACCATGTGCCCTCATGAATCGTCTTGATCCTTTTATATTGATCAAGGCCTTTCTGGCTCTCTCGATCCTTAGTGGCATATGGAATGAGATCCAAAGGGGTGGTAGGATTACGGCCATACACCACCTTAAAAGGAGTGCGCTTAGTAACTAAATGAATAGACTGAGTGTAGGCAAATTCAATGAAGGAGATGCACTCATCCTACTTCCTCAAGTTATTTTACAAAGTGATCAAACCAAAGCACTAAGGGTTTGATTAATAACCTTAGTTTTTCCATCATTTTGAGGATGACAAGTGGTGGAAAAGAGCAACTTTTGTCCTAAATTGGCCCATAGAGTCTTCAAAAGTAGCTCAAGAATTTCACACCACGTCCAATACAATGGACTTAGGAACTCCATGAAGCCTCACACCTTGATCAAAGAAAAGGTTAGCAACATGTAAAGCATCATCAATTTTGTGGCAAGCTATATAATGAGCCACCTTAGAAAAGCAATCTACCACAACAAAGATGGAGTCCCTACCTCTCTTAAGAGTGAGCAACTCAAGGACAAAGTCCATGGAGATATCTCCCAAGGAGCTTGGGAGTCAATGGGGGTGTAAATACCATGGGGTTGAACTTTAAATTTAATTAGCATGCAAGCAAGTAGTATAAGATGCATAATACTTTTCAATTGGTTTTAGCATGTGTGGCCAATATAGCCGTTCTCTAAGAGTATGCAAGGTTTAAAGTACCTCGAAATGCCCCATAAGTCTCCCACTGTGAGCTTCTTGCACTACCAACCTCCTAGTTGACTCTTAGTTGGGGCCATTGGCGGAGCCAAACTTTTTGCAAGGGGGGTCGAAAAAATATTATATTATATTAATTTAAATAATAAATAATTATTCAAATTCACTACTATAATTACATACTTATTGATGACCACTGTTCTAAAAATCATGTCTAAGCGGCTAAGCGAGGCCTAGCCGTCTAGCATGTTTAGGACGAGTTAGACAATCATTCTGACTATTTAGACGCTAGGCGACCCTTCTTGGCCAATGATTCACTTAGCGTTTTTTAGAACATTATCGATACCATGAATCCATGATATGACATGACATGTTTCGAAAAAATATGATAAATTCAATTCAAATGAGTTTGGATATAGATATATTCATTCAATTAAATGAATCAAGATATTAATTTAAATTTGTATAATTTTGATAATTATATTCAAATTTTAAATCCTAATATATCAATGCAAGAAAATTAATCAAACAAATCATATTAAGCATAAAGAATTCCACACATCTAAATACAAATAAATCAATCCGATAAATGATTATAAAAAATAACAATTTTAATTTAATAATTTCCATTAATCACTGCCGTTTAGTCAAACGTGGCGTGACAACTGACTTGATTGTGTAAAACTGTAATAGCATTTGATTTTTTTAAGATTAAAATGAAAAAAAATGAAATAAAAACGACGACGTTCGTATATTGCTTCTAAAAAAAATAAAAACAAAACAAAGCTTTTATCCTCTTCTTCAACCTACCCGCTTTTCCCTGTTCGTTCCTGCGCCGGCCCAAGAAATCGTCAAGTTTATCTGGTGGAAAGAGGGGCGCTTCCCATCTACTCCACCGCTATAAGCGTTTCTCAAGTGGAAAGAGGGGGCGACCGCCCCCCTTCGCCCCCCTCCGCCACTGGTTGGGGCGCATTCTTATGCTCATTTGCTTTTATACACTGCGTTTGAGATGGATTTAGTCCCTATATAAATTTTGGTGCATTCTTATTAAATTCAGTTATTATTGTCACATAGCTGAATTTCAGCTTTTCTTGGGTCTAAGAAAAACTTATTTTGGTACCCCCTTTCCCTTGGGTAGGGGTACCTCCATCTTGACCCCTCAAATTCCACTGTAGCGGAGCCTCATTGGGTCAATGATGATGATGATGATGAGATCCTTTAACCAAAACTTCATCATGCAAGTAGAATTGATCCTTACTTCCTCTAGACACACATGCATGATAAATCTTTTGAAAATCAAGATCATAGGCATAAAGCTCTTTCATGAATGAAAAACCAAGCAATTTAGCCTCAAGAAGAGAGACTAGAGAATACCGCCTAGAGAGTGCATCAACGACGAAATTCTCTTTCTCTTTCTTGTGCTTGATGACATAGGGAAAATTTTCAATGAGCTCAACCCACTTGGCATGCCTCGTATTCAACTTGCCCTGCCCGTTCAAAAAGCTCAAGGCCTTATGATTAGAGTGGATGACAAACTCTCTTGGTTTAATGTTGCCACAACTTGAGCACACATAAAAAAGCCAACAATGGGGTAATTGGGATCAACCCCTCCTATCTTATCACTAAAATATGCAATTGACGTGCCCTCTTGCATAAGAATGCCTCCAAGATCTATCCTTGAAGCATCACACTCAACTTTGAATTTCGTATCAAAATTAGCAAGGATAGGAGTGGAGCTTGCACGTGTAACATTCCCGACCGAAGTGCATACGTCATTTTGCATTCATATGATATTAATAGCATATGCATAACATATTGGCATGATATATAGTGAATTTTTAAAAGTAATATTTATTTTCTAAATATGTTTATTATATTTTCTAAATTCATATGATAGGAGAGGAACTTGTTTTTTTGTTTGTTTTTATACAAGATCTCATCTATTGGGTTTTAATCTCGAAGTATAAGCGTGATTTGGTAAGTTTTTAATTAATTAGTGGTTTATTTAGATTTTACTAATTTTTCGAAATCTTGATTCACAGTTGATTTTGATTTGGAAATCAGTCGATGTATAGTTCTCAAAGGGTGTTTTCGATATTGGATTTATATTTGGTGAAAGATTTCTGAGTAATTTTAGGGGTTTTGTTTTGTAATGATATTATGAAGTCCTTTGGTCAAGTTTTTCAGAAAGGCTTGAACTAAGAAATGTTCTTATATATATATATATAGTTTATCGTTGTCAAGTTTTAAAGGATTTGGAATTATGCACAAGAAGTTGTAATGCATATTGGCATTTTATTGCATTTAGGGTTAGGATTTGTAAGAGTAAATAGCCTAATTTGCATTGGGTTACATATAGGATCACAAGTCATAGATCATGGTCAGAGCAAGGGGGAGAAATATAGTATCTTTCTTAAACAGGTGAGTATAGACCGAAGATTAAACCCTATGTGCTATAGGTGCATTATGAATATATGTGTTATATGAGCTATATGAATATATGCGCTATATGGATATATTTTCTATATGTGCTACATGAGCGATATGGATATATGTGCGATATGGATATATGTGCTATATGGATATATGTGTTATATGTGATAGCTCTGAAATTTCCAGAGTTGTTTGTGCAGAAAGTATGTTAGCGGATGACATATGATATATGATTATATGATGCACTTTATTGCATAACATATTACAATGAGATTAAAAGAACTTGTGACTGTCTTGCCCTGAATCTGTATATAGAGGAGACGTACGGGTCATACATGAGGCCTAAGAGCCTAAGAGACGGTATATGAGGCCTAAGACGCCTAAGAGATGGTATATGAGAAAAGTTGGTATATGGAAAAAAATAAAGAAAGAAGAGTTGGTATATGGAAAAAGTCAGTATATGGAAATCCGGGGCAAATTCAAACTTGTACAGTTCACAGAATAATAAATCGAATACATCAACATTTGCATTTGTATAAAAGTCAGTATATGGAAACCCGGGGCAGATTCAAGCTTGTACAGTTCACAGAATAATAAATCAAATACATCAACATTTGCATTTGCATTTTCATATATGACATATATATATATATATATATATATATATATATAATATGTATGAATATGTAGATTGACCAATTTCTTGGTTTGAGTGAAAGAATTGATGATGGTTTATATTCACTGAGTATGCGACTCACGTATATCGCAAAACAATTTTTTAGGTTCAGCTAGTTCTTACTGACGTGTGTCTCTTTTAGAGGTCACATTCATACGTACAGGTCGGCCAACTGAAGCTCTATGCAACCTTCTCCTCCTCATTTTGCATCTTAGACTTTTGTGTTGTAATAAAGTTAAACTAATAGATGTATTAGTATAAGAAGTAACTACATATAGGGGTGTGTGTGTGTGCGCGCGCGCAACTTTATATGGACGTTAGTATTGTTATATGTTTATGTGGATAGGTGTTATATGTGAATTATCTGTTTATATAAGAAATAAGTTATTACCAAGTAAACGTCATTGGGTATAAGGGTATCACAGCATGAGTCTTTCCTTGAGAGCACAAAATTCTTCTTCTTGTGGCATACCACACTTAAATGACACAATTTTCTTGGTGAGTCCTGTGAGGGATGTTGTAATAGTGCTAAAATCCCTCACAAATCTCCGCACTTAGAGTCACGGTCATGGGAGTTGGCCACTCTTGTATTGCTTTCACCTTCTCTTCATCGACTTTCAACCCTTCCCTGCAAACCACAAAGCCGAGAAAAACCATGTGATCGAAGCAAAAGGGACACGTTCTTGCAAGTTATGACTATACACTAAAATGTCATCAAATAAACAACAACGAATTTACTAAGGAATGGTTGCATTACATGATTAGCCTCATGAATATGTTTGGAGCATTGGTGAGACCAAAGGGCATGACCAACCACTTATACAACCCATATTTGGTCTTGAATTCTGTCTTCCACTCACCCCCTCTTTCATTTTGATTTGATGATATCTACTCTTCAAATTGATCTTGCAAAACACACTTTGCTCCATGGAGCCCATCGAGCATAACATCCAACCTCGGAATTAGGTGCCAATATTTGATGGTGATGTTGTTGATCGCCCAAGAATCGACACACGTCCTCTACATACCATCTTTTTTGTCACTAGAATGACGGGAACGACACAAGGACAAGGTTTCTCACACATACCCTTTATCAAGTAGCTCTTGCACTTGCCTTTGGAGCTCATTGGTCTCTTTAGGATTGGCTTGATAGGTGGCTTAGTTAGGAGAGTGGCTATGAGTATGAAGTTGATTTGATGTTCTATTCCCCAAATTGGTGGCAATCCACTAGGCACCTTGTTTGGGAATAAATCTTCAAAATCTCGCAAAAGACAAGCAATGGAAGGAGGCAGATCATCCATATCTTGAGAAGTGAATAGAGATTCTTTAAAAATAAGAAGAAAAGATATTTACTTCACTAAATGGCTTAGACAATTTGTTTTTGTTTAGCTAGAAGCATATGGTTTGATGCAACCCCTTTATTTCCAATGGAAAACTTATTCCAATTACTCTTCCCCTCTTTCTCCTTTATTTTCTCCCTTTCTATATGATCAACCATGATTTTATCCGGAGACTAAAGATGGAGTGTGATTCTCTTGCCATTCATATGAAAGGAATACTCATTGGAGACTCCTTGATGAATTACACCTCGATTGTATTGCCAAGGTCGTCCCAAAAGAAGATGGCAAGCGGTCATGGGAAAAATATCAAAAAAACCTCTTCATGCTCATATCCACCTATTGAAAACAGAATGATACCTTGTTCCTTCACCTTAAGGGGAGTGTTAGAACTCAACCAACACAAAATATAAGGCACATGATGAGGAATAGTAGGAAGACTAAACCGACAAACCACTTCTTGGTTAATGATATTACTACATGATCCACCATCTATAATCATACTACATACCTTACCTTGGATAAGACATCTAGAGTGAAAGATAGTCTCATGCTGATTAGGGACACTTTGAGTCTCATTAGCCACCAAGGTTCTCTTGACAAAAAAGCAATTTTCAGCAGTCGCTTCCACTTAAATTTCCTCTTCTTCATCATGTTCCTCTTCTCTTTCTTATATCTCTTCTTCATACTAATAGTCTCCTAAAGTGTTAAGGAGAACTTGCTTATTTGTAGTGCAATCCTTGGCAAAGTGGTTGCGACCTAGGCACTTGAAACACTTGAGATCCCTTGTACTATTCTTTCCTTCCCATCTCTGTCATTGAGAAGCTTGTGAGGCTTCTCTTCTTGATTGAGTGTGAGAAGGATAAGTTCTTAGCTCTTGGCACCAAGGGGAAGGATTAGAGAAACCGTAGACCGAGATTTAGAAACTTGGGTCCTCCTTTGTTGGAGATTCATGTAAACATGATTGGTGTAGTGTATGACTTACTCAATAGTAGTACCTCTCATAAATTATTGCATGATCACAATAGACTTAAGATGAGTAGTTAATCCATGGACAAATTTAGAGATAACATACCCACCAAGGAACCAAAGTCTAGATTGAAATATAAGGGTCCGCTAATTCGGAATGAATTCTCTTGGTACAAGTCCACGAGAGCAAACCTATCATGAAGGGCTTCCTTGAGTTCTTCCCAAGTTGTATTTGATGGCCAACACTTGAACTCCCTTTCTTTTTTTATTTAAGCCACCAATAATAAGCAAAGTCCACAAACTTAATGGTAGCAATGGCAACCTGCTAGGCTTCACAATACTTGTAATAGTCAAACACGACCTAGGTCTTGGATACCCAATCAAGGAATGCTTCTACATTCGTGGTTCCTCCAATGTTTTGAGCTTCAAGCTTCAGTCCATGAGTTGGATCTCTTGCATGGGGCCTCTCATATTCTTCCTCATAACATCCTCTATGAGCTAGTGTTTGTCACCTAGGAAAAGGAGTATCTCTTTCCTTGACTTGCTCTCTCGGAGGGTATGAACATGGTATGTTACATTGATGCATCATGATCGGTATTCTTGATCCTTTCCCTGCATGGTCAGTAGGCATAGTAGGCAAATGAAGGGAATTTAAATGGAGAGTCATCCATACCTCGTTCAACTCTTACAGTCACCAAATAGGGTATATAGGAGGTTTTAGCGAGTGTTGAGTGAAGTGGCATGGAAGATTATGCAAGATATGAAGTTGATGCACCCCTAGGAAGGGACATTTGAGGCCACACCCTAGGAGGCTTAGGGTCTTGAGAAGCATGAGAATGTTCATCTTCTTGACGATTATTGTTGGTTTGGACCAAACTGAGTTGCGACTTAATTTTCTCTTCCACTTTGACTTCTAAGGATTGGAAGAGCCTTGTGATTTCGTCTTTATCCTGAGCTCTCTTGGCATCATTGAGTTGGAGAGTTTGCATGTTTTCCTCAAAGGTGACAATCTTTCCTCGGAAGGTTAGCAACCCAATGCAACTTTAAACAAACAAGGCACAATTATATCAACCAAATCAATGAACCTTGAGCCAAGAGAATGTCAAAATTTGATAGAAAAAGTTGTCACCAAATTCAGATTGCAAGCTCTCTTAAAACAAGGCACTAAGGTGATTTTGAAAAACACACAACTCAAATCACGACAAATTTTTCTTGAATCGTTAATCAAGTCGCAAGAAGCTACTAGGCACCCAAGGTCTCAAGTTTATAAATATGTCCAACACTTAGCCAAGCTTGAAACTTTTCCTTGTGAGGTCCAAGGTTTTCTATACCCAACCTCTCTTTCTTTTACTTTCTTCAAGTCCAGTTTTTCTGTACCCCATCTCTTTCCCTAACCAAGTCCGTATTTTTTGTATGACAATAACCCAATAAACTCGACTTGAATTTCAAATCTAATATTATTAAAAGCTTCAATCAAGATCAAACTTTTTCAGATTCTGGACAATAGTTTTCAAAGTATTCCCAGTGTTGTTCATGTAACTTTCTTCTTGATATGTCATAATTGTACAAGGCAAAATAACACAAATTCAAGCTAACAAAGTGACAGAAAATCGACAAAGTTAATGATGGAAATTCAAGAGTTTTTTGGCTGGGGTTAAATGAAGTGATTGCAAGATACTTTAGTAAATGCATGTAATATGAAATATTCAGTTTTAAGTAACCTAAAGGTTGTCTTCATCCTTGCAAACACACGCAGGCAATCGACCATGAAACTAGAAAATTTTGAGCATGAATTTCAGCAAAAACTTGTCTCACTAGGCACAGAAATTCTCAAATTGCTTGCATCCAAATTTAGATAAACTTAATATTGAGCATTTTACCTTGCGTAGTTCTGATATCACATGATAAGGATCACATATCTCTTTGTTTTAGTGCAAGTTAAATCATATTGGATGGGTTCCGAGCAATGTTGCACTTTGATCTTCCAAGACATGTCGATTTCTAGATTTTGCTCGATCTTTTACGGAATCGTTCTTTGTACCCTGAGCTCCGAATTGGATGATTCCAAAGCCAAGCGATATCTCTTGATGTTTAGTTTTTGTCCTTGAAGATTTAAGGGTGATTGGATCAGTGAATCGAAGATTCAATTGAAGTGTTTTTGTTGTGAGGGAGTTCTATGAGAGAAGACTTTGGATGAATAATGTGGAGGAAAAGATGGATGACAAGGGGTTTCAGGATGATTCTGAGATGGAGTTGCTAGATAAGTGATCTTCATTGGATGGATATTACACAACACATGAGGAAGACAAGGTTGAGCTTTCAACAAGGGTTATGACTCACCCAAGTCTAAGCTCGATTTAGTGTTTGATATTATACATGAACAAAGTTGAATTTTTGGAAATTCAGATATGAAAACGGGAATTTTTTCTTGTATTTGATTGATGTTTGAATGTGAGATTACAAGAGAAACAAAGACCTAAAAATAGGCTTATAAAATCAGGTGACACACTCTTCATATGCACTCTCACTTACCATTTCACCTACCATGCCTTCAATATATAATAACAAAAAAAAAGAAGAAATATAATAAATAAAATAAATCCCACATATTTATTAGCAAGACGCATTGGAAGCTTCTTCATGGGTTAGAGTTGGTGGATGATGCTAGCGGCATCGGGCGAGCCATTGATCACATTTACTAGGCCAAGGTGAGATTGGCTTGTCATTTCAAGGGTTAAAAGTCCCGTTTTAAGCTTAGCTTAAAATTCTCTAGCTCGTGTCTGATGGGTGGAACCAAGAGGAGGGTTATCACCGAGGACCTTTGATATGTCTTGAGCATGTGTCGCAACACCGAGAAGTGGCACGACGTTCTTGAGGCAACGCCTCGATATGTGAGACACTCATATGAGTGGGTGTCATAGGGCTTTGGAGGTCCACAACCCTCAAGGTGTCCGATGAAAGTTGGCTCAAAGGCTATCAAAACTTGACCCGACCCGCCTGACTCCGAACCCGATTCGACACCCGAAAAGAATAAAAAATTATATACCCGAGACATGTTTGACCCAAATCGATTTGGTCTGAATCCGAGATTAACCCGAAACCGATTATACCCGAATGGACTAGCCGGACGCAACCCAATATCCGATGCTACCAGACCCGAAGTCATCACAAAGTCCAAAGTTACTTGACCCGAATCCATCAGAAAATACGAAGTTACACGACCCGAAATCATCCGAAAATTACATTGTGGTATAAAATATTAATAATAGTGAATATTTATTATAATTATATTTTTTAATTTAAATATTACATTAAAGATTTAGACCCTAGAGTAGTTAAACTACAAAAATCATCATTCGATATAAGGTCTCAATCAAAATCTGGCTCACTCGAAAACCGATTAACCCAAAATCCGGCCAAACTCGAAATCCGATTCACCCAAAATCCGAAAAACGTGAAACCCGACTCACCCGGAATCTGAATAAATCCGAAACCCGACTTATCCGAAATCTAGTTGGACTGAAAACCGAATAACCCGACCGAAATTGCCCCGAAAACCCGACTTGCCGGATTAATTGAGCACCATACCCGAAATGATCCAACCCAATTTGACCCGATTATCAAAATATCTGAATTTGACCCGAATCCGAATTTACCCGAACCCGACCCGACCCATCCGATTGACACATCTAGTTGTCTCGTGTCGTTCATGGATGAGGGTAGGAATGAAGGTTCGACACTCAGTAATTAGGTATCGCTCTGTGTAGGACAGGACACGACATTAGCGTAGATGCGGGCATGTGACGAGTACCTTAGATAGTTAGCTCGCCCTAATATCAATATATTTTACATATGATTAGTTTTAGATCGTACTTTATCACCATAAAGTCCACATGTTACCTAACCTAACTATCAATGACGGGGGATTTAATTAGGATTTAGATACCACCACATTCATAGTTTGTCGTAGTTATCCATTTATGCGATCAAGTAATATAATAGAGTTCGACACTTATCCGCTGTCTCTGAAGAGACAAAACGCAATGCACCTTTGCTCTTTTCCCATCGAAACGCAGCGCTTCGTTTCCGTCTCCTACTCGCCTATTGCAAATTTGCAATCGGCTATTTCTTGCTGCAAAGTTGCAAATACAAAAAAGATTGGTAGAGTGACCAACCCCCGAATGAACTTCAGAAATGGCTGTGGGAGCGATCATCCGTGCTCTTCGCAATCACTCGTCTTTCTCTACGTTTCGCAGGATCTCTTCTCCTAGATTTGTAAATATCTAACAATTCTCTCCCCCTCACAATTATCTCTTCACCCCTTTCCAATTGCGTTGCCGGTCTCAATTTTCGGATTGGGCTCGTAATGCTTACAATTTCTCGCCACTGGTCGTTATCTGGGAAGTAGATGTACAAGTGCGGTGTAATTGAATTCTAAAAGCGGTGAAATATGATAGTTTTGGGGTTTAAGGAGCTTTTCGGATGCTGTCTTAAATTTGGAAACTCATAGATGACTTAGAAAGATCTGATTAACTCAACGAGTCAATTCTATCATATGGCTGTTGTCATTGTTTCTGGCTTGTACTTTTGCTTCGTGGTTGCACTTGAATCTATGTCTATTGACTTTTAATTTTAGTTTTGGGTCATTTTGATTACAGATTAGCACGCTGATTGTGGCTGAGCATGATGGTGGGTCTATAAAGTCATCTTCTTTGAGTGCAGTAGCTGCCTCTAAGAAATTAGGCGAAGATAATTCTATTTCTTTGTTACTTGCTGGGTCTGGTCCATCACTCCAAGAAGCTGCTTCACATGCAGCATCATGTCATTCATTAGTTTCTGAGGCAAGTCTTTTTTGGAAATGCTAGTTCATTCTTTTTATTAATAGTGTTTATCAATTTGGTTGGTTGTTGACCAAGAAAAATTGGAGAATTCTGCAACGCATTGATGATTTTTGCAACTTTAAATAATGTGAATCCTTCTTAAGGATACTTAGTAACACACTTATAATCCTACCCCATTGTAGTGCTGATGATGTCAGGAATCGGAGCTTGACATAATTAATCAATGGCTTAGAGTAGTCACAAGTTTGTCCAGTGTGAAGGATTGTAGAGTCAGTTATGTATACTAATTCAAGAGATGCCATATGTATTCATGCCTGGCTTAATAAATTTTGCTTTCCCCAACTAATGATGAGACTTGTCTAATTTGATCTTTTTACCGTTGATCCCTATGGTTTTAACTCATAACACACTGCCATTGATGTCCCCCCCCCCCCCCCCCCCCCCCCCCCCCCCCCCCCGGATCTTGCTGGAAAAAAGGATGCTTTAGACTGGTTGATACTTGCTTGATCCTACACTACTTTCAGTAGAAGGAAGAACATATCCTGCCTGCTATTTGTGGAACTACAAGTTTTCTGACTTCTAATGAAAAAGTCTAAAATATATTGCTACTGATATTAAGAAATTCCACTGGCTGCTCATAGAAATTGCAGTAAATGCTTACTGCCTTACTAATTAATCTTCTTCTATTGAAAAGGGAGAAAGCATGGTTGTAGAGAGTTTAGAGACCCGACAACATCTAAATCAAATTTAGAAGTATTTATTTTGCTTCCTTAAGATATCTTGTAAGTTGTAAACTGACTTGAGTTTTTCTCCACTATTTAATACTATCCCTAGGGTGAGCCTTTTAGGTACAGGGATGTTCTGACAGATATATTTATTCATGCTAGCTTTACATAAAAAAATATACCAACACTGGTCTTTACTATTCAGTGCGTTTGGATTACCACAATACCACATTCAATGCGGCAATCCAAACGTACTTATATTTATCCACAATTGGAAACCTCCTTGAGAAATGCTTGGTCTTTGTCAAATTTTTGAAGAGTCTGCACTAGTTTGATATTTTGCTGCTGCATTCTGCAGGTGCTTGTAGCTGATTCAGATAAATTTGTGTATTCTTTAGCAGAACCATGGACTCAGCTAATTAGTATGGTTCAGCAAAAAGGGGGATACTCACATGTAATAGCTGCAGCAGGTTCATTTGGAAAGAACATAATACCTCGTGCTGCTGCACTTCTAGATGTTTCTCCTATCACTGATGTAACTGAAATTTCTGGATCTCATGAGTTTGTGCGGTATGTAAACTCTGTCCCACAGCTTTGTTTTCTTTTGTTTGCTTATCTGGAACAACATATCTACTTATTAGTCTAGGTAAGGGATAGTCTACTACACGAGTTGAGGCTTCTATAAGGGAATGAATTTATCAGCATATCAATTTAGTCTCTATGACCCTTGTCATTCATGCCCCATTCTTCCACAATGCTGGTTGTATTTGTTAAATCAACGCTTTTGCACATGATCTCTCTGGATTCTTCATTTAAGGGTTAAAAGTATCAATAGATATTGTTTTTTTAATTAGTGTTTCCAACCCTTGTCACTCATGCTTCCATTCTTTTTTAATGCTCTATTTGTTAAATCAATGCTTCTGCACATGATCTCTCTGGATTCTCAGACTCGTTAGACTCACTGAAAGATTAAATGTTTCTTTAAATATTGTTTTTTTGTGTGTGTGAAGTTTCCGTTCGCTCTTATGACAGCCTGAAAGGTTTTGATGTGATACGGACTTTTATTTTTATCTATCAGGCCTATATATGCAGGAAATGCCCTTAGTACCGTTCGTTATACTGGTGAGTTCCCATGCATGCTGACTATCAGGTCGACTTCTTTTCCTGTGACATCTCAATCAAGATCCAACACTGCTCCGATTGCTCAGGTTGATCTCTCAAACTTTGGTGGAGGTCTGTCTATTCTTTCTACCCCACATCTGCTTGTCATTTTCTTAAGATTTATTGGAATAACACTCTTATTTATTCATTTTCTTTTCTTATTTCCCGTTGGGCAGCTGGGTGGTTGGGTTATAAGTGTATTATGTTAAATCTATTATGTCTTCAGGGTTGCCATAGTGGGTGTGTCTGGCTTTCGATATTGAGTAAAATTACACTAAGAGAAGAAGATGTATATAGCTTGGTCTGCTGTTCTGCTCAAACTTACCTTGATTTAATGAGTGTTCGGATTATTTTTAAATACAATTTTCCTAGCTTCCTTGTGTCTTGTTTGATGAGTTTTTCATGTTCACATGTATGCAGAAGTGGTTGGTAAATCAAGATATGTAAGTCATAGCTCTCAAGATTCTGAACGCCCAGATCTTGGGAATGCACGGGTTGTGGTCACAGGAGGGCGTGCCCTAAAAAGTTCAGAGAACTTCAAAATGATAGATAAGCTTGCAGAAAAACTTGGTGCAGCTGGTACTTCCTTGCCTCCTTAAAATCATATTATGATAGATGGAGATTAAATGTATCGATCATCCTCTGCTGCACACTTTCACTAACACATATTGAATTGTTTATTTTGTTTCTAGTTGGTGCTACACGTGCTGCTGTTGATGCAGGCTTTGTTCCCAATGATCTACAGGTGAACTATTTACTCTCATCAGATAAGTGCATGTAGTTTTGAACAGCTTTATGTGTCTTCAAAAAGCCTGAGCATTTTTTTTGGTATGAAACATGTCAAAATATTAGATAATTGTCATTTTTGTATAGATTATATGCAGAATTTTTGATATACACCAATTGTGTGTTCCTTCAAGTGGTTATTGAAACTGCAACCTGTTATATCGAACCTTAATCAGGAATTTGGTGTACAAGTAGCACAAAACCATTTGAGCAATTCTGTTTCATATATGGTTTCATTATTCATTGAAAGGATGTTTCCTGATTCTCAATGTGTGTTTTATTTTAGGTTGGGCAAACTGGGAAGATTGTAGCTCCGGAGCTGTATATGGCATTTGGTGTTTCCGGAGCTATTCAACATTTGGCAGGAATTAGAGATTCCAAAGTCATCGTCGCTGTTAACAAGGATGCAGATGCACCCATCTTCCAGGTAATATGAGACTCTGCAATCTGACTATTTCTTTTTCTTTTTCTTTAGCTAGTTTGTTGATTCGTCGCCTTTCATACTGTAGGTGGCTGATTATGGACTAGTGGGAGATCTGTTTGAGGTTATTCCAGAGTTGCTAGAGAAGCTTCCTGACAAGAAATGAAATTGTGAAATGTAAAAGTTGATACAGCCATTGTTCAATGTTCATACATGTAACAAGTTTGGGCATTTGGGTGGGGTTCCTTGTACCGTTCAGGCGGAACATTTTATTTATCTTATCATAATAAATAAACTGGTTTCTGTTCATGTTCCTTTGATCTTCATTATTATTATGGTGACAGTTTTTATCCCCCGATTGATGATTATTTAGCCCATTTTTAATAAAACGTCCCTAAAGGGTTGGAGAGTCTCACTTCTCCTTCTACCAAAAAAAATAAAAATTATGGTGAGTCTTTTTTGAAAAAAATGCTTAAAATAACCTAATCTTTTAAAGCTGTGCGGTGTCTCCTTTAATTTGATGATATGACATACAATCAAATCCTAGATGTGATGGTGACTAGGATATTCTTTATTTAAGATAACCTTTGAGTTTCTTCTTTGCCCTCTTCGACCTTCTTTCTCTGCCATTTCCTACTTTCTCTCTTGCACAATAAGAATACAAAACCATCTTCTTTCAATTTTCTCTCCTTAAAATTTACAAACCCTAAATCCCAAAAATCCTAATTGTGTGACCAATGTCATTGTATCCAAATCAATCCAATCAGAGGTTGATTGCACATTTCACCTATTGTTTACTCTTCTTTCTATTCCTCTACTTGATTTTATCTTCTCATGCAAGAACATCCATCAAAGCGTAAGATTCTTCTACAACCATTCATGAATCCTTCTCTAAACCCAGGGAAGCTCATGTATAGCCTCTTAAATACTTCCGAATTTCTTGAAATTTTGGGCTTTTAAGTAAGAAGTCTTGTAGTATTTTAGGGTCAGCCCCCTTCAACTCATGTAAGTACGACCCAAATTTCATATAATGATCATATAGTGATCCATACAACAATTTCTGAGCTTCTTTCTTAGTTCTAAAGCATTGATACTTACTCCATGGCACATGTACCATACCTTTCCATCACTTCAGTTTCTAATTCCTTAGAATATTAGTTAGGACACTTCTTGAATTTTGCTAAGTACTCCCTTGATACCCATGAAGGCTTCAAATGGATATTGCCATAGCCATGTCTAAAGCATGTATGATTAGAAGTTACATACTTAACTATAAATGACTCCTTTGACCCATCCCAAGATGCATATATCTTCTACGGACAACCAGGCTTACATCTTGGAGCCAGCAGGGACGGAACCAGGATTTAATTCCTGGGTAGGCTGGATTTACCCTATAAATAAATGGATATGTAGAATTGTCTCAATTTTTAAAGGCCTAATTTTACAATAAATTTATTTAAGTATTGTATATGTTAAATAAATTTTAATAAATAAAATCAATTAGAGAAAATATACTTTTTATTATTATAACTAAAATAAATTCTACTAATCAAAACTTAACTATTAATATACTAAAATACTTTTTTTTTTGCTAAAAGAAATACGGAGTATAAGGAAAGAGGGGATTGATTTAAAAAAAGATCTGTACATACGAGAAGATCTGCTACAAAGAAGGAAAAGGGAATTGATTGATTTAAAACTATTAAGAAAATAAGAAGGTGGGGTCACGCACAGAACAAAAAAATTGAGTTGCACAAGCAACCATGTTCGAACACGGGACAATTGGTAAAACTGCCATATACTTACCAGAGCTCTATTAGACAATATATCTATAATAACTATTTTTTTATATATTACGGTAATATTTTTTTGGGTGGGATGCAGCAAACCCTAGCCCACCCCTAAATCCGTGCTTGGGAGCCAGCCTTATATTATTATTACTTCTACACCATGCAATACATATATTTGAGGATGAATGCAAACTATGCACTACACAGTAGAAACTCAACAATATGCAATTCTAAACTAATTTCATACAAAAGAAATAATTAAGAAAATATTAGTTCTTTGAAGAGACAATTTGGTTAGATATTTACAAAGTTTTAATCGTTAAACTTGTACAAAGTAGTTGGTAACTTCTAAACATGCTCCTATCTCTCGAAACAACATATAAAAAGTGTAACATTAACAAACCATTGTTGAACCAAGTTAATCAATAATCTGGAAAGAAAGCAGACTTGTACGATATTATTCACATGTTGATTGACAACAATATCTGGTAATATATTGGCATGCTTGCTAGTTAGTACGTATGTTAATAAACCATGTTAAAAAATACAATAATTCCATGTCAAACAATATACTTTTTTACCGATCACTTGACTTCACCAATAGTAAGGAAACCCTTATAAGGATTGTATTTGCCCTAACCTTGATTGTTGACGCGACCACACCTTCCAAGTTCCACCACCTCTGCTACTGTGGCCCCTAAATCAGGGTTTCTTTGACGATGTTCTGTATTGTGAAGAAGAAGAAACTAAAGGGTTGCTTTAGCGTATAAGAAGAAGAATGACGTAGACTGTTTCAACTTTCAATGTATATTTTCTTTACAAAAATTTAAATTGTATTTTTAATTTTTCCTTTTAAATTGTATTTTGCCTAGTCATAATAACACATAGATTACCTTGTCATCAAATTAAATGAGACCTTTGCCACATGGAAGGTCGAGGCTTAAAGTCGCAATCATTAAAAAAGGTTAGGGTTTTATGTGCAATTTTTAAAACGTTAGGCTAATGACCATAATAACTCTAAAAGGTTAGGGTGTTTTAAGCAATTTTTCCTTCTTTTTTTTACCGCACTAGCAAATATTTATTCTTGGGTTTCACCCGAAAAAACAAGTTCATCTCATCCATTGTTGAGTAGTGAGTTGCTTCTGTTCGCATCCACCACTGTAACATCAAATTTTGGATTAGGTTCTGAGTACACTAAAGTTCTTCGCAAAATGTGGTCCAAGCGAGCCTCGGAATTTAATAAGCGCGTGAAAAGCGAACAATACGAGCCATGGAGATTGGAGTAGGATGGGTGAGTAAATAAAAGAAGTAATTGGCCCAAAAAATACACAATCAAGAAATGCTTTTTCCATGTAAACAATGAATGCATTGAGCACTTATTGCCGTCTTTACATGAAGGAAATTGAGATGTTTTGATTGAGCAATTCCTTGGTATGGTATGCTATTTTAAATCCATATAACATCTCTCTCTCTCTCTCACACACATGATGAAACCCGAAATAAACCGTTCGCTAGAAGACAAGAAACGAGATTATTTTATTCGATCGTGTAAATACTTGCTCTTTATTTATTACTTCTTTACAACGAGGTTACACACCAACGAGGCTTACAAACAAACGAGATTTACACCCTAGACCTCCTACGAGTATTCAAGATCTCGATCTAACAATGTTCGAGATCCCCTAATTGCTATGTGATTCTACCACCTGCAGGTCGCTTGATTGATTTTGGGCGCGAGGCTGAGCTAAGAGTGTGGTGAATATGGCTTGCAAGATTGTGTAGCGAGGTCTTTGATGTGAACGAAGGCTCTGTGTGACTTGAAGTCTTTTTGTGGACTTCACTTGTCTATAGCGAGGTCTTTTGACGATGTTTCAATCACGTCGATCTTCAACGAGCAAGATAGTTCTTGAGTTCAAGATGTTTTTCGACCCCTTTTACCTACTATGTTCTCCTCTATTTATAGAGAATTGGGGAGTCGAGTTTTGATCATTGTCCGATGTGGGACGCCCGAGATCAGGGCTTCTGATTGGTCCGGAGGTGAGGTAGCCGGTGATTGGTTTGGGGAAGCGGCGCCAGCTGAGTGGTCGGGTGGGCGGGTGTGTCAGTAGAGTCGGCAACGAGGTTTAGACCTCGCATTGAAGTTTCGGAAGACCTCGCGGAGATAGGAATTTTGTTTAATTAAAAGACGGACACGGTTGTGGGCCCTAGAATCCACCTTGGGAGTCCCGTCGGGTCTGTTTATTCCTTGTATCCCGGACCCATTTCCTATTTTACCACTTTGGACATCATCAACACACACTCCTGTTAGACAAATTGATACACATGTCACAAACTTACACATGCGTAGGCTAATTGATATGACAAACAAGTGTAATACCTTTAATTATTTCGTGCATTTATTGCTTGCTCTAAATATACACGAAGTTGTTGAGAGTTATCCTAAATGAGAAACTTGAGGCTATAATAGCTTAGTATATAACCCAATGAGCCACTCTACCTATTGTCATATGGTTTTGGGTTTGTATCTCATTCGGCTTGTATGTTAGGCCCATTACAACACGACCCTCAGATTATCGGCTCACAATATCTATAATATGGTATCAGAGCAGGTTTCAATGTGGGTTCTTTCTTGGAGTCTTTGGATTTGTTGGCTTCATTGGCCCGTTCAAGCAAACTGCACAATAAAGGAGCGACCAATCCAAGAAGTGGCGGTTCGCGAGCCTTGAGGGACTTATTCAGGCTTGCCGTCCTAATGAGCACATTCAAGCAACCCCAATAAAGGAATGATCGATCCAAATATGACGGTTCGCAAGCCTTGATGGATTTTGTCCAAATGATAACTGGTCTTCGGTGTACCATATGTAAATCATGGATACAACATTAGTTTATGCTTTAGGGTATAGTTATTTTCTTTATTTACTATATTGTCATTTTATGTGTGTTTTGCTTATTTTAAAAGTTTTCTTATTAAACTAAATTCAAATTTCCAGTTTGATCCCGTGTCTTAGGCACGAGCACAAACACTTATGAAGGAAAATTGTGATTTCTCGGCATTAACTAATCAACACACTAATCTCTCTGGTGTGTTAAATGACTTCCCTAAAGACGACAGTGTATATGAACCTCAACATGGCAACCCAATGCTTAGTACATTAGCTTAAATAAGTATATGATGGAAAGCTATGAAAATTTGTATTATTATTCTAAAAACTGCATGCATTTATATGCTTGTTGTAGGTTTTAGATTCTCACTTTAGGCACTAGATATACAAATGAATTACCTTTTTTATGCAATCCTGTAATATCCGCTAAAATTCTAAATAAAATAAAACGGATAATTATCCCAATAATTTTTTTCTCAAAAGTAGAGAAATTAATATTTTTTTTCTAATTTCTTATTAAATTATAAAAAGGTTATAAAAGTTTATCAAAGTGACAAATAAAAATAAAAATAAAAATAAGGATGGTTCATGTTAATTTCGAGTTTTTGGTTAATGTCATATTACAAGCAAGTAAAAATAAAAGGAGGGGCAAAATAAAAAAGGTGTCAAGAGGGAGACTCGAACCCGAGACCTCTTACACCTTTCACAAACTAAAACACACTCATTTCCGCTAGGCTAACTCAATTTCATCTACCCAAATTACAACTCTTTTAAATTTATATCAACTTATTCTTCTTCTTCCCCAATTGCCCAAATCAATTGTCTGATTGATTTGACGTAAACTCTAGCCCATTGTTTCCACCCCTTTCTTGCAAGACCACCACAACTACATCATCCTTTGGTCATCATTCAACAAACACAATTCCCCCCAATCCTCATCAATCAAACCCTTCTCCATTGGACAATTTCCATTGCCATGGATAAAGGGAGCTCTCAAGTTTGCCTATAAAAGGGGCCAAAACTCCATAGAAAATTCACACAACCAATTCCTCTCCTTCTCCATCTCAAATTCGTCCATATTCAAGTCCAAAAATCCCAAATTAAATTGTGTTCCAAATCTGATTTTTTTGGAAAAATCCTCAACACTCCTTTTCCTCCACTCCTTGGGTCGCCGGACCACCGCCCCTCTCCGACCGGACCACCAACCACGGTGCGCGAGCCGCCCAGGAGGCCGCCAGAGCTCCTCCACCGTCGGGTTGTTGCCTCGTCCCAAGTCGGGCGTCGTTCCATCCTGATTTGCTCTCTACTGGTGTACGTGGATAAGGAGAAGGGAAGAGGAAGAAAGATTGTGGGATAATTATTTGGGTATTGGGCTGAAGTTTAATTAGGCCCATATGTCCAATATTAGCCCATCAGTTTTTTTAGGATAAAAGAGAAAGAGAGGCCCAAAAATCCGCCCGTCTCGTTTTGCGTGCCAATCCCGTCTCGTTTTCGCTCGGTATAATTTCCCGACTCATAATTTATCTACTAAATATTTTAAAATTATTTTTTTCATATAAATAATATTTGTTTAAAAAAACTTGAATAAATATTACAATAGGCTACTAAAAAGGAATTTATGGAATAAATTCTATTTGCATGCCCATCTAGGAATAATATTTTTTGACAAATAATATATGAATTTCCTATAATATCAATATTCATAAGAATGTTTTAAGGATATTGGATTAAATATGGGAGAAATATTAACTTAGGCATCTTTTCCCTTTATTATAAAATAAGTAACTTGAAATAAATTAAATAAATAAAATAAGGTTTTTATTAATAAGAAATACCCATGCATGTTAACTTAGTGATTTTAGGTTATTAAATGAGTTAGAAAGAAATCAATTAAGGATTTAATTTAAATAAAATATTATGTTGGAGATCTTGGTAGTTGTAGGAGAGAAACTAATTAGAGTTACTATGGTAAATTTAAATCCTACTAATATACTTAAATTATTATTGTATTTTAAAATTATGCAAGGCATGCTATTTTTCATAATATTAAAGGAGTTTTATAAAAATATAGCATATGAGATATAATTGTTAATATTAAAAATGTTACCTTTATCAAGAAATAAGATTTATATAAGATAAGTAATATTGCATGTCTCTAATTATAGAGAAGTGAAGATATATGAAATCAAATACTATACTAATAATAATGAACATATTATTTAAAGTTGCCATGTCCATAAAAGTGTAGAGAATTATTGCAAGACATAATTTCTAAGTTAGATATAAGAAGTATGATCTTATAATGATTTTTATAATATTATATAGTTATAAGGATTGCTTGCATGAAGAGAAATAATTAAGATGTGGGAAAGATATTATTTTATAACCTAAAATATTACAATAATGGACTATAAGTATGAAGTAGAATATTTATAAGCCATGATTATATATTTAAGCCATGATCATATATTTTATAAGTCATGTAATGTGAAAAGAAATATAAGAATAAAATAAATAAGATTTATTTGATATATGTTAAATTTAGGAAGTTATCTTATAAAGAAAAATAGATTATAAGTCTATGAGCTTTATTTTATGTGAATTAAATAATTAATAAAATTCTACTAAGAGAATATTATTAATAAAATATTCTTGGTGAGGGAAATATTACTTCAAGATCATTAAGGAATTTAAAAGTAATATTTTAATTAAAAGGAGTTTGTAAAAAGGTTAAAATAGATTTCTTATAAAGTAAGGAGAATTTGTACTTTTAAAAGAAAAATACTTTTTAGGCAAAGTATAGTATTTTATGAAATTATACTTGCTTAATTATATTAAGAAAATAGCAAATAAATTTAAAAAGGATTATTTTAATAATATTGAATAAAGATTTTTAAGAAATAAAAAGGATATTACAAAACCAAAATAATAATGAAGGAATATTATTATTTTAAATAATCTTCTAAATTATTATCATAATAATTTAGAATTCCATTTCTCTTATATAAAGTATTATAAGAGAAAATCCAAGTTAAGAAGAATTCGTATTTAAAATCCGCTCGTAAATTCCGTGTCATTAGGTCAGGATTCGTACTCGAAGTTGCGAACCAAATATTCCGTCAAGACTCGATAGTATACGCGTGTAAGCTAAGGCAAGTGGAATTTCCCCTTGTGCCCTTTTATATCCGTCTTTATGATATCTCTCGATGTTGGGAACTTCTTGTATGCTTAATAAAAATGAACCTAGGAAATATCGATTGCTAGAAATAACGACCCTTGTTAGCATAGTAAATATTATATTCCTTGCTAGGATTATATTTGCTAGTGTGTGTACTCTTGATTGATTACAATCTCGTTCAGAGATTTGAATTGAATAAACTAGAAAGGGGTGCGAGTTAGTCGACACCTCTATATAATCTTACTAAGTCGTACGTCCATACGACTTTCGGGATCATGATCTCCATCCGCTCCGATTGCAAGGAGGGATTGAGCGCACTCTAGCTAAGTGCAGGGGAATTGATGTTCTCCTTCGGGTGGCTCGGTTTATCCGTGTCCCACCACTCTCTCTTGTAAAAGTCATCAACAAGATTGAATATTTTCGTCACTATTTAAGATAAGTGCGTATGCACATTTAAGATACCAAAACCGGACCGGTCTCAAATGATCGCTCCGGCTCTCGGTCCGCTCAAAAGCGCGAGAGGTTTTCACTTGTATGAATAAATAAATGTTCCCAACATTTTATTGAACTCCTAGAGAAGTCTACAAGCTAGTAGTTCTTCTATCGCTTTCGAGTTATCTTTGCTTAAGATATACTCTTCTTCGAACCATCAAAGCTCCACATAATCAAGCCTTATCGTATAGCCTCATCGTAAACACAACCCGATTATCTCTTTCGACAATAATTAGAAGTTACCGAAATTACCCTCGGGAAGTTCCATTCCCGCTTGCTTAGTCTCTTAGACTAATTCTTCTTTTCCGCATGTTTGCCTGGCATTCTATCGCCCCTTGCGAATTATGTCAGAATCTAGGAATCCCCACAAGGCGTGAAGTGAAGTGAAGTGAAGTGAAAACGAAGGAAGAACAAGGATTTTCAAGATGTGTTTCTTATATCATTTTGTTTTAGTTTCGATATGTTTCAAGGACAAGTTAGCTTCACATTTCAACCTCTGAACAACTTTATATTTGAAAGCGATGTAAGATGTTTTGTAAGAACCAAGTCTCCCCCGGGAGCACCTTTTCTCATTATGTATTATGTTTTATTCCGCATTTTAATTGTTCTATATCATTCTAAAAGCCTTGGGTGACTTTAGACGGTAAAGTCTGAGGTCACTGGCAGTAATACTCAGTGTTGTAAAATAGGAGTGTTACAAATCCAACAAAACTTCACAATATATTGTCCAAATCAAATATCTATACCCTTGTTCTTCGAAGTCCAATTGTCGTGAAAATTGAAAAGCATATGCATACACTTAGGGTGACTTTGTATTAAGCAATATAATGCTTTCATTAATTAAGACTAGGGCTAGACATTATCCGCGGGTGACTAACTCACCCGCTTCACTCCACCAAAATATAAGGGCGAAAAACAAAACAAAATCGGGTGATGGGTGAGTCAAGTTACGTGTGACGGGTCGAATATGGGTGAGACTTTACACCTGATTCACCCGACCCACCACCCGATTCACCAGTTTACCACCCGCATATTTTAAACTAATATATATATATGGTTGTGTTGGGACGTTGTTGGGACCTCTGGTTCTAAACAACGGATCAACGATGCCATTCTCTGAGTTTTGATATTGACAAACACCATGAGGAACTAATGTGGTTTGTTCAAGTATTTCTAAGGAACGCAGGTACAGCCAAGAACTCCCATGAATGACCAAAAGCCACAAAAAGCTCACAATGCAGAAGTTCCCATCAAGGGAACTCTGAAGAGGAAAGTTCTCGTGAAATGGGAACTCCCAGGAATGATCAAGAGAACACAAGCTTACAACGATGAAGAGTTTCCATCAAGGGAACTCTGAAGAAGACAGTTCCCATGACATGGGAACTCACATGTGAGGACAACGACCATTCAGCGCAGATCGCGGGATTCTGTCTTGGACAGCCCGAAGGAACAGTCTGAGGATCAGACTGTCACGCTTGATCCAACGGTCCGATTGATTCAAGAAGTTGACCTAGTTCAAACCAAAGTCACATGTGAAGAAAGTACAACTTGGGTATCAAGCAAAGGGCATTTTGGACACAAGTGAAAGATGCGATTGCCCAAGCTCACCTGGACTATAAAGCCAAATGAATAGTACTCGGATTGAGTACTTCTCCCAGAACTCACAAACACCCACACTAGAAAAAAGAAAGAAAAAGAAGAGAAGTCCCCGCCGGCGAGTGTGTGATCTCGACGACGGTGAAACCGAAGTTCCTAGGGGCAAGGGAACTGAGAAGTCGGTGTAAGGTTTGAGTTATTTGTATTTTGCTGTTGTGAGGTTTGGAAACTCAGTTGAGAGGATTTATTAGTGTTGCTAGAGTTAGGAAGAACTCGTAGGAACAAAGAAGTGTGAATCCGACTGTTGTAACTAAGGAACAAATCAATCAATATAAGTAAGTCATTCAAAATCCTCCAAGCGGAGGTAGAGGTTTACCCATACAACTAGGTCGTTGTAGTGGGGTTCCTCTATAAGGGAACTGCGTTCTTTACTGCTTTTAATACTTGCGCTTAATTTACTTCCGCTGCCTTGGGAACAACTTAACAGCCAGTTCCCAAGCTCTTTGCTAACGGTTTACGATCCAACAATTGGTATTAGAGCAGGTTTGCTCTAGATTTGTGTTAGCATCCTAGGTATCAAATGGCTCAGGAACTTACTCAGGTAGGGAACAATACTAGTAAGCCGCCAAGGCTTATTACAAGAAGATTCGAAAGCTGGCAACGCGACATGAAGGATTGGATGCGTGGCCAGGACTACCAATCCTGGTGTATAATCGAGAGAGGCAACTTCGAAATTGATCCAGCTATAGTCAACGACCTCACCAAATGGGGACCCAACGAATACAAATGTATGGAGGCCAACTACAAGGCCAAACAGTACCTGAAGAGGTTCATGTGCGTACAAGACTGTGACAGGGTAGCAAATCTTGACACAACTAAGGAAATGTGGGAAGCCATCCAATAAATGCACGTTGGGAACTCAGATCTCCGAGAAGATCTTCAGATGAATGCAAAAAGGGAGTTCTACAACTTCCAAATGGAGATGGGAGAGTCTGTCGATAGCTACCAGTCCCGATTTGAAGGACTTTGCACCAAAATGGAAGGCTTGGGGATCACCAAAGAGGAAATCACCCATAAGATGAAGGTCCAACAGCTCTTCAACGGACTGATTGGAGAATGGGCAAACGAGAGAACAATGTTCAAAGAGAATCCGGAAAATAGAACTCTCATGCTCCATCAAGTGTTTGGAAAGCTAGTGGGACACAAGAAGAGAAAGATCGATGATAAGGAACAGACTCGAGCACATCGAGGGATCGCACTCAAAATCGAGAAGATGCTCAAATCAACTTAAGAACAACACGAAGACTCCGAAGAAGAAGAGGATGAGGAGCTAGTTCTCGTAACAAAGACTCTTCGAAACTTCTACAAAGGGAAGTCTCAAAGGAACAGTGGGAACTGGGGAAAAGGGCAGAGTTCCCAAAGAAAACCCGCAGAGAAGGACCTCTCCGATGTCACATGCTACAAGTGCAACAAGAAAGGACACTTCGCTAAGGAATGCCCACAGGGAAGCTCTAAAGGAACAGTGGGAACTGGGGAAAAGGACAAAGTTCTGATGTCCGCCTTTTTAGTCATGTTTTTAGGGTGTGTTTTTGTGTCTTTTGAGTCTTTTTCTTTAGTTTTGTGTTTTGTTTTGAGTCGTTTATGTATGTTTTCGTATTTTCTTGGGATATGGAGTCTACATAAGCTTTTGTGGTGTTTTGTAGGTTTTTAGAGGCTTTTTGGAGCATATTATGAAGAAAGGAGGAAAACACTTGAAGATAACACTCAAGAATGAAGAGAAGATGAAGATTTAGCTATTAAGTAAAATTCATTGAAGATCAAGTTCAAGCTTGGAAAGAGATAGAGAAATTGTTACAAGAACATAGGAAAAAGAATCGAGTCAAACGGAGTTGTAACGAATCCTCTACGCAAGTTTTACTCAAGGTTGTTCGAAGTGATGAATAAGGTCGTTAACGAGGTCACGAGGCACAACGAGATCCGAGTCGGTGTTTAAATTAAAGGCTTCTATCTTATTTCCTTTTATGTTATTAGATAGATAGAAGGAATATATCTTATTAGAAGATATTATTTCCTTATAGTTAGATTTAAGATAGATTTATTTCCTTAGAGATAGATTTAAGATATAATAGTTTCTCTATAAATACTCTTGTCTACCCTTTGTTATTCTCTACACAATCAATTGCCTTAGAGGGCAAGTAAGAGGAGGAGAAGAGAGAGAGAGAGACGTGAGAGGGGGACGAGATTGTGGATTGGAGAAGAACTATTGTTTTGAATTCGGTTGTAAGCTTTCTATTTTATTTAATTCAGTTGTTTTCAATCATGCTTTGTGAGTAGTCTCTCTCTCTAAGGTTGGGGTTAAACCCAACAATGGTTGTGCATGCTTGTTTATGATCATGTCTTGATTGTTTTTATTGCATGAATCTATTCTCTTGTTCTTAATCCTTGAAACGAAAGTTGAAAGGAATTTCTCATTCATAGTTAAAGCGAAAGCAAAAACCTTGGATCAGAATAGTCAAATTAGGGTTTTGAAGCGAAAGAAGATCTGTCCTAGTTGAAGTAGAAGAGATTACATAGTAAGTTTATTGATTTAGCGAAAGTTGATTGATTTACTTGCTTAAAGTTAACAATAGTTAGCGCCTTTATGTGATAAAAGCATGATCTTTATGTTTCATAGCATTAGCATTGCATGATTATTGTTGTGGTGATACCTTTACCTTAGAATCTCTCTCTTACTTGATAAAAACCCTAGATTTGTTGATTGTTTGCGTGAGAAGTAATAGAACTTAGCACTGACTTTCTCCCTGCAGACGAACCTGACTCTGCTATACAACAACGGGGTCTTGATTATAAATTTATTTGTTGTCAAGAAACCATCTCAACAAATTGGCGCCGTTGTCGGGGAGATTTCAATAGTGCCAAGTTTTGTTCTTTTTGCGTTTTTGGGACTCCGCCGAGTCGGTAACGACCCCCCAGGGTCGATACCGTCCCTGCTGGGTAACCTAGTTTTTTGTGTTTTTCTTTTTATTTTCTAGGCCACTGTCGAGTTGTTACCGACCCTACCCAGGCTCGGTAACGACCCTGTCGACAGGTAGTTGTTTCTTTCTTTTTAGTTTCGGTTTTCACGGGATCACTCCAGGCTCGGTACCAACCCTCTAGGCCTCGGTACCGACCCTGTCCGAGACCCCGCTTTTGCTTCTTGATTTCGTTTTCGTTTTTGTTTTTGCTTACAGTGTATGCCAGCTGAAGGTCGTCAAGCAAACAAAGCCATGGCTACACATGAAGAACTAGCTAGGCAGATTGCTGAACTCAGTTTAGAGATAGAGGAGATCCAGAGAGAAAGGGAAATCATAGCTGCTGAGGCATATGAAGAGGATAATTACATGAGAGGTCCCTATGGGAACCAAGGTGACACTTTTTATGCATGGAGGAATTACAATCAGCCCACCTGGGGCAATTATGCATACGACCAAGAGAGCCAAATTCCTCAACAAGAACAGAGAGTTCTACCTTACATACCCTCGGACTATCAAGAGACGCCATCATGGGTGAATGGACTCTATGAAGGGATCAATAGAGTGAACAATCAAATCAATGAAGTCCAAGCTAACGTCAACTACCAAATGGAACGGTGGGGCGAGTTCGAGATCTGGAAAAGGAGCGTTGACTCACAACTTTGTAATCTAGCTGCACGGATTCAAAGACCTCAAGGGCAACTTCCGGGCCAACCCGAAGAGAACCCTAGAGGACAAATTGCAGCCATACACCTCAGAAGTGGCAAGAAGTTGCCAGATCGAGCCAAGCCTAAAGACACTGAGCACGACAACGAAGATGATGCCCCGGTCAGGCTCGTTACCGACCCCACCAGGGTGGATAACGAGGCTCCCCAGCTCGATACCGAGTCCTCTAGGCCAGGTAAGTCTTCTGAACCAATCTCTCAGTTTATTACCGACCCCACCAGGGTCGGTACCGACCCTTCTCCTACACCGAACGACCCTCTTGTCGATTCGGTAGGGCCTCGATCCGGATCTCTGTCTATCCCGAGTCCATCTAAAACTCTTCCTTTCCCGATTACGAAGTCTAATGATATTACGGAAGGAAAGTTTAGACGCTTTGTTAAGTCCTTCAAGGGTTAAATATTTCAATTCCATTTACTGACGCCCTTAATGAAATGCCTGCCTACGCTAAATTTTTGAAAGAGATTTTGAGCAGGAAAAGATCTATATCAGAGCTGCATAATGAGGTCCATTGCATAAAGCTTCCTGAAAAACTCGGTGATCCAGGTAAGTTTGCAATTTCAATTGGTATTGGGACTCACCGTTTTAAAGCTCTATGTGATCTAGGTGCCAATGCTAGTTTATTACCATTATCTATCTGGACCAAGGTTAACATGGGACCACTAGAGCCTGTCAAGATGAAACTCTACATGGCAGATGGATCTTCTGTAAAATCAACTGGAGTCTTTGACGATGTTCCCGTCCGAGTTGGAATTTTTTTTGTTCCAAACGACTTCATTGTTCTAGATATGCCTGAAGACCCTGCGATGCCAATCATTCTAGGCAGACCATTCTTAGCCACCGCAGGAGCACGTATAGATGTCAGAAAAGGACTCCTCACATTTGACATTGGGGAGGAGAGGGTTGAGTTTCATTTCAATTCGCCCATAAGCGAAGTGGATAATTGTAGTACTGAGGAGCCTACCGACCCACCATGGCTCGGTAACGACCCCTCTCTGAGTACACAAACAAGCCAAATCAACAGAGAAACATCTACCGAGGAGCATACCAACCCTTATCTTAAGGAAAACGAGGTGGGAGGTGGATCTAGGCACAACATCGAGCAACTTTCAGATCCAGCAGGGTCATTAACGACCCACACCACGTCGGTAACGAGCCCTTATTTGCTCAATCAAGGTAAGTCATATTATTCTGATTTGATTGATTCTGGTCATGATCCTTTCTCCTATCCTTGTCCTATTTCATATCCTACTGTTAGTACTGTGAAGGAGTCAAAACCTCCTTGGTTTTTGGATTTTACTAACCCTGTTGTAGGATTACGAAGCATTCTTGTGGATGATAGAGGGCCAAACATCTTGGAGAATGTTGTTTCGGCTAAGTATGGGGTCCCTCTTGATCCCAACATATTTGGATGGAAACCGCCTTGATTTGCCAAGGTAAGTTCGTCGGGCTAACGGCGTTAAAAATAGCGCTTACGGGAGGCAACCCGCTTTTAGTTTTTGTTTTTGCTTTTTAGTTTTTGCTTTCTTAGTTCTTTTTGCTAGCTTTCTTTTGACATGTTTTTAGGTTAGATTAGTATAGTAGGGATAGAAGTTTTTCTAATACGACTCAGCTCCAAGAAGTGAAGAAGTGCTACAAACATAGACAATTGGTGGACAAGCACGCAAGCTCGTTACCGACCTTCATAGGGTCGGTACCGACCTCTACCAAACCGAAGAAAAAAAATCAGCAATACTCCTCAAGTGATCAATGGTTCCAAATAAGCTTCAGTTTTATTTTGTGAGTATCTTTTTCCTTATCCTGTTTATTTTTCTTGTCTTTGCTTTAAACAGTGAGGACACTGTTTGGTTTAAGTATGGGGTATGGGAAAAGGAAACTCAGTTTTGTGTCAGTTTTTTGTTTTTTTAGGATTGATGATATTCCACTTAGATGTCCTATGATATGCTTTAACTTGCTTGATCATGTAATTCCATAGCATGTTTGGATAGCTTTGCCTGAATCATGTTGAAAATTGTTTTTATGTGGATATTTAGCTTGTGATGAAATTGAGCACATATGATCTTTGGTAGAAGAGACTGAAATCCAACAAAAATTGCTACCTTGTGAGTTATTTTTGGCCTTATAGGAAGAACATCAAGAATCCCTCTTCTTTTTTGTGTGATTTACTCTCCTTATGCATATTATCTCTTGTCATTGCATGGTTATCTATTACTTGAGACCTATATGAGATATTAGTTCATTGCATGTAAGTCATATGATGGAGAACTTATTTTCATAAGCCCTATTAATCCTTATCCACCCTTATCATTATCCTCTTTTTGAAGCCAAGTTGAGCCTTAAAGCCTTTTATTTTTAGCTCCACAAAATAATTCCCTAGCCGATATAAGCTTGACCCTATCCGGGGATTAGGACTTAGTGTTGGTTATGGTGATGGTTTTGTTGAGTGAGATGTTTTGGTTCAAGTGTGGGGTAATTTGGGTTGGGTAAAGTGATAGTATCTTGCAGTTTGTTATGTAAAAGGAGTTTGGTTCCCTGAATGCACTTACAAAAGAAATGAAGTGGAAAGTAAAGGGGAAAACAAAAGAAAAATAATTCAGAGTCGTTACCGACCCTAAAAGGGTTCGGTACCGAGCCCCCGCGGAAAGAAAAAAAGAAAAGAAAAGAAAGGACTTGAGAAATCCAAAGTGAAGAGTTGAAAAGTGAAAATGTGCATGAGCCAAATTTCCTAAGTGTTTGTAAGCAAGATTTGTTGAGATAAAAGGGGTTAATGAGAGAAGTGTGCATAAAGAAGAGTGAGTTTGGTTATCTTATATGAAAAGTTTTGGTGAGATGTTAGGTTTTAGGAGTCCTTGATTCCCGGATATTATTAGCACCACATAGCCAAAATATTTCCACTCCCTATTGTCTTTTACCAAGCCCCATTACAACCCGGCCGAATGGAAGCTTCTATGAAGTTTTTCATTGAGCCTAAGTTCTCCTGATGATTTTTATGTGTTTTGACATCTCTGGTGGGGAGTTTGGTGATATAAGTAACAATGACTATGTTGATTTTTGTATATTGGATTGAGATGAGAGTTGTTATTCTAAGCCTAAACACTTGAGAGTTGAGAGAAACACATATCCCTTGTGAGGTTGGATTTATGTTTGCTTTTGCTTGAGGTTACTCATATATGTGTGATGACGTTAGATTCACTTGTCTATCTATTTCTACTTGTGCTTTGATGTTGCTTTTTGATAAAGGCATTGACTTGATATATGTGTTGATGGTTTTGGTTGATGTCTTGTTTATTGCTTGAGGACAAGCAAGTCTAAGTATGGGGTATTTTGATGTCCGCATTTTTAGTCATGTTTTTAGGGTGTGTTTTTGTGTCTTTTGAGTCTTTTTCTTTAGTTTTGTGTTTTGTTTTGAGTCGTTTTTGTACGTTTTCATATTTTTTTGGGATATGGAGTCTACATAAGCTTTTGTGGTGTTTTGTAGGTTTTTAGAGGCTTTTTGGAGCATATTATGAAGAAAGGAGGAAAACACTTGAAGATAGCACTCAAGAATGAAGAGAAGATAAAGATTTAGCTATTAAGTAAAATTCATTGAAGATCAAGTTCAAGCTTGGAAAGAGATAGAGGAATTTGTTACAAGAACATAGGAAAAAGAATCGAGTCAAACGGAGTTGTAACGAATCCTCTACGAAAGTTTTACTCAAGGTTGTTCGAAGTGCTGAATAAGGTCGTTAACGAGGTCCCGAGGCACAACGAGATCCGAGTCGGTGTTTAAATTAAAGGCTTCTATCTTATTTCCTTTTATATTATTAGATAGATAGAAGGAATATATCTTATTAGAAGATATTATTTCCTTATAATTAGATTTAAGATAGATTTATTTCCTTAGAGATAGATTTAAGATAGAATAGTTTCTCTATAAATACTCTTGTCTACCCTTTGTTATTCTCTACACAATCAATTGCCTTGGAGGGCAAGTAAGAGGAGGAGAAGAGAGAGAGAGACGTGAGAGGGGGACGAGATTGTGGATTGGAGAAGAACTATTGTTTTGAATTCGGTTGTAAGCTTTCTATTTTATTTAATTCAGTTGTTTTCAATCATGCTTTGTGAGTAGTCTCTCTCTAAGGTTGGGGTTAAACCCAACAATGGTTGTGCATGCTTGTTTATGATCATGTCTTGATTGTTTTTATTGCATGAATCTATTCTCTTGTTCTTAATCCTTGAAACGAAAGTTGAAAAGAATTTCTCATTCATAGTTAAAGCGAAAGCAGAAACCTTGGATCAGAATAGTCAAATTAGGGTTTTGAAGCGAAAGTAGATCTGTCCTAGTTGAAGTAGAAGAGATTAGATAGTAAGTTTATTGATTTAGCGAAAGTTGATTGATTTACTTGCTTAAAGTTAATGAAAGTTAGCGCCTTTATGTGATAAAAGCATGATCTTTATGTTTCATAGCATTAGCATTGCATGATTATTGTTGTGGTGATACCTTTACCTTAGAATCTCTCTCTTACTTGATAAAAACCCTAGATTTGTTGATTACTTGCGTGAGAAGTAATAGAACTTAGCACTGACTTTCTCCCTGCGGACGAACCTGACTCTACTATACAACAGCGGGGTCTTGATTATAAATTAATTTGTTGTCAAGAAACCCTCTCAACAAGTTCCCAAAGAAAACCCGCAGAGAAGGACCTCGCGGATGTCACATGTTACAAGTGCAACAAGAAAGGACACTTTGCTAAGGAATGCCCACAAGGAACTGACGGCCGGAAGCAAGGGAAAAAGGCCTACATCGCCACCTGGAGCAATGATGAAGAAGAAGATCCCGAGTCATGGGCACTCCCAGACATGTGTGGAATGGCCATAGGAGAAACCACTGAGGAACAACCCAGTGAGGTAACTGATGTTCGCATTTTTGGTATAGTTTTTGATAGGTTTTCTTTGTTTATTAGGATTAATTTTGTCTAGTTTAGGATTAGTTTTGAGTGTTTTTAGTTAGTTTTGCATAAATCTACGAAAAGGGGGGAATCTACGCTATTTTGTGTATTTTGCAGGTTTTAGCTAGGAAAGGAGCTAAATGGAGCTAAATTTGGAGCATCACAGTGAAGGACGGAAAAGTGCAAGATCTAAGAAGTCGAAGCTCAAGAGATCGAGAGGAGGTGTTGAAGAAAACAAAACCCCAGGCTCGTTAACGAGGCTGTGAAGGGTCGTTAACGAGGCCACGACGAAGAAGATTTCAGAGTATTATTTATTATTCACCGATCCTGAGCGGGAATTTATTTCCGTATCGGTTGAGTATCTTTTTAGAATCTTTATGGGTGATCAAAATATGTATTTTAGGGTTTTATATCTTTCTAGATTTTATTTCTATCTTTTAGAGATTGTTTTTATCTTTTTAGGAAAGTTTTTATCTTTTAGCCTTTTTAGTTTTTTAGGATTTTCTAGTATAAATACCCTTCTATCTAGCATAGAAGGGGGGGGGGGGGCGAATTTTGGAGTAGAATTTTAGAGCTAGTTTTGGAGGAGATTTGGAGGGAGGCTGCCGGATCGGAAGTCGGTGACGAGGTTCGGTGACGACGATTTCCGAGGTTCGTTGATCGAGTTTATGGTTCGGTGATTGTTTTGTTTTGGTTTTTCTTCTGATTCTCTGTAAGACGATATTTTTGTTATTAATTTAAGTTTGAGTTTTTGTTTCAATGTTTGTTTTTATTGAAGTTTTTAGTTTGTTTATCATGAGTAGTGAGTAGTCTATTTTTCTAGGGTCGGGGTTAAGCCCGGCATAGTTGAGCATGATTTGATGAAGTAAGATAGTGTTTTGAATGCCTTTTATCTTTATTGAAATTGTTTGTTGTGCTTAATACCGAAACAAGAGTTGAGGTAATTTGAGTTTTAACTTGATTGAAAGAGAAAGTTAGTAACTTGAAGGTTGATATTGTTTGCAAACGGAAGTTTCAAGCTTTAGATCCAAAACAAGCAATTGAGTGAGTTAGTTTATGAAAATAGATTAATTTACTTGTCAAGACAATGAAAATTGATGACTCTATCTATTTAAAGGCATGATCTATCTTCTTACGAATTCTTATGCTTGGCTATGTTGTGGTGTCCCTTATCCTAGATATTTGTTTTTATTGAATTATTTCTAATAAATCTTTATTGCTGAATATTTGCTTCGGTACCGAGTGTTAGTTAGAATTTTTATTAGCTCGTTAATTGATGTTTTTGTGTTCGGTGGTTCGGTAACGATCCTGACTAGGTCGTTAACGAGGCATCTCGTTAGTGTTTTTCTTGATTTTATTTGAATTTTTATTAGATTGATAGACAAACAACCTTGCTTCCCGTGGAACGATCCTGACTCCACTGTACTCAGCGGGGTCTTGACTTACAAATTTATTTGTTGGCCGAGAAACCCTATCAACAAATTGGCGCCGTTGCCGGGGAAGCAACGAGTTGTTAGTTTATCTTTGGGATCGGGACTAGCCCGACCCAGTTTTTGTTTTTAATTTTTGTTTTCTTTGTTTGTTTTCTCAGTGTATGCCGATAGGACGAAGAAGGCTTCAGTTTGATAGCTCCAGTTATTACTCAGAACCCGAACGTTCCCTGCACCGACAACTCCGAGAAAACCGAGCCATGGCCACAGCTGAAGAGATGGCTCGAGAGCTAGAGATCCTCTGGACCCATATGGAGGCACTGAGAGCCGAGAAGGACGGCGCTGATGCAGACAAGGCTCGACTGCAAGAAGAGCTAAACGCCTATCCAAGGAATGCCAAGCAATACATGCATCCGGAACTGAGGGTGCTAGAATCTCCTATTGTGCTTCCTGCGATAGCGAAACCTTTTGAGATCAAGTCTCAATTTATATCCTTGATTAAACGGGCTCAGTTTGAAGGGAAACCTGCTGAGTGCCCTATGGAACATATTAGAAATTTTCTTGATTTATGTGACACCATAGCTGCTGAAGGTGTCTCACTAGAATATGTTCTGTTGAAAGCTTTTAGATGGTCACTTACTGGAAAGGCCCTGAACTAGTTAGAGAGCCTACCTTCTAAGTCTATCAGGACTTGGAAAGCTTTGTATGATCAATTTCTCACAAAGTTTTTCCCTCCTGCTAAGACAACGGAGTTAAGGAAACGTATCACCTCTTATCACCAGTTGCCTAATGAGACATTTGTTGAAACATGGGAAAGATTTAAAGAGATGCTTAGACAATGTCCTACTCATGGGCAACCATTATATGTATTGCAAGAAATCTTTTTCCAAGGTATCAACGCGGAGACCAAGAACCGCATCAACACGCACACTGCGTGCGGTTTTATAGAGAGGAACCCGACAGAGGCGTGGGAACTGTTGGACAAGCTGGCGAATTACGATGCTATGTACGGAACCCAGCAGGCTCCACAAACTCAAAAACGTCTCTATGTGCCCAATCGAGATGAAGTTGACCCCGATGTTAAAAATCAATTCTTACAAGATGAGGTCAACCGTTTGAGGAAACAGGTAAGTTTTCTGAAATCCTCTCAATCATGTCAAGAATGTGGTTCTTCTGCGCATAGCACTTCTGCTTGCACTAACATTGAGCAGGTTAGAACCGCTGAGACGATAGCTGAGATGAATTACATGAGAGGACCCTACAGGAACCAACCTAATTATAATGACAGGTCAATCATGGGGCAATCAGAATGCAAATCATAATTACACAGGGCCCCCGCAAGATAGACGACCTGCACCATATCGACCTCCAGGCCATCAGGAGACACCATCATGGGATCAAGAGATTAAAGAGGGCATCAATGGATTGGATAAAAGATGGGGAGAGTTCGATATTTGGAAGAAGAGTGTTGATTCCCAACTAGGAGACCTTGCTGCACGGATCCCAAGACCACAAGGGCAACTCCCAGGTCGTACCGAAGAGAACCCTAGAGGCCAAATAGCAGCAGTACACCTTAGAAGCGGGAAGACACTACCGGAGAGAGTTCAAGCTGAAGAGAAGGAGGAACAAGATCTCGCCAGCCAGCTCGTTAACGAGCCAGCGAGAGCTATTACCGAGCCTACAAGCCAGGATGACGAGGCTCCGAGGATTCCTGACGAGCCCAGCCCAGGTAAGTTTTCTAAACCGAGCCCTCCTCTCAATCCCAGGGTAGTTAACGACCCCATCAGGGTCGGTAACGACCCGCCGAGGACACCGAACGACCCCAGTGTCGACCCGGTACTCTCACCTCTCGAGCCTAACTTGGTTCCGAGATTGGTGAAAACTCTTCCATTTCCAGTTAAGAAATCTATGGACTCTACTGAGAGTAAGTTCAAGCGTTTCGTTAAGATTCTTCAGGGCATTAATATTTCCATCCCATTCGCTGAGGCCCTAAGCGAAATGCCGGCTTACACAAAATTTTTGAAAGATATTCTTAGCAGGAAAAGATCTATTACAGAGCTGCAGGACGAGGTCAGATCCATAGCTCTTCCGGAAAAGCTTGGAGATCCCGGGAGGTTTGCAATCACAATCGGCATAGGCAACCACAAGTTCAAAGCTTTATGCGATCTTGGTGCCTGTGCTAGTCTTGTTCCACTCTCAATCTGGTCTAAAGCCAATATGGGACCACTGGAACCAGTGGATATGAATCTGTACATGGCAGATGGGTCAAGTGTCAAAACAACAGGAGTAGTGGACGATTACCCTATTCAAGTCGGGAAATTCTTTATACCGAATGATTTTATTGTCCTTGATATGCCGGAAGACCCTCATGTCCCCATAATTCTCGGGCGACCATTCTTAGCCACAGCAGGAGCAAGAGTTGATGTGCGTAAGGGACTCCTCACTTTTGATATAGGAGAGGAACGGGTGGAATTCAATTTAGATCAGAAAGCTAACGACCCAATTGGAGTGGCACAACTAGAGTTGACTCAACCCGAACTCGACACCATAGTCCCTACCGAGCCACATCTGCCGATCACTGATGCTCCCATACACAAGGGCCCTACTACAGAGGTTATAGAAAAGTCCAAACCACCTTGGCTTTCGGACTACACCAATAACCCAGGGATACCGAGCTTACTGATAGAAGAAGAAGGTCCCAATTTAGCAATTCAAGTGCACAGAGGCAGTAAAGCTACAGGCAAGGTATTTAAAGACCCTAACATGGCCAGACATGAACCACCATGAGACTAGCAAGAGAGCTCGTCGGGCTGACGACGTTAAACATAGCGCTTACGGGAGGCAACCCGCTTTTTAGAATAGGTTTATTTTATTTTATTTTCTTTTTATTTTTCTATTTTAGATTGTTTCCTAGCTTTCTTTTATTTTTATTTTTTTAGTTTAAATTGGATAGAAATAAGATTTTTTGAGCTAACAAGATTTCAGGAAAAAAAGGGGTCGAAATTCACTCAAGGAGGCTACGGTGGCTCGTTAACGACCCACCCAGGGTCGTTAACGACCCAGTTCGGACGACCCGATTCATCACAATACGGGGCAAGTAAGTAATTCTAACCTAGTTAACTTTTCTAAACCCTATCCGCCACCCCCTCTATCTTTACCCCTCCTATAAAAACCCTTCTACCCCTCCCAAAATTCTACCACAATCTCTACCACATTCACTCTCAAACCCAAAACTCTCTCAAACCCCTTTCCTTTCTCTCCCACCGAGTCGGCAATCCCACGCTAACGACCACCAGAGACGCCATCGTTACCGGAGTTCGAAGGCCTTTCACCGTCGACGACGAGCTCGTTAACCTACCCCGATTCCGACCCTTGTTCTTTAAATTCTCGGTTTTCCGGTATGATTTCTAAACCCTTGCTTGAATTTGCATGATTGATTATCTATAGGGTTAAATTTCATATCTTGAATCATGATTTTTAGGGAGATCGATGAGCATGCCTAAATTCCGTTCTAAAAATTCTTGATTATGCTTAGTTGTTCATGTTTTAGGTAGGATTATTCATGATAGATTAGCTATTGTAACCCTTTAGTTAAGAAAGCATGAATTTTTCTTGTTCTAGATCTAAAAGTTCGAACTTTGCATGTCAAAATTTCGGGAAATTTTTAGCATGTTCGGGATGGGTAATTGAGTAGGTATGGGGTGCTTTTACCCAATGAGGGAATTGTGGAGAATAATATAAGATTGCATACTTGATTTGTGCTGAATTAGAGGTAGATTTAATTTCGGAAGTTACTGGTTTGGCTCTCGGCGGGTCGTTAACGACCCACCCAGGCTCGTTAACGACTCTGCACTTCATCAATGCTTGATCCGAGGCCAGCTTCGTGAACAACCCAATTGGGTAGTTTATGAATAATTCCGAGATTAATTTTGAGACCAAGTATGGGGTCTCATATCTATTATTTTTGAGTGGATCTTATCTTGGAAAATTTTCGATTATTTTGTAGGATCCATGGCTAGTTCAAGCAGACCCGCTACCCGAGCCCAGAAGAAGAGGAGGAACCACAAGTCTCCATCTCCACCCCGGGTGGACGATGTGATTTTGAGCAGTCAAAGCCAAGTACGGCGCTACCGGGATTTCTTGGAGAAGGACCACTACACCCGATGGTTCTCGAAGTCTAGCGCCGTCTCTACGGGCATCTACACGGATGTCAAGGACGCCTTCGTCATCCTTGGGGCCGCGCACTTATTGAAGCAAGAGAGCTTGCCACATTATCCGGCCCTCACATCCGAGTTCTTAGCCACCTTGGCGACCAACTTCTCGTCGAAGATCTCGGCGGGACGCATTCGGTTCCGGCTCGGTAACGAGGACCGTGACTTCACCATGGCGGAGTTCAATGCAATCTTGGAGCTCCCAAACCCGTCTAGAGACTATAGCTTGAAGGACTACCGAGTGACCCACACGTGGAGCTACATCACCGGAGAAGTTCAATCCTCCACCACGGCGCTATCCGGGGCAACAATAGTCAACCCCATCTTCCGGATCATCTTAAGAGTCCTCGCCGCATTATTCTGGCCGAAGAAGGAGTTGAACCGGTCTACAAGGGCGGAGGTCGCTTGCTTCCGCACCATCCTCTTCGAGGAGCCCGACCCCTTGAATTTGGGGTACGAATGGCTCTACTACGTCGAGAAGTCCCACAAGTCCAAGGAGGTGTGGTGTGGCAATTTGGTTAGCCTCTTGGCTAAGAATCTTGGAGTGGACCTCACCCGCTACACACCGGCTCACGCTCAACTCCTCAACAAGAACTATTGGTATAGTGCCGGGATTTTCATGCAAGCCGAGGGAGGCTACAAAGTGAAGGTTCGAGATCAAGTCGTCATACCTTAGCTTGACATGTACGAGCTACTCTACGTACCAAATTGGTACGAAGCGTGGACGGGCCAGCCTTACCCATTGGAGCCAAAACCGGAGGATGAGCTCTCGCTTCGACCATGTCACACCCGGTTTGAGCGAGACGATGTGGACGAATATGAAGAAGAAGATGAGCAAGAAGATACCGAGGTCGTCGGCAATGACAAGCCGACACCGAGGGCGGCACTGAGGAGCTCAACCTTACCGAAGAAGACATGGAGACGGAGGAATTGGGAGGCAACATCTTCGTCAACGAGCCAACCAGGGTCGTTAACGACCATTTCCAGCCACCGCCCAACACTGTTAACGAGGCAACCAGCTTCGTTAACGAGGTGCCGCAAGCTCCTGTCGACCCTCCACCAGCTCCTGTCGACCCTCATGCATATGGCTTAATGCCTTACAACCCGGTGATGTACCAAGACCATTTCCAGCCTCACTACCCACCACCTCCTCATCCCGAGTACGCAGGATCGAGCATACCACCACCATGGGCCGAGGATCTTTCTGCACGGATGCAGCAACTTCACTTCTAGACCGATCACATTCATCGGAGGATGGATAGATGGGAAACCGTCTACTCCGCACGCATGTCGATGGAGGACGAGCGGCAACGTCAGAGAGAGACGGAGGATGCTGAGCGTTGGAGGACGATGTATGACTTCATGGGAAACTTTGAGCACTATTTTCCTCCACAGAACCGTTGATCGAGCTCAAGATGAAGTTTCCTTTCCTTGTTTCCACTTTTGTAAGTTTTATGTCTTTCTTTTTCTTTTTAATTTTTTGTTTTGTTTTCTATTTCTTTTCCCTCTTCTTGTTATTTTTTTTACAGTGGGGACACTGTAATTTTAAGTATGGGGTGGGAAGAAAGTAGAAACATTATGTCCTAGATGTTTTTTATGTTCTATGTAGTTGTTACTTCTGTTAAATTGAAAGAAAAAAATCGAAAAATTCAAAAAATTCAAAAAAAGAGTTTAGAATTGATAGATATTCCTTCTTAAAAAGTTCTATGATAGCAATCACTAGCTTGACCATATAATTCCTTGCAAACATGTCTTTGAAAGTATAGCCGGATTCTTAAAAATTGAAATTATTGTTTTTTAGAAGAGAATAGCATTAGATGAAATTGAGCACATATACTTTATAGCATAGATAATGCAATCCAACAAAAATTACCTTGTGAGAAATTTTTGGCCTTATAGGGAACATTTATAAATCCCTCTTCTTTTTTGTGTGATTTACTCTCCTTATGCATATTATCTCTTGGAATTGTGATGGTTGTCTATTTCTTGAGATCCTTATAAGATTGTTTTAGTTCATTACTTGTGAAGATCATATGATAGAGAACTTATTTTTATGAGCCCTATTATCCCCTATCTACCTTTACATTATTCCTTCTTTTGATAACCAATTCTGGCCTGAAACCTTTTATTTTTAGCTCCACAAAAATTGTTCCCTAGCCGAGATAAGCTTGACCCTATCCGGGAATTAGGACTTAGATTGGAGAGGTGAAGTTTTGTGTTTTGTTGGAAAGAAAAGAGTTTCTATTCGCTTGAATTAAAGGGTATTTGGGAAGGGTAGATTGGAAGTCTCTTGTTATTACATGTAAGAAAGGTCTCTTGATAAAAAGATGCACAATTAAGCTTGAAGGGAAGAAAATGTATACGGTGGATCGTTAACGACCCGGTTGTGGGTTCGTTAACGAGGCAACGAAAAATAAAAGAAAAAAAATGAATAAAAGAAAAAAGAGAAAGAAGAAAAGTTGAAGTGCATTTGTGTTTAAAGATGATATCAAGAGATTCTTTTATTTTTGGTTATGAGACTTTCTAGGATGATAAATGGGTGAGTGAAAATAAGTGTGTATAATATGAGAGTAAGTTTGGTATGTTATTTTATATGAGAGTTTTGATGTTATGTGTGAGTTTTTAGGAGTCTTTGATTCCCGGATATTATTAGCACCACATGACCAAAATATTTCCATGCCCTATTGTTATTACCAAACCCCATTACAACCCGGCCAAATGGAAGCTTCTATGAAGTTTTTCATTGAGCCTAAGTTCTCTTGATGATTCTTTGCTTGTTTTGACAAATCTTGGGTGGAGAGTATTGGTGATATAAGTTCCAATTTCTATGAGTTTTTGTATATAGGATGAGTTGAGAGATTGAAATTAAAAGCCCAAACACATGAGGGTGGAGTGAAACACATTATATCCCTTGAGAGGTTGGATTGTATTATTTTTATGTCTATTTAAGTGCATATATGTGTGAGGATGTTAATAGTCTTTTGCTATAATTTTCTTATGTGTAGATGTTGCTTTTTGAAGATGGCTATGTCTTGATAAGCATGATTTGTTTTGGTTTTGGTTAATATCTTGATTATTGCTTGAGGACAAGCAAGTCTAAGTATGGGGTATTTTGATGTTCGCATTTTTGGTATAGTTTTTGATAGGTTTTCTTTGTTTATTAGGATTAATTTTGTCTAGTTTAGGATTAGTTTTGAGTGTTTTTAGTTAGTTTTGCATAAATCTACGAAAAGGGGGGAATCTGCGCTATTTTGTGTATTTTGCAGGTTTTAGCTAGGAAAGGAGCTAAATGGAGCTAAATTTGGAGCATCACAGTGAAGGACGGAAAAGTGCAAGATCTAAGAAGTTGAAGCTCAAGAGATCGAGAGGAGGTGTTGAAGAAAACAAAACCCCAGGCTCGTTAACGAGGCTGTGAAGGGTCGTTAACGAGGCCACGACGACGAAGATTTCAGAGTATTATTTATTATTCACCGATCCTGAGCGGGAATTTATTTCCGTATCGGTTGAGTATCTTTTTAGAATATTTATGGGTGATCAAAATATGTATTTTAGGATTTTATATCTTTCTAGATTTTATTTCTATCTTTTAGAGATTGTTTTTATCTTTTTAGGAAAGTTTTTATCTTTTAGCCTTTTTAGTTTTTTAGGATTTTCTAGTATAAATACCCTTCTATCTAGCATAGAAGGGGGGGGGGATTTTGGAGTAGAATTTTAGAGCTAGTTTTGGAGGAGATTTGGAGGGAGGCTGCCGGATCGGAAGTCGGTGACGAGGTTCGGTGACGACGGTTTCCGAGGTTCGTTGATCGAGTTTATGGTTCGGTGATTGTTTTGTTTTGGTTTTTCTTCTGATTCTCTGTAAGACGATATTTTTGTTATTAATTTAAGTTTGAGTTTTTGTTTCAATGTTTGTTTTTATTGAAGTTTTTAGTTTGTTTATCATGAGTAGTGAGTAGTCTATTTTTCTAGGGTCGGGGTTAAGCCCGGCATAGTTGAGCATGATTTGATGAAGTAAGATAGTGTTTTGAATGCCTTTTATCTTTATTGAAATTGTTTGTTGTGCTTAATACCGAAACGGGAGTTGAGGTAATTTGAGTTTTAACTTGATTGAAAGAGAAAGTTAGTAACTTGAAGGTTGATATTGTTTGCAAACGGAAGTTTCAAGCTTTAGATCCAAAACAAGCAATTGAGTTAGTTAGTTTATGAAAATAGATTAATTTACTTGTCAAGACAATGAAAATTGATGACTCTATCTATTTAAAGGCATGATCTATCTTCTTACGAATTCTTATGCTTGGCTATGTTGTGGTGTCCCTTATCCTAGATATTTGTTTTTATTGAATTATTTCTGATAAATCTTTATTGCTGAATATTTTCTTCGGTACCGAGTGTTAGTTAGAATTTTTATTAGCTCGTTAATTGATGTTTTTGTGTTCGGTGGTTCGGTAACGATCCTGACTAGGTCGTTAACGAGGCATCTCGTTAGTGTTTTGCTTGATTTTATTTGAATTTTTATTAGATTGATAGACAAACAACCTTGCTTCCTGTGGAACGATCCTGACTCCACTGTACTCAGCGGGGTCTTGACTTACAAATTTATTTGTTGGCCGAGAAACCCTATCAACAGTAACCACTGAAACTGTTCTTGCTTCTTTGAATAACTATGAAAAACCTGAGCTGTTGAAAATTCTTTCAAGTCTTGTCAAAGATAATATAAAACTGCAAAACAAGTTGGAAAAACAGGAACACATAAATGCTCAATTAGTTGGTCTTGAACCCTGTCCCAACTGCATATCCCTTCTCGAAAAACTCAAGTCCCATGATTCTCACATCGTAGATCTAGAAAATGAAATCAAAACTCTAGAGAAAGATGAGAACACCCTCCTACAAAACCTGAGTAAGACTCCCGAACATCTTGAAGCCTCTAGTTCCCAAATCAAGTTTGTCCCAGCCAAACACGACATAGGATACAAAACTGAGAGCTCAAAGAACGGGAAGTCACCCCTGAGTGAACATGAAATCCATGAGTGTATGGCCTTATAACTCCAATGTGAGAAACAAAAAAATGCTCATCTCGAGGAGAAGATCAGGGTCCTAGAAAGTGTGAAAGGTGGTGAGAAAGATTATTACACTGGGAACACTGGACATAGACTTTATGTCCAAATTGCTAAGGGAAATGGGTCACGTGTGTACAATAAGGAAACCATGGATAGGAACAGAATCCAGAGACCACACCCAAAATACTACCTGGGAGAATACTATAAGACGTGCTAGAACTGTGGTGCTCATGGGCACTACAAGGAAGCATGTCCCAAGAAAAGAGCCCAAACCCTTAGAAACCGTGAGTTCCTAAACAAACAAAAACATCATGCTAATCACCAAATGAACTCCAACTCTCAAATCACTCATGATATCAACATCGCTGACTATGTTTTAAATGAGAATATTTTCCCTTGCAAGGGACCTGGCAAGAGTCATCTTGCCTGGGTCTCAAAACACTAACTTTACCTTGTAGGTGGCAGTGAGAGGGAACAATGCATGGTTCATAGATAGTGGATGCTCGAACCATATGACCGGAAACAAAGATATCCTCATCTCACTCCACACTCATGCCGAAGGAGGCCACGTCTCATCTGGCAATAAAAACAAGGGAGAAGTAATTGGAAAGGGAGAAGTGTTGCTAAATAGATCAATCAAAGTCAGCAATGTCAATCTGGTGAAAGATCTGGGATACAATCTCTTAAGTGTTGCCCAGATGTGTGATCAAGGGAACAACGTTGTCACCTTCGACTCAGAAGAATGCCTAGTTATCAACAAAAAGACCAACAAAGTGATTCTGAGAGGAAGAAGGCACAACAATGTGTATGTAGTAGATACAGAATTTGAACCACCAATGAAGCTGTGTCTTACGAGTTCCCACGATGATACGAAACTCTGGCACCGAAGACTGGGACATGCAGGTGTCAATCAAATCCTGAAGCTCTATCTACAGGATCTGGTCATTGTTCTTCCACAAATCAATCTCGAAGGAGTCCAAATGTGTGAAGCCTGCATTCGAGGGAAACAGACTAGGAACTCCTTCAAACCCAACAAGGTGGTGAGCACAACCAGGCCTTTAGAGCTAATTCACATGGATCTCTGTGGTCCCATGCGAACAGTCAGCTATGGTGGAAAAAGGTACATGTATGTCTTAATTGATGATTTTTCTAGATTCACCTGGGTCATTTTCTTGAAGGCAAAATCACAAGCTTTTGAAGAGTTCGAGCCCTTCATCAAAAGAACAGAAGTAAGCATGGGGCTAACGCTGAAAGCCATCAGATCTGACCATGGAACTGAGTCTCAAAACTCAGAGTTCCTTAACTTCTGTGACAAACATGGGATCTCTCACAACTTCTCAGCCCCTCGCACTCCTCAGCAAAACGGAGTGGTCGAGAGAAAGAATAGGACCTTGGAGGACATGGCCAGAACCATGATGCTTGAAAGCGGAGTTCCTGAGTATTTCTGGGCTGAAACCATCGCCACAGCTACATACATCTTGAACCGAGCCATGACAAGGCCTTTGATCAAGAATACATCCTACGAGCTCATCAAGGGGAGAAAACCAAACATCTCCCACCTAAGGACCTTCGGATGCACATGCTTTGTCCACAACAATGGCAAAGACAACCTTGGAAAATTCGATCCTAGAAGCGATGAAGGGATCTTCCTGGGATACTCATCACAAAGAAAGGCTTACAGGGTCTATAACAAGAGGACCAAGAAGATAGAAGAAATCATCCATGTCGTCTTCAACGAGAAATCTGTAAAGATGGGAACAGAGACCCAAGGAAAGGGAACTCTGTTCAAACTAGTCAGACAAGAAGACGACGATGATGACGATGATGAGCCAAGGAAGAGAGATAAAGACTATCCAAGTGCGAGTAACATTCCACAACCAGGGAACAACGAAGGAGATCCAAATCTCACTGATCAAATCTCCCTCGAGGTCCCCTCCTCAGAAGAACTACAAGATACCTCCAACTCTCTTGTTCCCCAAGACAATACCCTGCCAGAATCAAGTGTTCAAGGGGAACAAAGAGGGAACTTGCCAGGAATTTCTGAAGAAACACAAAATGAAGAAGCTGAAGATGAGTGTTCCCATGAAAAGGAAGCCTCTACTGAAGATGACACAAGTACAAGGGAACCCACTCATACAAGAAACTTTCAACAAAGGAAGGACCACCCCATTGAGAACATCATTTCCCCTTATGATAAAGGTGTACAAACTCGTTCCTCTCTCAATAATTTTTGTTCTTTTAACGCGTTTGTTTCAATGGTGGAACCCAAAAATATCAAAGAAGCCTTGAAGGTCCCTGATTGGATCCAAGCTATGCAAGAGGAGCTCCGCCAATTCGAGAGAAACAAAGTTTGGAAGCTAGTTCCTAGGCCCAAGAACAAGAGGAAGGCTACATGCAAGAGGAAGGAATTGATTATGAAGAGATTTTCGCACCAGTCGCCAGGATCGAGGCCATCCGACTCTTAATTGCCTATGCTGCTCACAAGGGATTCAAGCTTTATCAAATGGATGTGAAAACAGCCTTTCTCAACGGACATCTCAAGGAAGAAGTATATGTGGCCCAACCCCCAGGATTCGAAGATGAGAAGCTACCCAACCATGTCTACTTCCTGGAGAGGGCCCTCTACGGACTCAAACAAGCTCCCCGAGCTTGGTATGACAGGTTTGCTCAATTCCTCTTGTCCCATGGATACCTTCGAGGTTCCATAGACAAGACTTTGTTTTTAAAGAAAGAGTCTAAAGACATTTTGATTGTGCAAGTATATGTTGATGACATTGTTTTTGGAGCAACTAACAAAACTCTTGTAGAGAAATTTAAGGACCTCATGAGCAGTGAGTTTGAGATGAGTCTCATTGGGGAACTCACGTTCTTCTTGGGACTTCATATATCTCAAACCAAGGAGGGAACAAAGATTTATCAATAGAAATACATCAAGGAAATACTCGTAAAGTATGGGATGGAACACTCCAAGCCTATTGACACTCCCATCTCACCAAATTCAAGGCTCAATGCGGATGAAACAGGTATAAGTGTGGACCAAAGGAACTATCGATGTATGATTGGGTCCCTTGTCTACTTAACAGCTAGTAGACCTGATATCATGTTCTCCGTATGCCTTTGTGCTCGTTTTCAAGCTAACCCTATGGAATCACACCTGAAAGAGGTGAAGAGGATTTTCAGGTATCTCAAAGGGAACGATAACTTGTGCCTTTGGTATCCAAGGAACAGTTCCCTTGAGCTCATTGCATACACATATGCGGATTTTGCAGGGCACCTTGTGGATAGAAAGAGAACATCAGGAATGGCCCAGTTCCTAGGGTCATGCTTAGTTTCATGGGGATCTAAAAAGCAAAACTCAGTGGCACTCTCCACAGCTGAAGCAGAATATGTGGCTGCTGCATCTTGTTGTTCCCAAGTCCTATGGCTTAAGTCACAACTCCAGGATTACGGTATGTCTTTTGGCCCAGTTCCCATACTTTGTGATAATACTAGTGCCATAAACATTTCCAAAAGTCTTGTGCATCATTCTAGGACTAAGCATATAGATATAAGGCATCACTTTCTACGTGAAAATGTTGAAAGTGGGAACATCTTGATGGAACACTGTAGAACTGAAGAGCAAATTGCGGACATTCTCACCAAAGCTTTAGACAGAGGTCCCTACCAGCGTTTTCAAATGCTTCTAGGGATGATTACTCTAAACTAAACAAGTCCCTGTTTGTCTCTCTCTCAATGCTTGACTAGTTTTTCTAAGAATGCATGATAGGGAACTTGGATTTATTGCTTTCACTATGCCATGATTACTAGTCTAAAGATAAATGTGTACAAGGGAACTTTATTTCTTTCGGCCCTACATGATCAACCAGAGTTCCCTTTATCCCACCTTACAAGCCACTATGACGGTTGATCATATAACCTACCCTAAGCTAGGGACCAGACAAACGCTTCTCATGAGCCAAAATGTTTTCTCCTTTATCGAGTCGTAAATTGTCTGGTTCCCTTTGAGTTCCCTAGCCCCACAAAAGGATGAGTGTGAAGTTCCCTTAACCACTTCACTCTCCCTGACCTTGATAAGATCATGGGAACTGATACATACTAGCAAGGGAACACTGACTCATCTACGAAGAAGAACTATCACTTGGGAAGCGGACTTTTGTGTCAGAAGCTCTGAAGCGTTAAGGGCCAAGTATTCAAATTTTGAAAGGACTTCCCTAGAGATCGTGACGCGTGTCAAGAGGCGTGCTACGGAAGTTGAAATGATGCCCCACATTCATTGGGAAACATCAAGGTTTTCCCACTTCCCTTTCTACCCTTCGCCCCTCCTCTCCTTAAAACCCTCATTTGCCATTTTTGGGCCCTTATTCCATCTTCCACCTCTGTCATTCTTCTTCTCCACATCCCTTTCACTCTCTTTTTCAAGAAACCTCCAAAACCTTCTCTCTTCCCCAAATTCTTCTAAAAATGGCCACTCAACACACCTTCTTCGCCCAGATCAAAGCTTGGGTGCTTGCAAACCCCAGAATTCTCTTCATCTCTCAATTGAAAGAGATTGAGAAAGAGCAAGACCCAGTCATGAAAGACGTCCTCATCGAAGGGCTCTACTGTCAAGTATGTCCTTTCTTGCCACCTCTTCCTCGGGCTGACGACACTCTGGCCTGGACTTCCTCTTCCGCCACCTCCTCTGAATCCCTTCCTCCTCCTTCAACCACCAACACCTCCTCCGACATTGTCATTGTTGACAGTATCGGAGATGCTCGTCCCTCTATCAACGAGAAGCCCAGAAATCCAAACACCACCATTCCTCCAAAAAACGCCACTCATCCAAAGACCCCTCGAAATCCAAAAAATCCAAACATTCCAAAGATCCCTCCAAATCCAAAAAACGCAAACACACTGAGGTCTCTGAATTTTCGGAGCCCAGGAAGAAGCCCCACTTCAAATTCGAGGAGTACTTGAACTGCTCCAAGGAAAGTTCTTGTATGGCCAAACCCCCTTTCGTCTTCCACTCGGACTCTGGGACCTCCCAATCCCAGAGCCAACTCACTTCTTCTTCCCTCCCTCTTCCCATAAGTGAGGGACCTCCCAAACCTCTTCCCTCGAAACAAAAGACTCCTCCACCACCTCCCTCTGTTCCCACAACAACGGGAACTCCACCTCCACCTCACAAAACTCCTTTCTCTCCTTCCTCACCCAAAAAATTTCTGTTCCTCCAACTCCTGCCTCTTGGACCTCTACTCCCCAGGTTACCAAATCCACTCCTCCTTCCCCTTCTACACAAATATCCACTCCTCTTTCCTCTCCTCTTCCCTCTTCCACCACATCCCCCACCACCACAAAACTCCCCACTCCCTCTCCATCCAAAACTGCCGTCGTCCTTACTTCGGACGACGATGACCTTCCCCTATCCATCGTCATCGGGAAAATGTCCAAGGACCCTCCTCCTCTCATCATGGGAACTGTCGAGGAGGAGGCTCAGCTCAAGGATGTAGAGGAAGAGCTCAACCAGGTCCCCACTGAAGTAACAACGGACCAAGGGGCCAAGTCCCCAGAAAAGGTGGCTCTTGAAGAGCCCACGGAGAAAAGGGACCCAGCACCAGCTGGTGGTGCTGGGGCAAGTACAAGTCATCCTGAAGATGACGCGGAGGGCTCAAGATCGAGCTCCTCCGAGGAAGAAGGGACCTTCAATGATGAGGTCGAAGAAGAAGAGGCTCCAACTGCTAAGGAGCAAGCACAGATCCCAACACCTGGACACCAAATGGTGGTGTCCACGGCTTCCCATCCTCCAAGGGAACGAGTGCTAATGATTGAAGCGGCTGCACCCCCTCAGCAGAAAGGATCTCGCACGGTCTCTAGGGGGAACACTTCTAAGAGCACCACAAAGAAGGGGAAGGGAACTTCAACAACAAGGTACCTTGTGGATGAACGCCGGAAGCTCCTAGAGGCGCTCAACAACAACGGCCTAGGGGAACTATGGGACCTAATCAAGGCCCAGAGCTGAGAGACCCTTTGCAAGGAAGCTGTGAGTGTAGATCCCTCCCAAGTGCGTCAATTCTACAACAACTTCATCATAAACAATGACCGCACTCAGGGGACTCTCTCTCATGAAGGCGACGAGTTCATATTTACTACGTCCACAATCCGCCTTCAGCTCCAGGTCCCAGTTCAAGGACTCAAAGAGTTGCCCAACAAGCTCTGGGGCGACTTCAATAGCGCCGAGGTGTACAACACCATTTTTGAGGGTCGAGTTCCCACTAAAGTGCCTTCGACTCATCATCTGTCCCTCGTCGCCAAGCTTGCTCATCAATTCATCATCAATATGGTGATCCCTCGTCAAGAGAAGCATCTGGTTGTCAATATCCCTGATGCCATCCTCCTCTATCACTTCCTCCTCAAGAAGCCCATCAACCTTCCCAGAATCATACTTGGGCATATGGAGAAGTGTATGGCTTCCAAGTCCCATTCCCTTCCCTACTCCGGGCTGATCAAGAAGCTGCTACAAAAAGAGGGTCTCTACGACGCCTCTAAGGAAGAAATTGTGCTTGGAAGGGAACTGGACATCTCAGTGGTCCAGAAGATTAGGCACTCTGAGCCTGTAGAGGAAACAGCTCAACTGGAATCTGGTGAAAAGGGGAACTCTCAAGTTTTTCTCCGCATCGCCAACACCCTCGATCAGATTGCCAGGGACCAAGCAACATTGGCCAGAGGACAAGAAAAGCTTACACAAGTCCTGACGCGTCTCTGTGATGCCCTGTTCCCACGAAGCCCATGATCTACCCTCTCCTTTTTCCCTTAATCCAAAAATGACCACAAAAATGTACTTGAGTTCCCCTTGTACATATTTTCTCAAGCAATGAAATGGCTTTTAATTTGAATGCGTGTTCCTTTTCTTCCTTCTAAATTGCATTGCTTGTTTTCGATGATGTCAAAAGTGGGAAAGACAAAAAATGCGAGATGAGTTAAAAGTTTAAGTTATCACAGAACATGCATAAGCTAAGGGGGAACAATTGCATAAAAAGCTAAGTAAGATCTAAGTGTCTCACCAGAAGTGGCTCCCCAATCTAAGTGTTTCACTAGAAGTGACTCCCCAAAATCATACTTAGGAACTCATTAGCATATCATTCATTGAAATACTTGCGTATTTTGTGATGGGTTTGTCATCATCAAAAAGGGGGAAATTGTTGCGACATTGTTGGGACCTCTGGTTCTAAACAACGGATCAACGATGCCATTCTCCGAGTTTTGATAATGACAAACACCATGTGGAACTAATGTGGTTTGTTCAAGTATTTCTAAGGAACGCAGGTACATCCAAGAACTGCCATGAATGACCAAAAGCCACAGAGAGCTCACAATGCAGAAGTTCCCATCAAGGGAACTCTGAAGAGGAAAGTTCCCATGAAATGGGAACTCCCAAGAATGATCAAGAGAACACAAGCTTACAACGATCAAGAGTTTCCATCAAGGAAACTCTGAAGAAGACAGTTCCCATGACATGGGAACTCACATGTGAGGACAACGACCGTTCAGCGCAGATCGAGGGATTCTGTCTTGGACAACCCGAAGGAACAGTCTGAGGATCAGACTGTCACGCTTGATCCAACGGTCCGATTGATTCAAGAAGTTGACCTAGTTCAAACCAAAGTCACATGTGAAGAAAGTACAACTTGGGCATCAAGCAAAGGGCATTTTGGACACAATTGAAAGATGCGATTGCCCAAGCTCACCTGGACTATAAAGCCAAATGAATAGTACTCGGATTGAGTACTTCTCCCAGAACTCACAAACACCCACACTAGAGAAAAGAAAGAAAAAGAAGAGAAGTCCCCGCCGGCGAGTGTGTGATCTCGACGACGGTGAAGCCGAAGTTCCCAGGGGCAAGGGAACTGAGAAGTCGGTGTCAGGTTTGAGTTATTTGTATTTTGCTGTTGTGAGCTTAGGAACTCAGTTGAGAGGATTTACTAGTGTTGCTAGAGTTAGGAAGAACTCGTAGGAACAGACAAGTGTGAATCCGGCTGTTGTAACTAAGGAACAAAGCAATCAATATAAGTAAGTCATTCAAAATCCTCCAAGCGGAGGTAGAGGTTTACCCATACAACTAGTTGGTTGTAGTGGGGTTCCTCTATAAGGGAACTGCGTTCTTTACTGCTTTTAATACTTGCGCTTAATTTACTTCCGCTTCCTTGGGAACAGCTTAACAGCCAATTCCCAAGCTCTTTGCTAACGGTTTACGATCCAATAGGTTGAGATCAAGTACATCGGGTTGTTATAGTAAATAGAGAGAAGAAAATAAGAGCGTTAGATATCAATGGTGATGATTTATTTAGAGTTGTTTTTTAAAAATAATGTGGAAAAAAATAAAATTCTGATTTTGGTAACCGACGTAAATTACAAAATAGGATTTTATGCTTATTGTTCAGCCAAATTTAGCCCACCCTAAAAATATTTTTGTGTTCTTGACTTCAATTTGCGCTAGACAAAAACCAACAATTCATTTGAGTTTGAGGTTGATTTCAATATGTGATCCACTTCTGCACTTAAATTGGCGACTTTGAAGCGTTTATGTTTTGCTCCTTCAACGTCGACATCTTCCTCTGACCTCGACGTTTGCTTATTGCTTAGTCTACTTGTTTCATTCTAAATGAACAACTTTACTGATACTATGAACAACTTTATAAGACAACATGAACAAATCAAATTGAATGAGAGGAGCCTGCTTAAGAATAACTAAACAACAAGTTTGTTGAACTAATGAACAATTATTTAATATATAAAGAATAAAATTAAATATATTATGAACAAATCAAGAGACTATATTACAAAGGGAGGTTGAATAATAAAATGAACAACTAGCATGACCTAGTGAACAATTACATATTTTATAATGAACAACAAATATATGCAATACTCCACGTTTAGGGTAACGAATAGAGATATGAAATGAACAATTAACATTATTAAATGAACAAGTACATATTAGTAGATGAACAACTCACACGATTGGTGGTGAAGCAAGAAGAAAGCATTCGAAATGGGTAAAACCTAAGAGGGACTATATCAAACTAAATTTTGATGGTGTAGTGAATGTAGATGGCGTGGCTTCGTTCGAATTCATCCTTAGGGACTTTGATGGCTCCCTCATCCATTTTGACGAAGGACTGATTGGTCGACAGTCTGTTCTGATTTTCGAGACCATCGCCTTACGCCAGGGCCTTCTTGAGGCAACCACACGTGGCATTCCCCGGATCCAGATTGAAGGCGATAGTTTGCAGCTGGTCAAGGCCGTGCTCGGTGACTGGCGCTGCCCGTGGGAGATTAAGCTTTTGTGTTCGGACATCCACTGTTTGGTTGCTCGGTTCCAGGATTGGTGTATCACTCACGTCTATCGGGAGTGCAATTCTGTGGCGGACTTCATCACTGGATCTTTCAGATGTGTCTCCTCCTTCCTGCTTGCAGATGATCCGGGTTTACTTACCCTCATCCTCCAGGATGCTCTAGGGAGACCACTAGGCTGTTAGTGGTCACCCTAATTACTTTCCTTATCAAAAAAAAACTACATATTAGTCAATTTTTTTCACTCACCTCATTTATATGGGAATGGATGCTCTTGTTCGCAAGTGAAATATTGATTAGTAATACTAGAATGGACAATTAAAGTGATCAAGATCTCATAAAGATACTAAAAATCCTATCCCGTAATCTACGCTCTTACCAAAATCACAATTTTAGTTTCTCCATATTATTTTTTTAGGACAATTCTGAATAAATCATCACCGTTGATCATTTTATATCTAACGCTCCTATTTTCACCTCTCTATTTACAGTAACAATCCTATGTACTTGATCCTAATTAACCCTATATATAATATTCTAGTAAATGACTATAGAGAAACCCTTGTTATAGAGATACACGGGAAACAATGAGAGCCCTTAGATATGGATTTTTGGATGGTTGAAATAAAAAAAAGAGGTGCACATGAGTATTAATTTGGTGAAACTAATGGATTATACCGATTTTCTCTCTCCGTATCTCACATAGTCAATTTTAGCCTCATATTATTTTCTCTCTCCTTATTCTTACCTTTTAGTTTCTAAGAAGGAGAAAGTTTCAGGTTCCGAAACTCTCATTCGTCTTTCTCAGATTAATCCCACACCGTCTTCTTAAATTCAGTCGAAATCGATCGTTTGTCCAATTGTTGTGTTGAAACCGGTAAGAATCGAAGTCTTTTTCGTTAGTATTTTGGAGTTATGACAGTTTGCAAGTTCAATTTGAGATTATAATAAAATTTATATCTTCTTTGCACATTCAAATTCTTAGTATCAGAACGTTTTTATAAAATTAGGGATTTTTTCGCTAATTCAAGTTATTATTGTTGTGTTGTTTCGTTTTTTTGTAGGAAGTTATTGTCTCCCAAGATCAAAGATCAGAGAAAGTGAAAGCTTGTATATCCATTTGCTTGGCACCTCTATTACAAATTAAAAAGAATAATATACAATCAATTATAAACACGTCTCATACAACGACATATTCGAGAATATGTTATATACATTCAATTACATATATTCATATGTTCAATAATTAATTAATAAATATTCAGCTATAAACACGTGTATCATACAACGGCATATTCGAGAACATGTTATGCATATTCATGTACATATACTAGTATGTTCAATTTGTAATCACATTACTAATACAGCTAACCTGAACATACATGACAATTAACTTGAATATACTTATATACATAAACCAACCTGAATAAACTTAATAATTTAACTAGACATACTTATTGATAAAAATATCATATTCGATAATGTATTACGCATATTCGAGTACAAAACTTAGTATGTTCAATATGTAAAATCACATATTCAGTCAAAAGTTTCACATTATTACTACAACAAATGTTCGGGTTTGTGATATTAATATACATTTTCGATTTGAACAACCTTCATTTTCCAATTTCGTAAGATGAATAATAATTTACGCACCTTTCTTATGTAAAGTAAATCGAACATCCATAAAAATTCAGTAGAATATCATCAAAATTTAATCAAAAGAAACAATTAAATTTACGCACATTTCTCCATAGATGTTGGGTCAATCAAAATTGCGATTAATCATCGTTGCTCAATGTTGGGTTGAACAAACCTCAAGAATGTGCATCAATTGAGGGTAGATATGCTGAATATTGAAATCAGTTTTTTTCCATATACGTAACCCTAAAAAATCGCAAATGAGGTGTTTTTTATTTTTTCCCCTAATTAAATTGATTAAGTATTGTGGGTTGTAAAAATGTTCATGTTAGTTATTGTTGTCCTTAAACCCTGACCACTATTATTTCATCATCGAACGCTCCTAATTCATTCACACGTTTCTCTATAACTCCCGTTTCTCTTGATCCTTCACCATATATTCTAATACCTCCAACAAACATACCAACCTAACATTTCTGCCTCGAAATTGTACTACTCATCTAGTCATTTGTTATATTTTGGTTTGTAGTCTTTGGCTTTCCTCGACTTCCCTGATAGGTGCTACCATTTCCACTTTGTCAATCATCTTCTTTTGGTATCGAAAATTGTTTTCTGAACATCACAACCAAAAACTCTCATTCACTGCTTTACCTCTTCCTCACTCTGGTCCCCACCTCTTTTTAGCGCACCAAAAGTCAAAGTTTCTTTTGTTACCTGTAGAAATTTATAATTTTTTTTTGTAATTTAACAATTTGCGGGTGGCGGGTCGCCCTTCTTATCTACAGGTGACGAGTGGGTCAGATAAGGGTGAAAGGTTTTACGGTGACAAATGATTTGGATGAGCCATTTTTATTCGTAGGTCGGGTGGTGAAACTGCTCCACCGACACATAGCCTGACCCATGACCAACCCTAATTTGGATATTATTTTTTTTAATTTTTTTTGGCATTACATGATTTATATGGGACCACCAATCTCGTATTCATGAAAGGAGAAAGTCTTTTTACTATTTGATGCTAGGTTTTTCTCATTTTTAATTTTTGATAATATACTTTTTATTAATTAAATTTCATATTTTTAGCTTTTGACAATAGCCACAAGTATTTGGATTTGTCCAGTATTTTTCCCAATATAGTTGGGACTGATGGTGCGCGAAATAAACACTAAATAATCAAAAGCGAATTAGTAATATAAGCGAGAAATAGTAAGAATATCGCGTTACATATACGCATCTAAGCATATCATCTATGTATAAATTAGCAACAATATGAATGAATTTCATGCAAATCCACGTGTGCAACAACATGAATGAATTGAATGAATTGCATGCAAATCCACGTGGCCTACAAAGCAAAATTGGAACCTCATTCTCATGAGTATATCTCATCCCACATCGAACCAAGCTAAAAAAACCAAACAATAGAACGTTATAAAAGGGAAAGAGACATTACTTTTAACGAAAATCCCCTCTGCCTCCAGATCTATCTCGTTTGTCAAAGTTCGACGTGTTTGATCTTCGAGTGAGATCGCACTATTTACGGTATAAAGTCTAAAGGGTTTATTTGTAAAGAGTACAAAAAAATCATCTGAAGGGTGGGGAGGAGGAATAATCTACGTACGAAAACCATTTGGTTGTACGAATCCCGAGAGTTAGTATTTATTAAAATCTCGTTTATAGTGCGTATTATATTAGGTTTTAACACTGGCTTCGTCTGTGGGAACTGCTCTCCCTATCCGACCTAACTCTCGGATAATCACGTAAGTGCGTCCTCTTCCCTCTTTAGTTAGCCCTGGTCTCTGGTGCGGCGCCTCGGGGATCGCCCCTGGCGAGTCCGCCATATCCGTGCGGCGCCACAGGGTTCGCCCCTGGCGTGCGCTGGCGAGGCCTCCATATCCGTGCGACGCCACGGGGTTCGCCCTTGGCATGCGCTGGTGAGGCCGCCATATCCGTGTGGCGCCATGGGGTTCGCCCCTGGCATGCGCTGGTGAGGTAGCCATATCCGTGCGGCGCCACGGGTTTCGCCCTTGGCCGGCGCTGGCGAGGCCGCCATATCCGTGCGACGCCACGGAGTTCGCCCTTGGCGTGCGTTGGCGAGGCCGCCATATCCGTGCGGCGCCACGTGGTTCGCCCCTGGCATGCGCTGGCGAGGCCGCCATATCCATGCGGCGCCACGGGGTTCGCCCCTGGCGAGGCCGCCATATCCGTGCGGCGCCACAGGGTTCGCCCATGGCGTGCGCTGGCGAGGCTGCCATATCCGTGCGGCACCATGGGGTTTGCCCCTGGCGTGCGCTGGTGAGGCCACCATATCCGTGCGGCGCCACGGGGTTCGCCCCTAGCGTGCGCTAGCGAGGCCGCCATATCCGTGCGGTGCCATGTTGAAGGGTTTCTTGAACAAATAAATTTATATCAAGACCCCGCTGAGTACATGGAGTCAGGTTCGTCCACGGGAATAAGAATAGTACTGACAAATTAGTTGATAAACTACGAAAAGAAAAACAAACACGAGCAAAACAAGGCTAGGACCGATCCTGGGGACAAAACACACAAACAAACACAAATAAAGGCAGCGGTTCGAGCACGAGCTTAGGTGGGTCGAGATCGAGTCAATTTAATGAGTTTTAATCAAATATAAAAAGGCAATCCTAGGGCTAGGGCTACTACAACAACAACCATACATGCTTTCAACAAGAATTCACAAATATCATGTTATATCCTAGTTTCGTTTTTCCTTCTAGGTCGGAAAAAAGATTTTCTTGATTTGCAAGTAGTTGAGATGTCTTGACCCACAAGTAACTTTACGAGAAGGAATATATATTATTTATAACCCGTTTTAATAATCTATTTAAATGCATGTCTAATTGTTAGATAATCTCAATGTTAGTTTTTTCTCTCTCCAAAACTAACTTTCTAGTTAAGTTTAATTAGTTAATTAAAACTCATCGTTTTTTTACCCCATCTGATTAAAACCTGGCATTGTTAATTTATTTATTTCTACACCAATTTCATACGCCGCCACTCTCCTCGTTATTTTTCCCCGCTCAACATTCGGTTCGTTCCATCTCCCGCACTCTCATCGTTGTTGACGCACAGTGCCGATTTCTGTTCGTCTTTGAGTCATCGGGTGCCGTTGTAGGAGTGTCATCATCGGAGAGGGTCACAGTACATTACTTTTTATATATCGCAGTCGATCGTTCGTCATGCTTGTCCCTAATTAGAGATTGGCGGAACCAACTACCGACTATCAACTTCATTGTGAGTGGACGTTCAATCCTTTTCCTTTGTATTTCTTTCCCTTTGTTGTTATGATTCCGTTCTAGGTGGAGTATTGATGGATCGATCGAAGGTTAAAGGAAGGTGTTTCTAATGGGTTTTGTGGCTTGGAAATTTTAGATAGAAGTGTGAGTCTTGGGGTTTAAGGTGTTAAGTTGATCAATATGTACATTGTTTTTTTAATGTGGGTATTGATCGAACAATTTGGGGGTGATCTTGGTGGTTTAAGCTTAATGGTTGATTAAGGGTGCAGTTCAAGGGTGTTAATTATTGGGCCAAACTCTAGTGGATTAGTGTTTGGCTAGTTAATAAGCTAGTTAATTTGTGATCTGAAAGAGTGTTCAATTAGGTGCGGTTAGTTTGGATTAATGGTAGGTTGTGTGTTCTTAGTTAATTGCTAATGGTGGTCGTTGTTTCACTTGCACCCCAAAAGCCCTTTTTACTCAAAAACTACTTTTAATACTCTTGAAATACGTGCAACTCTCTCTACTTTTTACGTTTTTCGAGACACTAAAAATCAATATTCACCCAAAAATCCCTTTCTCCACACAAGTGAAACAACCCATTATGGGCAAATTAGAGTCTTGTAATTTAAATAATAACTATCCTCATCTTTATATTAGGAAACGCTCTAGCTTGGACTCCTAGTCTTTCATAGCCTCAGAGATTCTTCATTCAAGGTAAGTCTTTTTCGACTTGCTCGGTTCTTTTCTATCTTGTTAGATTTTGTGCCGTTATTGTAGGATTGATTTTGGGAACTAGTCCCGAATATCTTGTTGAAAGGACTTACTTGTGATGTTGTGTGCAAATTGGTTTTAAATGGATTTTATCGGAAATAAGTTTTTGAACGTTTTCTCTATGTTGGTACCGTTTCCGGCACGACCATCATAGTTGGCGGAGAGGAAGGGTTGCCTATGCATGGTCCGTGTTACAAAGAAACCATGCCCCTTCAAAAGAAAATGCTATCTGTGTGTTTTGGCAAGTGCTCCAGTGGAGGCTTAGCCGGGGTTAGAAGGAAGAAGCGATGTGAGGAGTGGAAGGGCCTGCCTCTGCACTGTGGATTGGAATACGAGATGAAGAATGAGTTATGTTGCTTTAATTTTTCGATTCTGTGTATGTATGTTTGGCTTATGTGTAACTAATCGTCTAATATAGGTATTGGCCTTTAGAGTTATGATTGCGATTGTGGATTCTGGTTGCTGACTATAGAAAATTGGTTTTAAACGTCTTATAATTTTCGCATATTATCTAGCTTGGTAGATTAGAAGCTGACCTTCGGGGATTATTTTTCTAGATATAGGTATGTTACAGGAAACCGTGTAGGAGCCTTGGCCGGATGGTGGAGTGGATCGTTGGCGCACGTGTCATTAGTTTGGGTTTTTCGGGTGTACTTCGGGAGGATTTATTATTCTTATTAGTTCTGTTGAATTATTTTAATTGTAATTTTTAAGTTTTGTTTGGAATATTTGGAGGAAAATTCGGGAAGGGTTACTTAGTAATTTTATTTATGTATTCGGGCATTCAAACATGTTTTATATTCATTTTTATAAATCTGAAAGTTGGATGTTTTACTTGTTTTCTCGTCGTACCCGCGTTGTAAGATCCTAAAGTGTTGTTTTCAACCCACCTAAGTAGTACCTGGTAAGGTCTACTACCAAGTAGTGCCCTGTGGAAAGACGAGGTGTTACATATCATGCAATTATGATCATAGAAAAGTCAACTGTCGCAAACAATCAAGTTATTCAATCAACTGTCGCAAATTAAACAACTTTCTATCTATCCTTGAACCTAGGAATATCAAATTTCGCAAATAATCCTATTAGAACTAATCAAGCAATCAACTTTACACTTTCGCTTTTTGATTAAAGACAAGATATGCCTCAACTTTCGCAAAGGTATTTAGCACAAGATAGATAGATATGATCTTCAAGCATTCAAGTCATGAATTCATGTTTTAGACATGCATGATTGTGTTGGGTTTTCACCCAACCCTAGAATCTAAGAGAACTACTCACTCATGGTAAAGCAAAACAAAGACATGATAAAAAAATAGACAAATCGAAAAATTCAAATTAAAATAAAGAGGTCTTACAAATTTCTCCAACTTTTCCTCGAAGTCTTCCTCTTATATCCCAAAATACGTAAATAAAAATTAGAGCGAGAGAGAGAGAGTTCAACTAATGAGTTTAGTCCCCTTTTATAAAGGAAAATGAGCCCTAATTAAACTAGGAAATAAGATAAAACAACTTCCTAAAATAAAAAGATAGAATATCTCATAAAACATCTCGGAATAAGGAAGAAGTCGGCGTCGTGCACGACCCTCCTAGGGGTCGGTCCTGGGGCTTTGTTTTCTCCTTGGGTCGAGCAAGACATCGGATGGCTCGTGCACGACCTATGTGGGTCGATCTTGGGTTGTTCTTGCTCGTGCATGACCTCCTTTGGCTCGATTTTACTCCGCTTTTCACCCTTTCTTCCTTAGCTTCTCCACTTAGCTTGTCCATAGCTCATCCACCTTCTCTTGGAAGGCTCCAAATTCTTTGATTAAGCTCCAAAATGCCTTCAAAAAGTCACAAAAGATGCGTAGTTTTCGAATCTCAAGGAAATATGAAAACTTAAGTAAAAAGACTCAAAAACATAGAACTCTAGTACGAAAACAAACTAAATCTATTCTATCTAGACACAAAAAACCTACCTAAAAAGCGGATATCAAATATCCCACACTTAGACTTGCTTGTCCACAAGCAATAATCATGCAAAATCAAGACCAACAACACAATCTTCAAGCATAGCCTTTGTCAAAACATTTTAAACACAATCGAAAAAGTAGACAAGTAATTTTAATATCATCACATATGTATGAGTCTCAAGCATAGGCAATCACAATCCAAACTCACAAGGGATATTAATGTGTTTCTCTCAACTCTCATGTGTTTAGGCTATTAAATCAACTCTCATCTCAATCCTTATGCAACATCTACTTTATCATTGAGACTTATATCACCAATCTCTCTACCTAGAGAAGTCAAAACATATCAATCATCATAAGAATTTAGGCTCAATGAAATCTTCATAGAAGACTCCATTCAACCGGGTTGTAATGGGGCTTGGTAAAGACAATTAGGCGTGGAAATATTTTGGCTATGTGGTGCTAATAAAATTCGGGAATCAAAGAATCCTAAAAACTCACACATTTCCAAAACTCTCAAAAAGAACATATACCAAACTCTCTCTTCTTTATTCACTTTTTCTTTCACTCACCCATTTATCCCAACTTAATCTTACTTACAAACACTAAGGAAAATTTGGTTCATGCACACTTTCACTTTTCAACTTTTTTTCTTTTTTCATTCTTTTCCTCCCTTATGATCTTCATTTTTTTTTCTACGGGAAGTCGACGTCAAACTTGCATTATTAGTGTTTTTTCAACTCTTTTGTAAGTGCATTCAGGGAACCAAACTCCTTTTACATAATAAACTACAAGATCCTCAAATACCCAACCCAAAATTACCCAACACATGATCCAACAAATCTCACTAAAAAAACCATCACAATAACCAACACTAAGTCCTAATCCCCGGATAGGGTCAAGCTTTATTGGCTAGGTAACAATTTTGTGGAGCTAAAAATAAAAGACTTCAAGGCTCAACTTGGCTTCAAAAAGAGGATAATATAAGGGTGGATATGGATAAATAAAGCTTATGAAAATAAGTTCTTAATCATAATTATCATGCATGAACAAACTCATAGCGGCTTCAAGAAATAGATAACCATATCAATAACAAGAGATAAATGCATAAAGAGAGCAAATCACACATAAAAAGAAGAGGGATTTCATGAAGGTCTCCCTATAAGGCCAAAATTCCTCACTAGGTAAATTTTTTTTTGTTGGATTGCAATTACTTCTACTCAAGACAGATATGCTCAATTTAATCATGAGTCAATTTTCACAATCAAAAGCAATTTCTCAAGACTTAGGCTATTCTATCCAAATATGCCAAATGAATTATATGATAAGCATGAAAATCAAATGAAAAAGTAAAAAGATAAGAAGAAGAAACTCACAAAGAACTCATTGAAACTTGAAATGAAGGTGGAGCTCATCATTGTGAAGGTGGGGGTCTACGATGGGGACGGAATGGTGGATGCGCTGTAGGAACCCATGCATCTTGATTCGGGTAATGTCCTTGGTTCCATTGCATGTAGCTCTCGATATGAGCCCAACGGTAATCATCCATCTCTTTTTGGGCCTCATAGTACGCCTGGAACTGCTGGAACTCTTGATAATGTTGATCCACCACAACCCGGGTTTGCCTTTGGTTCTCCATCATGGACGCTTGCCCCCGCATCACAGCCTCGTGTTGTTGCCTTCGATCAACCCTCATTGCCACCATCTCCCTAGTCAAGTAGTCCATATCATACACCGGAGCCTCATCTTTCTATATTGGCTCTTCATTCCCGGGACCGGTGTAAGCATCTGAGGAAGTCCCGAACTCATAAGTCGCCCCAAAAGTAGGTTGAAAAGGTGGCATAGGGGCGTGGAATGGCACTGTTAGGCCGTGCTCGACCCCATAAAGGTCGTGCATGAACGACTGGGCAGGCTGGAACGACCCTGTAGGGTCGTGCATGGGGGTTTGGTACAACCTAAATAGGTCGTGCGCGACCGCAGTGGGGTCGGTGCTGAGGGGAGGAGGGACGGGCAAGGCAAGAATGTTATACCCAAGCTCGGGACTCGGATATCGGTGGGCTCATCTTCTAAAAGACTCATCGTACTCGAGGCGTTTCTTCAACCGATATCTGTCGTTGGACCACACCTCATACCAATTTGGCAAATGGAGCAAATAAACCCGCTCTTTAGTGATGATAACTTTGTTATCATGAAAAGTGGAGCAATACTTGTGGGGAGCATCGGGTGCTTCTCTATCAGCTTTGCATTAATAAGGAACGGGATGTCCACAAATATCGGCTTCTCCCCTGAATAAGCTTTCATGTTGATCCCAAGGTTGTGGGCGAGCCGAGTGATCATCCCTCCAAAGTAAACCGAGTCCAATTTGCCCTTGTACTCTTCCATACTCTTCATCCATTCAAAACCGATGTTAAGAGGCTCGGGGGAAGAAAACAACATGGTCCTCAACATGTTTACCTCCTTTTTATTTGGACGAGACAACTCGGTCCTTGGGAAGACCGTGCTCCCAAGAATGCGCAGGATGATCCGAAAGAGTGGGTTGGCGAGGTCCTTGCTAGCCAAGTTGTGGAATCTGTACTCCTGAACCCGAGATAGATAGCTCCATGTCTCTAGGGTCTTGTGCTCAACCTTATCATCATAGCTCGGGTTAGGGAACCCGAATGCATCATTGAGCTCCTTCAAGGTGAGCTTGAACCACTTGTTGCCAAGCTGGAATTCCACCCTACCACCGGAATGAGGGCTCTTGATCTTGGTAGAGAAGGTGGCCAAGAACTCGGAAGTGAGGATAGGATAATGGGGATTGTTCCACTTAAGCAAATTCTCACCACCAATGTAAGTGAATGCCTCCATCAAATCGTCATGGATGTGAAGGCGTTGCCCATCCTCCTTGCAATACCATCGGGTCTTATGCTTGAGACCAAGGCAAGCATTGAATGTTTTTCTGTACTCGGAGGACAACTGGCATTGGTTAAGCTCGGGCCTATCGCCTTTCTTTGACTTCTTCACGGGTCTAGAAGTTGAGGCCATGGTACCTACATCAATCAAACACAAACTCCACATAATGCACCCCATACTTATTCAAAGGCAAATATTGCAAGCATATCGATCAAGCAATTCACAATGAAGGCGAGACATGCTGTATATAGACATGAAAGAATGGATCAAATCTCAACCCATGCCAGCATGCAATACTTAGCAAAACACCACCTAAATACACTATAAAAGCTCTGGCACGACCCAAATAGGATCGTGCACGACCCCAAAGGGGGTCAGTCCTGAGAGCTTGATATTAGGTTGGGTCATGCACGACCCTAATGGGGTCGAGCACGAGGGTTGGTGTTTAGTTTGGGTCGTGCATGACCCAAAGGGGGTCGTGCACGACCACCTGGTACTGTTCATCGTCTTCAACCTTTACTCAAAATTCGGATCTAGCCCCAATTGGCACCAAACATCGAAATTCAACCATAATAACCCATAAATTTTGAATCTAAACTCACCCAAGCATGCAAAAATAAAAAACAACACCCATTATGCAAACAATTTCCAAATCTCAACCCTAAATAAAAAATTCCAAATAATGCATATCCAACCCAAAAAATTCAATTTCAATCAAGCATAGTCAAGATTAAGAGTAGAGGGTTAGAAATCCATACCGAAATTCCGAGATTCAAGTAAGAGAAGTTAAAAAAGGGGTCGATCTCGACCTAGATATAAGTTTGGGAAGGGGAGCCCGGGTCGAGCACGAGCAGATCTGGGCTTGTTCGAACTGGATCTTGCAGCAGCGGGGTGGTGGCGAGGTGAGGTGGTTGTGTGGTTTGGAGAGGATGAGATTAAGGTGAGGATGAGAGAGCTCAAGGGTTGGGAGGCTATGGGGGTCGTGTTTTGAGCAGAATGAGAGGGCAAAGGGTCGGTTTTGATTTTAATTGAAATTAGGGAAAAAACTTACCTCTTTGAAAAAGGGTAGATTCGGAACGTCCGACTAGGGTCGTGCACGACCCACATAGGGTCATGCATGACCCCCCTGGGAGTGGTCGAAAATTACCTTAAAATTGCCCTGTATATGAAGTCGTCTTTTCCCGTCTTTTTGATCCCGTATTTGAAGCTTATGAATCTGCAAAAATCCCACAAAAATGCTATCCCAAACAAAAGTATTCTATCCTAGTCTAAGGAAGGTTAGAAAAGTCTAATCTAAAAAGCAAAAACAAAAGAAAAATTATAAAAATAAAATAAAATAAAATAAAAAAAACTAAAGACCGGGTTGCCTCTCGTAAGCGCTTGTTTAACGTCATTAGTTTGACGACTTACCTTAGCTCAGTCCGAGGTGGTGAGAGCCCATGTGACTCAGATTTCTTCATCGGGTTCCACCTTTGCATAGTACTTCTTCAAGCGGTGCCCATTGACTTTGAAAAATCGCTCCGTTCTCGTCTATACGGTCGACCGCCCCATGTGGATAAATGTGATAACCTTGAACGGTCCACTCTATCGAGTTTTTAGCTTTATGGGGAAAAGTCGGAGCCTAGAGTTGAAAAGGAGTACTTGGTCACCGTCTTTGAAGAGTTTTGAAACAAGCTTCTTATCATGCCACTTTTTGGTTCTCTCCTTGTAGATCTTGGCATTCTCATACGCCTTGAGCCTTAATTCTTCCAATTCTTGCAAGTCCATGAAACGTTTTGCTCCGTCCGCGTCGAGATCCATGTTGAGCTCCTTGAGGGCCCATAAAGCTTTGTGTTCAAGCTCGACGGGCAAGTGACATGACTTGCCATACACCAAATTGTAAGGAGTGGTGCGGAGTGGCGTCTTGTAAGCGGTGCAGTATGCCCTAAGTGCATCATCAAGCTTTAAAGACCAATCTTTTCTTGATCGGAATACCATCTTCTCCAAGATGCTCTTTATTTGTCGGTTTGCGACCTCCACTTGACCACTTGTTTGAGGATGATATGGTGTTGCCACCCTGTGAGAGACCCCATACTTGGTCAAAAGAGCTTCAAAGTCCTCTCGATGAAATGTGAACCACCATCACATATAAGAACTAGGGGGACTCCAAAACGAGGGAAGATGTTTGATTTCATGAACTTAGCAACCACCCGAGCATCATTTGTTTTTGTGGCAATAGCCTCCACCCACTTGGAGACATAATCAACCGCTACAAAGATGTACTTATATGGACCCGATAAAGGAAAGGGTCCCATGAAGTCTATCCCCCACACGTCAAAAAGCTCGACTTCCAAGATACTGGTGAGTGGATTCTCATTTCTCCAAGTGATGTTTCCGGAACGCTGGCACTCATCACACCTTGTCACAAACTCGTGTACGTCTTTGAAAAGCGTTGGCCAATACAAGCCACTTTGAAGAATCTTCACCGTGGTCTTGAAACCCTTAGCATGGCCTCCTGTTGGTAGAGTGTGGCAATTGCGAATGATGCTCTCAATCTCATCATCCGGAATATGTTCAGGGGCCTTCACTCTAAACAACAAATAAATTTATAAGTCAAGACCCCGCTGAGTATAGGGGAGTCAGGATCGTTCCACGAGAAACAAGGTTTGTTTATCTATCAGCTACTAATAATATAAATTAAAACAAAAAAACAAACAAAATACTCACGATCAGCCTCGTTAACGACGTTGTCAGGTTCATTAACGAACCCGCGCAAACAACTAACTAACAATAATGAACTAAACAAGTTCGGTACCGAGGCTACGAACTCAGTAACGAATATGATATAGAAGAATTCAAATAAAAACAAGATCTAGGACAAGGGTCACCACAACATAGTATGCATATAAACTTGTAAGAAGATAAATATCATGCCTTTAAATAGATAAATTCATCAACTTTCATTGACTAGCAAGTAAGTTAATCTACTTTCATAAATTAATTTACTCAATCACTTGTTTTGGATCTAAAGCTTGAAACTTTCGCATTCAAACAATATCAACCTTCAAGTCTATAACTTTCTTTCTCAATCAAGTTAAAAACTCAAACTACCTTGACTTTCATCTAGATATAAACACAACAAGCAATATCAAAAATAGATAAAAGGCATTCAACACATCATTTTACTAATCTAACCATGAATAACTATGCCGGGTTTAAACCCCGATCCTAGATAAGAAAACTACTCACAATTCATAACTAAAAAGCAAATAAATTCAACAAGAGAAAACATTGAGAACAAAACAACTACTTCAAATTAATAAGAAAATTATAGTCTTACAAAATTCAGAAGAAACCAAAACAACACAAAAACCCGAATCGAAAACCATGATTAAAGACCCCAACAAACTCTCGTCCACCGAACCCGATCTCAATCTCCGACTCCTTCGTCTCTCTCTCGACTCTTCCTTCTTCTCTACTTGCCACCTCCCAGCAAACTCTCGTCCACCGAACCCAATCTCAATCTCCGACTCCTTCGTCTCTCTTGGGTCTTCCTTCTTCTCTACTTGCCACCCTACCCTAAGCTATAAAGAAAGGTATTTATACTAATAAAGCTATAAAATAAAAAGGCTAAAAGATACAAACTTTCCTAAAAGATAGAAACTAACTCTAAAATGATAGAAATAAAATCTAGAAAGATATCATAACCTAAAATACATAATATAATAACCTTAAAACTCATTAAAAACACTCTACCGACACGGAATAAATTCCCGCACAGGATCGGTAGGACATCACTAAGATTTCTCGAAAAACCTATCTCGTAACCTCTTTAACGAGCCCTCACAGCCTCATTAACGAGCCTGGATATTGACTTCTTCATCTCTTCTTCTCTAAAACTTAGACTTCGTCTCTCTTATCTTGCATTCTTCCGTCCTTCACCATAGCACTCCAAATTTAGCTCCAAAAAGCACCGTTTCCTTGCTAAAACCTACAAAAATACACAAAACGGAATAGCTTCCATACTTTTCACAAAATACGCAAACTTATCCAAAAACACACAAAACTAACAGTAAACTTACTAAAACTAGTCCTAATAAACTAAGAAAACCTACTAAAAACTATACTAAAAACACGAACATCAAAATACCCCATACTTAAGCTTGCTTGTCCTCAAGCAATCACTTAACATAAATCAAAACCAAACAAACATACTCATCAAACATAGCCATCCTCTAAAAACAACTTTATCACATAGAAGAAAAATAACAAATGACTATTAATGTCATCACACATATATGCACCAAATAGACATAAGCAAATACAATCCAACCACACAAGGGATAATGTGTTTCACTCAACTCTCAAGTGTTTAGGCTTATAAATACATCTCTCAAATCATCTTATATACAAAAACTCATAGTAATTGGAACTTATATCACCAAACTCTCCACCCAAGATTTGTCAAAACAAGCAAAAATCATCAAGAGAACTCAAGGGGCTCAATGAAAAACTTCATAGAAGCTTCCATTCAGCCGGGTTGTAATGGGGCTTGGTAAAGACAATAAGGCGTGAAAAATATTTTGGCTATGTGGTGCTAATTAGGGCTGAGCACGGTTCGGTCAGAACCGAATTTTTGGACCGAACCGAACCGACCGAACCGAACTGAAACCTAAAATATTCGGTTCGGTTATCGGTTCAAGGAATTTTATAATTTCGGTTTGGGTTTCGGTTCGATTTATTTAAGTTCGGTTCGGTTAAAACCGACCATATTTAAAAAAATATATTCTAAATTCTAATTCAACCCTAGATGAGTGAGGCGTGTTCCGACTTCCGTGTCTTTTGAATTTTGAGTCTTTTCACTTCTGAAAGTTCAGTAAAGCTTCTCTCCCAATCTTCAACCCTAATCTCGCGAATCACGACTCCTGGTCTCCTGCTCTACTTGTTCGCAACCAAGCCCCGGCGAACCGTTGAGTCTGTCGCCGACCCATCACCCGAGCGAGTCTGTCGGCTGCTGTCGCCGTCCGCGGTCACCAAAGCCCGTCTCCCCTAGCCGAGTCGCATCCGACAACTCCTGGTCCAAGTTCCGATTGTTTTTGGGAAGTTTGTCCCCTAATCCCCTTAATTTTGGCTTAATTATGTATTTATGGCTTTTGCAATGGTCCAAGTCTCAACTCTAATTGGCTTCTCAATTCTCACTTCTACAATCTGCTATCCTCTTCTTGAATCAATAAATCCCCTAATTCTAATCTAATTATGTAGATGTGGTCATGTGGTAGTCTGTGAACATGTGCTTGTTGTTGATGTTGCTTATTCAAAAACAAAGTCAAGTAATTTGATGTGGTCGATTGACTCGATTCGAACCTGCTCATGTGGAACTTTGAGTCTTCGACTGCCCTTCGACACCCTAAGACAGTAAAACCTGCTCTTGCAGTCCTGCTTATTTACATTTCTATATTAGACTATTAGAGTATTAGTCTATTACAGTCTGTTTGTTTGATTCACTGATTCGTGTGAAGCACTGAAGGCTGGAGCATATAGATAATAGATTATTAATGTTCAAAGTGAACACATTAGGATTTAAGACCTTGTATGTAATGCATTAAAAATGGTCAAACTGTTTTGAATATATGCTTCCTGATATGAAGCTGAATAATTTTATATTTTTGTTAATTAGTTAGTTGCATACAGAAAATGAGGCTCAATCGATTCAATCGGTTTTCCAGTGGAATGAAAATGAGATCGGTTCAATCGGTACTTCGGTTTTCAAAGCATTTTATAAAATTTTAAGTGTCATCGGTTATTTCGGTTTTGCACTTAACCGAACCGACTAAAACCTAAACCGAACCGAAAAAGTTCAGTTCGGTTTTCGGTTCACAAAATTTCAGATTTCGGTTTTCGGTTCGGTTCGGTTTTGGTCGGTTCGGTTTGGTTTTGAACCGATGCTCAGCCCTAGTGCTAATAATATCCGGGAATCAAAGACTCTTAAAAACTCACACATACACAAAAACTCTCATAAAATATTATACCAAACTCACTCTTCATATGCACTTAATCTTCACTCACCCAATATATCCTAGAAAGCCTCATAAAAATAACTCAAAAAGAATCTCTAACATTCATCTATTAAACACAAATGCACTTCTTACTTCTTCTATCTTTCATTCTCTTTTATTTATTTATTTACTTTTTACTTACGCAGCCTCGTTAATGAACCCACAAGGGTCGTCAACGAACTTCATCGTGTACTCTTCTTGCTTAACAACTTCCTTTTGTGCATTTTTTTGCTATCAAGAGATCTTTCTTTTTACAACTTTAAAAACAACAAGAGACTTCAAATCTACCTTTCCCAACAATCCCTCAATTTCAAACCAAACATAACATTGCACTCAACAAAACGTACCTCTCCAATCTAAGTCCTAATCCCCGGATAGGGTCAAGCTCATCTCGGCTAGGGAACAATTTTGTGGAGCTTAAAATAAAAGGCTTCAGGCTCAAATTGGCTATCAAAAGAAGGATCATGTAAGGATGGATAAGGATTAATAGGGCTTATAAAAATAAGTTCTCTATCATCTGATTTTCACAAGTAATGAACTATAAATCTTATATAGGTCTCAAGAAATAGATAACCATCACAATTCCAAGAGATAATATGCATATAGAGAGTAAATCACACAAGAAAAGAAGAGGGATTTTTGATATTCTCCCTATAAGGCCAAAAAATAACTCACAAGGTAGCAAAATTTGTTGGATTGCATTACTTATGCTAAAAAGTATATGTGCTCAATTTCATCAAATGCTATTCCTTCCTAAAAACAACTTCATAACCAAGAATCCGGCTATACTATCAAAAATATGCTTGCAAGGAATTATATGATCATATTAGCAACTACTATCATAGAACCATAAGAAAGGGATATCTATCAATTCTAAAACTCTTTTTTTTTTTTTCAATTTTCAATTTTTTTTGAAATTTTATGAATTCTTATGGAACAAATAACTACTTAAAACAAATAAAACACATAAGTCAAAACAAGACACAAGACAACGAGTTTTTCTACTTTCTCCCACCCCATACTAAAATTACAGTGTCCCCACTGTAAAAAAAAATAAGAAGAAGAAAAGAAAAACAAAAGAAAACAAGAAAAGAGAAAAAAAAAATATGGAGGCTAGGACTCGGAGGAAAGTAGTGCTCGAAGTTCCCCATAAAGTCGTACATCGTCCTCCAGCGCTCTGCATCGTTCACCTCTGTCTGGCGATGCCTCTCGTCCTCCATTGCCATGCGAGCAGAGTAGACACTTTCCCATCTATCCATCCTCCGATGAATGTGTGTCTGCTGAAGATTTAGCTGCTGCATCTGAGATGAGAGATCTTGGGCCCATGGTGGTGGAATACTCGATCCAATGTACTCGGGCTGAGGAGGTGGTGGGTAGTGAGGCTGGAAGTGGTCTTGGTAAAGCACTGGGTTGTATGGCATGAGTCCATAGGAATGAGGGTCCATAGGAGGCTGTGGGGGGTCAGTAGAAGCTCTCGGCGGGTCGTTACCGAAGCTGGGTGCCTCGGTAGGAGCATCGGTAGAGGTCCGGAAATGGTCGTTAACGAACCTGGTGGGCTCGTCAACGAGGACATTGGTGCCCAAAACTTTTGTATCAAGATCTTCGTCCTCGAGGTTGAGTTCCTCTGTGCCTCCCTCTGTGTCAGCCTCGTCAGTCTCATTTTCATCATCTTCATCCATCTCATCTCCCTCTCTTTGAAACTGTGACTTACACGGCCTAAGCGTCAACTCATCTTGCGGCTTGGGCTCCAACGGGAATGCATGACCCGTCCACGCCTCGTACCAATTTGGTACATAGAGTAGCTCCAATTTGTCAAGGGTGGGTACCACAATGCGGTCTTGAACTTTTCTCTTGAACCCTCCCTCGGCTTGAATGAAAATACCGGAGCTATACCAATAACTCTTGTTGAGGAGTTGAGCATGAGCCGGTGTGTAGCGAGTGAGATCGACTCCAAAATTGGTCGCCAAGAGACTAACCAAATTCCCGCACTATACTTCCTTTGGCTTGGTGGATTTCTCTATATAATAAAGCCACTCATACCCCAAGTTCAATGAGGCGGGCTCCTCGAAAAGAATGGTGCGAAGACATGCAACCTCTGTCCTATTTGGCTTGTTCAGCTCTCTCTTTGGCCAGAATATGGAGGCTAGGACTCGGAGGATGATCCTGAATATGGGGTTGATGATTCTTGCCCCAGATAATGCTGCAGCGGAGGGCTTGACCTCCTTGGTGATGTAGCTCCAAGTCCTTGTCACCTTGTAGTCTTTCAGACTATACTCTCTAGAAGGATTCGGGAGCTCCAGAATAAAGTTAAACTTCGCCAAAGTGTACTCTCGGTTCACATTACCGAGCCTGAATCGGATGCGTACTATCGAGGTCTTCGTCGGGAAGTTCGTTTCTAGAGTGGCTAGAAACTCGGATGTGAGAGCCGGAAAGTGTGGTAAATTCTCCTTCTTCAGCTAATGAGGCACACCAAGAATAGCAAAGGCCTCCTTAACATCCGCATAAATCCCCATGGCTTTAGCACTTGACCTTGAAAACCACCGAGTGTTGTGGTCCTTGTCTAGGATGGCATTGTATCGGTCCGCTTGCCCTTTAGTGTGCAAGATCACATTTTCCATGAAAGGTGGAGATGGGGACCTCTAATTCCTCCTCTTCTTCTGAGCTCGGGTAGCGGGTCGGCTTGAACTTGCCATGTGATCTACAAAACAATTATGATTTTTCCAAGATATGATCCACTCAAGTAGATAGACAAGAGACCCCATACTTGGTCTCGAAATAGCCCTCGATATTCATCGTTAACTACCCAATTGGGTCGTTAACGGGTCTGGACTGGTTTTTCATTTTTGAACATACGCAGGGTCGTTAACGAGCCTGGGCGGGTCGTTAACGACCTGCCAAGAACCAGTTTGCAGAATTTTCGAGTGAAATTAACTCTTAAATTAAGCCATGAATCGAGCATGCATTCTCCATAATCTACATTAGACACACAATCGGGTATACGCACCCCATACTTGCTCAATTACCCATCCTGAACATGCTAAATTTACCCAAAATTTATCACGGTGAAGATCAAACTCAATTCCTAGAACAAGAAAATTCATGCTTTTCAAATCAAATTATTGCAATGGAGAATCTGACATGAATAACCTTCCCTAGATCGAGAATCACTACCAATGTATGAAATAGAATTCATGGGCAAGATAAAACATGCAATTCGACCACCTCTAAAAACACAATCAAGATATGAAATTTTTACCCTAAGTACCATAAATCATGCAATAAAGAGTTAGGGTTTAGAAATCATACCGGAAGATTGAGAAATTGAAGAACAAAAATCGAGTTTGGGTGGTTAACGAGCTTGGATCTCGTCGGTGGGTGAACTGGGGCGGAGGGCTTCGGTAACGAGGCGTTTTCCAAAGTTCGGTGAAGGTGGGGTTCCAATCGGTGGTGAAGGGTCTTCGATAGAGATTTTGAGGGAATTGGAGCTTGGGATTTGAGGTTTTGAGAGTAAGATTTTGGGAGTTTTAGAAGGGTTAAATAGGAGAGGGTAAAAATAGGAGGAGGGGGTAGGTAGAGGCGGCTAGGGTGGTAGAAGATAGGGTAGAAGATAAAAGATAGGTTAGGGTTAACTAAAACTTACCTGCCCGAGTCAGTTCGCCAAACTGGGTCGTTAACGACCTTGGGTAGGTCGTTAACGAGCCACCGTAGCCTCCTTGAATGATTTTCGAGCCCTTCTCCTGCATCTTGTTAGCTCAAAATTTATCCTATTTTTTTATTTTTTTATCCTAAAAACTACTAAAAATTCAAAAGAAGCTAGGAAAAAGAATCTAAAAAGAAAAGAAAAATCTAGTCTATACTAAAAGTGGGTTGCCTCTCGTAAGCACTGTTTTTAACGTCGTCAGCCCAACGTACTTACCTTGGCTCAAGGTGGCTCTTTTGCAGCTATGTTGGGGTCTTGAGGTGCCCCATGCTTAGCTTTGTAGGCATTATTCGCTTGAGTCACTAAACTTGGTCCTTTTTCTTCTATCAGTATGCCTGGTATTCCTACATATGGGTTAGTGAAATCCGAAAACCAAGGTGGTCTGGACTCCTCTTGATTATACCCTTGCATGTGGGACTCGATGGTAGGCCAATGAGGTTTGGTAGGGACTTGTATGAAATTTTCTTCCATTTTGGTAGTTGGAGGCTCAGTAGGATCAGCTATTCGAGTTCTGGCTGGGTCAACTCGGTTTGTGCAACCGCAGTTGGGTCATTGGCATTTTGATCCAGGCTGAACTCCACGCGTTCTTCTCCGATATCAAAAGTGAGAAGTCCTTTCCGCACATCGACCCTAGCACCTGCCGTAGCTAAGAATGGTCTGCCTAGGATGATGGGGACGTGAGGATCTTCAGGCATGTCAAGGATGATGAAATCATTCGGTATAAAGAATTTCCCGACTTGAATAGGATAGTCATCCACGACTCTTATGGCTTTGACGCATGATCCGTCTGCCATGTAGAGATTCATATCTACAGGCTCTAGTGGTCCCATGTTGGCTTTATACCAGATTGAGAGAGGGAGTAAACTGGTACTGGCTCCCAGATCACATAAAGCTTTGAACTTGTGGTCGCCAATGCCAATTGTTATGGCAAATCTTCCTAGATCTCCTAATTTTTCTAGTAGAGCTATAGATCGGACTTCATCCTGCAACTCTTTAATGGATCTTTTCATGCTAAGAATATCTTTCAAGAATTTTGTGTAAGCCGGCATTTCGCTTAGGGCCTCAGCGAATAGGATGGAAATATTAATGCCCTGAAAAATCTTTACGAAACGGTTGAACTTACTCTCAGCAGAGTCCATAGATTTCTTAGTGGAAAATGGAAGAGATTTTACCATTCTCGGAACCAAGTTAGGCTCGAGAGGTGATGCTACCAGGTCGACACTAGGGTCGTTGGGTACGCTCGGCGGGTCATTATCGACCCCGATGGGGTCGTTAACGACCTTGGGATTGAGAGGAGGGCTCGGATTAGAAAACTTACCTGGATTAGGGCGTTGACGACCCTGGGAGCCTCGTCGCCATGTTGTCCCAGTTCGGTCCTCTCCCTCGCTGGCTCGTTATTGAGCTGGACTGTGGCGTCCTCTTCAGTCTTGTCCTTAGCTTGGACACGCTCCGATAGTGTCTTTCCGCTCCTAAGGTGTACCGCTGCTATCTGTCCTTTATGGTTCATTTCTGGAGGGCCCGGAAGTTTCCCTTGTGGCCTCGGAATCTGTGTAGCAAGGTTCCCTAGTTGGGAATCAACATTCTTCTTCCATACATCGAACTCTCCCCATCTTTTATTTTGGTGGTTAAGGTTGGCTTGAACTTCATTAACTTTATTGTGGACTCCATTAATGCTTTCCTGTAACCCTTGTACCCATGATGGTGGCTCCTGATGGCTTGGAGGTCGATAAGTCGCAGGTCGTCTATCCGGTGGAGGTGCTGCATAGCTTGGATTTGGATTTTGATTGCTCCACGTCTGATAGTTGTTTGACCTGTCAAAATTACTAGGCTGATTCCTGTATGAGCCTCTCAAGTAATTCATTTCAACAATTGTCTCAGCGGCTCTTACCTGCTCTATGTTAGTGCAAGCAGAAGTACTATGGGTAGAAGAACCACACTCTTGACAAGATTGAGAGGATTTCAGAAAACTTACCTGCTTCTTCAGGCGGTTGACCTCATCTAGTAGAAACTGATTTTTAATGTCTGGGTCAACTTCTTCTCGGTTAGGCACATAGAGACGCTTTTGGGGCTGGGGAGTTTGTTGGGTTCTATACATGGCATCATAATTGGACCGCTTATCCAACAATTTCAATGCAACCGTAGGATCCATCTCTATAAAACCGCACGCTGTATGCGTGCTGATGCGGTTGTTGGTCTCTGCATTGATATCCTGGAAAAAGATTTCTTGAAGAGCATATAAAGGTTGCCCATGAGTGGGGCACTGTCTAAGCATTTCTTTAAATCTTTCCCATGTTTCAACAAAAGTCTCATTAGGCAGTTGATGATAGGAGGTGGTGCGCTTCCTCTGCTCCGTTGTCTTGGAAGGAGGCAAAAACTTTGTAAGAAATTAACCATACAAGTTCTTCCAAGTCCTGATAGACTTAGGAGGTAAGCTCTTCAACCAGCTCAAGGCCTTTCCAGCAAGAGACCACCTGAAAGCTTTTAACAAAACATATTCAAGTGAGACACTTTCAGCAGCTATGGTGTCACATAAATCACGAAAATTTCTAATATGTTCCATAGGGCACTCAGTAGGTTTCCCTTCAAACTGAGCCCGCTTGATCAAGGATATAAATTTAGACTTAATCTCAAATGGTTTCTCTATCTTTTGAAGAACAATTGGTGATTCTGGCAACCTCAGTTCTGGATGCATGTATTGTTTGGCATTCCTCGGACAGGCATTCATCTCTTCCTGTAGACGAGCATTGTTAGCTCGTTGACGCTCAGCCTCGATAGCGGCATCTTCTTTCTCGGTTTTCAACGCCTCCATCTGGTTTTGCTGGACTTCCAACTAACGAGCCAGCTGTTCAGGTGTGGCCATGGCTCGGTTCTCTCGGCGTCTACGGTGTAGGGAACGTTCAGGTTCTGAATAATAACCAACGTTGTCAAATTCAAACCTTCGACATCCTACCGGCATACGTTGAGAAAACAGACAAAGAAAACAAAAATTAAAATAAAAACGGGGTCGGGCTATTCCCAGACCCACAGATAAACAAACAAACTCATTGCTTCCCCGACAACGATGCCAATTTGTTGACGGGCCTTTACTTTGAACAACAAATAAACTTATAAGTCAAGACCCCGCTGAGTATAGGGGACTCAGGATCGTTCCACGAGAAGCAAGATTTGTTTATCTATCAACTACTAATAATAAAAATTAAAACAAAAAACAAACAAAATACTCACGACCAGCCTCGTTAACGACGTTGTCAGGGTCGTTAACGAACCAGCGCAAACAACTAACTAATAATAACAAACTAAACAAGTTCGGTACCGAGGCTACGAACCCAGTAACGAATATGATCTAGAAGAATTCAAATAGAAACAAGATCTAGGACAAGGGTCACCACAACATAGTATGCATATAAACTTGTAAGAAGATAAATATCATGCCTTTAAATAGATAAATTCATCAACTTTCATTGACTAGCAGGTAAGTTAATTACTTTCATAAATTAATTCACTCAATCACTTCTTTTGGATCTAAAGACTGAAACTTTCGCATTCAAACAATATCAACCTTCAAGTCTATAACTTTCTTTCTCAATCAAGTTAAAAACTCAAACTACCTTGACTTTCATCTAGGTATAAACACAACAAGCAATCTCAAAAATTGATAAAAGGCATTCAACACATCATCTTACTAGTCAAACCATGCATAACTATGCCGGGTTTAAACCCCGACCCTAGATAACAAAACTACTCACTATTCATAACTAAAAAACAAATAAATTCAACAAGAGAAAACATTGAGAACAAAACAACTACTTCAAATTAATAAGAAATTTATAGTCTTACATAATTCAGAAAAAACCAAAACAACACAAAAACCCGAATCGAAAACCGTGATTAACGACCCCAGCAAACTCTCGTCCACCGAACCCGATCTCAATCTCCGACTCCTTCGTCTCTCTCTCGGCTCTTCCTTCTTCTCTACTTGCCACGCCAGCAAACTCTCGTCCACCGAACCCGATCTCAATCTCCGACTCCTTCGTCTCTCTCTCGACTCTTCCTTATTCTCTACTTGACACCCCCTCTCTAAGCTATAAAGAAGGGTATTTATACTAATAAAGCTATAAAATAAAAAGCCTAAAAGATAAAAACGTTCCTAAAAGATAGAAACTAAGTCTAAAAAGATAGAAATAAAATCTAGAAAGAGATCATAACCTAAAATACATAATATAACAACCCTAAAACTCATTAAAAACACTCTACCGACACGGAATAAATTCCTGCACAGGATCGGTAGGACATCACTAAGATTTCTCGAAAAACCTATCTCGTAACCTCATTAACGAGCCCTCACAACCTCTTTAACGAGCCTGGATATTGACTTCTTCATCTCTTCTTCTCTAAAACTTAGACTTAGTCTCTCTTATCTTGCATTCTTCCGTCCTTCACCATAGCACTCCAAATTTAGCTCCCAAAAGCATCGTTTCCTTGCTAAAACCTACAAAAATACATAAAAAGGAGTAGCTTCCATACTTTTCACAAAATATGCAAACTTATCCAAAAACACACAAAACTAACCCTAAACTTATTAAAACTAGTCCTAATAAACTAAGAAAACCTACTAAAAATTATACTAATAACACGAACATCAGAATACAACGTCGAAAGATGTGATCGCTTCCGTGCTTGAACAAGTAAGGATCATCCCAGTAGTATTGCTTGACATCATGGAGGAATTTCTTCTTGGCTTGAGGGGTTAAACCCGCCGGAATGTCGCCTCCTACAATATAGTTAGCAAAATCCGCAAACCAAGGGGTCTTTGAGCCACGTAAAGCAAGAATAGAAGTAGGGAGAGAAGATGGAAGATCATTGGAATTTGAAAGAACCGAAAAGGATGAAGAAGACTTACCTGCTCGACCCTGGGAGAGGGTCGTGCACGAGCCATTTGGGTCGTGCACGAAGGCTGACTCGAGGGTAGGGGTCGTGCTCGACCCTAATGGAGTTGTGGCAGGGTCGGTCCTAAGGGGGCCAATCTCTGTTTGGGTCGTGCACGACCCTGTCAGGGTCGGTCCTAAGTCCTCGGTTTCTTCACTAGCCTTGTCTCCATGGGGCTCATTGTTGCCTTGCAAAAGAGTCTCATCGGGACGCGTATCATTGATGGGGATTGATCTGTCGGACTCCTGGATATGCTCAAGGGGCAGTCTTGATAGGTGATCCGCCACTAAGTTCTCCGCTCCCTTCTTGTCTCGGATTTCGTGATCAAATTTCTTCAATAAGAGCATCCAACGAAGCAACCTAGGCTTGGCGTCTTTTTTCGCCATTAGAAATCTAACCGCAGCATGGTCAATATAAACAATCACCTTAGAACCTACTAAGTAAGAGCGAAATTTCTCAAAAGCAAACACCACGGCGAGAAACTCTTTCTCGGTCGTGGTGTACTTACTCTAGGCTTCATCAAGCGTCTTGCTTGCATAGTAGATGGCATGGAGCTTCTTGTCCTTCCGCTGCCCAAGAACCGCTCCAATAGCATAGTCACTAGCATCACACATGATTTCAAATGGAAGTGACCAATCCGGTGATTGCATAATGGGGGCCGTCACGAGGGCTTTCCTCAACCTGTAAAAAGCTTCAAGACAATCTGGAGACATGCTAAACACTACATCTTTCATTAGTAGGTTAGTCAATGGCTTAGCAATCTTAGAAAAGTCTTGAATAAAGCGTATATAAAAACCCGCATGCCCCAAGAAACTCCTAACGTCTTCACGGAGGATGGAGGGGGCAATTTCTCAATAAGCTCTATTTTTGCCTTGTCCACCTCAATCCCGCGTTTAGACACTAGATGTCCTAAAACAATTCCTTCTCTAACCATGAAATGACACTTTTCCCAATTAAGCACAAGGTTAGTATCCTCACATCTTTTAAGGACTCTAGAAAGATTAGCAAGACATGAATCAAAAGTGGAACCATAAACAGAGAAATCATCCATAAATACCTCCACTATTTCTTCAATCACGTCAGAGAAGATGGCCATCATGCATCGTTGAAAGGTGGCCGGGGCGTTGCAAAGCCCAAATGGCATTCTCCTATAAGCAAACGTCCCATATGGACAAGTGAATGTCATCTTCTTCTAATCATCGGGGTGAATGGGAATCTGCCAAAAACCACTATAGCCATCCAAATAGAAAAAGTAATCGTGTTGGGCTAAGCGTTCTAGGACTTGGTCAATGAAAAGGAGTGGAAAGTGAACCTTCCTAGTGGCACTATTAAGTTTCCTATAGTCTATGCACATTCTCCACTTAGTGGTGGTCCTAGTTGGAATCAACTCCCCTTTTTCATTCTCAACAACCGTCATCCCCCCTTTTTAGGAACTACATGTACGAGGCTAACCCATTTACTATCCGAGATAGGAAATATGATACTGACATCTAGCATCCTAAGAATTTCTTTTTTCACTACCTCTTTCATGTTAGGGTTTAGCCTACGTTGATGCTCGATAGTGGGTTTATGATCATCCTCCATATAAATCCTATGCATGCACAATGAGGGTGAAATACCACTAAGTTCCTCTAATGAATACCCTATGGCTTTCCTATGGGTCCTAAGCACATCAAGCAATTTGTTTTCTTTTTCCCTACTAAAGTTAGCATTAATAATGACGGGAAGAGTAGAATTAGGACCTAGAAAAGCGTACCTCAGGGAGGCGGGGAGCTTCTTAAGCTCGGGAGTAGGCTCGGACAAGCTAACTTCTTCCTCATTCTCCGCTTTGAGTGCATCCAAGACAAGGCATTGCTCCTCGTGTTCGTCCAGGAGGGTCGTGCTCGACCCTTGGAGGGTCGGTCCTGAGACCCCAAAAACGTGCGGTAGAGGATCCCAAGTCAATAATTTCTCCATTGGGTTGTTGCACTCAATGTAGTCAGAGCGTGTGTATAACATCTTGACCTCCTCCTGATTTTACTCCTTCATGGTTGGGTTGAATCGGAACTCAACCACTTCTTCTCCAATGTTAAAGGTGTAACACCCCGATAATTTATAAGGAATTGAGGTGCTCCCCATGTCAACAAGAGCTCTTCCTTTTCTAAGTTCGAGTGAGGACAAAGAGCTTAGAAGTTAAGCGTGCAAGGGCGAGAGTAGTACTAGGATGGGTGACCTCCTGGGAAGTCCTCGGGTTGGCATGGGATAGTGTTTCTAAGGCTTCGGGCCTTACAAATGGTATCAGAGCCGACTCTGGGTTACGAGTTGGCTTCGCCGGTGGGAGGTCACTCGACCTAGAGGGCGGTCCTTGGGCCTTGACGAGGACGTCAAGTGTTTAAGTGGGGGAGATTGTAATACCCCGATAATTTATAAGGAATTGAGGTGCTCCCCATGTCAACAAGAGCTCTTCCTTTTCTAAGTTCGAGTGAGGACAAAGAACTTAGAAGTTAAGCGTGCAAGGGCGAGAGTAGTACCAGGATGGGTGACCTCCTGGGAAGTCCTCGGGTTGGCATGGGATAGTGCTTCTAAGGCTTCGGGCCTTAAAAAAGGTGAGAAGTCCGTTATTGACATCAATGATGGCTCCCGATGTGGCTAGGAATGGTCGTCCGAGAATAATGGGCACCACGGGATCCTCAGGCATCTCCATCACTATGAAATCATTGGGCACAAAGAAATTCCCCACTTGAACCGGGAAATGATTTACCACTCCCGTTGGCTTGACACACTACCCATCCACCATATATAACCTCATGTTCACTGGTAATAATGGCCCCATGTTGGTCTTGGACCAAATTGAAAGTGGAAGCAAGCTTGTACTAGCACCTAGATCACACAAAGCTTTGAACCGGTAAGATCAAATACCAATTGTAATAGCAAACTTACCTGGGTCGCCTAGCTTGTCGGGAAGCTCCAACGATCTTACCTCATCTCCAATTGCACTTAGCTAGAGTGCACATCACCCCTCTCACACGAAGAGCAGGGGAAGAGTCATGACCCACCATTAGGATCAGGCCCCTCCTAATGTAATACTCCCTCCGTTTCACAATAGTTGTTCTTAGACAAATTTACACATATATTAAGGGGGAAAAATTCGTCCAAATTTACCCCTATTAAAAGCTACTTTATACTCCTAAAAGTTGCATTCGGAAAAGTGTATATAATTAATGTTTTGTAATTATTAGGGGTATAAGTGAAAAAAAATTATATGAACAACTATTGTGAAACAAGAAAAATAGTGTATATGAACAACTATTGTGAAACGGAGGGAGTATTGTTTTAAAGAGAGGATATGGAACCACGTTCCCCTCCCTAAAACTACCTTAATTCAATAACAATGTCTCAGCGTGAGACAACATCCAAGGTCACCCATAACGGACCTAAATCTAGTTCTACCGCAAAACTGAATAAGCAACATGGTCATTATTTCTAACAAATATAACAACCTATCATATTTTATTAACCATACAAGTTGTTCCCAACACAAATATTAAATGGGATTCAATTCCTCATTTAATAACCATAATGCAAGAGAGAACCGTCCACTTGCCTTAGAGTGCGTGCTCAACGTCCTTAGCTTTTTAACAGTAATCTTTATCATCCTTCTGACAAATATAACAAAAGGATTTCTCAGCAACGAGCTCACAGAAACACTTCTTAGTTGTATGCTCAACTCCTACAACTTCGTAATCGATAAACGATTTGATCTCCGAATATCGATATATACTAAATCGTTAGTTATCATGCTTTAAGGAGCCATCTTGGCGGAATTATAACTAATTATCCGCTTCACTTTTGAAACAATTTTCTAAATAAAAATTGCTCATTAGTAACGGTTCTTAAAGGTGACCAAATCTCGGATCAAACGGATTAACAACGAATCCCGAGTAATTAACCAAAGTCCTTTACCTGCCAATCGGTAACCAAAACTTGTATTCGTTATAACGGAAGATCCGGACGTCCGTTTCACGAGCGGTTTGAACCTGTGGGACCTTATCAATGTCAAGATATAAAAACCATAAATTTAATTAGCAAAGCAGAACCGAAATGCCCTTACGGTGGCTCCGCAACTAACCCGCTAATTAATTTCTATCGTATATACCTTCACTCGAGCCCATGGCTCGTTTGGCTCGATAGTGGCTCGATCCCCGAGCCAAAGGGTGGGTGGGTATTGCCTGGTAGCAGCACCTTGCATTGGGTGGTGGTCGGAGGAGTGGTGGTCGCCGGCGGCGTCACTTGCCGAGGTAAAGAAGAGAGCCGGCGGTGAAAGAATTCTCTTGCCCGAGCCCGTCGTCGTTCCGTCCTCTCACTGGTTTGGGTCTGGTTCCTTTGCAGCAGCAACATCCAACAAGAGAGGAAGAAGAATAGAAGAGGTGGAGGGGGAGCTAGAGGAAGAAGATGGTGGCCGGCGCCCGACGGTGAAGTCGTTGTCGTCCTTCTTTCTCTCGTACTTTCCGTTGTTTTTAAAATGAATTGGCAACTTTGACAAGTCAAAAAGATATACCATATCAAATCCTATCTCACAATCCTTCGTTATTAAGCAAGAAAGGCGGTTAAAACTCAAAACCCGTCTCGGAACGGGACTCGCGTTAAAGCGGTAAAGTTATGTACCTCAGGTGGAAAAACTCACTAAACGAAAAATGTCTCGTAAATTATGTAGACCAATAAAACCAATTTTTCATGATTTTATCTTGCTACCTTAAATTTTTAAGGCTTCCGTTTCGTATTTTAAATCCTTTACAGTACATAATTTGAAAGACGGCTTATCCAATAAATATTCTTTTTCCACCGAAAAATCCTAGAATTCACACTGATCCATAAAATCATTTCTTTGTGATTTTAGGATATCACGAACACTTTTCTAGGATTTAATCTCCAACAAAAATATTGGATTAAGCGTTAAAACGGACAAAAAGGTTAAAAGGATATCCGAGAAAAATTCAAAAATATCCTCAAAAACCGCAGTTATTACAGCAGAATTCCTATCACCCCATCTAAATTCATTTGTCTTTGCTCTTTGGTACCATAACACTTCTTCCTTCTCCATCAGATCACTCTCTTCTTTTTCCAAAGCCCTATGCCTTGCCACTAGGGAACCGTCATTTCCCTTTTGTTAAGCTCTCTCAACTGTTCATAGATCCCATTCAACTTTGTAATTACATTGCCAAACTCTTGCTTTTTCCAATCTTTCAATGCATCAGCACACCTATCAATGCATCAGCAATGTCATGATGAATTTAACTAGTTGAATACACTTGTCTCATATTGATAAAATCGTCCTTGCATTCATATTTACTTTTAATTTGCATCATAGAATAGACTTTCAATCATAAAACCCCCATTATTGTGTTGCTTGGCACTCAAGTTAATCACACTTACACGATTTTCTATGAGATCGACCCTTACTTACCGCTCTATTGAGTTTGGTAAAGTTAAGGTTTCATTGATAGCCGTAAAACGACTGAAAAATACCTCATCACTTATACATCGTCGAACAATACATCATATCACCACCAGGTCCACCACCAATCATCATCATCCTCTGCTGATTCATCTTCATGGCCATGTGTCAATACTTTTTGATCACTTGTACAATTCCCATGCATGTATCACCAGAATTGGATTCAACTCTTATCATATAATGGACTAAAAAAAGTACTATTGATAGACATTCATTTTTTATGCGGTGTAAACATCATATTCTGTAACAATCCAACCTGGTCAAGAAGGAACTAGGGGTGAGTTGGGGTGTGCTCCATCTCACCCCAAAATTAAAATACAACAACAGTAGAAGAGAAAGATTTACAATACTTGAATATCTAGGTGGTAATGAAACCACATGTGTTTTATAGTGGTTCCAAACTCATTTGCTCCATGTGCTTCCCCCTTTTTGCTCTCTGTCCTGTACTTTTCAAGCATCATTTCTTAAAAAAAATTCCGCGGACCTGACCCGTTCCCTCCACCGATGGGTTTTTTATAAAAAAAAATTGTATATATTAATAAAATTATAAAAAAATAACTGCAAAACAAATACGACTTGCGACTCGACCCGCACGTGTCGCAGGTCGATCCGCAAATTGCGGGTCGGGATTTATAGATCGGGTCTGTGCAGATCGCAAGCAACCCAACCCGTTGAAAATCCCTACTAATTTATAAGGCTGGTTTCGTCCCTAGACCTGATTGACCGAAAAATTTTAACTACCCGAACTTATTCTTCACCTGAACGAACATGAACAACTAGTCCGTTTGAGACTTGAAAGGTCTTCATAAGATAGAAGTTTTAAATGCAACCCAACGTCATGAAAAGCATTCCAAAATGAAGAGGGACTAAAGTTGTTGGGACCCACAAAAAGAGCATTGATGAAAAATATGCCACTAGAATAAATGAAATAATGAACAATGCCACTATAGCTTGCAGTTATTGCTAGGGCTGGGCAAAATCCGGTACGGACTGGATCTGGGTGGACCGTGGACTGGACCGGGGGATATCTGGTCCGGTCCTCGGTCCACACAAAATTATAAGCCGGTCCCTGGTCCAGCCCGGCCCAAATCCGGTACGGTCAAGGTTCGAACCGGTTTTTTGTATTAATGGTAAAACAAATTATTTAGTGTAAAAAATATGCATAGATATATTATAAAATTATGTTAAAATATAAATTGAATTTTTATATGATATAATATATATATATTTTTATATTATATCTATGCATATTTTTTATACTAAATAATTTTTTTATAAATAAATAAATATTTTTTTAAAAATATAAATTGAATTTTTATAATATTTTTAATAAAAATAATATTTTTTATAAATAAATAAAAAACTTTTTATTAAAAATAATACATTTTATTGACAAAATAATAGCTCGGTCCAGATCGGGACCGGACCGAATATTCTCGGTCCGGTCCTCGGTCCAATATTTTCAGGAATCCGGTCCTGGTCTGGTTCGGTCTTGGACCGTTGCCCAGCCCTAGTTATTTCTCATAGTATAACCCGTTATATGTTTTAAATAATCTTCATTTATTAATTCAAAAGGCGGTGGGTAACAATTCTCCCTTTACTTTTTAAAAAATAATGTATAAAGGTGGCAAGTTAAAAATACAATATTTTTGAAAAAAAAGTGTTTAGAATGACAATAATTTTAAAACGGATATTTCCTAATTTTCTAATTAATATTGTAATAAAAGAGCACTTATAATTAGAGTAGTCAAGATTTGATCTAACTCGAAAAAAACGATTCGATCAACCCACTCGACCAAAAATCCAATTTTGATCCGAACTTGATTCTGACCCGAGAATATGGACCCAAACTCAACCTACTCGGGACCCAACCCGATTGGAATACAAATGTAAAATTTATTAAAATATTAATATAATAGTTGATTTAAAAATAGTTTATTTATTTTTATAAATTTGAATTATTTTTTATTAATTTAAAAATAATATAATAGTAAAAATAACATTAAAAAATGATGATATTGGCTTGTTGGTCAACATGAATCGACACGATAATCAAACAAAACTCAACCCGATTTAATCAATAATCCAATTATCTCGATCTTCTAATGACAGAACTTAGACCCGACCGTATCAACCCAATTAACAAGTCTACTTATAATAAATAAGATTTTTTGTACAAATGTACGAAAAAGTTGTAAAAAAGAAACCCCTTATTGTTTTGTGACAAGGCCCTAAAAGCAAGGAAGTTCCAAAGTTATTAACATCTAAAATATAAAAAAAAAAGAAAACTATTTATATGCCAAAAAACAAAGTAAGATAACTTGTCAGCCAAGTTTGATGTAAATGATTCACAATCTTACATAATTTGACTTGTATAATGAGGAGTTTGGTTCAAATGAAACAAACTCTTATCCTAAAACAAACTCTTATCCTAAAACGAATGCACTTTTCATAGTTAGTAATGCACTTTTCATACTTCAGAGTGCACTTTTTCGCATTTGTACTTTCGTACTTTTTAGTGCACTTTTCAAATTTTTAGTGCACTTTTTCGTAATAAATTCATTATATAAAAAGAAATCAATGTTTCGCAGACTATTTCACTAAAGAGGGGACGACACGGTCAAAATTTCGGCAAATTATTTACATATTTTTCGAAAAACAATTAAACATTGGCACTCGCTCGGGGTGTGCATCAAAACTGAATGTATGTGCCTCGAAATTGGAAGAATTACATCAAAACTATGTGCATATATATATGCATTATTGAAAAATACACATCAAAACTATGACTAGATCGGATCGGTCATTAGAGACCGGTCCGATCTAGTCATTTTAGTTGTGCTTTAGCACTTATCTTATTTAGTGATAAAAGACATTCGCTTTCCATTTATGATTTAATGAGTATGTGGTGGGACACGGATAATCCGAGCCACCCGAGGGAAAACTCCGTTTCCCGACACTTAGCTAGAGTGCGCTCATCCCTCCTTGCAATCGGAGCGGATGGGATCATGATCCCGAAAGTCGTACTTCAAACGCGTAGGCACTTACGACTTAGTGGGGTTATGTAGAGGCGTTGGCTATCCCACGCCCCTCACTAGTTCGACATCGATCTTGAAACGAGATCGTAACAATCAAGATAATAACCACACTAGCATAAATAATCCTAACAAGGGATATATAAAGCAATCTATGCTAACAATAGTCGTTATTTCTAACAATCGATATTTCCTAGATTCATTTTTATTTAAGCATACAAGTTGTTCCCAACATCGAGTAATAGTATAAAGACGGATTAAAAGGGCACAAGGGGAAATTCCACTTGCCTTAGCGTAATCGAGTTTAGCAACGAGCTTTTGACGAAAGTTAGGCGAGTTCCTACTATGAGCGAGGATTCCGACCTAATGATATAAAATTTACGAAAAAGCTCAAAACACGATTTTTGCTTTAGAGTTCGAAATACCTCTTATACTATTTATAAGAGAGTTTGCGTTTCTAAATTATTATAGTAATAATTTAGAACATGATTTTCCTAAAATAATAATGTTCTGTTATTATTATTTTAGTTTTGGTAATATCCTTATTATTCCGAAAATATCTTTAAAATAATTATCAATTTAAATACTTTAAAATAATTTGTATTTATTTTCACTATTCTTATTATCTAAAAATATTATACTCATAGTTCCTTACTTAGAAGTTTCCCAAAAATAGGATTTCCTAATTTGCTTGATTAGGTAACTTACTATTATTTACTACATGCTATGCTACCTTTATTTATAATATTGCTAGAATCCTTTTTATTTTATAAAGTCTATAAAGATATTCTCATGTCTTGTATAACATATATATTCCTCCCTTGTTGAACTCTCACCTTATGATCATACTATTATTTTAATATTTTTAATTTATAAACTAATATTTTCCTTATATTAAAAAGGTTTCCTTTTTCCAACAATTCACTTATTCTATAATTATCTTAGAATATTTGTAATATCCTACTTAATATACTTCATTCACAACTTTGATCTTGTGACTAATTTCTACACTTAGGTATTAATAATATTTTTGCTTCCATAGTTTATTCTAGCCCTATTCCACTAATAATATTATACTAAAATTTATATATGTACATATTACTAGAAGTCCTAAATTTGTAGTAGTTCCTACACTTAAAAAGTATGCTTATATCATATTTTATTTAGTAAAGGATTTAATTCCTAAGTATATTTATTAGGACAAAAATTATAACATGACATACTCTAAGGTTTAATACATGCATTAATTTCTAAGTTCTTATAAGATCAAGATATTATAATTGTGTATGTTATGATTATTTATACAACCTATTTATAGTATGATTGTGCATGCAATAACTTTTATCTATTAGAGACTTTTTGATTTATTTTATGAAGATCTATCTATTTCATAAAAACATACTATCCATATATTAATGCAAAATATTTATATGTCCTAATTATTTCATAAGGTTATTTATTTTAAGAAAGAGCATGCAATATATTTATATGTTCTAATTATAAGGTTATTTATTTTAAGAAAAGCATGCTACAAATAACTTAATTCCATTTATTTAATTGATCTACTTTAGCTTAAGTTACTATGGTAACTTTAATTTGTTTCTAGTCTTATAACTAACAAGATCTTCCAACAATATTTTTATTTCTTATTTCCTTAAATAAATTGCTAATAATCCATAAAAACTTTATAAATTTGTAAATACATAAATTAGATAAATAAGATTTAGGATAGGATTTTATACTTTGGTATTCTGTATTTTACAGAACACTGGAGAAGGAAGACAGGGGAGAAGGTCCGGCGGCAGGGCGGCACGGCGAAGGGCGGCGGCGGCTCCGGCGGCACCGGCATGGCGGCGGCGGTCGTCCGGCGGTCCAACAGTGGTGGCCCGGTGGTGGTTCGGTGGCTCCAAAGGGAAGAGAAGGGGAATTTTGTGGTGTTTTTTATAGTGTTTGAATGGATCAATGACTAAGAAAAAGTGGCTGATTTTTGAGTGCTTCTTGTGTGTTTGCTAGAGGAGGAAGAAGAGTTTGATTGTGTGAGTGTAATGGTTGATGGGAGCTCCTAGTTATAGCCAAGGTGGGTGAGCTTGGCAATCCATGTCCATGGCTATGGACCAATGGAGGATGAGAAGATGGTTCATGATTGGGCAAAAGTGTGCTTCTTGGTGGTGATGGTAGGTGATGCACTATGGTAAGTCTTGCAAGGCAATGGAGGTGGAGAAGACATGCATTGGAGAAGAGTCCCATCTACGTAACTCACATCAGACATAGTCTGATGTCTATTTTTTTTGTAAGAGAAGGAGATTAATTTGATTTAAGTTGATAAGAATGGTGTGGTGTAGTAAGAAAGTGCAATTGGTCTAGTGGTTGAGAGTGTGGGGCGTGTGAGGGTAGGATGCAAGAGATCTCGGGTTCAAATCCCGGCTCTTGCATTCTTTTTGCAAGACTTTGTAATGTGATTTTTAAGCCTTTATGTATTTTATTCTATGAATAAAATTCACTTCTAAATCATTATTTTTAGTTGATGTTTTCTTAAATAAAATCCTCACTTATTAAATTATCTCCCTCGAGTTATTTATTTCGAGTTTTCGATTATGATCTTTGTATTGTTAAACTTTTTCCAAAAGTATAGTAGACTTTTATTCGATTAAAATCCTCCTTTTAATTTAGAGAAAAATAATTGATAATAAACTTTATATTATAAAAGCTTGGAATATCGCGGATATTACAGCACTTATCTTATATTACTTTCAAAACTTTTCACAAACAGGTTGGTGATTCATAATCGGCTCGAACTAATGCCGAAATATTTTGGTATTGTAGAGATCATCAGAGTATTTCCTCCATGGTCATCTACCTTGTACCAAGATCACAAGATTTATGCTATCCTTGATCTTTCATTATCATATGGTGTGGTAGAGAACATAGACGCCTATTACCCTGTCGTCTACACTGCACCGCCAATTGCACTTAGTTAGAGTGCGCATCACCCCTCTCACACGAAGAGCAGGGGAAGAGTCATGACCCACCATTAGGATTAGGCCCCTCCTAATGTAATATTTTTTTAAAGAGCGGATATGGAACCACGTTCCCCTCCCCGAAACTACCGTAATTCAATAACAATGTCTCAGCGTGAGACAACATCCAAGGTCACCCATAACGGAACTAAATCCAGTTCTACCGCAAAATTGAATAAACAACATGGTCATTATTTCTAACAAATATAACAACCTATCATATTTTGTTAACCATACAAGTTGTTCCAAACACAAATATTAAATGGGATTCAATTCCTCATTTACTAACCATAATGCAATAGAGAACCGTCCACTTGCGTTAGAAGGCGTGCTCAACGTCCTTAGCAATTCAACAGTAATCTTTATCATCCTTCTGACAAATATAACAAAAGGATTTCTCAGCAATGAGCTCACAGAAACACTTCTTAGTTGTATACTCAACTCCTACAACTTCCTACTCGATAAACGATTTGATCTCCGAATATCGATATATACTAAATCCTTAGCTATCATGCTTTAAGGAGCCATCTTGGCGGAATTATAACTAATTATCCGCTTCACTTTTGAAACAATTTTCTAAATAAAAATTGCTCATTAGTAACGGTTCTTAAAGGTGACCAAATCTCGGATCAAACGGATTAACAACGAATCCCGAGTAATTATCCGAAGTCCTTTACCTCCCAATCGGTGTCAAAACTTGTATTCGCTATAACTGAAGATCCGGACGTCCGTTTCCTGAGCGCTTTGAACCTGTGCGACCGTATCAACGTCAAGATTATAAAAACCATAAATTTAATTAGCAAAGCAGAACCGAAAGGTCCTTACGGTGGCTCCGCAACTAATCCGCTAATTAATTTCGATCGAAATACCTTCACTTGAGCCTATGGGCCGTTTTGCTCGATAGTGGCTCGATCCCCGAGCCCAAGGGTGGATGGGTGTTTCCTGGTGGCGGCCCTTGTGGTGGGTGGTGGTCGGAGGAGCTAGCGAACGCCGGCGACGTCGCAGCGAGGCAAAGAAAAGAGCCGGCGGTGAATTCTTTCCTTCCGAGTCCATCGTTCCGCCCAACTTCTCTTGCTGGTTCAGCCTCCACTTGCAGCAGCTCAACCTAGAGGAAGAAGATGAGGTGATGAGGTGGAGGAGACAAGGAAGGAGATGAGGAAGTGGCAGGGGAGATCGCCGGCGGTGGAGGTGGTTCGATTTTCCAACCCGTCGTTCATCCGCTCTCTCTTTCGCTTTCTTTTTTTTGAAACGAAATAGTAGACTATGACAAGGCAGAAAGATATGTCGTGGATAAGAATTCTATCTCAAGTTCCTTCCTTACTAAGCAAGAGAAGGGCGGTTTACAAACAAAACACGTCTCGAAACGGGACTCGCGTTAAAGCGGTAAAATTATGTACCTCGGATGGAAAAACTTACTAAATACAAAACGTTTTGTAAATTATGTAGACCAATAAAATCAATTACCATGATTTTATCTTGCTACCTACAATATTTAAGCTTCCGTTTCGTATTTTAAGTCCTTTATAGTACATAATTAAAAAGACGGGTTATCCAATAAATATTCTTTTTCTACCGAAAAATCCTAGAATTCTTACCGATCCATAAAATCCAAGTTTATCAGAATCCCGATTCGATTCTACGATTCTAGCGATCCTACGATCCATAACACGCGAAACGATCCACGATTCCAAGTAAGATCTTATGGAGTAGGATCTTAAATGATTTAGAATACAATCTTGATCCAATCCCGATTTTACATACGATTTTAACGATCCTATAAACGATTCTTACGATCCTATAAGATAACAATTATGACTATATATTGTTAATACTTTCACGGTTATCGTAACATTTCCATTAAAATAGTTGACTAGTCCATCCTATAACATTTTTAATAATCAAATTAATCAATGTTTATCATTTCCTTACTTTATATATTATAAAATATACAATCTATTAGGTTATCCTTGCATACTTTTAGTTATAATGTAGGATCTTACGATTCAGCGATCCGATCTTACGATCCGATCCAAAAGGCCCTCAACGATCCAACCTAGAATCCCGATTCTGATAACCTTGATAAAATCATTTCTTTTTGATTTTAGGATATCACCAAAAATTTTCTAGGATTTAATCTCCAACAAAAATATTGGATTAAACGTTAAAACGGACAAAGAGGTTAAAAGGATATCCGAGAAAAAGTCAAAAATATCCTTAAAAACCACAGTTATAACACTTCTTTTCTTGTTCAAGGTAGTACTTGATGACATACCTTGACTTTTCTTAATTAGACATACTGCTAGACTTTTCTATAATCCATAGTATTGAGTAATCTCTGCCTGATTTAACTTAGTCCTAGCCCAATTTAACTTCACAAGTTCAATTAAAGAGTTGATCACTCCAATCCACTTACTTGCAAACCTTAGGAAAAATATGATTCCGACATCTTCATACTCATAGCGAAGATTCTTCTTCGATCATTCTCAACTTGTATGCCTCCTTGACATACTACTTTAAAGTTAGGCAAATATGACCCATTGACAAAATTTCAATACTTGAGTTCATCCATTCACAAAACAACAACCCTTCTGCAAGTTAATAGTCATTTAAATTCCGATATCCAAAAGTGAAAGCTATCAAACTCTCTTGACGGTTTTAAGGATTTTCCATCCTTTTACAACTTAATCGTCTCAATATAAAAAGTGAACTTTCAAACTTTACATCTATTTCAAAACATCCAATCCTTATATCTCTCTACATATAAGGAAATTTTTTTAATTTCCAATCTCTTTTAGCCGAAGAATGCACATGACCAAACAAGGTATTCTTAAACCTTTCTCAATTCAACATTGGTGAACAAACTAAACTTCTCCATCATTCCCTTGTCTTCTTACTTAACCATAAGGAGATTACATATACCTTTTGATTAACTTAACTTCAAACCACATTGCAAAGGAAGAACTTGTGGTTGGGAGACTTGCCGACAACTTAACAGTTCCACCAGTACTACCTTAGGCATCATATTTGACAGATATAAAACCTTCAAAACCCAAACACAATTAAAATTATTTTTCAGCGACAAGGTCTAAGCCTTATTGACCACAATATTGAATGATTGATATTTTTCTCCCAACTGCTTGAAATATCAAAGACAAATATGCTAAGATCATTCCTTGATTGATCTTCTCAAAACTGAACTTTATCATTTCCATCTTTAAAGAAACATAAGTCAATACCATTGGCAAATTAGAACATCTCAATGTTGATTCCATTACTAGTCCATTATAGACCTCAAGTCTTTTCTCTTTATCCCGAGTTGGGTATCATACAACGAAACCCCAATAACATTGTCACATAGGTTAGTCATCTAGATATCAACAACTCATGTAATCAATTAACACTTGTGCCAAGTAGTTAATTGAACACAAACACATTACTGATGAACTTTTACCTGTTCAATCCATTTTGACCAATCAACCTTATTCACAACAACCTTTATGCTTTACCACTTGTTCACAACTTAAACTGAACCAACATTCTTCCATCCTTTCTTACTATAAGCAAAAGAGGCTCCCATTCCATTTATGATTCTCAATCCTCTTAGCTCAAAGGATATCAACATATATGAAAATCCGAGTTTGAACACTATCAGGTTAAAAATTGAATTGTATTTTCCAATCGATTAACAATTCAATTGATCCAAAATTTGAGCACTTCAAAGCTCTTAAACTTCCAACTGAGCAAAGAAAAGTACAGATTATCCATGATTCTATACTATAGAGTCACAAACATAGTTGTTGAAGAAAGTTTCCAAAGGTAATCCATTTCTGTTCATGATTCTTTTACCTCACTTCATGATCCATAATGATCTTTTAAAATTACTCAAGACTTATAAGATTCACCAAATCTTACCATTGAGAACTAGAGGTTCCAACTCCAAACTTCTATTGATACTCGAATTTCAAAATTCAGAAATTCCTATAAGAATATACTCGTGACAACTCTTAATCTTATGACTTCAATTTCAAAGAAACTCACTTTAAAATTTCCTTTTTAAAGACAACACTTGAACTTTCACATTTCAAGAAAAAGAATTAACAATTTCTTTCACATAACTTTGAATCATGAACTTTCTAACAAAAATTCTTAACTTGAAATCTTCCATCATACGAGCTTAAAGTAGGAAACCTTCAAACTAGAAAGTCTTTATGAAGTACAATACTTAACTTCAAAATCTCACAAGAAGTTTCCTAATATGTAAGAAGCGACGAGGGTACATCCAATTCAGACTCTCAAGAAGTTTCCTAATATGTATGAATCTTCACCTAATCTTACTTTGGATCCTTCTCGGAATCCATTTCCCATCTACAGGGAATCAAATGTCCACCACAAGACCTTCTTCAAAAAAGTTATTACAAACTTATTACCTCATGTTCTCCAATTCCCTTTTCTCCTTCAATCTCTTTCACGAGTCTGACCTTCAATCTTAGCCACTATCCGTAAATGGTTCTAAGACATCACCAATATAGAATTCTCCATAATTCTATATGGAAGATGAAAGTCTTAAGCAAGACTTAGGAACTTGTAGCTCTGATACCACTTCTGTAACACCCCCTTCCTACCCTGGAGGTATTACCGCCAGTAACCCCGATTAAGACTAAACCGAAGCTACTCAAGGCTTTAAACTGACTGAACAAATTAAAAACAAGGTAAATGAAACCATTTAAAACCTAAAAAAATTAAGTTAAATATTACAGTGGAAAAACACATAAAAGGTCTTATACAAACCTTAACTTAAAAGAATAAATAAATAGAACAACCTTCTATTTAAACAAAATCTTCATTAAGTCTTCCTTAAGTTCTTATTTCTTAAACTCAACTTCGCTTTGAAGTAGTTCAACCATGATCTTCACTCAAGTATAGCCATTGGAATCATTTCTTCAACTTCTGGAGCTTCAAATCTCTGAATCCGCCTCTTGAATCAACTTTCAAGAAGAACCTGATGTATCGTATACAACGGTGGACACCAGCCGACCATATAAAAGAAAAGAAAATGGACGGGTTAGTCTAATGAAAGACTAGCAAGCGCAAAATCTAACTTGGTTCTTATGGTTGTAACTAAACATATTGGCATCCAAATCCGATTAGACTCGGATTATGATCCAACAGTTAACAGTCTTATAGAGAAAAAGAAGGAGACTCGCATAATCAAGAGAGATAACACCACCACTTGTGGTTTCTTTAAGAAACATAAACCATTGTTGGGAACTCATATTAAATCACATCACATTTTGAAAAGCCTCCATCGACTAATCAGATTGACTTAACCAAAGTTTGATTAAGAATCATTCATAACCGGGAGCAAGAATGGCTTTCTGACTGGACGAACCATTCTGGTATATTAATGTGCCTAACGCACTTGTAACACCCCTATTTTACAACATTGGGTATTACCGCCGGTGACCTCAGACTTTACCGTCCAAAGTCACCCAAGGCTTTTAGAATGATATAGAACAATTAAAATGCGAAATAAGACATAATACATAAATCGGAAAACATGCTCCCGAAGGAGACTTAGTTCATTACAAAATATCTTACATTGTCTTTAGCTTAACGATTAATTGAAAACAAACACCAAATCCATCATGTTTCGGGGATAGAGAAATATTAAAACTAAAACGGAAATAAAAGTACATCTTGAGTGGTCTTGACTTCCTTCACCTTCCTTCACTTCGCCTTGCTATGGTTTCCTGAATCTGACATAATTCGCGAGGGGTGATAGAATGCCAGGCAAACATGCGGAAAGAAGAATTAGTCTAGGAGACTAAGCGAGCGGGATTAGAACTTCCCGAGGGTACTTTGGTAATTTCAACTTATCGGTATAAATGAGAGGATAAAGGGGTTGTGTTTACGACGGCTTGACTATGTGGAGCTAAGATATGAGAATTTACGATAGCATATCCCGAAAGGGATAGCTTGAAGGGCAAGAGCAAGAGAAGTACTACTAGATTGTAGTCTTCTTTAGAGTAGAAGGTATGTTGGGAACTTTCATTTATTCAATCAAATCAAATACCACTCGCGCCCATAATGGACCGAGGGCCGGATCGGTCATTAGAGACCGGTCCGATCTAGTCATTTTAGTTGTGCTTTAGCACTTATCTTATTTAGTGATAAAAGACATTCGCTTTCCATTTATGATTTAATGAGTATGTGGTGGGACACGGATAATCCGAGCCACCCGAGGGAAAACTCCGTTTCCCGACACTTAGCTAGAGTGCGCTCATCCCTCCTTGCAATCGGAGCGGATGGGATCATGATCCCGAAAGTCGTACTTCAAACGCGTAGGCACTTACGACTTAGTGGGGTTATGTAGAGGCGTTGGCTATCCCACGCCCCTCACTAGTTCGACATCGATCTTGAAACGAGATCGTAACAATCAAGATAATAACCACACTAGCATAAATAATCCTAACAAGGGATATATAAAGCAATCTATGCTAACAATAGTCGTTATTTCTAACAATCGATATTTCCTAGATTCATTTTTATTTAAGCATACAAGTTGTTCCCAACATCGAGTAATAGTATAAAGACGGATTAAAAGGGCACAAGGGGAAATTCCACTTGCCTTAGCGTAATCGAGTTTAGCAACGAGCTTTTGACGAAAGTTAGGCGAGTTCCTACTATGAGCGAGGATTCCGACCTAATGATATAAAATTTACGAAAAAGCTCAAAACACGATTTTTGCTTTAGAGTTCGAAATACCTCTTATACTATTTATAAGAGAGTTTGCGTTTCTAAATTATTATAGTAATAATTTAGAACATGATTTTCCTAAAATAATAATGTTCTGTTATTATTATTTTAGTTTTGGTAATATCCTTATTATTCCGAAAATATCTTTAAAATAATTATCAATTTAAATACTTTAAAATAATTTGTATTTATTTTCACTATTCTTATTATCTAAAAATATTATACTCATAGTTCCTTACTTAGAAGTTTCCCAAAAATAGGATTTCCTAATTTGCTTGATTAGGTAACTTACTATTATTTACTACATGCTATGCTACCTTTATTTATAATATTGCTAGAATCCTTTTTATTTTATAAAGTCTATAAAGATATTCTCATGTCTTGTATAACATATATATTCCTCCCTTGTTGAACTCTCACCTTATGATCATACTATTATTTTAATATTTTTAATTTATAAACTAATATTTTCCTTATATTAAAAAGGTTTCCTTTTTCCAACAATTCACTTATTCTATAATTATCTTAGAATATTTGTAATATCCTACTTAATATACTTCATTCACAACTTTGATCTTGTGACTAATTTCTACACTTAGGTATTAATAATATTTTTGCTTCCATAGTTTATTCTAGCCCTATTCCACTAATAATATTATACTAAAATTTATATATGTACATATTACTAGAAGTCCTAAATTTGTAGTAGTTCCTACACTTAAAAAGTATGCTTATATCATATTTTATTTAGTAAAGGATTTAATTCCTAAGTATATTTATTAGGACAAAAATTATAACATGACATACTCTAAGGTTTAATACATGCATTAATTTCTAAGTTCTTATAAGATCAAGATATTATAATTGTGTATGTTATGATTATTTATACAACCTATTTATAGTATGATTGTGCATGCAATAACTTTTATCTATTAGAGACTTTTTGATTTATTTTATGAAGATCTATCTATTTCATAAAAACATACTATCCATATATTAATGCAAAATATTTATATGTCCTAATTATTTCATAAGGTTATTTATTTTAAGAAAGAGCATGCAATATATTTATATGTTCTAATTATAAGGTTATTTATTTTAAGAAAAGCATGCTACAAATAACTTAATTCCATTTATTTAATTGATCTACTTTAGCTTAAGTTACTATGGTAACTTTAATTTGTTTCTAGTCTTATAACTAACAAGATCTTCCAACAATATTTTTATTTCTTATTTCCTTAAATAAATTGCTAATAATCCATAAAAACTTTATAAATTTGTAAATACATAAATTAGATAAATAAGATTTAGGATAGGATTTTATACTTTGGTATTCTGTATTTTACAGAACACTGGAGAAGGAAGACAGGGGAGAAGGTCCGGCGGCAGGGCGGCACGGCGAAGGGCGGCGGCGGCTCCGGCGGCACCGGCATGGCGGCGGCGGTCGTCCGGCGGTCCAACAGTGGTGGCCCGGTGGTGGTTCGGTGGCTCCAAAGGGAAGAGAAGGGGAATTTTGTGGTGTTTTTTATAGTGTTTGAATGGATCAATGACTAAGAAAAAGTGGCTGATTTTTGAGTGCTTCTTGTGTGTTTGCTAGAGGAGGAAGAAGAGTTTGATTGTGTGAGTGTAATGGTTGATGGGAGCTCCTAGTTATAGCCAAGGTGGGTGAGCTTGGCAATCCATGTCCATGGCTATGGACCAATGGAGGATGAGAAGATGGTTCATGATTGGGCAAAAGTGTGCTTCTTGGTGGTGATGGTAGGTGATGCACTATGGTAAGTCTTGCAAGGCAATGGAGGTGGAGAAGACATGCATTGGAGAAGAGTCCCATCTACGTAACTCACATCAGACATAGTCTGATGTCTATTTTTTTTGTAAGAGAAGGAGATTAATTTGATTTAAGTTGATAAGAATGGTGTGGTGTAGTAAGAAAGTGCAATTGGTCTAGTGGTTGAGAGTGTGGGGCGTGTGAGGGTAGGATGCAAGAGATCTCGGGTTCAAATCCCGGCTCTTGCATTCTTTTTGCAAGACTTTGTAATGTGATTTTTAAGCCTTTATGTATTTTATTCTATGAATAAAATTCACTTCTAAATCATTATTTTTAGTTGATGTTTTCTTAAATAAAATCCTCACTTATTAAATTATCTCCCTCGAGTTATTTATTTCGAGTTTTCGATTATGATCTTTGTATTGTTAAACTTTTTCCAAAAGTATAGTAGACTTTTATTCGATTAAAATCCTCCTTTTAATTTAGAGAAAAATAATTGATAATAAACTTTATATTATAAAAGCTTGGAATATCGCGGATATTACAGCACTTATCTTATATTACTTTCAAAACTTTTCACAAACAGGTTGGTGATTCATAATCGGCTCGAACTAATGCCGAAATATTTTGGTATTGTAGAGATCATCAGAGTATTTCCTCCATGGTCATCTACCTTGTACCAAGATCACAAGATTTATGCTATCCTTGATCTTTCATTATCATATGGTGTGGTAGAGAACATAGACGCCTATTACCCTGTCGTCTACACTGCACCGCCAATTGCACTTAGTTAGAGTGCGCATCACCCCTCTCACACGAAGAGCAGGGGAAGAGTCATGACCCACCATTAGGATTAGGCCCCTCCTAATGTAATATTTTTTTAAAGAGCGGATATGGAACCACGTTCCCCTCCCCGAAACTACCTTAATTCAATAACAATGTCTCAGCGTGAGACAACATCCAAGGTCACCCATAACGGAACTAAATCCAGTTCTACCGCAAAATTGAATAAACAACATGGTCATTATTTCTAACAAATATAACAACCTATCATATTTTATTAACCATACAAGTTGTTCCAAACACAAATATTAAATGGGATTCAATTCCTCATTTACTAACCATAATGCAATAGAGAACCGTCCACTTGCGTTAGAAGGCGTGCTCAACGTCCTTAGCAATTCAACAGTAATCTTTATCATCCTTCTGACAAATATAACAAAAGGATTTCTCAGCAATGAGCTCACAGAAACACTTCTTAGTTGTATACTCAACTCCTACAACTTCCTACTCGATAAACGATTTGATCTCCGAATATCGATATATACTAAATCCTTAGCTATCATGCTTTAAGGAGCCATCTTGGCGGAATTATAACTAATTATCCGCTTCACTTTTGAAACAATTTTCTAAATAAAAATTGTTCATTAGTAATGGTTCTTAAAGGTGACCAAATCTCGGATCAAACGGATTAACAACGAATCCCGAGTAATTATCCGAAATCCTTTACCTGCCAATTAGTGTCAAAACTTGTATTCGCTATAACTGAAGATCCGGACGTCCGTTTCCCGAGCGCTTTGAACTTGTGGGACCGTATCAACATCATGATTATAAAAACCATAAATTTAATTAGCAAAGCGGAACCGAAAGGTCCTTACGGTGGCTCCGTAACTAATCTGCTAATTAATTTCGATCAAAATACCTTCACTTGAGCCTATGGCCCGTTTTGCTCGATAGTGGCTCGATCCCCGAGCCCAAGGGTGACTGGGTGTTGTCCAGTGGAGGCCCTTGCGGTGGGTGGTGGTCGGAGGAGCTAGCGAACGCCATCGACGTCGCAGCGAGGCAAAGAAAAGAGCCGACGGTGAATTCTTTCCTTCCGAGTCCATCGTTCCGCCCAGCTTCTCTCGCTGGTTCAGCCTCCACTTGCAGCAGCTCAACCTAGAGGAAGAAGATGAGGTGATGAGGTGGAGGATACAAGGAAGGAGATGAGGAAGTGGCAGGGGAGATCGCCGGCGGTGGAGGTGGTTCGAATTCTTTCTCCAGCCCGTCGTTCGTCCGCTCTCTCTTTCGCTTTCTTTTTTTTTAACGAAATAGTAGACTTTGACAAGGCATAATGATATGTCGTGGATAAGAATTCTATCTCAAGTTCCTTCCTTATTAAGCAAGAGAAGGGCGGTTTACAAACAAAACCCATCTCGAAACGGGACACGCGTTAAAGCGGTAAAATTATGTACCTCGGATGGAAAAACTTACAAAATACAAAACGTTCTGTAAATTATGTAGACCAATAAAATCAATTACCATGATTTTATCTTGTTACCTTCAATATTTAAGCTTTCGTTTCGTATTTTAAATCCTTTATAGTACATAATTAAAAAGACGGCTTATCCAATAAATATTCTTTTTCTACCGAAAAGTCTTAGAATTCACACCGATCCATAAAATCAATTCTATGTGATTTTAGGATATCACCAACAATTTTCTAGGATATAATCTCCAACAAAAATATTGGATTAAGCGTGAAAACGGACAAAGAGGTTAAAAGTATATCCGAGAAAATTTCAAAAATATCCTTAAAAACCACAGTTATTACACTTTGTGACTTGCGGAATGGAAAACTGTCTAGTCTTACTACAAGTACTAAGTTCTGGTAGTATGAAAAATTTCTTTAAATTATCTATTGCTTTGAAACAACACTTAACTTACTATATGTTTATTTGGAATGCACATGAAACTTGTAAGGATGAAAACTGTTTTTCCCTGATCTTAATAGTGAACTCTCTGAGGTTTATATTTGTTATCTGCATAGATATGATTTCGTTTTTCCCTTTTGTTTTTGGGTAAACTAACCTGCAGCGTAGTGAAATGGATGCCACTGAAATAGCGGCGACCGCCGCCGACATGGCGACGCCCGCCATTAATTCGTCTCAAAAGTAGCTTGGCTACGAAGTGGCCATCGGCGATCGCTGCCTCAAAACGGCGACCGCTGCCTCCTAGCGTCGACCGCCGCCTCCCACCGGGGACCGCCGCCCCTGCCGTAAGGTAAACCCTTTCTTTTCCCTTTAAAAAAATCAAAAAAGAGAGAGAGAGAGTGCTGGAAATAAAAAACAGACAGAGGGAAGAGGTGAGTCATAAAGATTGGAGGGTTTGAGAAAAAAAGGAGAGCTTTTGCAAAGAAAAATAGGGAGGAGTGCTTTAAATTCCAGATCCACCAAAGATCCGGGTAGATCCGACCGGTGCAAGACCGTCGATTGCCCGCCGCCTCGCCGCCGTTCGCAGCGAACCGCCACTCGTTCTCCAGCAACCCTCGCCACCAGATCTATCGCAAGTACGAAGATCTTCAAAGCAGCGACTGTCGTTTCATAGTGTTGATGAGGGTTTCTTGACAACAAATAAATTTATAAGTCAAGACCCTTCTGAGTATAGCAGAGTCAGGATCGTTCCACAGGAAGTAAGGTTGTTCGTTTATCAACTACTAAAAAGCAAACAAAATCAAGCAAAAACATTCACAAACAGCCTCGTTAACGACATTGTCAGGGTCGTTAACAAACCACCGTACACAAAAAGACTCAACTAACGACCTAAATAAATTCGGTATCGAGCCAAGTAACTCAGCAACGAAATTCACTTAAGATAATTCAAATAAAAACAAAGATCTAGGACTAGGGACACCACAACATAGCCAAGCATATAAACTCGTAAGAAGATAAGATCATGCCTTTAAATAGAGAGAGTCATCAACTTTCGTTGACTATCAAGTAAATTAACCTACTTTCGCATCCTAATTCACTTAATTGTTTGCTTTGGATCTTAAAGCTTGAAACTTTCGTATTCAAACAACATCAGCCTTCAAGTTACTAACTTTCTCTTTCAATCAAGTTAAAAACTCAAATTACCTCAACTTTCATCTTGGTATAAGCACAACAAACAATCTCGATAATAGATAAAAGGCATTCAACACATAATCTCACTTATCCAACATGCTCAACTATGCCGGGCTTAACCCCGATCCTAGAAAAGAAGACTACTCACTAATCATAACTACTAAACAAATAAATTCAATAAAATAAAACATTGAAAACAAATTACTACTCAAATTAAATAGAAAAATCTGTCTTATAGAAATTCAGAAGAAACCGAAAAAAGAACAAAACAACGAATCAAAATCTCGATCAACGAACCCGGTAACTCTCGTTCACCGACCTCCGAACTTGACTCCGATCCTCTCGCCTCTTCGGTTCTTCCTCCTCTCCAAAATTTCTAAAAAGTCTTACCTTTCTATGCTAGATAGAAGGGTATTTATACTAAAAAGGCTAAAAACTAAAAAGGCTAGAAGATATAAACTTTCCTAAAAAGATAGAAATATAACTCTAAAAGATAGAAATAAAATCTAAGAAGATAACAAGACCTAAAATACATAATATAATAACCCTAAAAATCACAAAAAGATACTCTACCGACACGGAAATAATTTCCCGCACAAGATCGGTGAGTCATAAAGTTAACCCTCCAAATTTCTGTCACGTGGCCTCGTTAACGAGCCCTCATAGCCTCGTTAACGAGCCTAGGCTTGATTTCTTCCACACTTTATCTCGTAAATCTCGAACGCTGACTTCTTCAAACTCGTATTCCTCCGTCTTTTACTGTAGCACTCCAAATTCAACTCCATATAGCTCCTTTTCCTTGCTAAAACCTACAAAATACACAAAATAGAGTAGCTTCCATACTTTCCATAGAAATATGCAAAACTATCCAAAAACATATCAAACTAAACCTAAACTTATCAAAACTAAACCTAATAAACAAAGAAAACCTACTAAAGACTATACTAAAAATGCGAACATCAAAATACCCATACTTAGACTTGCTTGTCCTCAAACAATCACTAAACACTAACCAAAACCAAACAAACATACTTATCAAGATATAGCCATCATCTAAAAAAAACAATTTCTACACATAAGAAAAATATAGCAAAAGATTATTAATGTCATCACACATATATGCACTAGATAGACATAAGAAAATACAATCCAACCTCACAAGGAATATAATGTGTTTCACTCAACTCTCAAGTGTTTAGGCTCATAAATTCAATCTCTCAACTCATCTTATATACAAAAACTCATAGAAATTGGAACTTATATCACCAATACTCTCCACCCAAGAATTGTGAAAACAAGCAAAAAAACCATCAAGAGAACTTAGGGGGCTCAATGAAAAACTTCATAGAAGCTTCCATTCGGCCGGGTTGTAATGGGGCTTGGTAATAACAATAAGGCGTGGAAAAATTTTTGGTCATGTGGTGCTAATAATATCCGGGAATCAAAAGACTCCTAAAAACTCACACATAAACAAAACTCTCATAAACAATATACCAAACTCACTCTCTCATTATGCACACTCATTTTCACTCACCCATTATTATCCTAGAAAGTCTCATAAGAAATAAAAGGAATCTCTGATATTTATCTATAAACACACATGTGCACTTCAAACTTCACTTTCTTTCTTTCTTTTTTTTTCTTCTTCTTTTCTCTTTTTTTTTCTGCCTCTCTACCTCGTTAACGAGCCTACTTCAGGGTCGTTAACGAGCTTCCTTATGTATTCCTTCTCTTTTCTTAACAACTTTAATTTTGTGCATCCTTTGCTTATCAAAAGATCTTTCTTTTACATAATGTTAGAACAAGAGACTTCCAATCTACCCTTCCCAATAATCCTTCAATCAAAGCGAACATTATAAGTCACTCCTCTCTTTTTAATACTCAACAAAAAATACCTCTCCTATCTAAGTCCTAATCCCCGGATAGGGTCAAGCTTATCTCGGCTAGGGAAAATTTTGTGGAGCTAAAAGTAAAGGCTTCAAGCTAGAATTGGTTGTTAAAAGAAGGATCATGTAAAGGTGGATAGGGAATAATAGGGCTTATAGAAAATAAGTTCTCCATCATATGATTTCCACAAGTAATGAACTATAAATCCTATATGGGTCTCAAGAAATAGATAACTATCACAATTCCAAGAGATAATATGCATATAGAGAGTAAATCACACAGGAAAAGAAGAGGGATTTATTGATGTTCTCCCTATAAGGCCAAAAAATTCCTCACTAGGTAATGATTTTGTTGGATTGCACCACTGATGTTCGCATTTCTAGTATAGTTTTTAGTAGGTTTTCCTTGTTTATTAGGTTTAGTTTTGTTAAGTTTAGGTTTAGTTTTGGGTGTTTTTAGATAGTTTTTGCATATTTCTATGAAAAGAGTGGAAGCTGCACTATTTTGTGTATTTTGTAGGTTTTAGCAAGGAAAAGAGCTACATGGAGCTGAATTTGGAGCATTACAGTGAAAGACGGAGGAATACAAGGTTTAAGAAGTCAGAGCTCAAGATTACGAGAGGAAGTGTGGAAGAAAACAAAGCCCAGGCTCGTTAACGAGGTTGTGAGGGCTCGTTAACGAGGCCACGAAAGAGAAGATTTGAAGGTTGATTTTATGATTCACCGATCCTGAGCGGGAATTTATTTCCGTGTCGGTTGAGTATCTTTTTAGAATCTTTTAGGGTTATTAGAGTATGTATTTTTGGTGTTATTATCTTCTTAGATTTTGTTTCTATCTTTTAGAGTTTTATTTCTATCTTTTTAGAAAAGTTTATATCTTTTAGCCTTTTTAGTTTTTAGATTTTTTAGTATAAATACCCTTCTATCTAGCATAGAAAAGGGGAGAATTTCTTGGAGAAGTCGAATAAGAGAGGAGAAGAAGAGGAAGAACCGAGGACAAGTTGAGTATGAGGGTCGGTGGACGAAAGTTACCGAGTTCGTTGATCAAGGTTTTTGTTCGGTGTTTTATCTTTTTCGATTTTCTTCTAACTTCTGTAAGACAGATTTTTTCTATTTTAATTTAGTAGTCATTTGTTTTTCTATGTTTTCTCATATTGAGTTTATTTGTTTAGTAATTATGATTAGTGAGTAGTCGTCTTTTCTAGGATCGGGGTTAAGCCCGACATAGTTAAGCATGTTTGATAAGTAAGATTGTGTGTTGAATGCCTTTTATCTTTTATTGAGATTGTATGTTGTGCTTATACCGGAACGTAAGTTGAGGTAATTTGAGTTTTTAACTTGATTGAAAGAGAAAATTAGTAACTTGAAAGTAGATATTGTTTGAATCCGAAAGTTTCAAGCTTTAGATCCAAAATAAGCAATTAAGTGAATTAGGATGCGAAAGTTGGTTAATTTAATTGATAGTCAACGGAAGTTGATGACTCTATCTGTTTAAAGGCATGATCTTATCTTCTTACGAGTTTATATGCTTGGCTATGTTGTGGTGTCCCTAGTCCTAGATCTTTGTTTTATTTGAATTATTTTAAGTGAATTTTCGTTGCTGAGTTACAAGCCTCGGTACCGAATTTAATTAGGTCATTATTTGAATATTTTTGTTCCGGTGGTTCGTTAACGACCCTGACAACGTCGTTAACGAGGCTACTTGTGAGTGTTTTTATTTGTTTTTGTTTGCTTTTTAGTAGATTGATAAACGAACAACCTTGCTTCCTGTGGAACGATCCTGACTTCGCTATACTCAGCGGGATCTTGACTTATAAATTTATTTGTTGTCAAGAAACCCTCTCAACAAATTGGCGCCGTTGCCGGGGAAGCAACGAGTTTGTTAGTTTATCTTTGGGTTCGGGAATAGCCCGACCCCGTTTTTGTTTTTAATTTTTATTTTCTTTGTCTGTTTTTCTCAGAGTATGCCGGTAGGACGACGAAGGCTTCAGTTTGATAACACTGGTTATTACTCAGAACCCGAACATTCCCTGCACCGTCGACGCCGAGAAAACCGAGCCATGGCCACGGCAGAAGAGATGGCTCAACAGTTGGAGATCCTCCGGACTCAGATGGAGGCACTTAAAGCCGAGAAGGACGGCGCAGACGCCGAAGCTGAGCGTCAACGAGCTGACAAGGCTCGTTTACAAGAAGAGCTTGATGCCTATCCAAGGAATGCCAAACAATACATGCATCCGGAACTGAGGGTGCAAGAATCTCCTATTGTGCTTCCAGCGATAGAGAAACCTTTTGAGATCAAATCTCAATTTATATCCTTAATCAAACGGGCTCAGTTTGAAGGGAAACCTGATGAGTGCCCTATGGAGCATTTTAGGAACTTTCTTGATTTATGTGATACCATAGCTGCTGAAGGTGTCTCACTAGAATATGTTCTGTTAAAAGCTTTTAGATGGTCTCTTACTGGAAAGGCCCTGAACTGGTTGGAAAGTCTACCTTCTAAGTCTATCAAGACTTGGAAAGCTTTGTACGATCAATTTCTTACAAAGTTCTTCCGTCTTGCTAAGACGACGAAGTTGAGGAAACGCATCACCTCCTATCACTAGTTGCCTAATGAAACATTCGTTGAAACATAGGAAAGATTCAAGGAGATGCTTAGACAGTGCCCTACTCATGGGCAACCTTTATATGTTTTGCAAGAAATCTTTTTCCAGGGTATTAACGCAGAGACCAAGAACCGCATCAACACGCGGTTTTATAGAGATGAACCCGACGGAGGCGTGGGAACTGTTGGATAGGCTGGCTAATTACGATGCTATGTACGGAACCCAGCAAGCTCCACAAACACAAAAACGTCTCTACATACCTAACCGAGAAGAAGTTGACCCAAATGTTAAAAATCAATTCTTACAAGACGAGGTTAACCGTCAAAAGAAACAAGTAAGTTTTCTAAAATCCTCTCAATCATGTCCAGAATGTGGTTCTTCTCCACATAGTACTTCTGCTTGCACTAACATTGAGCAGGTTAGAACCGTTGAGACAATAGCTGAGATGAATTATATGAGAGGAGCATACAGGAACCAGCCTAATTACCATGACAGGTCAAACAACTATCAATCATGGGGCAATCAAAATACAAGTCAAAACTATGCAGTGCCCCCACCAGATAGACGACCTGCACCATATCGACCTCCAGGCCATCAGGAGATGCCATCATGGGTTCAGGAAATAAAGGAAAGCATTAACGGAGTAAACAACAAAGTTGATGAAGTTCAAGCCAAACTGATCCGACAAGATAAAAGATGGGGAGAGTTCGATATTTGGAAGAGAAGTGTTGATTCCCAACTAGGGGACCTAGCTGCACGGATTCCAAGACCACAAGGACAACTCCCGAACCGCCCCGAGGAGAACCCGAGAGGCCAAATAGCAGCGGTACACCTCAGAAGCGGGAAGACATTGCCGGAGAGAGTTCAAGCTGAAGACAAGGAGGAACAAGACCTCACAAAACGGCTCGTTGACGAGCCAGCGAGGGCTAATAACAAGTCCATAAACAAGGATGACGAGGCTCCGAGGGTTCCTGATGACCCTACCACAGGTAAGTTCTCTAAACCGAGCCTTCCTCTCAACCCCAGGGTAGTTAACGACCTCACCAGGGTCGGTAACGACCCGCCGAGGACTATAAACGACCCTAGTGTCGACCCGGTACTCTCACCTCTCGAGCCTAACTTGGTTCCGAGAATGGTTAAATCTCTTTCATTTCCAACTAAGAAATATATGGACTCTACTGAGAGTAAGTTCAAGCGTTTCGTAAAAATTCTTCAGGGCATTAATATTTCCATCCCATTCGCTGAGGCCCTAAGCGAAATGCCGGCTTACACAAAGTTTTTGAAAGATATTCTTAGCAGGAAAAGATCCATTACAGAGCTACAAGATGAAGTCAGATCAATAGCTCTACCGGAAAAACTAGGAGATCCAGGAAGATTTGCAATAACGATCGGCATAGGCAACCACAAGTTCAAGGCTCTATGCGATCTGGGTGTCAGTGCTAGTCTCGTTCCTCTCTCAATCTGGTCTAAAGCCAATATGGGACCACTAGAGCCGGTAGACATGAATCTGTACATGGCAGATGGGTCATGTGTCAAGGCCACAAGAGTGGTGGACGACTATCCTATTCAAGTCGGTAAATTCTTTATACCGAACGATTTTATCATCCTTGATATGCCTGAAGACCCTCATGTCCCCATAATTCTCGGTCCACCATTTTTAGCCACATCAGGTGCAAGAGTTGATGTGCGGAAAGGACTCCTCACTTTTGATATCGGAGAAGAACGGGTGGAATTCAACTTGGATCAAAAAGCCAACGACCCAGTTGGAGTCGCACAAATCGAGTTGACTCAACCAGAACTCAACACAACCGTCACTACCGAGTCTCATTGGCCAATCACCGAGTCCCACGTGCAAGAGTACAACCAAGGTAAGTACTCTAATTATGAATCGGCTAAAAAGGAGCAGGATTGTTCCTTATCTTTTGTTCCTACACCACGCCCTATTATATGCACTACAGAAAAGTCCAAACCACCTTGGTTTCCGGACTTCACTAACCATCATGTAGGAATATCGGGTGTACTGATAGAAGAAAAGGGTCCAAATTTAGCAACTCAAGCACACAGAGGTTGCAAGGCTAAGTATGGGGTACCTCAAGACCCCAACATGGCTACCCATGAACCACCGTGAGCAAAAGAAGCTCGTCGGGCTAATGACGTTAAACATAACGCTTACGGGAGGCAACCCGCTTTTAGAATAGATTTAGTTTCTCTTTTTCGTTTTCTTTTTAGATTAGTTTTCTTAGCTTTCTTTTGTTTTCTTTTTAAGTGTTAGTTAGGATAGAAATTAGAATTTTTGAGCTAACAAGATTTCAGGAGAAAGGATCGAAAAATCACTCCAAGAGGCTACGACAGCTCGTTAACGACCCACCCAAGGTCGTTAACGAGCCGGTTCGACGAACCGACTCGTCAAAAACGGGGCAGGTAAGTTTTTTTTAACCTAATCTATCTTTTACTACCCTAGCCGCCACCCTCTATCCCTCCCTATCCCTTCCCTCTCCTATAAAAACCCTTCTACCCCTTCCAAAAATCTACCACCACACTCTCTCAATTCCATACTTCTCAAAAACCCAACCAAAGAGCTCGAAATCCCTCTCCCACCGTTCGGAATCCTTAACTCCAACGACCATCAAGAGGTCGTCGTTACCGAAGCCCGGAAACCCGATTTTCTCACCGACGAGATCCGAGCTCGTTAACCACCCGATTTCGACCTCTTGTTCTTCAATTTCTCGATTCTCCGGTATGATTTCTAAACCCTAACTCGAAATTGCATGATTCATGGTTTTTAAGGTAGAAATTTCATGTCTTGGATCTTGTTCATAGAGAGGTCGATTGGCATGCTTGGTTTTCGCTCATAAAAATTCTTGGTTGTGCTTAGTTGTTCTTGTTTTAGGAAAGATTATTCATGTTAGATTATCTATTGCAACACTCTAATTAGAAAAACATGAATTTTTCTTGTTCTAGTCTCAAGCTTTAAACTTTGCATGTCAAAATTTTGGGTAATTCTAGCATGTTCGGGATGGGTAATCAACTAAGTATGGGGTGCTTATATCCGATCGTGGGATTGGTGGAGAAATATAGAAGATTGCATGCTTGATTTATGCTTTAATTTAAGGTAGATTAAAATCGGAAATTCTGCAATTTTGGTCTCGGCGGCTCGTAAACGACCCACCCAGGTTCGTTAACGACCCTGCATTCCAAGATCAATAACGAGTCCAGAATCGTAAACGACCCAATTGGGTAGTTAAGGAATAATTTCGAGGCAAATTCAAAAACCAAGTATGGAGTCTCTTGCCTATCTATTTTGAGTGGATCTTATCTTGGAAAAGTCTTGATTATTTTGTAGGATCCCATAGCAAGTTCAAGCAGGCCCGCTACCCGAGCTCAGAAGAAGCGGAGAAACCATAGGTTCCCATCTCCACCTCGTGTGGATAACGTGATTTTGAGCACTCAGGGCCAAGTACGTCGTTACCGTGATATTCTGGAGACAACTACACCCGCTGGTTCTCAAAGTCCAGTGTTGTCAACACGGGAATCTACACGGACGTCAAGGAGGCCTTTGTTATCCTTGGTGCCGCTCATCTCCTGAAGCAGGAGAATTCACCACACTATCCGGCCCTCACATCCGAGTTTTTGGCCACCTTGGAGACTAGCTTCTCGTCGAAAACCTCGGCGGGACAAATCCGATTTCGGCTCGGTAATGAGAGTCGTGAGTTCATCATGGCAGAGTTCAACACAATCTTAGAGCTCCCGAACCCGTCTAGAGACTACAGCTTGAAGGACTACAGAGTGACTCGCACTTGGAGCTACATCACCGGGGAGGTTCAATCCTCCACCGCGGCATTATCCGGGGCAAACATCATCAACCCCATCTTCAGGATCATTCTCAGATTCCTAGCCGCGACGTTTTGGCCAAAGAGAGAGTTGAACAGGCCTACAAGGATGGAAGTTGCTTGTTTCCGCACCATCCTTTTTGAGGAACCCGACCCCTTAATTTGGGGTACGAGTGGCTTTACTACATCGGGAAATCAACCAAGTCCAAGGAGGTTTGGTGTGGCAACTTGGTTAGCCTCTTGGCTAAAAATCTTGGAGTCGATCTCACCCGCTACACATCGGCTCACGCCCAACTCCTCAACAAGAATTTTGTGTATAGCTTCGGTGTCTTCATTCAAGTCGAAGGAGGATTCAAGGTGAAAGTACAAGATCGCATCGTTACACTGACCCTCGACAAGTTTGAGCTTCTCTACGTACCGAATTGGTACGAGGCGTGGACGGGACATGCTTACCCATTGGAACCTAAGCCGGAGGATGAGCTTTCGCTTAGGCCATGTGAATCCCGATTTGAGCGAGAAGCCATGGATGAGGATGAAGATGAAGATGAAGAAGAGGATACCGAGGTAGTAGGCAACGACACTGAAGAGGCCGATACCGAGGGCGGAACTGAGGAGCTAAATTACGAGGAAGAAGACATTGACACAAAGGTCTTGGGGAGCAATGTACTTGATGACGAGCCCACTAGGCTCGTTAACAACCATTTCCAGCCCCCTCCCAACATTGTTAACGAGGCACCCAGCTTCGTTAATGAGGTGCCGAGAGCTTCTGTCGACCCACCACCAGCCCCTGTCGACCCTCATTCCTATGGGATCTTGCCTTATAACCCAGTGATGTATCAAGATCATTTCCAGCCTCACTACCCACCACCTCCTCAACCCGATTACACAGGATCGAGTATACCACCTCCAACAAGATCACATTCAGCAGCTTCACCTCCAACAGGATCACATTCATAGGAGGATGGATAGATGGGAATCCGTCTATTCTGCTCGCATGTCGATGGAGGATGAGAGGCATCGTCAGAGAGAGGCGGATGACGCTGAGCGTTGGAGGACGATGTATGACTTCATGGGGAAATTTGAGCATTACTTTCCTCCACCAAACCGTTGATTCAACCCGAAGATGAAGTTTTTCCTTGTTTCCCACTTTTGAAACTTTGTAAGTTTTTATGTCTTTCTTTTTCTTTTTAATCTTTTGTTGTTTTCTTTTCTATCTCTTTTCCTTCTTCTTATTTTTCTTATAGTGGGGACATTGTAATTTTAAGTATGGGGTGGGAGAAAATACAACAATTGTGTCCTAGGTGTTTATCTGTTTTATGTAGTTTTTATTTCTTTATATTGCAAAAAGAAAGAAAAAAAAACGAAAAAAAATCGAAATTTTTTGAAAAATCTAAAAAAGAGTTTTAGAATTGATAGATATCCCTTTCTTAGGTTCTATGATAGCAGTCGCTAACTTAATCATATAATTCCTTGCAAGCATGTCTTTAAAAGTATAGCCGGATTCTCAACTTGAAATTATTTGTTTTAGAAGAAGATAGCATTTGATGAAATTGAGCACATATACTTTATAGCATAAATGATGCAATCCAACAAAATCTACCTTGTGAGTTATTTTTGGCCTTATAGGGAGAACATTATAAATCCTTCTTCTTTTCTTGTGTGATTTACTCTCTATATGCATATTACCTTGTGATTTACTACTCAAAACACATAAACACATAAGACAACAAGTTTTCTATTTTCTCCCACCCCATACTTAAAATTACAGTGTCCCCATTGTAAGAAAAATAAGAAGAAGGAAAAGAAATAGAAAAGAAAACAAATAAGGATAAAAATAAGAAAAAGAAAAACATAAAAACTTACAAAGTCTCAAAAGTGGGAAACAAGGAAAAACTGCATCTTCAGGCTGAATCAACGGTTTGGTGGAGGAAAGTAGTGCTCAAAGTTCCCCATGAAGTCGTACATCGTCCTCCAACGCTCAGCATCATCCGCCTCTGTCCGACGATGCCTCTCATCCTCCATCGACATTCCAGCAGAATAGACGGATTCCCATCTATCCATCCTCCTATGAATGTGATCCTGCTAGAGGTGAAGCTGTTGCATCCGTGCAGAAAGATCCTCGGCCCATGGTGGTGGCATACTCGATCCTGTGTAATCGGGTTGAGGAGGTGGTGAATAGTGAGGCTGGAAATGATCTTGATACATCACCGGGTTGTAAGGCATGACTCCATAGGACTGAGGGTCAGTTGGAGCTGGTGGTGGGTCGACAGAAGCTCTCGGCGCTTCGTTAACGAAGCTGGGTGCCTCGTTAACAGTGTAGGAAGGAGGCTGGAAATGGTCGTTAACGAGCCTGGTGGGCTCGTCAACGAGGACGTTGCTCCCCATACTTCCGTGTCGAGGTCTTCATCCTCGAGGTTTAGCTCAGTTCCTCCCTCGGTGTCGGCTTCTTCAATGTCGTCGCCTACTACCTCGGTATCCTCATCTTCATCGTCATCTTCATCCATTGCCTCTTCCTCTCTCTCAAACCGGGACACACACGGCCTAAGTGAGAGCTCATCCTCCGGCTTGGGTTCCAATGGGTAAGCATGCCCCGTCCACGCCTCGTACCAATTCGGTACGTAGAGAAGCTGAATTTTATCGAGGGTCGGTGTAACGATGCGATCTTGTACTTTCACCTTGAATCCTCCCTCGGCTTGAATGAAGACACTGGAGCTATACCAATAGTTCTTGTTGAGGAGTTGGGCGTGGGCCGGTGTGTAGCGAGTGAGGTCAACTCCAAGGTTTTTAGCCAAGAGGCTAACCAAGTTGCCACACCAAACCTCCTTGGACTTAGTTGATTTCTCGATGTACTAGAGCCATTCGTACTCCAAATTCAAGGGGTCGGGCTCCTCGAAAAGGATGGTGCGGAGACAAGCAACTTCCGTCCTCGTTGACTTGTTCAACTCTCTCTTTGGTCAAAACGTAGCGGCTAGGACTCGGAGAATAATCCTGAAGACCGGGTTGATGATGTTTGCCCCCGATAATGCCGCTGTGGAGGATTGGACCTCCCCGGTGATGTAGCTCCAAGTACGACTCACTCTGTAATCTTTCAAGCTGTAGTCTCTAGACGGGTTCGGAAGCTCTAAAATTGCGTTGAACTCTGCCATGGTGAACTCACGGCTCACATTGCCGAGCCAAAACCGGATTCGTCCCGCCGAGGTCTTCGACGAGAAGCTAGTCTCCAAGGTGGCCAAAAACTCGGATGTGAGGGCCATATAGTGTGGTAAATTCTCCTGCTTCAGGAGATGAGCGGCACCAAGAATAACAAAGGCCTCCTTGACGTCTACGTAGATCCTCGTGTTTACAGCACTAGACTTCGAGAACCAACGGGTGTAGTGGTCCTTCTCTAGAATGGCACGGTAGCGATGTACTTGGCCTTGAGTACTCAAAATCACGTCGTCCACGCGAGGTGGAGATGGGGACCTCCGGTTCCTTCTCTTGTTCTGATCTCGGTAGCGGGTCTGCTCGAACTTGCCATGAGATCCTACAAAACAATCAATAATTTTCCAAGATAAGATCCACTCAAAATAGATAGGCAAGAGACCTCATACTTGCTCTCTAAATAGAATCGGAATTGTTCGTTAACTACCCAATTGGGTCGTTTACGATTCTGGACTGGTGTTGATTTTTTGAAGCTATGCAGGGTCGTTAACGAGCTTGGGTGGGTCGTTAACGAGCTGCCGAGAGCCAAATCACAGAATTCCGAGTTTAATCTACCTTAAAATTCAAGCAAAAAAAAGCATGCAATCCCCTATATTTCTTTTCTAGTCACACAATCGGATATACGCACCCCATACTTGCTCGATTACCCATCCCGAACATGCTAAATTTACCCAAAATTTTGACATGCTAAGTTTAAAACTTGATACTATAACAAGAAAAATTCATGCTTTTCACAATCATCTTTTCACAATGGAACTTCTAGCATGAATATCCTTCTATAGATCTAGAATTACGAAGCAACATCAAACTTTCATGGGCAAAAAATCCAATCATGAACATCGATCCTCTATATGAACTCGATTCTAGACATGAAATTTCTACCTTAAAAACCATAAATCATGCAATTTCGTGTTAGGGTTTAGAAAACATACCGGAGAACCGCGAAATTTGAAGAACAAGGGGTCGGAAATCGGGTGAGTAACGAGCTCGGTGAGGGTTATCGAAAGCTCGGATCTTCGACGGTGGAGGGAAGGGTTTCTGGGCTTCGGTAACGAAGGTTGCTCGGTGATGGTTAGTGTGGGATTCCGATCGGTGGGAGGGGGTCTTCAAGATCTTTGGTTGAGTTTTTGAGAAGGTTGGAATTGAGAGGATTTGAGGGTGAATTTTTGGAAGGGTTAAGAGGGTTTTATAGAAGAGGGAAAGGATAGGAATAGGAAGAGGGGGGGGGGCATGGGTAGGTAAAAAGATAGATTAGGTTAAAAAAACTTACCTGCCCGTTTTGACGAATCGGGTCATTCGAACTGGGTCATTAACGACCCTGGGTGGGTCGTTAACGAGCCACCATAGCCTCTTGGAGTGATTTTCGATCCCTTCTCCTGCATCTTGTTAGCTAAAAATTTATCCTTATTTCTATCCTAAAAATTACTAAAAAGAACTCAAAAGAAAGCTAAGAAAAATAATCTAAAAAAGGAAAAGAAAAGAAAAAGAATCTAATTCTATACTATAAGCGGGTTGCCTCCCGTAAGCGCTATTTTTAACGTCGTTAGCCCGACGTGCTCCTTTGACTCAAGGTGGATCTTTTGTAGCCATGTTGGGGTCTTGAGATACCCCATACTTAGCGTTGCAGCTTTTGTGTGCTTCAGTTGCTAAATTAGGAACCTTTTTTCCTATCAATATGCCCGGTATTCCTACATGATGGGTAGTGAAATCCGAAAACCAAGGTGGTTTGGACTCTTCTTGATTGTACTCTTGCACGTGGGACTCGGTAATTGACCAATGAGGCTTGGTAAAGGCAGTTGTGTCGAGTTATGGTTGGGTCAAATCGATTTGTGCGATCCCAATTGGGTCATTGGCATTCTGATCCAAGTTGAATTCCACCCGTTCCTCTCCAATATCAAAAGTGAGGAGTCCCTTCCACACATCAACTCTTGCACCTGCTGTGGCTAAAAATGGCCGGCTGAGAATTATGGGGACATGAGGGTCTTCAGGCATATCGAGGACGATAAAATCATTTGGTATAAAGAATTTCCCGACTTGAATAGGATAGTCGTCCACCACTCCTGTGGCCTTGACACATGATCCATCTGCCATATACAGATTCATATCTACCGGCTCTAGTGGTCCCATATTAGCTTTAGACCAGATTGAGAGAGGCCAGGGACTAAACTAGCACTGGCGCCCATATCACATAAGGCCTTGAACTTGTGGTTGCCTATGCCGATCGTTGTTGCAAATCTCCCTGGGTCTCCTAGCTTTTCCAGTAGAGCTATTGATATGACTTCATCCTGCAGCTCTGTAATGGATCTTTTCCTGCTAAGAATATCTTTCAAAAACTTTGTGTAAGACGACATTTCGCTTAGGGCCTCAGCGAATGGGATGGAAATATTAATGCCCTGAAGAATCTTTACAAAACGCTTGAACTTACCCTCAGTAGAGTCCATAGATTTCTTAGTCGGAAATGGAAGAGACTTCACCATTCTCGGAACCAAGTTAGGCTCGAGAGGTGAGAGTACCGGGTCGACACTGGGGTCGTTTGTTGGCCTCGGCGGGTCGTTACCGACCCTGTTGGGGTCGTTAACTACCCTGGGGTTGAGAGGAAGGCTCGGTTTAGAAAACATACCTGTGGTAGGATCGTTAGGAACCCTCGGAGCCTCGTCATCCTTGTATATGGGCTCGTTATTCGCCCTCGCTGGCTCGTTAACGAGCCGTTTGGTGACGTCCTCTTCCTTCTTGTCCTCAACTTGAACTCGCTCCGGCAATGTCTTCCCGCTCCTAAGGTGCACCGCTGCTATTTGTCCCCTAGGGTTCTCTTTGGGATGGCCCGGGAGTTGCCCCTGTGGTCTCGGAATTTGGGCAGCGAGGTTCCCTAGTTGGGAATCAACACTCTTTTTCCATATATCGAACTATCTCCATCTTTTATTTTGTTGGTTCAGGTTGGCTTGAACTTCGTTAACCTTGTTGGTCACTCCGTTAATGCTTTCCTGTAATCCTTGAACCCATGATGGCGGCTCCTGATGGCCTGGAGGTCGATAGGGTGCAGGTCGTCTATCTGGTGGGGGCACTGCATAGTTTTGACTTGTATTCTGATTGCCCCATGCCTGATAGTTGTTTGTCCTGTCATGATAACTAGGTTGGTTCCTATATGGTCCTCTCATATAATTCATCTCAGCAATTGTCTCAGCGGCTCTAACCTGCTCTATGTTAGTGCAAATAGAAGTATTATATGCAGAAGAACCACATTCTTGACATGATTGAGAGGATTTCAGAAAACTTACCTGCTTCTTCAAACGGTTGACTTCGTCATGTAAGAATTGATTTTTAACATCCGGGTCAACTTCGTCTCGGTTAGGTATGTAGAGACGTTTCTGGGGCTGTGGAGTCTGCTGGGTTCCATACATGGCATCATAATTGGAAAGCTTATCCAACAGTTCCCATGCCTCCGTCGGATTCATCTCTATAAAACCGCACGCAGTATGTGTGTTAATGCGGTTCTTGGTCTCTGCGTTGATACCCTGGAAAAAGATTTCTTGCAAAACATATAAAGGTTACCCATGAGTGGGGCATTGTCTAAGCATCTCTTTAAATCTTTCCCATGTTTCAACGAATGTTTCATTAGGCAGCTAGTAATAGGAGGTGATGCGTTTCCTCAACTCCGTCGTCTTAGCAGGAGGGAAGAACTTTGTAAGAAATTGATCGTGCAAAGCTTTCCAAGTCCTGATAGACTTAGAAGGTAGGCTCTCCAACCAGCTCCGGGCCTTTCCAGTAAGAGACCACCTAAAAGCTTTTAACTGAACATATTTAAGTGAGACACCTTCAGCAGCTATGGTGTCACATATATCAAGAAAATTTCTAATATGCTCCATAGGGCACTCAGTACGTTTCCCTTCAAATTGAGCCCGTTTAATCAAGGATATGAATTGAGATTTGATCTCAAAGGGTTTCTCTATCTCGGGAAGCATGATTGGAGACTCTAGCACCCTCAGTTCCGGATGCATGTACTGTTTGGCATTCGTCGGATAGGAATTAAGCTCCTCCTATAGACGAGTATTAGCAGCTCGTTGACGCTCAGCGAAGGCAGCAACGCCTTCTTTCTCAGTCTTCAGCGCCTCCATCTGATTTCGGAGTTCTTCAATTTGACGAGCCATCTCTTCTGGTGTGGCCATGGCTCGGTTCTCTCGGCGTCTACGGTGTAGGGAACGTTCAGGTTCTGAGTAATAACCAGTGTTATCAAACTCAAGCCTTCGTCGTCCTACCGACATACGCTGAGAAAACAGACAAAGAAAACAAAAATTAAAAACAAAAACGGGGTCGGGCTATTCCCGAACCCACAAATAAACTAACAAACTCGTTGCTTCCTCGGCAACGGCGCCAATTTGTTGATGAGGGTTTCTTGACAAAAAATAAATTTATAAGTCAAGACCCCGCTGAGTATAGCAGAGTTAGGATCGTTCCACAGGAAGGAAGGTTGTTCGTTTATCAACTACTAAAAAGCAAACAAAATCAAGCAAAAACACTCACAAGCAGCCTCGTTAACGACGTTGTCAAGGTCGTTAACGAACAACCCTACACAAAAAGACTCAACTAACGACCTAAATAAATTCACTTAAGATAATTCAAATAAAAACAAAGATCTAGGACTAGAGACACCACAACATAGCCAAGCATATAAACTCGTAAGAAGATAAGATCATGCCTTTAAATAGATAGAGTCATCAACTTTCGTTGACTATCAAGTAAATTAACCTACTTTCGCATCCTAATTCACTTAATTGTTTGCTTTGAATCTTAAAGCGTGAAACTTTCGTATTCAAACAACATCAGCCTTCAAGTTACTAACTTTCTCTTTCAATCAAGTTAAAAACTCAAATTACCTCAACTTTCATCTTGGTATAAGCACAACAAACAATCTCGATAATAGATAAAAGGAATTCAACACATAATCTCACTTATCCAACATGCTCAACTATGTCGGGCTTAACCCCGATCCTAGAAAAGAAGACTACTCACTAATCATTACTACTAAACAAATAAATTCAATAAAAGAAACCATTGAAAACAAATTACTACTCAAATTAAATAGAAAAATCTGTCTTACAGAAATTCAGAAGAAACCGAAAAAGAACAAAACAACGAACCAAAATCTCGATCAACGAACCCGGTAACTCTCGTTCACCAACCTCCAAACTCGACTCCGATCCTCTCGCCTCTTCGGGTCTTCCTCCTCTCCAAAATTTCTAAAAAGTCTTCCCCTTTCTATGCTAATAGAAGGGTATTTATACAAAAAAGGCTAAAAACTAAAAAGGCTAGAAGATATAAACTTTCCTAAAAAGATAGAAATATAACTCTAAAAGATAGAAATAAAATCTAAGAAGATAACAAGACCTAAAATACATAATATAATAACCCTAAAAATAACAAAAAGATACTCTATCGACACGAAAATAATTTCCCGTACAGGATCGGTTAGTCATAAAGTTAACCCTCGAAAATTCTGTCACGTGGCCTCGTTAACGAGCCCTCACAGCCTCGTTAACGAGCCTGGGCTTGATTTCTTCCACACTTTATCTCGTAAATCTCGAACGCTGACTTCTTCAAACTTGTATTCCTCCGTCTTTTACTGTAGCACTCCAAATTCAACTCCATATAGCTCCTTTTCCTTGCTAAAACCTACAAAATACACAAAATAGAGTACCTTCCATACTTTCCATAGAAATATGCAAAACTATCCAAAAACATATCTAACTAAACCTAAACTTATCAAAACTAAACCTAATAAACAAAGAAAACCTACTAAAAACTATACTAAAAATGCGAACATCACATAGCAGTGACCGCCACCAAGAACAAGTTCATAGCGGCGACCGCCTCTTGCCCACCGCTTCATTTTTTCCGGGTATTCTCTGGATTTTTGCCTCTTTTTCGGTCCTTTGAGTATTTTAATTTCCAAATATGAGTACTAGGAAGTGTGGTGCTACTAGATCCGCTCAATCTGAAATTTATGAGGGGCGGAAGAAGAATGTGGATGAGAAGGAGTTTGTTTCTACTATATTCCTTGATCCCGCATTTATGAGAGAGTTAGGCCTAGAGGAGTGCACTAGGAAGATGTTTGATCATGGAGGGTTGGGTAGTTTTTATTTCAAGAATGCTCCTACATATCCTGAGTGGACTAGAGAGTTCATCATTACTCTTGAGGATGATCGTGATGCAGCTAGGATTACGTTTCAATTAGGTGGTTCTATGCATGTTTTGAGTTATGATGATCTGGATGAGGCATTTGATATTACCAAATAGCCTTCTGAATTTGTTGATTGGTCTGCTGCGAGTGCTCAGTTTACATTTTGGACTCATTCCACTGGTTCTACCCTGTTTGATTCTAAGGGAGGGGAGAAAAATTATAAGTGGTCACATCCTTCTCTTCGGTTAGCTCACAGAGTGCTTAGGATGTCTTGGTTTGGTCATTCTGAACCAAACAAGATCAATCATCCTGACTTGGAAGCGGTTTGGAGTTTGACACCGCGATGTGCCTTGCTATAGGCGGTATGATCTCTCTCATTGCTGAGTTGTTGGATATTCCTTTTCCTCCTCCAGCTGAGCGACTTTCTGCTCGATTTACTTATGATAGGAGGTTTTTGAAGAACGCTGTAGTGATTGTTGAGGTTGGGGCTCATATTGATTATTTGTTTGGTCCTATGAGTGCTTATAATATTCGTCTGCCCATTGATGGTTTACCATTTGGACCTGAGTATCATCACTTTGATCTTAGACGGTTATCAGTACCTGTTAGTGCTCCTGGTTCTTCTTCTTCTGCTCCACAGGTTGCTCCACCATCTACTTCACAACCTATTCCAGAGACTGTTCCACAAGGCAATACTGTTATGCATGAGGATGTTCCTAGTTCGAGTATTCCTATTACTTCTGGAGTTTGACACTGGTTTGAGCTGGCAGGATGATATGATGCGCCAGATGAGAAGGCTTTCAGGTTGTTAGGAGGAGATGTTTGTTCAGCAGTTTGCTTTGTCTACTTTTATAGACCGGATCCACCAGTTCCATCAGGATCATCTCAGTTCTTTCAGCAGCAGACCAGTTATTTCCAGCAGCAGGCTCAGTTTTTCCAGGCCGTGTGGCCCACTTACCCCTCATATCCTGACTACCCACAGTATCCACCACCACCACCACCATCTAAAAGTAGTGGTATTATTCTCTACTTCCCCTTTATTTTATCTTGTCTTTACTACATTGAGGACAATGTGTGTTCTAAGTGTGGGGATATTGGAATTATATTTCTATTGATATGCTATAAAAAAAATAAAAGAAAAAAAGCCATAAAAATTGAAAAAAGGCAAAATAAATCCTAGGATAGACTGAAAACCCGAAAGGGCGGTCTAGGTAATAAGCAGGTAATCTGACAGGCACTACACCTTGTCAAAAATAGATTCAGAGTGGTGTGAGTTGGTAAGTCCAATTTTGAAAAATGAAAAGAGAGTGTTAGGTAAAAACCTGAAAAGGCGCCTAAGCAAAATGAGTGAAAAAAGAGTGTTTTAGGACTATCGTTTACCGGCACAGGAGACATATGAAGTGGAGTATAGGAGTGTTTTGGATAGGTTTTCATTTGGAGGGATAAGGTGTAGATTTATGGAGACTTTCATTCTCTTTGTCGGTGTTTTTGATGGACTTGTTAGTGGTTAGTTTTTGGTGCGTTGATGATTGATGTTTTGATGGATATTGGGGATTGTTAGGTGTTTTGAGTTGAGCATGATATTGATTTGATGTTGATGATGATTTGCTCATTTATGTTGATGTTGAGTAGGGTAGGTAGTTAGAGCTTATTTGCTATATCTTTTTGTTTAGGTTGGATAGTGCTTGCATGAGAATGCTTTTATTCCTCTTTGTAAGCTTCCTTGCATTTTGATGATCCGGGGATTATAGTTTTTATGAGTGATGGTATTCTGAGTCACTCAGGGACGAGTGAGATTCAAGTGTGCGGGAGTTTGATATACACAATTATATTGTGTATTTAGGAGGAGTTTTAGCATATGTTTATGGTATTTTTAGGTGTTTTTTATGCTATCTACACCTTTGAAGAGGAAGACCCGAAGATGCATTAATTTGGAGTTTTAGAGTTGGATTGAAGAAAACTGAAGTTCGGCAATCAAGTACTGGCGACGACTGCTGCCAGCCAGGCGTCTCTCGCCGCCTTTGGCGGTCAGCAAATCCGAGTGACGACACGTGTTATATTTTGATTGGTCATTTCTTTATCATCTTTAGTCCTAGTTTGTGTATTTTTTGATAGACTTTTTAGACCTAGTTCCATTATATTAGGGTTTGGAGAGTTGCATCTCTCATACCTTATTATCATTTTTTACTTTCAAAGTTTTTAGCTTTTCTATGGAGAACTAAGCCCTTTGCTTAGTCAGACAGTTTGAAGCATCGTTTGACTTTCAGTTGTGAGATTTCTACTCTTTATCTATTGCATGGAATTATTTTACTCTCTTACTTGAATTGTTTATGTGATTGATTTCAGCAATTTTTAGGGTTGTTATTGAATCTCAATTGCTAGATCTGGAGAAATTACTGGTTGAGTTTCTCTATTTCATAGTAGCAAACTGCATTGTACTAGTATCTGGTTGTGCTTGTCTATTGCAGAAGAGAGTTAAATTGCATTCTAGTATAAAAGCTGGTTGTTTTATGCTAGAATTGTATCTTGATTATATTCCTATTCTTACTACTGCTTTTGAATTGAATCTAGATAATTTCAGGGTTATTCAATTAGTTAGGATTGATAGTATGTGGTTGTGCTATTAATTATCTTTGAAAAGGAATTGGAATTCCATATGCATGCGATATTGAGTGAAATCTATGATCAACTTGTCATACGAATATGGATCTCTAGTTGACTAAGTGTTTTTCCTAATTGATAAAAACCCAAACTTTAATTGCTTTATTAGTTTTTGCATGCTAGATAGTTGTTTAATGCCTAAACCCATTGAACGGGTTTTCCGCATGACACCCGATTTTGATCGTCAAGAATATTCCGCGTATCCAATATGTGGAAAACCTTATCCATTCTCTGACATTGAACTTCTTGTTCTTGACGATTATTCCGAACTTCCAACGTCAAATTTTGAAGGATTTCGCGAATGTCGGTTTCATTGCAGGTAACATGCGATGTTTCTTCTTCGTTGTTAGTCATGATGATTGTGAAGTTCGTGAATAAAAGCACTAATTGATACAAAGTAGTATCGCCTAGTAACAAGGAGTTAATCAAACAACACAGTAAAACGAGGGGAATAGCCGGCGACCAAGGGAAGAGGAGACAGACGAGAGAGAAGAGAGATTTAGGGTATATAACTATTTCTTATTATTTTCTTTAAATAGTATATATGCCCTATCGGCTCAATAAAAGCGACATGGGAAAGAACCGAAAAGAAAACCCATGAAGGAGTTTATAAACTCTGTTTAAAAAATTTACATTAATTCCACCAAAAAAAAAATTAGATTAACTAAAATAAAAATCCTAAAACTGAGCTATCGAACAGTTCTCGAACGGGTTGAGCTATTGATGTTGTTGGGTCTCGATCCCTGTGGTGTATAACGCCCCTTATCTTTCCTACCCTTCTCCTGATAAACCTGTAAAGAAAAAGCATGAAGTAATGTCAATTCGTAATGCATATGAATAAACTTTTAAATATTCGACTCTAGTATGATCAAATGCATCTAAGCTCAATTTCATCCTTCCAGATGCCAATTTAAAACTTAAAGAAAGATAGGTGTTTGAGCTATTGAGGTTGTTGGGTCTCGATCCCTGTGGTGTATCACGCTCCTTATCTTTCCTACCCTTCTCCTGATAAACCTGTAAAGAAAAAGCATGAAGTAATGTCAATTCGTAATGCATATAAATAAACTTTTAAATATTCGACTCTAGTATGATCAAATGCATCTAAGCTCAATTTCATCCTTCCAGATGCCAATTTAAAACTTAAGAAAGATGATGTTTGAATAGAAATGTCTGTTTCACTTTCATGACAATATGATACTAATAAATTTCCTAGAGAACTCGTGCAAAAAGACAGTTTGCTGAAAGTTTGCATCTATAGCACAAAATGGATTAATTAATTTAGCTTCATAATAGTTACACTGATATATACAGAAAGTCATGGACCATGTTCTAATTTTGGCACTTCATAGTAATGTTATTCCTGTTTTATAGTGTGCAATTGTTTGTTTAATGTTTGTACTAATGGTTCAGGTAACATTCTCATGCTTCCTAAAAAGTGATAGACTGCCCTTCAAGTCCTACTACCTAATAGTGTGCAATAGTTGGATTGATGTTTGTACTAATGGCTGCCCTTTAAGTCCTACTTTCTAGTGTGTACTTCAACAAACATGTAAGAAAACAAAAGCAGTACTTCAAGTTCAAAGTGTGAATGTGTGCACAAGCTCGAGTCTACAAGCCATACTGGCTACAACAAATGAAAGATGCAACTAGAATCGCCTTTAGATTTCCATTGCAGGACCGATTTGATTAATATATTCAGTTAATAATTCCTAATTTTGTTTTATTCAGATTTTGTTTTTTTCTTAATTGAAAAAGATTTTGTTTTTTCCTACTGAAACAGCATTCTTGGTACCTGTTTCTCAGCTTCTGATAACCTGTTCCAGAGATGTCTAACCTGTTCCAGGACATCCTACTTCACATCTTTAAGCAACTTCTTCCTCAGTTTTTTATCAGTACCTCTACCCAGAAACAGAAATTCTCCACAGCGATCATCCAAAACCCATGCCAAATTGTAATGATGTTTCGGTCTTTGATCACGCTTGCCACGACTGTGTCTATCATCCATATACTTTGCTCTTTCCTGATTTGCTATTTCCAAAAGTGTATTTGCAGTCATACACGCCGTGGAAGAATCACCATCAAAAATGATCAACGAGATATCCATATCTGTATCACCTATTGCTCCCCATGGACATCTTGTTCGTATCTTACACCCTGTTATAGATCTATGTAAAAGAGAAGAAATATCAACATTAGCTAACATAAGATACTATAACAAAGATAATTAGATTAATATTACCTGATAACGCTAGTCATATCCTCAAACGTGAGAGAGAGACTTAGGTATGAACGGTGGATCAGGAAGATGGTTGCATTTTCGTAGTTCTTTGGGTGATCCTCATTCTCTCTAATGTATAGCTTGTTCTCCACTTTAATAAACTCGGCGTAATTATCCAAAATGATCTTCAGAGGATCTTTGTTAATAGGAACCATGCTATCCTTCTTAATGTGATATGCTAGAAAAGCCAAACATAATAACGAAAGGACAATTTCATGAGACTTTTTTATTTAATTTTGCATAATTTTACGTGAAAAAAGGTACCTTTTGTAAGACCACCACTGTATGGGTCATTATAAATTGCATATGCCATTGCAATTTGCGCCCACGTAATGCAAGCTTGATCACTTAATTCATGCCAATTAATCCTGTGGGTTTAATTTTTTGACAAACGTAAGGATGAGATATGAGTTGTATTTAGAAACAAAAAAAATTAAGGTATGGAGACGTCATTTTTTCAAATATCATATCAACTTCATTAAAAAATTCATCAAAATTATTTTTGTATTTTTTTCTATGGGTATGTGCTTTCATAATTTTTTAGAGTTTGTATTGTTTTTTTGTTGAAGAAGAATCTTTTTATTTTTTATTTGGTTGAAAAAGATGAATCTTTTTATTATTAATATGCTAGTTTAAAAAAACATAGTAATGAGTTTATAGTGTGACTAGGTTATAGATCTCTAAATATGAACCATCTCTAGGGTTTCCTTTTGGTACACCGATAACTTGCATTCATCGTCGTTGGTAAGGCTTCCGGCCTCCAACCTACAAATGGGTCCTTCCAGAATGGACATCGACGACTCTGGGGATGGCTCCCCACCAATCTCTATTAGGAACGCAGCCTCAAATGTAGGGCAATCCACTATTGTTCTGAATACTGTGCATGGCGAAACCCCTCCGGTTAAAACCCCTCCAATGCAAACGGAAGGGACGACATAGGAAACAATGCCAAACTTTGGGGAGCCTCCACCTTCTATTAAGGATGCTCTGGTCAAAACCTCGATAAACGACACAACTCAGGCCGTTGGTACTTCTAATGATGCAATATGGCGTGAACAACCAGACTTATATGAGACTGATGATGAGACTGGTGAGGAAGATGATGACCCTTTATGCCCAACGATGAGATTTAATAATGCGGAGAAACGGGAAATGTGTCTTCCTTGGGCAAAATCTCTCATCATCCATATGTTCAACCTTAGGCCGGGCTACACCACATTGAAGAAGAAACTCAAGCAAATGTGGGAGCTAAAGGGGAGCTTAATCCTAGTTGATATCGGGAATGCTCATTATGTGGCACAGTTTGGAAATGATGAAGACTACCACCACATTCTGACCTAGGGCACGTGGATGATGGGTTACAACTACCTAATGATTCAGAGGTGGACACCAAACTTTGATCCGTTTACGGATAAGCAAAAATTCTTATCTGCTTGGGTACGCATTTCAGGACTAAATGGCACCTTCATTGAAAGGGTTGGTCAAGTCATCGGACATGTCACAAGAATAGACCGAACAACGGTCACTGTTGATCGGGTCATTTGTCCAGTTCGGTCGAGATTGACCTTTCCAAAAGTCTCCTATCCAAATTTCGCTATAAAGGATGTATTTGGCCAGTTCAATATGAAGGTATTCGCATGTTATGCTTTGAATGCGGATGCATTGGTCATGCCCAGGAAAAATGCTCGGAATTAAAAGCTCTAGCGACCAAGAAAACTGATAATATCCCCTTGGATGAGCTAGAGAATCCGTCGAAAGCCTTGGAAACGCAACTGGTCTCGGATACCTTTGGACCATGGATGAAGGTTGTTAAACCAATGCGCAACCCAAATCAAGCAACGAGCCACAATCAACAGCTCGACATTAATAAGGGGAACCCTAATACGCCTAATCCGACGTCTTCTAAGGTTGTGACTTCCCAAGGCAAGTAGGCGGTAGAAAGCCCATCAGGCAAGACCACTGGCTCAAGATTTATAGTCCTATTGAATGATGATGACAATGGGACGGTTGTGGAAGAGCAAGACCAACAAACCCTTGTTCCATCCAACTCGATTCAGCCAACCCATGTCCATAACTCGGTTGACCCGAAGGCGATTGACCCAAAAGCTTTGACAGTTGTCGCCTTTACGGTGGTGGGCCATATCAACAAGGAGATCGTGGGCAAAGGCTTAGTTAGCCCGTAGCAACTCCAAATGATTCAAATCCGGCTAACTCCCTCAACTTGAGAGAAACTCTGAACCCCACGACTACGCCCACAACGTCCCTTAATGGCCAACCCTGTGGCGACCCATATACCCCCAATTGTCTCGGAGATTGTTCACATCAGCCAAAGCCTCCTGATATTTTCCAGGAGCCCGAATGCTAACCCTCCCAAAGCTGGCAAACATGATGATAATCGATATCCTACTGATGATAGTGAAGTCTTTTCTATTGTTGTGCCGAATTTCCATGCCAAGCATGATTGTTAATACCCTTAATAGTCTTGTAGAAGCCCTTGTTGTAGTAGATAATCTGTTGCAACCTATTTTTGGCCCCCTTATTGATTCAACTTTGTTCATGAATAATATCATCTTTATGATGTGGAATGTTGTGGAGCCGGAAACATTCTGTTCCTCAACTCTCTACGTGAATTGATTCGAGTTCACCACCCTAGTTTCTTGGTATTGTTGATCCCTAACTAAGCGGAATCCGAGCAGATGAGGTTTGTCGTCGCATTCATTATGATGGCATGCTTTGTATTGAAGCGGATGGTTTTACGGGGGGCATTTGGCTCTTTTGGAAGAGGTCTGATATCCAAGTCGTTCCTGTATCCCTTCACCGTCAACATATAACTGTGGAAATCTCTCATCGGGGTGAGGAACCTTGGCTCTTCTCGGCGATCTATGCGACACCAAATCCGACTAGACGGATGGACTAATGGGAACACCTCTGGAATTTTGCTTAGTTGAATAATTGATCGTGGCTTCTTTCCATTGATTTTTAATGCTACTAAGGGACCGAATGAGAGGTCAAACTCTTCGGTGGGATCAAATCTTGCCTCCCAAATTTTTTTGTGACTGTTTGACTCTCTTCAACTCTTGGACCTCGGTTTTGGGGCTGAAGTTCACGTGGTCTTCGGGCAACTCAATTGAGACCCATCATGTGGCTAGCCTGGACCACTCTCTCTGTACGGATCTTAGGCGACCCATTCTTTATCGACTTCTGTTCAACACCTGGTTGCTCTGTATTCTGATCACCTTCCCTTGTTCATTAACATGGTTTATGTTGATAGAAGTCAGTTGAGAGATAAATTGTTTCGGTTCCAAGCCTCTTGGATGCTCCATGAGGACTTCCAACCTTTCATGGCCTCTTACTTTTGCTCGTCCTCGGATCTACTTGCTTCCCTATCTTCTCTAGTCGTGGATTTGCTAGCTTGGAATCACGATGTGTATGCTAATATCTTCCATCAAAAACGAAAATTGTGGGCAAAACTAATGGTGTCCGAAAGGCATTTGCTACTAGACCAACGAAATGGCTAATTGATTTGGAGAAGTATCTCTGTAGTGAGCTTGACAATGTCCTTAACCAAGAACAACTTTTCTAGTCTCAGAAATCACGTGCTAAATTCTTAATTGATGGAGATCGTAACACGCGGTTTTACCATCTTTCAACCTTGATTAGACGTCAATCCTCCCGAGTCACAATGTTATAGAATGATGAGGGTGCTTGGATCATGGATGCTCATGGTTTGAAGAATTTGCTTCTGGATTTCATTGCTAATTTATTCTCTGCTGAACCGGATCTGTCCACGGTTGCCTAACCGACTATACAATCCACCTTTCATTCTTTAGATGAGTCGGATAAGCATCTTAGTCTTGAGTTCACAGCCAATGATATCACCTCTTCCCTCAAATCTATGGGACCTTATAAGGTCTCGGGGCCAGACGGGTTGCATGATTTGTTCTATCAAAATAATTGGCACATCGTGGGTGCGCAAATGACTACCCTCGCCCTTAATGTGTTGAATTCATGTGATTTAACTGTTGATTTTGGCAATTCCATCATGACCTTGATTGCAAAAGTAGATAGTCCGACCTCTCCAGCGCACTACGGGCCCATCTCTTTGTTGAATGTAATTTATAAATTGGTCACCAAAGTTGTTGTTCATTGCCTTAAGCCCGTCTTTCCTACCCTTATCCACCCTGCTCAAACGAGTTTCATATCGGGACAACAGATTGTGGATAATGTGGTCATTGTTCAGGAGGTAATCCCATCATGTCAGCTTACAATGGGACTACGAGGTGGATGCTCTTTAAAATTGATTTAGCAAAAGCTTATGACAGGATACGTTGGAGTTTCTTGGAATCCATCTTCTTTGAAGCCCACTCTCCGCCTCGACTGGTTCTTATTATCATGAAGATCTAAAAAGAGGGGAAGGTGGATTTGCACTAGAATGGCACTTCGATTGGGTCTTTTTTACCTTCTTGTGGTGTATGGCAAGGCGATCCGCTGTCATCATATCTTTTTGTGCTATATATGGAAAAACTTTCACATATTATTCAAGATGTTGTACTTGGGGGGAGGTGGAAACCGGTTGAGATTTGTGGTGTCTCACTATCACATCTTTACTTTCCATGTGACTTAATCCTATTTGTTGAAGCCTCCAAACATCAGGCGGAAGTCATCAAGAGGTGCCTTGACCACATATGTGCTATTTCCGGGGGAAAGGTCAATTTTAGAAAAAGTTCTATGTTTTTCTCTAGGAAAATCCAAAGCTCTATTCGAATGGACATCGGTACCTTCATGGAAGTGTCAATCGTGTCGGACCTTGGCACGTACCTTGGGACCCCAACTATTTGTGGGTGCCTCACTAATGACAAATACCAATTTATTCTTGATTGAGTCTCCACTAGAATCCGTGATTGGCATACACAAACCCTTTTTATGGTCGGCCAGGCCACTTTGGCTAATTCAGTGTTAATAAGCTTGCCCCTTTATGCCATGTACACGACGTTGATTCCCCGAAGTGTCTGTGACTCAGGTGATAGATTAGTTTGTGACTTCGTTTGCGGCTCCATGAAATCTCAAAAGAAAATCCACTTACTATCCTGTGAGAAGATTGCTCGACCAAAATGGGAGGGTGGTTTGGGAATTCGTTCAATGCGGTAGTCTAATGCCTCCATTCTAGCTAAACTCGGCTAAAGAATGCTACAGAAACCCCAAGCTCTCTGGTGGCGTGTTTTGCATGGGAAGTACTGCCATGGACGCTCCAATGTTAACATATTCTGTCCTAGTGTTTCTTCTTCACACCTATGGAAAGGCATTGTTAATGGTGCTAAAACATTAAGAAAAGGGCTACGGATTTCAATGGGGAACGACCAATCGACCCTCTTTAGGTTATATCGGTGGTTGGATGAACAACCGCTTATGGATTTGGTTGTGCACCAAATTCCTGATGATGTTCTTGAGCTCATTGTTTCTGAATGTTGGGATGGATTCGATTGGAGATGGGACTTTTTAAACTTATATCTCACCCCAGATTATCGCCTTATATTGATGTCTTATCAAGTTTTTGATGGACATGAGACCATGGATAAGCCATACTAAGCTCCCTCTCCTAATGGTGTCTTCACCACAAGCTCAACTATGCCCCTTATCCATGACTCGATGACTTTGGTCTCGACAATGCACTTCAACTGGATTTGAATTTGGGAGACTCATGCGCAGCAAAGGGTGCGCAACTTCTTGTACCTTCTTGTTAATAACAGCGTTTTTTGTAATGCCAATCACTTCCGACATCACATGGCGAACTCGCCGGATTGCCCGAGATGCTGTTAGGAGGAAACTGAAAATCATCTGCTCAGAGACTATGGTCCTGTTTGGGTGGCTTGGCTAGCTATATTTGGGAACACATCGTCGACTAACTTTTTCTCTGTTTCAAGTTTGCATGGATGGGTTACTGGATTGATTCGAGACAAGATAGGGCATGTACTCAATCTGTAAACATGGTTTGTTACTCCTGGAAGTGCCGAAACAAGCTCGTCTTCCAATGGATTGATGATCATCTCCGATTTACGTCCATGGTTGTAACGACCACTAATGCTTATTGGTCTTCCAAAGAAAGGTTAGGGTGATGAATCCAGTTGAGGAGCGCCCGGTGTGCCCGGCTGCAGTTCACTGAAGTTTGAAGTTAACATGGGTGCTCATCGTTTGATTGTGGAATCGGATTCGAGCAAGGTAGTGCACGTGATTTCGAACCAGGATTTAACGGTCGATTCCGACTTATGGCTCATTAAAGGGTGTCAAAGCCTAAATAGGGACACAAGGTGGGAATTCAAATTGATTCAGGTTTGGTGTTCGGCGAATTCGGTAATTGATTGCCTCCCAAACCATGCTCTCTCTCTATTGATTTAAAATATGTTGTCTTGCATTCTTATCCTAGCTTTATTACTAGCTTGATTTAGAGCACCCGTAAAAGGGTAAGAATTGGTTTACTAACCAATTCTAAGAAAGAAGAACAAACCACTATATGCTCGAACCTAAGACCTCTTGCATATGGGCAAGAGGCTCAATTGTTGAGCCATGCGCACATACGCAACTTTATTACTAGTATTGTTATCACTAACTATGTAGTCTTTAGTAGGCAAACTTAATATCATAATCTAATCGCAAGGGCTCGATCACTTTTCTTGATTAAAAAAAATTAATATGCTAGCTAATGTCGTCATTCCATTCACAACTAAGATTTTTCATTTATGTTTACATAATTAAATACATAAAAGGGGAAAATATAATGTAAAATTTATAGTTTTAATCAAATTTTGAATTTAAAACAAATCTTTTCCATAAAAAGGTGAAAAAGGCAATTAAAAAGGATAATGTAAATTTTTTTTAATCAAAATTTGATCTAGGTAAGTAATCATCAATTTTTTATTGTTAAGGTAAATTTTAGATTTTTTTTTATCAACTTTGATATTTTAAAATGTTTTTACGTAATTAGATAGAAACGTCAATTAAGTTGATATAAAATTTTATCATTTTTAGAAAAAATTTGATTATCTAAAATAATTTACATAAGAGGATAAAAACGTGAAGATGATGTCAAATTTATCATTTTTACCCAAAATTTGAATATTAAAAAATGATTATAAAAATTAGATAACAAAATAAATTGATAGATAACAAAAGGAAAATTAAGGAAATAGGAAAAAAAAAAAAGATAAAAATTTGAAAATTTTAGTAGCAATTTTTTTTTGTATCTTTTTTACCTAAATAAGTAAGGAGAACTTTTATAAGAAAAATTAATCTTTTAAAAGTGAGGTAGGACCAAGATTAAAGTAGTATATAGTAATATTATTATATATAGATAATTTAGAATATCTTATTATATATAGATAATTTATATCTAGATTTAATATATAGTAATATTAGTTATTTTTAGAAAGGAATTTGACATAAAATTAAGAATAATTTAGAATTATTAATAATGAAGAGCCACGGAACACATACTTGGATTTAAAGGCGGATGCTGCAAAATCACCTCCGGAGCCACTTGTAGCATACTCGTTGGCTTTTTCAGGCCCATTGTTCGTAGCCTTGATAAAAAACATCCGTGGGCCCTGCTTAAAGTAAAGTAAGATCAATCTTATGTGTTTGTATTTGGGTTAACATAATTAATACTCAGTAGATTATATACCTTTTCGTCGACCGTTGCTAAAATAGTTGATGTCTTCGTAAATTTGACCTTTGTTTTAGCATCAACTTCTGGGTCTTGAGACCGTGCATGTAGAAAATTATAGTTGAATTGTCCCAAGTCTTCAAAAAATAAAGATCCATTCTCCATAACATAATTATATATCGCAGTCTCTGTCTTTTTAGCGGCCCACACGTTGCCAGCTTTAGTGCCAACAATGTTGGCTAAAACACCGGGTAAATTCAAGTACTTGTGGTTATCGTCACAAGCTGAAAATATGAAATTTTGTTAGACTAGAAGATGCATCAACTAACAAACACACACAATCAACACATAAACTCATAATCTAACTCAATTTAATACAAAAGACAATCTAAAATGGAGAGGAACTTCAAATGAGCCAATCTTTATGGAGAACTTCTCCAAAAAGCCCAAGGTATATGCCCAAAAGTTCTTTTTAATTTCTATATTATTATAACTAGAAGGAACCCTCGTTATTTATAGGCTAAGAATGCGGCCTCACTAAGCCAGCTCACGCACACTAGAATGATCCATCGAAATACTAACCCTTAAAAAACTCTAATGCTCTCCATAACGAACTCTACAACTCTATTCTTGCCATGTTTCCTAACATTTTCAACCTCCTTCAAAAACTCTTGTCCTCGAGGTTGCATTCATTAATATTGAGTTGGCATCAGGTGGATTGAGCAAGGATGAAGGAATGTAGCTTGATCTGTTTCTTGAGTGTGCCTCTCTTTCGTGAGTTAGTAGAACATTGATCTTGCAATCGGCTTGAGTATTCACCAAATACAGCTTAAGCTTCCATTTGTCAAGTGAAATGCCACCTTCTCGGTTGATAGACAAGTACATCACTTCAGCAGATGTTTGGAACTCTATCTCCACCTGAACTTGTTTTTATGTTTCCTCAATCATCCCATTATACCCTTTTCTATTTCTTAGAAGAATCTCTTCATTAATTTTAAACTTTGGAGGACAAGGGTAATAGCAAAAGAATAGGCTCATGTTTGAGTCACCAAACCCGGCCACAATCCAAATTATAAGCTGAATGTGTCTCTTCACGATATGCTCTCAATCTGATGGTGAAATAGGTGGAGGTTCGGGAGGTGGTTGTGGATCCAACCTCTTGTCCTTGACATGTCTTTCTTCTTTGAGTATAAGTGTCCTTGTCGACCCTATAAAATCATCCTTGCCCCCCAAGAATGGGTTTGAACACTAAAATGAATGTCCATGACGCTAGAATTTATTGCAACTATTCGTCATCGAGGTCGTTGCCGATAGCGTGCCCCTTGTAGGTCGTTGATGCTGAGCAAAATAGTACCTGAGGCGATATGGCTATCAAAAACTGTGGAGATAAGCTCTCGCCGTGAAAGGCTCTGAGGGACTACTACTATTGGTGGCGGTGGCATAGAATTGCAACTGATTTCACTTGAAACTTCGCAGCTCTGATCTATTTCACGAATAGAGAAACCTTGTATTACAACGCTTCTGCTCCGGTGGGATTCTTCCCTCTTTTCCTGATGAGGCCCATGTTTGACCGGTAGAAGGAAAGGCCCATCTTTCTTTTTATCAAAAACATGCTCCACACATAATTATGTACTACATGACCCGAACATGGTGGTGGGCACAAAGAATTTGGAGCTAGCATGTTTTCCAATGTTGTGCCAAAGCTATGAGATGAGACCTTTGGGTGAAATTGTAACCTTAAATCTGAATATCTTCTGTTCCCTAAGAACGAAATGGACCAACATAATGGGCCACTAAGCTCAAGAGTCAAACTCGATTCCAATTGCACGTCAATTTTCATTTCGTCTTCCTTGCATTTTTGGATGTTTGCCATGGTTGCTTCGAGACGAGCTCGATCTCGTCGCATATCAGAAAAACTAGCTCGAACTTCAGATCAAGTCTTAACCCTAAAATTCAAACATCACCAACTGGTTGCACTTCCCAGCCTGCCTCCATTATCATGTTCTCGAATTCCTTTGCTCGTCCCCCTCCTCACCAGTGGAAATGTCGGCCAACAGTGGAGTGTCTCTTCACTGTCGAAACAACGTTGATGTGATTCACCGCCTTCATCTCCGACCTCTTTCCTTTAGTAATCACCACCATTAATCTGCGGGCACCGTTCTTGATGTGAAGATTGTTGATCGCACCCGGTTAGATTCCCCTTTGATCCACCTCGATTTCATATCCCTCCTTATTAGAAACAGGCTTGACCTTGTTTTGATGACTCCCTAGGGATCGTATCCCTTGCAGATTGAGAATTCAACCTACTTCTCATCTCCAAGATCTATATGCGAGGTTTCGATCAGACGTTGCATGGCGACAGAAGTTTGGAATTCTGTGCCAATAGTGTTGTCTTCTTCTGCCGATCTTTTTGAACTTGGTCGGCTTTCTTCTAACACAATTTGTCAAAAGTTCAATCCACATCTGAAGGTTGAAAACCCCTTATGTTTGGCATTTGAGAGGAAGACAAGCCTTATTATCCTCCTTAAATTGATTCTCAAACGTCTCCAAATCCATCAACAACACACTCAATTCCATCTATAGACAGATTTATGTTATCTTAGTTTTGGGATCTACTTCTTTGATCACCTATGCGTTCACATCCATACCGGGGTTACTCGCCTCACTTTCCCATTTACAAATCTGATCCTTTCGGATTTTTTTAATCTCCATCTCCTAATCTCTCAATTCTTCTACTCTGTTCATCCTCCCATCTAACCCATGGATAATCCTCTCAATGAGAGCACCAATTGTTAGACTGGAGGATGCACTAACTCATAAACACACACAAAAACTCATAATCTAACTCGATTAATTTAGTAAAGTGAATACAAAAATATATCTCAGATGCAGGGAAACTCCAAATGAATCAGTCTCAGTTGAGAACTTCTCCAAAGGATCCCAAGGTCTATACCCAAAAGTTCTTTTAATTTCTGAAACATGATTACTACTAGAAGGAATCTTCGTTATTTATAGGCTAACACTTGACCTCCATAACAAGCTCTATAACTCTATTTTTGCTAGGGGTGTTTATCGGGACGGGTCGTCCGCGACCCGCAATTTACAGCTTGCGGGTCGATCTACGTGCAGGTCGGGCTGTGGATAAATTTTGACATTTTGTGGGTCGCGGGTCCGGTCGGGATAAACCCGTGCGGGTTGCGGGTCGACCCACGACCCGCATTATTTTAAAAATATGTATATTTTTATAATTTTATTAATATATAAACTATTTTTAAAAAAAAAAACGGGTCGACCCGCAACCCGACCCGACCCGCAATTTACGGGTTACGGGTCGGGTCGCGGGTCAAAAATAATTTTTTTTTGCGGGAATTGCGGGTTGCGGGTCGAGTCGACCCGACCCGACCCGTGAACATCCCAATTATTTATTGTTATGTTTCCTAACAAATTTTAATTAATAAAAATATATAGTATCAAACTTAATTATAAAAAATGACAGCAAGACTTACTGAAGACGGGGTCATCCTCCCCAACGACGGGGTCATTATCCTCCACAATCATCGTTGACCTTGAATCAACTATTGTAAAAACGCTTTCTCCTTTAATAAATGCGAGATTGGTGGTCCCATATAATTCCTATAATGGACAAAAAAAATTCAAAAAAGTTATGTCAAAATTAGTGAAAGAATTATAGTATTTCTTAAACAAACTCGCCATAATTGTATGCTTTTCAATTTTCACAACATTTGGACTTCCAAGAACAGGATATATATATTTTCAGACAATTCATTTTAATGTTTGGCTGAATTGCATAAAAAAAAAGGCAATTCATTTGTATATCTAGTACCTAAGCATATAAATGCAACAACTTTAGCAAATTTTCATAGCTTTCCATAACATACTTACTTTATCTGGTGGGCTAAGCATTTGTTTTAGCGTCTCTTTTGGCAAGTGATTGCGCATCATGGCTATTTCCTTGTGCTTCTGGATACAATCTGGCCGGCTCCATAGAGACAGTGAAGGTGATACCAAATTCGACTGCTCCAATTGCTTGTTGTGCACATCAACGGAGCCAGGAAAGTTAAGTGACTGCAAGAGGATAAAAACTAATCAAAACAGATGTAAGTTGTATTTTAGTCTAAGATGAAGAACTTTGCTTTTTGTACCTTGCCAGCTAGCAGATGCACATCTTCCCAGATCAATTTATAAGGATATGGTTTCTGATCAAGTCTGCAATTAGAGTATAAGGTTTTAAAAATAAATAAATACATAGGAATCAAAAGAAGCTAGGAAAGTTGGGATTAAAGAGTGATAGGGTACATTGGCAAAAACAAAATGATAGGGTAGAAAGAACCTTTGAGTTCCCTTTGGAACGATTAGAATCATGAGCTTGGGTTTAAACTGGAGAGCTTTGTCAATGAACTGGTTTGCCAATGTTGCCTTTACTCCAAATGGAGGATTAAGCCCAATAATCTGAGCGTCATAGAGGCAAAAAAAAAAGAAGTTTGATGTCCTGGAAGTGTAAACACATAATATCGTGTGCAGAAAAACAAATTCTATAGGAATTACTGACCAATCGAGAACCTATTGGCAAAGCTTCAAAAGGAACAGAGAACCAGTCCTCCTCAAAGTTGAAGTCATTCTGCAAACAAGAGGTCCAAGGTAGTGTTTTCGATTGAAGTACGCTTATTATATGATGATTAGAAAGCTAGTAAAGGGAGCAAGAAATGAACCTACTTTCGCTTGACATATGGCATAATTTTTGAAGGAACACTTCTTCCCTACACTTTCAAGTTTCTTGCTCATCAAACAGCTGAAGTCATTAGAACCACAGGAGAAGTCCACAATCTGCTTTAAGTAAAACAGTTAGGCACAGTAATGTAAATCTTAATCACACAACAATTTGTCTACAAATTCAGACTATAGGCATGAGCCAGCTTTACTGACTGGTTCAAATCAATGCTAGTGATTTACTCATTGCATTATGTTTGACAGGGTGTGGGAATTGCTCAAGATTGCAATCTCACCATGTCACCATCTTCGGCATACCATTGCAGCATATCAACAATCTTCACAAAAAAAAAAAAAAAATATGTTAGCATTGAATACAACGAGAGTTGTTATAAGGATGCAAAATATTTTGTCACCTCTTGAAGCTTGTCCAATTTAGGCAACAGATCATCATCCCGAGCCCGTTGCGGAACATTCCTCTCACTATCAGTCTCGAAAGAAATACCCCTAGCAACAACAAAATACTTTGTATCAATAAATGTAGTGAAAGGTCAACCAGGGGGCAATGAAAGAAATATGATATATGCATGTTTACCTGGGAACGTGAATATTCCTATCCTCACTCTGGCCATAGACAAGACATTTATGTACAGGACATGTAGTTACTTCGGCCTCAATTTTTTTTGCTTGAGTGGCGTTCTCCGGATATAGAACCTTTGCAACAGATTGGAAGTGGCCACGCGTGGCAGAAACACAGGAAAAGACCTACCAAGAAAGAACCCACCTCTATTAGTCCTACTGGCTGGGCAAAATTGTGGGAAAATGCACATGAGAATACAACATAAAGTTGTTAATCATGAACAAGACACAATTAAAGTCCAGCGAACTGTTCAGCATAATCTTGTAAGTCTAATTATCCGAAGAACTTCAATACCTCTGCACCAGAGTCACTACCCGAAGATCCCAGCTTCCCACAAGCAAGGCATTGATGCTGCTTATATTTGCAATCATTGCAAAAGAAGACTGGCATAGCCTGCAGATGCATAAGCAACAATCAAGACTATACCAAGATTAAATTTTTTTTTTTTTTTAGATTATAGGTGAAAAGGAAATAATGAGAAGTACATCCACTTGAGCTTGAGAAAGGCCTAAAGAACCACAATTATACTCTCCAGAAGCTATGGTTGGATGGAAGGATCTCATACACGGCCCTTCACAGCTGTAGCAAAGTAAAGGATATTGTAAGACTCTAAGAGAAGGGTGTAGGAATTATTCAATCATGTATCATATTTTTCCCGTACAAAAATACTTGAAGACTGTAGAAAGGAATATAGACATTAGCCTCACATACAAAATCAAATGAGATTAAAAGAATATTCATTGTCTGATTATGCCACCCTACATGTACAATGATACTGTATAAGAACAAGGGAGGCATAGGTATGTACTCTATAAGTACAAACAAAATATTATAATAATAATACTAACTGAAAGCAGAAATGCAGCTTCAAATAACAAGATGAATCTGAATCAAATGGAAACTGTAATTCTTCAGAGAGTTAAGCTTCTGCATATCATTAATAGTATGCATCTTGATCCTTGTATATATAGCTCCAATTAGATCAAAACATTACAAACTCTAATCCTCCCTTATTGACAGCTCATTAGAATCTGATATAAAGGGGAAAAAAAATCTTCCAGTCAGAAGAATTATCCTTCTGTATCCAATTATGCTCCTCGCTCTTCAGACTTTAAACCATCTTCACTCTATCTTCATTATATATTATTTCAATAAATGAAATACATGTATCAGTCAGAACTCTAGATGACCAAAAATTATAATCATCTCAAATCTTGATTTTGGTTTAAAATTGCTAGAACATAGTTTTATATGACTATGTGAGCAACCTATTAGGATTCAACCAAACTCTAAAATCAAGTCCTTAACTTCGCAGAGGATTCATTTCAATTCTGCAATGTATACTGTAGAAGAAGTATGAATACTGTCAAAAGTTCATACACCCAATATCCATGTAATCAATTTGCCTCAAAACTGTGATAATGAGGTAGCAAAAGCAAGGCATGGCGTTCTAATAGCCATGAAAGTGAAACCACAGACATACCAAAGAACATCACCATCAATGTCACGTATGTCACCAATAACACAACTACCCAATAGTTGCAGCTCTTCATCATCTTCTAATTCCTCCTCTTCATTGTGTTCGTGTTCTTTTCCTTCTGCATCATCGTCTTTTCCATCTACCAGGTTTTCCGTTTCTTTTAATACATCAGGGACATCAAGATTTTCAGCTTCTTTCAAATCCTTTTTTACTTTTGACAAATTAAGAGAATTGTGATCTTCTTCTTCTTCTTCAGGTTCCTCTTCTTTTTCAGGCATCTCTTCTTGTAATAGATTAAGAGACTCAATGTGCTCAGCTTCATCCACCACAAAACTGGGTTTCTTCACAGGTTGTTCATCCTGTCAGTGAAATGAAGACATAAGACTTTTTAGTGTTATCTTACATATGATATAGTAATAAACTAATAATTATAGGCATAGACCATGAAGGGGAAACATCTGACCATGGTGCTACCGAATAACTTCTTCTTCTTAGGCTGCACTCCAAGAATTGCACACATGTACTGTCAACACAATGCTGATGTCAGATACTATGGAAACACCATAAAGAAAGAGTCAAAGAAATTTTGGTATCACCCCTACACTATGAAACATCAACAAAGCATAAACCCCAGGTAAATAATCTACCTCAGTTCACTAATCTGTTAAGATCTATAAATTTTGATAATATTCAAGTAGTTTAAACCTTGAATTACAATGAGCTCAGAAGTTAGGAACTGATTGCAATTACCTAATCCATTGATAGAAGCACAACCTAAAATAAGGTTAAATTATTGAAGAATATATTCTAGTTCATGAACAAACAATCTTCAAAAGAACTTTGTATGAAATTGATCAAGACCTGACCTCCCAGCAAGCCATACTTGATTCAATTTCTAATTAATCAAATGAGATAACTTCCCCCTCAGATTCTGGAAGGATGTAATCCAAAACAAACCTCGGACTGTGGAAGTTCGATGTCACTCTCAAAAGCATCTTTAACCAATCCAATATGATCAAGAATATCCTGCTTACATGGTTGAACAACAGATGAACTGCAATGTCCAAATTGGCAATTCCACTTCAGTAAGGACCAGAAATATCAAATAAGAGACTTATAACAATTTCAAGAACAAGGTAAGAAACCTGAAGGCTCTGGCCAAGTTGTTCCATATACACTGAGCAGGCGCCTCGGGGTTATGTTTAACAAAGTGGAGAAAATGAAGAGTGACCAAAGTTGACATGCTGATAACCTCAAAACGCTTCCTTGGTTTCAGAAGCTTGATCCAGTATTTATCCTTGCACAGTACAGAAACCTCAGGCTGAGCGGAAGAAATGTTGTATTTCCATGCTAAAACTTGCTTGTAAGTTCGCTCAAGCCCATCACTAGTCGTTCCGTCCAGGTAAAACCGTGCGTTCATCTCAACAGAGACATCAAGATCAAGAGCATCCCCCGTCCAACACAGAGGTATACATGAAAACGAGACAATCTGATCTCTTCCATCTACAAGCTCGTAATTTGTCACAGAATCAGGCAAGAACTCGTCATCTTCATTTGACGATGCCATAGTAGAGAACACCTTTTGTCTTCCGAAACAAGAAATTGCGGAATGCTGTTTACCGAGAGATCTACAGTGAAGTTCAACGTTTATTAACAGTTTTGAAAACAAAACATACGTATAAAATGCTTATTAAGCTCCAAGTCCGACCGGTTGCCAGAATCGGCTACTATTTGTACGATTTTTCAAGAAATGGGACTACAACAAACAAAAAGATTCCACTTTTATGTTAGATTAAAGCTCCAGAGAGCTCGCACAACAAAAATCAGACAGAAAAAACACCATGTACATGTGAAAACCTACATTACTAGGGGAGTGTGACTTCCTCCCGATTTTCTGATTTCGCTTGAAGTAAAAATACAGGTAAAATCATGAAGAAGAAAAAATAAGCCGAAGAACAAACAATTTTGCTTTGAGTGATAACGGCAAGGAGAGAGAAAAGAAGAGCATACCATTTAGTAGTAGTTTCAGTGGGTGTAGGTGTTCCAATGGCGGGAAGGAGAGAGAAGAAAGCTACAGCGAAAATGCGAGAAGACGTCTATATTAACTTTTTTTTTTTTGAGACAACAAAAATTAGGCGGAAGGAACTCCCACTGTTTCGGGTCGGGTTATTTCACTTGGATTATTTTGGATCCGTCCGGATCTTCTACATCCCACGCTGCAATCTACTGTTCCATTATACTTTATTTAATTATTTAAATTATTAAATGATGATAAAAAAAATTTCAAAAAATATATTTATATTCTAAATTCTTATTCTCATATATTTATAGAATTTGTGATAAAAAAGTCATTATTTTTATTTTCTACATTAAAAATTATTAATATAAGCGATTTTCTAAATTTTAAAAATATTGGTTAGAAATTTGTATGATAAAACTCTATAAATATATAAGAATAAGAATTTAGAATATAAATATATATTTTTTTTAATTTTTTTTATCATTATATGATAATTTAAATAATTAAATGAAGTATAGTGGAGTATAGTAGGTTGCACCGTGGGAAGTAGAAGATCCGGACTAATTTACGATCGGGTATAGACCTTAAAATTTTTCGAGCACAAAGGCCAAATTTGAAAATTTGCAGAAAATCCAGGCCGGGCCACCCTGCCATTTGGGCTATTTATCTTGACCGTACCCGGATTCTGGGTCGGGCTGCTCGAGGGCTAGCCCATTAACAAAACCTGATTTAAAATAAAATATAATAAAGTCCTAATACGAATAAAAAATTAAGAAATATTTTTAATTATTCTATAAATTAACATTAACTTAGTATAAAACTCAAAATACCATTAAAATCTGACATGTGTGCATAAAATCTACATTAACTTACCATGTCCGGCCCAAGTTATACAGGGACGGGTAGGCCTTGCCCGGATGGGCTTAAACCTATGCCCAAACCTAGAGTTGTGGTGGGCGAGCCGGCCCGATTTCTTTCAGGTCTAATCGGATAGGGTCGTTTTGAATATTCAGTTTATCAGAATTGGTCAAGTTCGATCTATCATTTCAAATTTCGAATGGGTTAGATTTCTTGCTGAGTAAGATCTCGGTTGAATTGGACTGATTTTCAATCGAGTCATATTTTAATTAAATCTATCCTAATCAATATAAATCTTCTAAACCTGAAACAATTAAGGGCAAAATTGTCATTAGGAATTTATATCTCAGTCACCCTATAAAACATGAATCTGGATTATCCGATTAAAACACTAGAAATGATTCTAACTTCTAAGCTATCCGATTAAAAAAAAATTTAAAAAAAAATTACTTTATTTTTTAAAGTCTTTTTACGTATGTAAAATGATATAAATCGAGTATGAACATAAGACTATAAAACGTGAACATGCAATACTAATATGTGAACGTACCTATATTATATGTGAACTTATTCTAAATTTTTTGAAGTTTAAATGTGTATGGTTATATGTGAATAGTCCTTGTAATAATGTGTGTGGTTATATTTTTTATTTTTTTATTAACTATAATTCGGGTCAGGCCTTGTGGGCATACGGGTTTAAGGGCTTACCATGCCCGACCCAAGTTATACAAGGTCGGGTAGGCCCTGCCCGGATGGGCTTAAACCTATGCCCAAACCTAGAGTTGTGGTCGGACGGGTCGGGCGGACCGGCCCATTTTCTTTCAGGTCTAGTCGGGTAGGGTTGTTTTGAATATTCAGTTTATCACATTAAGTCGGGTTAATTGGTCAAGTTCGGCCTATCATTTCAAATTTCGAATGGGTCAGATTTAGTGTTGAGTAAGATCTCGGTTGAATTAGACATGTTTTCAATCGAATCATATTTTAATTAAATCTATCCTAATCCATCAATATAATAAATCTTCTAAACCTCAAGCAATTAAGGGCAAATTTTTCATTAAAGATTTATATCTTAGTCACCCTATTTTTAATGGATTTGAATCAAATGAAAATGGAGCGTATCATGAAAACTATGAATGAATCTAGGCCATCCGATTAAAACACTAGAAATGAATCTAAGTCATCCGATTAAAAAAAGAAAAAAAAACGATAAGGCCATAAAACGCATGTAGAATGTCATAAAAAAAAATTATTTTTGACGTATGTAGAATGATATAAATTGAGTATGGACATAAGGCCATAAAACGTGAACATGCAATATCAATATGTGAATGTACCTATATTATATGTGAACGTATACTAAATTTTCTATAGTTAAAATGTGGTTATATGTGAATAGTCCTTGTAATAATGTGAACATGTGTACAAAATATGTGGTAAAATGTCAAGTGTCGTGTTTTTGGCAATAACAAGCGAAAAAATAAAAAAAATACCTTTTTTAAAGTTGTTTAACGCATGTATGATGATTTAATTGAACATAAACATATAACCATATATAAAACATGAACAAACAATACTAATATGTGAACACACTTGTAATGTATGTGAACGTATTATAAAATCTCTGAACTGAAAAGATGATAATATGTAAACATGTCTTATAATAGTGTGAACATATGCATAAAATATGTGAACGTAACGTAAACAAATCAAATGAGGTGGTGTAATTTTGGTAATTTTTCATAAATTACAAAAGTGCATCGCTATCGTGAAAAAGTGCATTGCTAAATGCAAAAACTGCATTAGTATGCCGAAAAAGTGCAAGCAAAAATGAAGCCAATAGGGCACAAGCTCCATGTTCGGTTCATTGTAAAAGTGCATCATTATGGTGGAAAAGTGAATTGCGAAATACAAAAAATGCATTACTAAACCAAAAAAGTGTATCAACTTGGGCGTCTAATTGACTCGATTCTGATTGAACTCAATCACCCAAAATATTTGGGTTTAGTACTGCACTTTAATTTTTGGTACATAGTAATGCACTTTTTTCACCATAACGATGCACTTTTGTAATTTCCGAAAAATTACGAAAATGTCACCGCATCCCTAATTTCCGAGAATATCAACCTTTGGATCTAAGAGATCCAAGGGTTCTAAACACTCCTTATTTTATAGGATAAGGAGTTGTTTTATTTGAACCAAACTCTCTATCTATATACTCCTACAAGACCTATATAGAGTTAATTAAGGCCACATATTTTTTTTTGGAAATATGAGGTATGTTTATATTTCTTGATTAATGACGTCCTTAATATGCTAAGAAAATCATGCATATATTTTTTAATTATGGATTTTTTATATTAAATCTCTATCCATGAGAATGACAAATATTAAATATAATTTTAGTATTCATGTTACCCTATTTTTTAATTTGATATCTCATAATAAATTAATTCAATATCTCGATCTAAATAAAATAGTAATTTAATATTCCTGTTACCCAACTTAATTAATAATTATTCTAAATTTTCATAAATTATTCTTCATCGCACTTTTGTCATTTCGAGTTTGGATTGAGTACAAGTTTAGATTGTTAAAATTTACGGATCAATTAGGTAGGGCCATTGCAGGATTTCTTTTTGGATTGTCATGTCGATTTAACGGGTCAAGATTAACGACTTTTTTAAGATTATTAAACTATTATATAATACTTAAATTTTTATCTTAAGAAAATTTCAAGTTCATTTTCATTCTAATTTAAAATTTGGTTTTTGTATGACTAATCCAATAATATTAGTGATAACGGAGATTTGGTCGTGCAAATCACAGCTATGCAAAAGAATCCAAACTAACTAAGAAATGTATTCTTTAGGAAGTTCGTATCGAATCCGCAGGGAGGTAAATTGATTGCTTTGTATGTTATTTATTTCAAAATAAAATAGCAAATAGATTTTGTGAATTATGACTAATTATCAAGCATGAAAAACTAGCAAAGTATAAAGTTGGGTTTATCAAGTATGGGAAAATACTTAGACAAACAAGTATCCACATTCAACTGATATAAAAGCAGTAATATAAAGAAACTAGGTCTCCAAAAATCTCCAAAATATCAAAGATAGTTGAATATGAGAGATGCAACTCTCTAAAAACCTTAATATAAAGAAACTAGGTCTCTAAAATATCCAAATGAACACAAAGTCGGAACAAAGCTGATAAAAGTAAATTCCAATTAGAACATATCACGTGACAAATACTCGGAATAGTCGGTTGTTAAAGGCCACGACGTCGCTTGGTAGGCGGCGGTCGCTGCCAGCGCCAACACCAGAACACTGTAATTGTTATTCAATAGTATACATTATTTATGTTAATACATTTCTACTAATACTAGCTAGTGAAAACCATTGAATAAGTTTAGTTATTCAGGATGAATAATGTTATTTTTCGACATATCACTCCATTAAATACCATATTCAATCAAGAAACAATGATGAACTAGTTTAGATGTATTCGAAATCTAGTCAATAACCTCTTTCCATTGTAGATCTTGATGAACTTCTCTTCAACATCTCCGAAAACAACTATCAGTATCTTCAACATCAATTTATTGAACAAATTGGAATGTCGAATGAAGTTTGTGCAATTTGTTCTTAATGAATGACGGTTTACATAATATGATTTTCAATCGGGGAAATTCATATTTTGTATGATTCTAATTTTGATTTTCACCTTTTTTTATTTCTTTATCCTAAAAATTAGTCACCTTCCTTTTTCATACTTACGTGGGAGTGATCCCCGACTCCCTCCCTAATTTTCTAATTATGATAATGTGAGTGGGTAAAATTTAACCATCATTATTATTTTCTCCATCAATCGCCATGACGATATTTTATTTATTATGCTTTTTATATCTTTTAGTATTTTATTTAAAATTAAATATGGTGGTTATGCGACATACTGTAACATTTTATCTTAACGAATTAAAGATAGAACTTTCGATTGGTGTAAGAAGCAAGCTATCGCTTGCTTGGGCTGTAAGGAATTGGGCCGGCCAAAAGGGAGAGGATTTTCTGCCTCTCTCTCTCTCTCTCTCTCTCTCTCTCTCTCTCTCTCTCTCTCTTCCATTATAAATACACTTCTTCGTTGTTTATGAAGAGCATATGAAAACACACGCTCAAAGATTGAATAGGTTAATATTCGCTTAGCTTATTTGATTTTGAAAGACTCATACTCGCGGAGTTTTATAGCTTTATTGTCTTTACCTTGACGCTCGATCGACTATTGTTCTTTTGACTTAGGCGTCGGAGGTGGATTAGGTGTTCCCCACTCCCTATGCCCGTTTTTTTTGCGGATTTTAGGTCGAACATGAAGTTGGAACAAAAGGTGAAAAAGAGAGTTAAAAGGAGCAATTAATTAGTGTATTGAAAGCAGAATTTTTGTGCACTAATAGATGAGATAATTAATTATTAACCTTGAATTGAGAGTGATCTAATGCTCAATATCTAACCACACATTGCACCCTATTTAGTATTGTATCGGAGCGCCCCTATGTATATATATATATGATACGTTTTATATCTACATTTAGTAAATCGAATCAAATCATACTAAATTAAAATCTTTAGTTTCTCTGATTTAGTAACCCATATGTTTGTATAAATAGGCAAGTTTCAAGCACATAAAGTAAAGGTACAACCCTATAAGCGTTTTTCTTCATTGATTATAGTTTGATTTTTTAGATCATACTAGTTGAACAGGCCCGTGCATACGTACGGGGCATTTATTTTACATGTATTTATTTTTTAGTATTATTTTATTGTTTTAGAAAGTAAACTGATGCGAGCTTAATTCGTAAAAGTTATAACAATTGAGACATCTAATTTTGTATGAATTAAGAATGCATATGAAAAAAAATTGTTATTTTTTACACCTAGTACAAAAATTGTGAGCACCTAATATAAAAAGTTTTCAAACATAATTTGTCATTAGATATGAAGGGTTTTGTAAAGCTAGAGCGGACCACATTCATCTTTTCCATTAAATAAATAGCAACGAGTGATATTGCTTCTCCCTATATAATTAGTATTTCCCTGATTGACAATAATTATATGAAAATTAGGAGGTTAGTAGATATATATATATATATATATATATATATATATATATGTTTAGTATCTAGAGAAACCCCTTATTAGAGAGAAACGAGAGCCATTATTAGGAGCGTCGGATTAAATAAAACTAAGGGTTGAGATTAAAAAAATAGGGTGTACAATAATTATCATGTTTCAAATTCCTAAAATATTACCATATCTAAATTCCTCTCTCCTAATATTGTCATATTCTGATTCTCTATCCATTTTGACTCTCTCTCTCTCATTATATAAAAAAAAACGTCCATTGGAGAGAAATTTGTAGCTCTCACCAGATCTAGAACCATGCCATTGGAGACGATAGCAAACTCTTTGAATCGCCTTCCCAATTTCAAGTTGATATCGATTGTTTGCCCCATTGGTGTACATAAATCGGTAAGTTTTGATAAGTTGTATATAAACCTTCCCCAACTTCTTCCTCTTTTTCGCCAATTTTTGTTTGCTAGGGTTTCATTTTCGGTGAAATTGGTCTTAACTTTATGAATTATTTGGCTTAATTGATTTTTTTTGTAATCGAAAGCGGGTCTTGAATATGGCTTAATTGATTTTTTTAGATTTCAATTTTTTTTGTACTCGAAACTTCTCAATTTTTTGTTGATTTGATTTTTTATTCGTACTCGTCTAGTAATTTGGCCGATTTCGATCTTCACATGTTAATTTGGATGAAATGTTAAATTGGTTCATCTACTTGATTCACCATGATATATCTAATCATTTTGTTATAATGTGAACTAATTAAGACAGGAAATTTCTCCTTATGGGATCGAGCGATGAAGAAAGAGGAGTGTGATTATAGTAGAAAGAAGATGTTCATAAGATTCGCCAGTGTTACTGTTTAGATTACTTTGTTTATAGGTTCTATATTTATACTTGCAAATTCGAGTTCTTTATACACATGTTCAAAACTGTGAAGTTAATATTCAAATATATTGTGTATATGTTCGAGATTTTGTACTTAATATTCATATATTATTGTATAAAGATTCGAGTTCTTTTGTAAACATGTTCAAAACTGTAAAGTTAATATTTAAATATTTTGTATACATGTTCGATATTGTGTACTTTGTATTCAAATATATGATATACATATTCGAGTTCTTTATACATATGTTCAAAACTATGAGGTTAATATTCAAATATATTGTGTAAATATTCGATGTTGTACTTAATTCAGATTTATTGTATACATATTTTGTATTTAAGATTAAGATATACTGTAAATTTTTAACACATGTTCGAGAATGTATACTTAATATTCGATTTCATACTTTGTTTTGTTCAAGATCTACACGCAAATATTCATATATAATTACAATTATATAAATCACTCCTACAATGACATATTCGAAAATATGTTATTAATATTCGTTTACACATACTGGTTTGTTCGATATTTAAATTAACATATTCAGATATAAACACATGGCAACTACAAAGTGGACTGTATATTTCAACCACGAGAAATTCGAACAATCTTTGAACAATATTCAGAAAATATTGAAACATATTCGACCAAATACAACATAATTACGCCAACAATAATTAATCAAATTTTAAATTTTAAATTTTAATTTTACGCCAAATAGAAAATGGAAGGTCTGATTTTTATTTTTAAAAAAATCTAAAAAATCCCTATAATTTTGCACTTTCCATTTTAGAAATTAACTAGCCATATTCAATTATTTAATCCCCATATTTGTTATTATGCACCATCAATCATAACCATTACTCTTCCCAAATCCAACGGCTCTTATTACGACTTTCGTTTCTTCACAATTTGCGTTTCTCTGGAGCCCTCCCCTATATATATATATATATATAATAGTTGGAGGACTACAACACATATTTACAATGGTTGGAACATCAAAAATTATTTGTGAATAATGATATAGTTATGTGAATGCTTATTTGTGAACAAAACATATCTACAAAGCATGATAGGTTCCTTTGAGTTAGAGACAAAAAAATTAGTGCTGATAAATTTGCCGAAATGGTTTTGTACATCCCATTTCTTACAAATTATGATGGTTAATCTTGTGTTGAATTGGCACCTTCTTTGAGGTAATCTATAAAGATTGGAGGATGTAGCCGCTTGATTAGAATGTTCTAAAAAACGCTAGGTTGACGCTGGGCGGAGAGGGACCGCCTAGCGCCTAGACGGCCTGAACGGTGGCCTAGGCGGTCCTAGACGGGTGCCTAGGCGGCCTGGACGGCTAGGCGGAATAGGACCTTCCAGCGCCTAGGCGGGGCCTAGAAGCGATTTTTAGAACAGTGGTTGTAACTCTTTGCCAAGGCTGAGTTGGTTTGGGACTTAAAAGACAACGTATGCACTACAAGGTTTCGTGGAATTGGATGGTTGGGATAATCGGTTTGGTGGAGGTATATATAGAAGTAGGAAATGTGCATTAATATTGAAAGTCAAAGTAGTAGTGGAGGTTACAATATACAATGGTGGTTTAACTTTTCCTTCTAATTAGGGGTAGTAATGGATATGATTCTATTGTTTAATGTGATTTTATTATATTAATTCATTCACATAATTTTGTATTGACTTCAGTAGGCGTTACACTTGCAATGCAAACGTTACACTTGCAATACAATTCACTATTTTAAATAGGGTAATAATGTGGGGTTGGAATTATGTGATTTGAGTGAGCCTAATATGAAAATATTTATTATATTAATTATTCAATACAATGTTCTATTTCATTCAAAGTGGACTGTGATGATTTTACCTAAATAAAATTGGTTAAATAAAACTTCACCAGTTTTTTATGCATTGAATATTCTATTATATAGCCATGTTGTATCATTAACATACTCAAAATATGAAAACAAATTTGAATTTAGCACTTTAGGAGTTATAAAAAAATTAAACCGAGGAAGAAATTGAATTATTTTCTAAATCTAACCCTTGTATGAAATTGGTTGTTCGTAAGTTGGTTTTAGTTTTTGCTACATGACTTATATTTTATTTTACATATTTTTAATATCAAACCCAAAATAATCAGTCCTTTAATATAATTTTAGCAAAATAAATATTGTCAATTTAGTTCTTTAGCTATAATAGTTTTAACAAAAATCCAATTTGAACTTTGTCTGTTAGCTATAATAGATTTCTTTTAGAATGACATTAATGTGTGTAAAAAAAATTGGCCAAATCAAAATATCAAATATATTGAGAATAGACACATTAAACATTGATGTACAAATGTACACTTAGAATATATTGATTATATACAAATGGTAAAAGGGGCTGAAAATGATTATTTCGAGACTCGAACTTTAGACCTTCATTACAAAGGGCAAAACCATAACCATTAGACTATAGTGCTCATCTTGACATATAATACAATTGATTTATTATATTTAAAATTTTTAATAAGTGTAATAAATGCACTTCGTACACAACTTTTTATTGTTATATATAGATGTTTATGATTTATCATTAATTTATGTGAAGTTCTATGTCAATGCTTAATATTATTGTAATTTATCTAATTAAATCATGTGTATATTATTCATATAGTAATATATTATAGGTTTAATTCAAAATAATTTTGAACTTAACTTTATAGTAAATGATGGTGCGCAAAATGGCAGAATAAGAGGTGGGATCACGGTACAAGGATTAACGGATCCGGCGGGGTTTCCAAGGTTAAACTCGGGTCCCATTGTCGTACCCATCTCAAAAAACAAACTAATCCCTACCTTTGTGAGGCCTCGAAACCTCGACAACGAGGTCTAAACCTCGTTGCTCAAAAGCTGACACGTCCACCCCGTCTAAACCACTTAGCGTTCATCGCTCCTCCAACCAATAATCTACTGCCTCACACTTGACCAATTAGAAGGCTCGATCTCGGGCGTCCCACATCGAGCAAGCACCAAAACTCGACTCCTCAAATCTCTATAAATAGAGGAGAACCTCGTAGGTAGCAAGTGGCCGAAAACATTTTGAACTCAAGAACTATCTTGCTCGTTGAAGATCGACGTGTTGAAACATCGTTAAAGACCACGCTGCAGACAAGTGAAGGTCTACAAAAAGACTTCAAGTCACCCAAAGAAACCCCGCCCTAGTCAAATATCTTGTTGTATCACCTCGCAGACCACAACCATCACGCGCTAAATCGACTCCTCGACCTCGCTACCAGAGCTCGACACATAACTTGGGGGTGATAGAATCCCGTTGTAACTAGGAGATCTCGAGCATTGTTAGATCGAGATCTCGTACACTCTAAAAGAGAACTAGAGCATAATCACAGATTGTAATCTCGTTAATTGTAACCTCGTGATCTGTAATCTCGTATTAAGGACATAAATAAAAGAGCAGGTGTCTGCACAATCGAATAAAATTAATCCCATTTCTTGTCTTCTAGCGTTGGTATGTTTCAGGGTTCATCACTGGCGCCGTCTGTGAGAACCTCTTCATCCTAAGCAGTTTCCCGATTTTTGAAAACCTTGGCTTTCGAATCCCTGAAAATGGCATGTCCAAATAACTTCCCCCAACACCCCGATAACATGCCCGAAACCTCGCAATGGATGAATGCGGGACCACCGGGTTGGAAGTTCGGAGTCCCTTCGGCATGGGCGTACAACGCGCCACAAAACCCTTACCCGTTCCAAGGGTACGAGTCGGGTGGTTGATATCTTGCATATAGGAGTAGCTTAGTTGCATGTTTTATATATGTTTTAGTTAGGTTTAGGTTATTTTTTATGTAGTTTTTAGGTTTTTGTGTTGTCGGGTATTACGCACTGGTTTGCTCGGTTTTACAGGTTTTTAGGTTCAGGAGCAGCAGAGGGGCGAGTACAGATGGACCATGGTGGTGGTGGACGAGTCAAGGAGCTAAGGAGTGTTAGGATGATGGATGAAGAAGAGCAAGAACCGAGCCAAAAACAGGCCAAAAAGCTCGGCTTGGATCCCGAGCAAGCGAGCCCGCGCAATCCCAACTGAGTGCTGATGTGATGGTTTCCCACACACTCACAAGAATACGAGATCTGTTGTAGTAGTAGATCAGGATCGAATCACGGGGATTATTTCTGTTTTAGTAAATTCTAGAAACAAGTTCCTAAGCCAAATATAATGATTTTTGGTGTAATTCTAACTACGAAAAACAAATAAAACAAGTAAATAATAAGAATGAAAAGTATATGAGAATGCAAAGTTCCAAGGCAAGGAATCACCACAATTTTGATCCATGGAATTGAAATCTCACTTCTACCTAAACTAAGTTGGATATTTTGTTATGAAGGTTATTGTCTAATGTCATAAATTAACTTTTCTCAAAGTTTATCTTAATGTACTTTCATAAAAATTAAGAACCCACTCTCGTGACGAAACAAAACCGATAGAAACCCTTTAAGCACTTATAAATCTAGATGGTAAACCAAACTTGCCCCACTCTCGTGATGCATCAAACTTGACTCAAACACCTAGAAGTTCTATGACAATTAACCACATGAGAAACTAATCTCAAGTTCAATTCTAGTTTTTCCATATAGATAAAACCACCTCTCGATGCGCTCTCTCTATTTTGTTTACTTACTTAGACTACCACTTCTCGATGCGCAACCTAAACAAGACTCTAACAAGTTTAAACCTATTAGATTAATCCCCTAGAATCAAATCATATTAATTTTCCAACTCAATTTAAGCAAAAGGTATTGAATCTAATCTGCTTCACATTGTTGGGATCAACCAAACCCTAGAACTATAGAGTTTAGCCTAGCATAATTAAATTCATGATGAAAGCAATAAATTCAAACATGGAATAGAAATAAGAACAATAATTGGAAGAGAAACTTACTAGAAATTCAATTGAAAGAACAAAGTAGATCCAAAGTACCAAACAAAAACTCCAAAGCGAAAGAGCGTAAACTAAAACCCTCGAAAATCTCTCCTCTCTCTACTTCAAATTAGAAATAATATTAATGCCTAAAAGTCCCTTAAAAGAGTTATCTAAAGATTATTTATATTAAAGGCTAAAAATATCCTAAAATATAACATAAAAGGTAGCCCCTCGCGCAAGAAAAGAAGTAACTCGCGGCTGTCTGTCCGCCGTCGACCGAAACGAGCACCGTCTCGACCGAGACCGTAACTCTCCTCTTCTTCTCGTCTCTGCCTTCATCTCTGGCTTGTTGGATCGTCTCTGGCACCTCTTTAACCTCATATTCTTGTCCCATGAGCATCTTCAAAGGCTTGTTTCACCTCTCCTTGACTCTTTTAATATCATTAAGCTCCTTAACCATCTTTAAGAGCCGAAAACACCTCCAAAAACCTGAAAATGCAAACAAAGCTTGTGTAGATAACCATACCACGAATAATACTAAAAATCAACACAAAATACAAAACCTAAGCTAGAAAAGGATGAAATCTAATCCTAAATGCTTATGAAAAACCATGCAAAACTAGATGACATCAAAATACCCCATACTTAGACTTTGCTTGTCCCCAAGCAAAATATTTTGCCTCAACTTGTTCAAATTCTCATAATCATGCTAATTGAAAATCAAAGACAAGTGCCATCATAGCATATTCATTATTATCATCAATACATGCCCTTCTTAGTCCCTAGACCTCACAAGGATAATGTGTTTCACTCACTTTTAATGTGTTTAGGGTAATTAATAAACGCTCAAATCTTAACTTTGAAAACCATCTACCATATGCTTGCATTAGAGTCCTAAATCTCCACCACTTGGGACAATGCACATGACATAAATCAAGAGGTCTTTTATTAGGTTGTAATGGGGCCAAGGTAAGAGAAAAGGGTAGGGAATAATTTGGTTTGTGGTGCTAAATCTGGGAAAGAGAAATCTAACCAAATTAAACAACACACCAAACTTAAGATTTTTTTTCACTTTCTTCTTTTTCACTACCTTCTCATTAGAAAACTTCAATTCCATTAACAACTTTATTTATTCAAACTCTTTCTTTTTTTTTCATTGCTTTTCTCTTCTTTTTTTTCCTTTTTTTTACTTACAACTTGCTTTATTGCAAACAATCACCTCCAATACCAAAACATACAACTTCTTCAAGCTTGACTCACACTTAGCAAATTTAATCAAATATCCTAATTCCCGGATGGGTAGAAGGCTAAAAATAGGCTCGGGATGCTTTTGTGGAGCTTCAAAAATAAGGCTATAAAAGGCTAGAACATGGCTTGAAACACAGAAAATTATATGTAAAGGTAGTCAAGGGATTATAGCTAACAAAACAAATGCCTCAATCATTTCTATTTCATGCACAAAAGTCATATATGTGGCCTTGAAAAAGGTTGTAACACAAGTTCTAGAGATTAAGTAATCAAAGCAAGAACACACACAAAGAATGCAAGAGGACACATTTATGAAGTCCATTAGGCCAAAAATTCTCACAAGGCTTTTTTGTCTAGGGACCTATTCAAGCTATAATCTTATCAATAACTCCATGCTAGGCAAATCATCCAAGAACAATCAATGCATTTTAGAGAAATTCAAAAACTTAGCATCATAGACAAATATCTAATCATTGTGGCCAATTTTTCAAGCAAGGATACTCATCACCTAATGATAAAACTCTTTTTGTTTTTTACATTTTTTTTTCAAACAAAATAAACATGCAAGAAAAATAAACATGCAATGCAATACTATCTAAAGTGAATACGCCCTACCCCATACTTAAACTCTATATTGATAAACAAGAGGGAGAACGAAACTCACAAGATCCTACTGAGGTGTGTAGTCAGGTGGTCGCGGATAAGGAGCCGCTGGATCATAGTAATAGCCAAAGGCGTGGTGGTACATATGTGCACTCATCTGCATAAGCTGGTTTTGCTGAACCTTCATCTCAGCTGTAAGACCCGAGATTTTCGTTCGCAAACTAGATAACCTAGTTCCGTTAAAATTCCTACCCCTTTAATAATCAATCTACCCTTTTATTCCTCATATTGGGCCAAAAGCCCAAGAATTGTGGACTCAAATGCCCGAACCTTACCCTTTACCTTTTACTCATCTTCACTATTGTTTTGTTTTTCCCTACTTTTCCTCCTTCCTCTTCCTTTGGGGCGCCGCTCGAGCACAATCAGGAGAGAGATCGGGAAATCGAGTTTGAGCTGTTCCACCCGACGTCGTTGGGCCCACGTTGCAGCCGGTAGGAGAGCTTTTCTTCGTTCCATTACGAGTTCTCAAGTTGGGGTTGGTACTCGGTTGCCCAACCTCCACAAGTCCGTCAATCTGTTGTGATTTGGCCACGAAAGTTGGTCTGGAGTCGAGCTGTCATTGCCACCTTCGCCCCAATCGGTGCATCTCCTTTCTGTTAGGGTTCCGCCGCCGAAAACTATCACGAGCTCGGTGCGTTATCCTCTGTTCGCCGACCCTCTTTCGTCGTCGGTAAGACTTCGGTCACCCTCTTCTTTTGTGCCTCCCTCTCCCTCTCCATTTCTCATGACCCTTCTAATTTGGGATGCCTCGGGGCAGATCTTGAGTGCTAGAGACAGGATTGTCGCCGATCGAGCCAATTGAAGCTTGCTGCTGTTCGTTGACAACCACACAAGGAGCGCGAGCCGCGTCTGCTGGATTGGGGCGTAGTTCGCTGATATCCGTCCTACAATAGAGTGTGAAGGTTGTTCAAGACGCCTACAATCAAGATCTGTCAGGTTTTGTGCGCCCCGAGGTTGAACGTTGTTCTTATTGTTCTATCACTTTGTTCTAGAATTAAAGTATTATCGTTGATATGTGTATGAATGATTGTGCGTGTGGCCTTGGACATCTCATTCCTGATCTGTTAAATGGGAAATTGCATTTATTTTGGTTTAGGTTCTTCATTGAAATGTTGCTTAGAATATTGTAATTGTATGGTGTAATCTGAGTAGTGTAGCCAAGGCAATTATTGTTGGTTGGTTTGTTAATTAGCCCATTTGTGAAATGAATAATTGGTTTGAAAATTTGGTATCGAATTTGACTAGTAATACGTGTTAGCTACTGAAATTGGTTCAATTATATTGTTGTCGTTGAATTTATTAATTTGTTCGTCTGGTAAGGTTGGTTTCGAAATTGTTGTGGTTGTTTGAATGTCTTGATTCAGTAGGTGGATAACTACTCTATGGATTAAATAGATCATTATTGTAAAAATGCCTCTTTTGAAGGGTGCTAGTAACTAGTAATCTAGATTGGAATCGAACGGGTGACAAGAATGGTTTGGGTTGGAAATTGTAAGTGTTCACCTAAAATCGACTAGGTCAATAATCATCGATTAGAAAGAGCCTTTACCTTTTAGGGCGTTAAGTTTTGTGTTTCACTTCCTTTCGGGTGTTATAGTTTTTGTTATTGAATTGTTAGGATTCGATAACGTTCGTGTGCGACTTGTTCGAGCTTCCTTTCTTCCGCTACGTGTTTGTGTCTCGCTTTCGAGGTAAGTTGTTCTGCAACTTGCTCGGTTTCTGTTCTAGTTCTTGTTAGACGTTATACTGTGCTTGTAGGATTGGTTTTAGGGAACTAGTCCCTACTGTTTGTTTACAAAAAATGTATTTTTATGTGATATGTATGATTCTTTTTTTTAATTAGTTTTATCGTATGTCAAATATTGTGAATGGTTTTGTAAATATAAATTGTGATTTGAGTGATGGTAAACGTCTTTGTGTTTGAGTCTGTGATTGTGACTGACTGTGTTTGTGACTGTGACTAGTAATTGTGTTTGTGAAATGTTTGAATGTTTGCTCTATGTTTTTATTTGAAAACCGGCATGCAAAGGCGAAGAAGGGTTGCAATGCTGGAATGACATGCAAAGGCGAAGAAGGGTTGCATTGTCACGTAGAATGCAAAGGCGAAGAAGGGTTGCATTGCCGAAAATTAAATTATATGGGTGCGTGTGTGTGTGGACGTGTGGAGGAGAGTTGTAGGTGAATATTATGTGCATGAAAATGTGTGTCTGCATGTACAAATGTGTTGATATGCATGTGTGATGATTATTTAGAAATTAGGTATGGACTGTAGTTGGTTTGTGTGTGCTAATCTTGGTTGTTGAGGGTTAGGAACTGTGTGTTGGTTTTAAAACGTCTTACTGGTACTGTGTGATTTCTAACTTGGATTGGAATGGGAGCTGACCCCTCGGGGACTTATTTTTCAGTTGCAGGTACGAAGTAGGAACCGTGAGGGATCCCTAGCATAGTGGTGGAGCGGGTGTTGGAGTACGTGTCAATAGGTTTAGAGTGTATTAAAAGTTTAGTTTCTCCTTTTATCTTGTTGAGTGGTGAGATTGTTTCAGAATTGAAAAGAGTTTTGTGTTGTGAAGTTTGATAAAAGTCGCCTTCCTTTTTAAGCTTAAGAGATGGGTTTTCATGTACGTTTTCTAATCTATTATTGAGTAAATACTAGTTGGATGTTTTAAACGGTTTTCTCGTCGTGCCCGAGTTGCAAGATCCGAGTGAAATTTGTTGTCTGACTAATCTGAGTAGTACCCGGATAGGTTCTACCACCGAGTAGCGCCCCGACGAAGGTCGGGGTGTTACATCAGCCATATTCCTCTCAAGAGCATCAACACGACCCATGAAATCCGGCTCAAAATGGCTAGTAGAAGGGATCTTTGGAGCCTCAAGCATCAACACATCATTGCCAACAGGCCCGACAACAATGGTGTCGTCATCACCATCCTCAGCTTCTAATTCCGGATGTGGAGGAAGTCGCTTCCCCGTCCAAGCCTCATACCACGACTTCGGGTCACTAGTACTGACGGGATGACCGGAAAATAGTTTGTGAACATACTTCCCGGAAATCTGGACAACGTTGGAATATCGTCCCTTGTCTACCGTAATCAAGTTAGCATTGATGGAATGTGCAATATCAAGAGTACAATGCTCCACAGTCTCGTACCGCGCCGTGTCTACCCGAAAATGGTGTGCTAACCGAGTGACCAGGCCGCCTATATGAATAGGACCCGAAGACATATCACGTAGTTTCTTAGCAAATTCATAGCCCAAGTTGAATGGCTCATTGTTCACTATAGCCCATAGACAAGCTAACTCTCCAACTCTCATCTTGTTGCTTTCACTCCTACCATATATGGTGTTACCCAAAAGGCGCTGAATGATCTTGAAACAAGGATGAACAATATCCACAGTAGTAAAATCCCTAGCCATACAAGTTGACTTGCCTGATATTTGATACCAAAACAATTGGAGATGTTTTGGAGTCTTCTTTTGAATGCGGTCATGATTAGGAAGACCCAAGATGTCATTCAAATCACTAAGTGTCAAAACCCGATCAACATTTCCCAAGCGGAATTTGAGAATGGTTTCTTTTGCTCTAAATGCGGGTCGACCATCTTCAAACTGGAATGTGCTTAACAACTCTGAAGTAAGCTGAGGGTGGGTGGGATTAGGGGTGGCAAATTCTGATCCGACCCGAAATAACCGACCGAACAACCCGATTCGAGAACCGATCGATATTCGGAAAAAATTACAAAATGAAATCTGAAACCGACCTGATCTGACCGATTCTAACCCGAACCCGAAAGCAACCCGTTTTAAAAAGCAACCCGAAACCGATTATATCCGAAAAGACCAACCCGATACTTACCCGAATCCGATCTACCAGAACCCGATTGTACCCGAACTGGTTGTATCCGAAAACCGAAACAATCCGAACCCGATTACACCCGAAACAACCCGAACCCGATTATACCCGGCACCTGGAATAATTCAAACTGAATTATACATTTATACATGACGCCTAGCCACGCACATTGACATAAAGTAATACTAGTATGAAATAAACAAGATAATTTTGTAGGAAAAGTTTAAATGATTTGTCCCTATAATAAATTAATAATGGTCAAACCATTAATTCACTACAATCAAATATAAAATTAGCAGTAAGTCAATAAGACAATAACCTAATTATGCTTCGATACTCAAATATCACACAATTGTTCCAGATCTTTTAATAAGATATGGATGTATAAAAAGAATAATACAAGTTATTCTTTAAAAGCTTGACATTCTAGTAATGTCACGTGGTGCAATTTTTTCAACAGATATGGTTTTTGTTTTATAATGTATTAGGTAGATATCATCATTCATCAAAAAAAACTATATTATTTAATAATAATCTATTAAGATCTTATTTATTTATCATAGTTATACCAAAATCAATATGAGATTTTATAATATTTATGTTTTGAGTTTTCAAAACTACTAGTTGATAGAAATATAAGATATTATATGTTATTAATATATAAGATCATATGGACATAAGAGATCGTATAATCATTTAGTTATAAAATAGTGTTAGTTCTCGCACCTTTTACGAAATTTTATAAAATTATTATATTATGTATTTGTACTTGTTAAATTTTGATCAAATTGATAATATAAACAAGAATATTTTAGAAAAAATATACATATCTTATCTAAAAAAACTACCGTTTCTAAAAATAATCATTAAAAATTGATATAAGAAAGGATATTTAAGAGTTATATATATCTTATATTCTTATCTAAAAAATAATATTTAGAAATAAATATAAATATAAATATTTAGAAATAAAACTAATTGATTTTTTTAACATATATAAATATAAATATTTAGAAATAATTCGATTAAATTTCAACTAATCAGCTTGATTTAAAAAATATGAATGATATATTTTAATATGGAATCATTTTGGGCAGGCAGAAATGGAACGAATAGAAAGGACACGAGAATAACTATCAGACCTATGTTATTTTAACCTCCGCTTTAGTATATATTAATGAATTAATGATTGAATATTTTAATAACTTTAGAACTACTTACCATAGTCTCATATAGTAATGGATTCCAATATTATTATTCATCACAAATGATATATTTCTTTAATAAAATGTAAAGATTTTATTTATTTATGTATATGATCTTGAAATTGTATGTGATTATAAAATTATTATTTGTGAACTGAGATCATTTTAAATTATTAGAGTATAACATCATATAATCATTATTTCTAACATGTAATTAGTTGATTGCAATATCATAAGAATTTTTTATGAATATAAAATCTTACATATGTTTAATAGCATACAATCTTTACTTGTGATTTGTGAAAATTGTATGATTGTATCTTATGAATTTGTAAATTGTGATCATCTATTAATTTGATTGACTTTTCCGGTCAAATATTAATTGATTTATTATACAAGTGGTAATTCATCTTTAAAAACTCAAAATGAAATTCAAATTCAAATACAAATAGTATATTATAAATAAAACAATTCTTAATATTATCATGACCCATTCATTAAAATCATATAACTTTTATCACTTAAAATACAGTTATTTTGAACTCTTAACATCGATTTAACCAAACACCGATTTAACCGAGCTGATTTAACCAAAATCCGATTCAATCGAAATCCGATTCAATCGAAAATTGCAAAAACTAACTCAACCCGAAATCGACTAAACCGAAATCCGGATTTTCTTGACCGATTTTGACCCGATAACCCCGATGTAACCGACAATTTACACACCCGACCCGATCCAATCCGACCCGAAATACCCAATTACCGATCATACCCGATACTGATCGAAACCCGAATGATCCAAAATCCGAATAACCCGACCGAAATCCGACCGATTTACCGAATTGCCACCCCTAGGTGGGATAAGGTGTTTGAACCAAAGACGTCATACCCATTATGTTGCAAAGCCGAGTAACCTCCTCATGGATCCCCAGAGTCTCCATGGATTCTTGATCATAATAGTGTGTCCCAACATGCACTCTAGCAAGATACTCTTTATAACGAGCCAGTTGCTCGCCTTTCAGACTAATCAATTCAGATTTACTTCTCTTTCGAGAACCGCTAGCCATTGATGGAGAAAAAAACCTACACACCAAAGATCAAACAACAACACAAGCTACCCACAAAATAAGAATAAAATCACTCAATCAAACAAACGGGTAGCAATTAGTGCACACATGTTGTTCGTCCTCAAATCAAGTCAAAGAACCAAAATCTCAAGCTCCAAAGCATACTAAATAACCACAACACGCAAGCAAACCTCAACCCCATACTTGAATCTTATGCTAAAAGAATATTGAAACAAGTGCTAATAGCAAAAAATTAGTGCATGCTCAAGCCAAGAACCAACCTTCCAACAACTTGAATCTTGAAAGCAACTCAAACAAAAAATTTAGCAAGAGTGAACCACGTTTGCCCACAATCAAGCATGAACATAAATTAGGAGCATACAAATAAGCAATAAATCCTCAATAATTTCGAAATTAATAACAAACCTTAAAAATCACCAAATTAATTTCGGATCTAAAAACCCTAAAATTGTAAATCCCCCAAATCAATAGTAAACATGGAAGTTCTAGAGATTTATGGTACAAATTCACTAGAACAACAAGGATAGGGTTGAGATTTTGTACCAAACTCAGCAAAAGGGATGAACTAGTCGGAATTTCGACCAAATACGAGCAGTTCGGCGAGCAGCCTGCTCTCGTTGGTGCCTTGCGTTGCGCGACTGGAGCGCGACTGGGCGGTGGTGCGGCTGGCGCGGCTGGAGGAAGACGCCGGTGGTGGTGCTGCTCGCTGCTGTGGAGGACGGCTCGAGCAATGGTGGGGCTGCTGCAGGGTGCTGCTGTTCACTCGTCAAAAAAGTATCGGGAGATAGCAGCCCCATTGTTTTAGTTTTTAGGTTTTACGCTTTAATTTTTTTTTTAATTTCTCGACCGAGATGACTCCCGTCTCGATCGAGACGGCCTGCCGAGAGCAAAGACCCTCGGGTCTTGATCGAGATGCCAAGCATTTCGACAGAGACGACTCCGTCTCTAAGACATCATGGCTAAATTCCGGATATTTTTTTTTGAATTTTTTCAAACAAGAAAAACTAAAATAAACTAAACTAAAATAAAATAAAGTAAAAAAAAAGGTGCTCGGGTTGCCTCCCGAGAAGCGCTTCTTTAAGGTCATTAGCTTGACCAAGTACCTCTTCTTAAGCATGTGGAATGAGTAAGTCTAAGGAAGACATTACCTCAATTGGCTCGGATGAATGATAAATCTTTAGGCATTGACCATTTACCTTGAATTCGCCTTTCTCTTCACTCCATATGTCGATCGCTTCATAAGGATGTACCTTCTTTACAAAATAAGAACCGTTCCATCTTGACTTCAACTTTCCAGGAAATAGTTTTAGGCGAGAATTGTAGAGCAAAACTGGATCGCCTTCCTTGAACTCCTTGGGAGTAATCCTCTTATCATGCCACCTTTTGGTTCTTTCCTTGTAAATCCGAGCATTCTCATAAGCTTCAAGCCTCAACTCCTCAAGTTCTTGGAGTTGCAATTTCCTCTTTTCACCGGCTGCTTCTAATTGAAAGTTAAGTGTCTTAATTGCCCAAAACGCCTTGTGCTCAAGCTCAACCGGTAAATGGCAAGACTTCCCATAAACAAGCCAGTAGGGAGTAGTACCAAGAGGAGTCTTGTATGCAGTTCTATAGGCCCACAAAGCATCATCAAGCTTCATTGCCCAATCCATCCTTGATCGGGACATAGTTTTCTCCAAGATGCTTTTAATTTTCCGGTTAGAGACCTCAACCTGACCACTTGTTTGAGGATGGTAAGGAGTAGCAATTCGGTGATTTACCCCATACTTCCTCAAAAGTGCCTCAAAGCTCCTCTCAATAAAATGTGATCCTCCATCACTAATAAGAAAACGAGGAACTCCAAATCTAGGGAAGATGGTGGACTTCATAAACTAGGCTACCACCCTAGAATCATTAGTGGGAGTGGCAATGGCTTCCACCCACTTAGAGACATAATCTACTGCCACATGAATGTATTTGTAAGGTCTGGAATTAGGAAAGGGACCCATGAAGTCGATTCCCCAAACATCAAAGAGCTCAACCTCCAAAATACCATTAAGTGGCATCTCATTCTTCCAAGAAATATTCCCTGCTCGTTGGCACTCATCACAAGACACAACAAATTTATGCACATCTTTAAACATAGTAGGCCATTAGAGACCAGATTCTAGAATCTTTGCAGTAGTCTTGAATGTTTTTGCATGACCCCCAGTAGGCAGAGAATGACAATGCTGGATTACACTCTCAACTTCTTCATAAGGAATGCATCTTCAAAAAATCAAATCACTACCCTGTTTGAAGAGAAATGGCTCATCCCAATAATATTGGCGCACATCATGTAGGAATTTCTTCTTTTGATGATATGTGAGGCCTGGTGGAAGCTCTCTACAAACAAGATAATTCACAAAATCAGCATACCAAGGAGTATCTTCATTAGAGAGACGTCTCACTTCTTCCATATCATGAGCCAAAGAGATGGCAAATAAATGATCATCAGGGAAAGAATCATCAATAGGTATTTCACTCTTTTTCTCCTCAATTTGCTCCAAAGGGAGCCTAGATAAGTGGTCAACCACCAAATTTTCATCACCCTTTTTATCCCTAATCTCCAAATCAAACTCTTGGAGCAACAAAATCCACCGAATAAGACGAGGCTTAGCATCCTTTTTCTGCATCAAATAGCGGACAACAACATGATCTGTATAGACAATGACCTTGAAACCCACCAAATAGGACCGAAATTTCTCAAAGGAAAACAAAACAGCAAGCAACTCTTTCTCAATGGTGGTGTAATTCATCTGAGCCTCATCAAGTGTCTTGCTAGCGTAATAAATGGCATGAAGCTTCTTGTCTTTCCTTTGGCCAAGGACAACACCAACAACAAAATCACTAGCATCACACATGAACTCAAATGGGAGGTCCCAGTCTGGAGATTGCATGATAGGGGCCGACACCAACTCCTTTTTTAACCTGTTAAAATGACTCAAGACACTCGGGAGAAAAATGGAAGGCTAAATCCTTCAATAATAGGTTAGTCAAAGTCTTAGCAATTTTTGAGAAATCCTTAATAAACCTCCTATAAAAGCCAGCATGTCCTAAAAAACTTCTAATTCCTTTTATAGAGGTAGGGGTGGCATCTTTTCAATGAGTTCAATTTTAGCACGATCCACTTCTATTCCTCTATTAGAAACTAAATGTCCTAGGACAATTCCTTCATTAACCATAAAGTGACATTTTCCCCAGTTTAGCACAAGGTTAGACTCTTCACATCTTTTCAACACTTTAGCCAGATTAATCAAACAAGTCTCAAAAGTAGTGCCATAGACAGAAAAGTCATCCATAAATACTTCCATAATATCTTCAATCATATCGGAAAATATAGCCATCATGCATCTTTGGAAGGTAGCAGGAGCATTACAAAGACCAAAAGGCATTCTCCTATAGGCAAAAGTGCCATAAGGGCATGTGAAAGTAGTCTTTTCTTGGTCCTCAGGATGAATAGGAATTTGCCAAAACCCACTATACCCATCTAAATAACAAAAATAAGCATGCTTGGCTAGTCTTTCAAGAACTTGATCGATAAAAGGAAGAGGAAAATGATCTTTTCTAGTGGTAGTGCTCAACTTCCTGTAATCAATACACATTCTCCACCCAGTGACAGTCCTAGTAGGAATCAATTCATCATTTTTATTTTTGACAACCGTTAACCAACCTTTCTTAGGCACAACATGGACAGGGCTCACCCATTTACTATCAGAAATAGGAAAAATAATCCCAGCATCAAGCAATTTTAAAATTTCTTTTTTCACTACTTCTTTCATATTAGGGTTGAGCCTTCTTTGGTGTTCTATGGTAGGTTTATGATTGTCTTCCATAAAAATTCTATGCATGCATAAAGATGGAGATATTTCTTTCAATTCATCAATAGAATATCCTAGAGCCTTTTTGTGATTCCTAATAACAACCAAAAGTTTTTCAACTTCATCATCATTCAATTTGGAATTCACAATCACAAGATAAGTAGAATTTGGTCCTAGAAATGCATACCTCAAGGTGGAGGGAAGTGGCTTTAACTCAAGCTTTGGGACGTCAAGCTCGCCCAATGGAATTTCAGGAGCAACACTTCCAAGCTCAGGTGCTTCAGGAGACACCTCTAAATCTGCAATGGCACAAGCTAGATGTCCACCTTGGCAAGTAGTGGTTAAGAAAAGCTCTAATGGATCATTAGAAACAATGGACATTAAGTTCTCTTGAGCTTCACTATCCACAATATCAATCTTATCACAATAATCATCAAAAGAAGGCGATTTCACAGATTTAGCAAAATTAAATTCGATCTTCTCTTCACCAATGGTGAAAGAGAGGATTCCTTCTTTCACATTAATCATTGTACCTGCAGTGGCTAAGAAAGGCCTACCAAGTATGATAGGAATAGGGGAAGCACCCTTAATATCTAACACAACAAAGTCTACAGGCACATAAAATTTTCCAACACGAATTGGAATATCCTCAAGTATACTTGCAGGGTGAGCAATAGATCTATCCGCCATAAAAAGTTGCATTTTCACAGGCCTTAATTCCTTCATGCCAATTTTTTCACAAATAGATAGTGGAAGTAAACTAACACTAGCTCCTAAATCACATAAGGCATTATAAGAATAAGCACCCACATTAATAGGTATACAGAAACTACTTGGATCTTGGAGTTTTGGTGGGAGCTTGTTTTGAATCAAGGCACTGCACTCCCGGTTCATGGACACCATATGACACTCATCAAGCTTCCTCTTGTTGGAGAGGATCTCCTTCAAGAACTTCACATAAGAGGGCATCTCCTTTAAAGTATCAGTGAATGGAATGTTGATATGCAATTTCTTCAATACTTCAAGGAAATTCCCATACTTCTTCTCTAGCAAAGCTTGATTCTTCCTTTGGGGAAATGGGAGTGGAGGAACATAAGGAGGTGGTGGCACATATGGAACCACCTTCTCCTTGGCGGAATTTGAAGGCGTCCCATCTTCTTCAACCGGGCCAACCGGTTTTGTTGTCTCCTTAGCTTTCATAGGCTCCTTTTCATTTTCATGTAATTGCTTGCCATTCCTCAAGGACACCGCTGAAATTTGGCCTTTCGGATTCTCTTCGGGGTGGCCGGGTAGAGTACCCAAAGGTCTAGGAGCATTGGCGGCATTTTGAGCCACTTGAGTTTCTGTCATCTTTTGTGCTTGCTCAAGAGCTTGCACCTTATTAGAAAGTGCTTTCATTTCAGCCATCATATTCTCCATAGCAATCAACTCAGGAGATTTCTTAGGAGCCACAGGTGGAGCAGGAGGGGGCCTAGCTTGGTAGCCCGAAAAATTGCCTTGATAGCCAGGAGGAGGACCATCTCTAGCCCCATAAGGAGCTTGATATGCAGCTGGATTTTGAAATTGAGGTTGAGATGTTGAAGAAGCATTATTTCCATACCTCAGATTTGGATGATTCCTCCACCCTGGATTGTAGGTGGGCGAGTAAGGATCGTTCTTCGGGTTTGAATATGGAGCCCGATAGCCATCTTTAACATAAATAGCTTCTTCAGTAGGAACATCCACAGGTTGAGCCATATAAAGTTGACAAGTAAGAGCGGTATGGTTGGGAACACCATACATTTGACAAACAACCTTTGGAGTTGACGGTTCAGCTGGGCTTGCTTTTGACATGTTCATCTCACCAACTTGTTTCCTTAGTTGTGCAATCTCATGAATAAGAGCACTATTTTGAGCCTCCTTGTGAATGCTAGAATCAACCTCATATAATCCCATACTCTTCTTAGCAACAGAGGAAGAAGAAGAGCGAGCATTGGAAAACCGTTGAGCATGGAGGGCGGTCTTCTCAATTAGAGCCCAAGCATCATCAATTGGCATCTCCGTAAAATTACCCGATGAAGATGTATCAATATGTAGTCTTGTAGCATCATCAATGGCGCTGTAGAAAATTTGGAGAAGCACATACTTAGTGAACCCATGATGAGGGCATTGAATAAGGAAGTCTTTGAACCTCTCCCATGCTTCAAAATAAGTTTCACTAGGAGTCATGGAAAATGAGCTTATTTGAGATCTCATCTCAGCAGTCTTTTTGGGAGGAAAGAATTTGGCCATAAAAGCCTCATAGAGCTCATCCCAAGTAGTGATAGAATTCGCCGGAAGAGACCGGTACCACGTCTTCGCCTAGCTTGTAAGAGAAAAGTGAAAAGCAAGAAGGCTCATAGCTTCCTTAGGCACATTCTAAATATGAACTGTATTCATTAGCTCCAAGAAGGTTTCAATGTGCTGGTGGGGATTTTTAGAAGGCAGACCCCCAAACTGATTTGCCTGAATCATGTTGATCAAGCCAAACTTCAACTCAAAGTGTTGAGCTGTAACCTGTGGAAACACGACCCCAGAGATTGGGCCGCGATTGACGGGCATCATGTACTCGCCAAGAGTGGAGGGCTGTGGCGGAAGTCGAGCCCTCTCAGCTTCATCTTATTGATCGGCTTCCAATCGCTCAGCCTCACATTGTGTGAAGCCTTGCAAACGAGCTGTCATATCAGCAATCGTCTTCTGTAGAGCTTCCATAGCTTCGTAACGATCACCCATGTTATGTCTTTGAGCTTCTCGGGTTTCCCTTAATCTAGCGTGAAGAGATCGTTCAAGCTCGGGATCGGGATCGTGTAGTGGGTTGCTAGAACTTCTCCCTCTGCGCATACACCAAAGGAATCACCTAAAACCAAATACAAAAAGAAACAAATCAAAAAAAAGGGGACTTAGATGAACTAGTCCGTTAGATCCAACTAAAACTATCGATAATCCCCAGCAACGACGCCAAAACATGATGTGATGGTTTCCCACAAACTTGCGAGAATACGAGATCTGTTGTAGTAGTAGATCGGGATCGAATCACGGGGATTATTTCTGTTTTACTAAATTCTAGAAACAAGTTCCTAAGCCAAATATAATTATTTTTGGTGTAATTCTAACTACGAAAAACAAATAAAACAAGTAAATAATAAGAATGAAAAGTATATGAGAATGCAAAGTTTCAAGACAAGGAATCACCACAACTTCGATCCACGGAATTCAAATCTCACTTCTACCTAAACTAAGTTGGATATTTTGTTATGAAGTTTATTGTCTAATGTCATAAATTAACTTTTCTCAAAGTTTAACTTAATGTACATCTATCAAAATAAGAACCCACTCTCGTGACGAAACAAAACCGATAGAAACCCTTTAAGCACTTAGAAATCTAGATGGTAAACCAAACTTGCCCCACTCTCGTGATGCATCAAACATGACTCAAACACCTAGAAGTTCTATGACAATTAACCACATGAGAAACTAATCTCAAGTTCAATTCTAGTTTTTCCAAATAGATAAAACCACCTCTCGATGCGCTCTCTCTATTTTGTTTACATACTTAGACTACCACCTCTCGATGCGCAACCTAAACAAGACTCTAACAAGTTTAAACCTATTAGATTAAGCCCCTAAAATCAAATCATATTAATTTTCCAACTCAATTTAAGCAAAAGGTATTGAATCTAATCCGCTTCACATTGTTGGGATCAACCAAACCCTAGAACTATAGAGTTTAGCCTAGAACAATTAAATTCATGATCAAAGCAATAAATTCAAACATGTAATAGAAATAACAACAATAATTGGAAGAGAAACTTACTAGAAATTCAATTGAAAGAACAAAGTAGATCCAAAGTACCAAACAAAAACTCCAAAGCAAAAGAGCGTAAACTAAAAACCCTCGAAAATCTCTCCTCTCTCTACTTGAAATTAGAAATAATAATAATGCCTAAAAGTCCCCTAAAAGAGTTATCTAAAGATTATTTATATTAAAGGCTAAAAATATCCAAAAATATAACATAAAAGGTAGCCCCTCGCGCAAGAAAAGAAGTAACTCGCGGCTGCCTGTCCGCCGTCTCGACAGAGACGAGCACCGTCTTGACCGAGACCGTAACTCTCCTCTTCTTCTCGTCTCTGCCTTCATCTCTGGCTTGTTGGCTCTTCTCTGGCACCTCTTTAAACTCATATTCTTGTCCCATGAGCATCTTCAAAAGGCTTGTTTCACATCTCCTTGACTCTTCTAATATCATTAATCTCCTTAACCATCTTTAAGAGCCGAAAACACCTCGAAAAACCTGAGAATGCAAAGAAAGCTTGTGTAGATAACCATACCACGAATAATACTAAAAATCAACACAAAATACAAAACCTAAGCTAGAAAAGGATGAAATCTAATCCTAAATGCTTATGAAAAACCATGCAAAACTAGATGACATCAAGTGCCAGTTGCGCGGGGAGGACATTGCGCGGTCGCGCAATCCTGTGCAATGCCGCGCAATCTGGAGCTTCACACAGACGTGCATTTGGGCCGAGATTTGTTTTTGGGCTTCGATGTTTGGCTATTTGGGCTTATGTTATCCGAGTATGAGGTTTAAGATATAATGTTTGGAGATATTTTTAGAGACATATAAATACTTTATGTTTGTTTTATTTTTGAGAACTTTTGATCACACTTTTGGAGGCTAGGGTTTTTCTCTCAAGGAAGAACCTTTGAACCTTTGTAAGTTTGATTTTTATTTAATTATGCATTGCTAATTTCTCTTGTGTTTGACTAATTATTGAAGTCATGATTTGTGTATAGTTGTGAGATTTAATTGATTCTCAACAAACTTGAGTAGAAATTATTCCCTGTGCTTAATTGAATCTAAACTAGAGTTTTATTAGATTAGCTACCTAATTGAATTTCTAGTTAAAACTGAATCTGATTAATTACCGGTTGGAGAAGTGAGAAAAGAAAGTGTTAAAGTTTGGGTTTAGGATTAGTTCTTTATCCCGAATTTAGCACCACAGGCCAAATATGATCCCTTCCTAATTTCTCTTTACCTTGGCGCCATTACAAGCCTTAAAAAGACCTCATGATTTTTGTTATGTGTTTGATCCCTAGCGGTGGAGATTTAGAACGCTGATGCAAGCATATGGTAGTCTAGTTTTCATGGTTGATGTTGAGTGAAACACATACCTTTAAACACTTGAGAGTTTGAGTGCAAACACAATTACCTTGGTGAGGTCTAGAATGAATGAATGGTCTTTACTTGTTGCTTACCATAATGCATGTTGAGAAGTCTTGGTTGAGTTTTTAATTATATGTGAAATGTTTGTTTGACTTGAAATGGATGTAAGATTGTATTTCTATGGTGTGATTGGATTTATGTCTTGCTTGAGGACAAGCAAGGGTTAAGCATGGGGGAATTTGATAGCTTGCATATAGGAGTAGCTTCGTTGAATGTTTTATATATGTTTTAGTTAGGTTTAGGTTAGTTTTTATGTAGTTTTTAGGTTTTTGTGTTGTCGGGTATTATGTGCTGGTTTGCTCGGTTTTACAGGTTTTTAGGTTCAGGAGCAACAGCGGGGCGAGTACATATGGACCATGGTGGTGGTGGATGAGTCAAGGAGCTAAGGAGTGTTAGGATGATGGACGAAGAAGAGCTAGAACCGAGCCAAAAACAAGCCAAAAAGCTCGGCTTGGATCCCGAGCAAGCGAGCCCACGCAATCCCAACTGAGTGCCAGTTGCACGGGGAGGACTTTGCGCGGCCGCGCAATCCTGTGCAAAGCGCGCAATTTGGAGCTTCATGCCGACGTGCATTTGGGCCGAGATTTGGTTTTGGGTTTCGATGTTTGGCTATTTGGGCTTATGTTATCCGAGTATGAGGTTTAAGATATAATGTTTGGGGATATTTTTAGAGACATATAAATACTTTATGTTTGTTTTATTTTTGAGAACTTTTGATCAGAATTTTGGAGGCTAGGGTTTTCTCTCAAGGAAGAACCTTTGAACCTTTGTAAGTTTGATTTTTATTTAATTATGCATTTCTAATTTCTCTTGTGTTTGACTAATTATTGAAGTCATGATTTGTGTATAGTTGTGAGATTTAATTGATTCTCAACAAACTTGAGTAGAAATTATTCCCTGTGCTTAATTGAATCTAAACTAGGGTTTTATTAGATTAGCTACCTAATTGAATTTCTAGTTAAAACTGAATCTGATTAATTACCGGTTGGAGTTAATCTGATTAAGAGTAGACTTTAATTAATTTAGTACCGGTCGGACAAATTGATTAAAGTAGGGAATAAATTCACAAGTCACTTAGATGTCTGGTTGCTCTAGGTGCTTGTTTCTATTGATAACTTGAATCGTCATGCTGCTATTTAATTGAATCTAGAAGGTCTTCTAGGTTGTTAGATAATTAGGGTTGTTAGACTGGTAGTTCTATCAACTAAATATGAAATTTGGGTTTTAGTCCTTAGTAGGATCATTATCCACAATAGATTGTTCAAGTGAGAAGAGAATCAAGAGAATCGATGATCAATAGAGCAATATCATGATGGATCTAATTAGTTGAACATGCTTTTCTCATATTTGCTAAACTCAATCATATTTGCATTCTTAGATAGTTTCCAACTTTGTATATTAGATTAGACTTTCAATCAATAAACCCCCCATATTAGTTACTTGGCCCTTAAGCAATAATACATTTACACGAGTCTCTGTGGGTTCGACCCTTACTTACCGCTCTACTGAGTTTGGTAATGTTAAGGATTCTTTGATAGGTATAAAGACCACCGAAAATATCTCATCAGTGGTGCTCCCCCGAACCCATATCCCTACCCGGGCAATGGGCAATACCAGCAGGGTTTTGCCCCTTCATACGTCCTCGTACCCGCCTCGGGCCAACCCCACTCCGAGTATGTACCTGCGTATGTTCCCGGGCATGTGCCAGGGCAGGAGACGTCAACCCATGGCTCATCAACGGAGAGGCCTCCCCAGGACCCCATGAAGATCTCGAAGTCCCGCTCGCGTCGCTCGAGGATACAGGACCCGGAGTTGTCCGAAACGGCGGGGGTGCGATGCACACCCTAAAGTCGTGATCGCAACGTCACCACGTCGAGGCCGGAAGCCTCTCCCCGTTCGTAGACGAGATCCAAAGCGCGCATATGCCCAAAGGTTTCCATGGAACACAAATGGGGCTCTACGACGGCGCGACAGATAGGGAGGAGCATGTGAAGCATTTTGTCGTCCAGATGAATGTCAACTCCTACAACGATGCCATCTTCTGCCGCGTCTTCCCGAACACCTTGGAGAAGGCCGCGATGACGTGGTTCATAAGTCTCAAGATTGGGTTTGTGGCCTCGTTCGCTCAATTGTGTGAGTCCTTTATCGCACACTTCAGCGGTTCGAGGAAGCGCAAGAAGAACATGCGTGATCTCCGTGGTATCGAGCAGGGCGAGGGCGAGTCGCTGGGTACCTTCTTCACGAGGTTCACAACCGCGGTGGTAGAGATCGCAGATATCGACGAATCGTCGGTGCGCAACACCCTCATGGGCAACCTTTGCCAAGGGGCTTTTATGAATTACATTTTCCTTAAATGCTCGGCGATATACGATAGCCTGTGCGGCCGGATCACGGCCTAGGTGTACGCCGATGGTGCCACCAACTAAAGCTCACGACCGAGGACCGATAAGGAAAACGTTGCCGAGGCTAAGGGAAAAGCAAAGGTGGGCGCGCCGGCCGCAAAGGATGCGTATGTAATGCAGGCCCAAAACCTTGTCAACAGCAGCAACTACAACAACAACAACAACAACAACAACAACAACAACAACAACAACAACAACAACAACAACAACAACAACAACAGGAACAACAACAACAACAACAAAAACAACAACAACCGCAATAAAGACAACGGTGGTGGCGGTGGAAGTTGGAAATGCTTCGGAGGAAGGCAACGAGGTTATAGGTGCAAGGGCGGTCCTTTGTATAACCCAAACGAGAAGGGGTGCGCCAACCTCGCTTCGGGAGCAAACATTGTACCGCAGGGCTCGAGCTCGGCCGGGCTAACAACATCGAGCAACAGGCTCCCGCGAAGCAGGCACGGTCCGGACAAACAACGACGCCCGATGGGTATATTCATACCATCTCGGGCAGACCCTCGTTGGCTGGATCAACCCAGGCGGAAAGAAAGAGGTACGCGAGGGCTAGCCATCATGAACCCTCGGTTTTCAGCGTCGCACAGACTTCGCGGTCTCACGTAGGACTGGCCTTCACCTCCGAGGATGCTGAGGGTCTACACATGACACACTTTGACCCTTTTGTGGTGCATGCTCAAGTAGGCTCGAAAATGGTGAAGCAGGTGCTGGTGGACACGGGATCCTCCGTGGACATCATGTACTACGGTGCTTTCGAGCAGTTGGGCATCTCCGAGACCTCCCTGAAGCCCTACGCCGGGAAACACACCTCCTTCTGAGGGGACAAGTTCGACGTCGCAGGTCTTATAGATCTTTGGATGACTTTGGACACTAGTTCGACGAGGCGAACCGAAATGGTGGAATTCACTGTGGTACACCTACCCTCACTGTACAACGCAATCATCGGGAGAGTATCCTTGATGAATTTCCAAGCGGTGGTGTCTATCTACCACCTAAAGATAAAGTTCCCCATTGACGGCGGGGTCGGAGAGGTGAAGGGCAACCAATAAGAGGGTCGCGTTTGCTACACGACCTCTGCAAAACAGAAATGCGCGGTGTTCATGGTGGAGTCCCCACGAGGCTGATCTTGAAGTCTGGGACTTCACGGTCCCCATCCCAGAGGTAGAAAGAAGGGTGGTTACACCCTTCGAGAATGAAGCTGAGAGAATCTACATGGGAGAATGTTTCTCTGGGAAATCAGCAACATCGCTGGAGGCCTTGCTTTCCAGATCCCGCAGTGTGTTCGCCTGGACCACCAAGGACCTCCACGACGTCCCGCGAATCGTGACCCAACACTCCTTGAACATTTACATTACCACCCGCCCCATGGTACAAAGACGAAGGAAGATGAATGAGGAGAGGGAAAATGCCATGAATATCGAGGTGGGGAAGCTACTAGCCTCGGGGTTTATCCGCGAGGTCCAGTACCCTAGATGGTTTTCCAACGTTGTGCTAGTCAAAAAAGCCAACGGCAAATGGCGAATGTGCGTGGACTTCAAGGATCTCAAGAAGGCTTGCCCCAAAGACAGCTACCCCTGCCTTCGATCGAGGAGCTAGTCGACTCAACCGCGGGTCACGGGATCTTGAGTTTCCTTGACGAGTACTCAGGATACAATCAGGTCTTGATGAGTCCGCGCGACGAGGAGGAGATGTCCTTCATCACGCAACGAGGGACCTACTGCTACAAGGTCATGCCTTTTGGCCTAAAGAACGCGGGGGCAACTTTCCAACGCCTCATAGATCGGATCTTTAAAGATCATCTGGGGAGGAATGTGTCGGCCTACGTCGGCGACATTGTGGTCCGAAGAAAAACCCCCGAGGAACATCTTGTCGACCTCGCTGAGGTCTTTGCAACACTAAGGCGCAACCAGCTTTGCCTGATCCCCGAGAAGTGTGTGTTCGGGGTGTCATCGAGAAAGTTCTTGGGCTTCATGATCAGCGAGCGTGAGATCGATGTGAACCCCGCCAAGATTGAATCAATTCTCTCGATGAGGTCACCACGATCTCGTACTGAGGTACAACGACTCAACGACGCCGAAACTACCTGCGGAGGTTCCTTCTTCGCTACCCTTAAGAAAAACGACGAGTTTGTTTGGGACGAGGAGCTAGAGCTAGCCTTCTCTGGATTGAAGGAATTTTTGTCAAAGCTCCCCACATTGTCACCTCCAATGGCGGGCGAGGACTTGTAGCTGTACGTGGCCGTAAGTCCATAGACGGTCAGCGCAATGCTAACCAGATTGGCTATGCACCCGGTCTACTTCATAAGCCGCATGCTCCAACCTGCGGAGCAGTAATACTCCCCGGTAGAGAAAATGAACCTAGCAGTTGTAACCGCCGCGAGGCGCCTGCACCCTTACTTCCACGCACACCCTATTCAGGTCCTCTCCGACCTCCCACTTCGGCAAATCCTCCATCAGTCTGCCCTCTCCGGGCGGATGACGAAGTGGGCAGTTGAGCTCTCCGAGTTTGACATCGGCTATCTCCCCAGAACTGCAATAAAGGGGAAGGCTCTCACCGACTTCGTGGTGGAAGTCACCTTCCCCGATACTGACGCTAGCTCGGAGGAATCGAAGGTCTTTCTTGATGGCTCGTGGTGTGATGTCGCGGGTGGGGCTGGTGTATTTCTTGCCGGTCCCTTAATAAAGATAGAATACGCCCTTAACTTCACCTTTGATGCCACCAATAACGAGGCCGAGTATGAGGCCATGATCTCTAGTGGAGCTTGCAAGATCAGAGTCTACACCGATTCTGAATTGGTGGCGAGGCAGCTGAACGGACAATACGACACCCGAACGGGGTTCCTGCCCACGTATCGAGAGAAAGTTAAGGCCTTGGTGTCTTTCCTAGAAATCTTTGCGGTAGAGTCCATCCCACGAGCTGCAAGTACTAAAGCAGATGCACTCGCGAGGCTGGGGTCGGCTCTCCCATTGGAAGTAGGAAATCGCGTGATGGTGGAAAAGAAGCTCGTGCGGAGTGTAACCAACGAGGTTCTCTCCGTCACAATCGGGGACTAGAGGGTTCCAATCACGCGATATGTGGAGAGCAGCGTCCTCCCTGAAGATCCCGCAGAGGCTAGAAAGATCAAGATGCAGGCGGCCCGCTAATGCGTCATCGGCGGCCGGCTCTATCGCCAAGACTTTGCGGAGCCCAACTTGCTGTATGTGCCAACCAAGGCTACGAAAAACATCCTGTATGAGGCGCATGAAGGGGTTTGTAGTGGCCACCCTAGGTGGCGCGCCTTGTCACATAAAATCGCCCATTTGGGATACTTTTGGCCCACTCTCAAGCAGGACACGAGGGTCTACGTCCAGAAGTGTGACGGGTGCCAAAAGCACGACAACCTCCAGCATGCCCCAACCTCGCGCATGCGCTCAATCCATGCACCCTGCCCCTTCGCGATGTGGGGGATGGACATCCTAGGGCCATTCCCCAAGCCCGTTGGCCAGGTGAAGTACATTCTAGTCATCGTCGACTATTTCACGAAGTGGGTCGAGGATGAGGCAATGGCAAAGATCACATGGACAAAGGTTTGCAACTTCCTATAGAGAAACCTCGTGTGTCGCTTTGGGGTCCCCATGACCATCATGACTGACCATGGGCCCCAATTTGACTGCGAGGAAACTCGGACCTTTTGCTCCGAACTAGGCATAACCCTCAAATTTTCCTCCGTGGCCCACCCCTAGTCCAACGGCCAAGTGGAGAATGTCAACGCCCGCATCCTGTCCGATCTAAAGAAGCACCTGGGCATAGCGCAAGGCCGTTAGGCAAAGCTTCTCCCGCTCGTCCTATGGACAAACCGAACAACCGCGCGTCGTATTACAGGGGAGACACCCTTCGCTCTAACCTACGGGGCAGATGCACTAGTTCCCGTAGAAACCTTAGTCCCTTCGGCAAGAGTCTTTGACTTCGACGAGAAAGAGAATGAGGCCAACCTCAAGGTCGAATTACTGTTCAGGGATGAACTTCGCGAGATCGCACCCCTGCGCTCCAAAGAATACAAACGACGTGTGGCGGTGTATCACGACAAGAAGGTTTGGCCCCGGGTTTTGGTCACATGTTGCCTCGTTTTGAGGCGTACCGAAGGTGGCAAACTGGATCCAAATTGGGAGGATCCGTACCTCCTCGGAGAAGAAGTCGTGCATGGGCTTTCAAACTCAAAGATAGCGAGGGACGCACTCTAAGATAAACATGGAATATCGCTCGGCTCAAAAGATATTACATGTAAACTCTCAGAGCTCTCGACGTTTCCGAAAATTTTGTGAATAAAGGATTATGCAATTTTTTCCAAATATTGTCACAAACACGAAAAACCTCGTTGCACGGCCGCGACCTGCCAAAGTGTTCAAGTCCACTTGCTTCCCGCTTGGGGATGGAGATTCTCGGTTTTAAGTGTTCAAGTCCACCCCTCCCTTCCCGCTTAAGGTTGGAGATTCTCGTTTTTAAGTTTTCAATTCCACCCCTCGCTTCCCGCTTAAGGTTGGAGATTCTCGGTTTTAAGTGTTCAAGTCCACCCCTCGCTTCCCGCTTGGGGTTGGAGATTCTCGGTTTTAAGTGTTCAAATCCACCCCTCGCTTCCCGCTTGGGGTTGGATATTCTCGGTTTTAAGTGTTCAAGTCCACCCCTCGCTTCCCACTTGGGGTTGGAGATTCTCGGTTTTAAGTATTCAAGTCCACCCCTCGCTTCCCGCTTGGGTTGGAGATTCTCGGTTTTAAGTGTTCAATTCCACCCATTGCTTCCCGCTTGGGGTTGAAGATTCTCGGATTTAAAAGTTTAAGTCCACCCATCGCTTCCCGCTTGGGGTTGGAGACAACCAAAACAATCATGCGCGATCCGAGCGAGGCTCGTGATCGCGGCATATAATCTATCATGCGCGATCCGAGCAAGGCTCATGATCGCGACATATAATCAATTATGTGCGATCCGAGCGAGGATCGTGATCGCGGCATATAATCTATTATGTGCGATGCGAGCGAGGCTCGTTATCGCGACATATAATCTATTATGCGCGATCCGAGCGAGGCTCGTGATCGCGACATATAATCTATTATGCGCGATCCGAGCGAGGCTCGTGATCGCGGCATATAATCTATTATGCGCGATCCGAGCGAGGCTCGTGATCGCGGCATATAATCTATTATGCGCGATCCGAGCGAGGCTCGGGATCGAGGCAGAACGAACGCCCGATTAGCTCGGACCATGGAGTTGGATCGGGATATGATGAGCTCCTAGAAGACACGCAACACGACCACAAGTAAAATAAGGAAAGAAATTGCATAAAAATAGAGCCGCGAAGGCCAGAATATCATAATTACAAACCCCAGCGGGGCCACCAAATAATTAACAACAAAAAAACAAAAACTACAAGGGCATGTACCCTTCACTCCTTTGTGGTATCAACAGCGGGATCCATGGAGACTTGGAGGACGGGTGAGGCAATGATCACCTTAAGGTCGTAGGTCGGCGCTGGGCGGGGTTGAGGTCACCAGGGGCGAGGTCCAAATCTCCTTGACTTGGGGCCCCTTGCATTCTCCCTCGGGCTCTTCCCCAATTTTCTCACCCATGGTCAACCCATAGTTGGGGATAAAGAAGGCGATGTGAGGGTCGATGTGCCCATACTTCGCAATCGCCAGCTTTATCCCCACACGAATGGCCCGCCGGTACATCTTGTCGATGCTGCTCAATAGTTCTTCCTTGTACTCGGCAGACGAAACGTACTTAGGCCCCGCAGCCTCCACCTCCTCGTTAGGATCTTTGACGCGCTCGTGGAGGCTGCTGTTCTCATCCTCGACCTTTCGGAGCTCAGACTCTTTCTCCCTGAAAAAGTTATGCTCCGTAGAGAGTTTGGTCCAGAGCTCCTTGATCTCGGCCTTTAGATCCCCAACCAGGCCCTTGGCCTTCTCCTCCTCCTCCTTGGCCTCGCTTTCCCCTCCTCGGCCTTCTCCTCCCCCTCCTTGGCTTTATCAAATGCCTTGTCCTCATCAGCCGCCGCAACCTTCGCGACCCGGGTCCGCCTCGCGGCCTCCGCGAGGTTCTTCTCCTTCTTCGCACATTCTGTTGTGCGAGCCTCGAGCTTCACCTCGAAGGTGTCTAATTTTTCTAGAGGAGGTTGATGCGACTACAGTTGTAGTTCTCAAAGAAGTGATGCTGAAAACAAGAAAAAAATTTGAAGATACATCAGGGGAGAGAAAGCATAAGGCTAGCAAGCGAAGCTTACAAAAACAAAGCGAGACATACCATCGCCGAGTAGCAGAGGGCCTCGTCAGTGAGGGCTTTTTCAGAGAGATTGTTCGCCCACGCAATCTCCTCCTTCCAGTCGTCCCTCTTTCAGTTCCTAAGTGCTCCTTTTGATGATCCGGGGCAATGAAACTTCTCAGCGGGAGGACCGACGAAGGAAAGAACCCGACCTGCGGGTTCGCGGCTGGGGACGATCTCCTTCCCTGAGGAGCTGCGTTGGCTGTCCCCCCTGTGCTTCTTCTCTTTTTCTTTACGGGGTGATACCTCCACATCCTTGCGTTACGATCCGGCCCCATCGCCGGACCCTCGGGGAACGTGGGAGGCCGCTCTGGTAGTGTCTCCTTAACCTTCCCCCCTCCGTAATCTTAACCCCTACGACCTTCGCAGGGGCTGTCGCCTTCCACAGCGAGGTTGCTGGCCTCAACGAAGGGGTCAGATCCTTTACCATAGGGCCCTTCGGGGCCCGAGAGATCTAAGAGGTCGACGCCGCAGGCTTCTTCCTCTGTGCCCTTGAAGCAAGAGCGTTGAAAAGATCCACTGCAAAAATTATAAAAAAAAGCAAGTTAGATAAAAAGAATAGGGGGAGATCATCGCAAACAATCAAAGAAGGCGTGATCCGAGCGACGCTCGTGATCGTCGCAAACAACCAAAACCGTGTGATCCGAGCGATGCTCGTGATCATCACTAACTAAGCGAGCTTCGGGCTGCTACCCGTAGCCTAAGCCAAAAACAGAATAATAAGTAACTATAGAGTTAGGAAAGAAGATAAAATACCCTCATTACCCTCACGGGGCGAGGGGTAAGACTCGGGCCGGCCCGCTCAAGCCTGCCTTGTGCGAGGTACTTCCAATACGGTGCTTGGTGCACAGGGGCATACCGGGCCTTGAGATCGGTGGCCTTCTGCGTGCCCTTGGGTCGGAAGAAGTTGTCCGGAGCCGTGGGGAATTTGAGATACCTCCCAGTGGGATCCCCGTCCAAGAACCATTTGTCCTTCCACTGACCGACGTTTGACGGGGTAGTGGTGATCTTGAGCCCGAACAAGCTTAGGTTGACGAGACAAGACTCGTGTTCTCTCCTCGCATAAACAAGCTCGACATGATGTCTAGGTCCGGTCCCTCCCCGAGCTCGTAGCTTCGGATGGTATAAGCGCACAAAAGCTTGCACGCGTTGGGGAACAGTTGCGCGGGGCAGACGTGCATAGCCCATAAGAACTTGACTATATGCTGGGCTAGTGGAAACCTGAAGCCGACCTGGAGACTGGGAAGGTGTACAACAATGCACCTCTCATACGATGCCAAGGAGTAGCCCTCCCCTTCGGGAAGCGCCAGCTCAACCCCCTCTGGCCAAGGGAAGTCCTTTGTAATCTTCTCGAGGTCACCCCGCTTCAAGACCGTCGAAGCCCCCTCGGGCAGATAGATCCCTCTCGAGGGGTTCGGACACATGGGTATCCTCTCCTCGAGGATTGAAGGGATACTTGACACGGAGTCGGTGATGTGCTCCGCGAAAAAGCTCTCTTGGTCGTTGGAGTCAGATGACCTCGCTGCAGACCCGATGACCTCCTCGTCAGAAATCGAAGACGAGGCCATTTCAACCCCAGAAGATGTGCGCAGTCAAGGAAAGTACGAACTAACATAGATGTCAGAGTCGCTAGAAGAAGGGTCACTAAAGACAAGCGAAGGGGACCTCGGATTTTGAGAATCACGGGTCTCGACACTCCCTACGGTCTCAGAAAGCTCCCCATAAACCCTCTCTTGAGCCTTGAACGCGAAGACTGGTAGGGGGCTCGAAGAAGTTCCTCTAGGCATGAAAGAATGATGTCCAGGCCACAAAAGGAAAACACTTAGAAAAGAACAGGTTTTGAGACATCGAACAAAGCCATGAAAGAAAGAAAACGCAAAGTGATAACAGGGAGGGGATACGTGGCACCCTAGGGCTACTCTGACAGATAGGACGGTCCAAGAGGAATGTGAAGCACCAAAAGTCGGAAACAAAGAATGGAAGCCAGCGGTTGGAAGGCCAAATGTCCCGCCAATCGACGCTCATGACGTTTGGCTTTCCGAGGAATTCGAAATTCGAAAATGATGGCGGTGAAGAAGCTCGACCGTCGGCTGACGCGCCGAAGGACGAGAGCATCGCCAAAACCACCAGCACCGCCCTCGCCCCCTCCGTTTTGCCTCAGTGACACCGGCGCAAAACACCAAAAAGCCACCGTCTCCCACTAGGGCATGAAGCGATGAAAGAGGAAAAAACGCCGAAAAGAGTTCGCCCCCTCCATTTCGCCGCCGTGACACCGGCGCGAAACGCCAGAGGACGTCCGTCTCCCACTAGGGCATGAGACGGCGAGAGAAGGAGAAGAATATCAAAAACGAAAAAAAGGAGTCGGGTACTTACTTGTTTGAAGATTTGCGTGAAAGGGGCAGTGGCGTTCCTGGAAACCTTCGAGAAATCTGCGACTACTTGCCGGAGATCGGAAGAACGAAAGAGAGAGAGCATGCTTGAAGAAGAAGAAGATGAAGATGAAGTGTTAGGGGGCGTAGAGGAGACGCTTTTATAGAAAGCGAACTTGGGCCTCTCCCCACTCCCAAAAGAGCTTAATGAGCCTAATCCACCTTAGAGGCCCATTAATGAAATACTGGGGAACGGGCCCGGAGGTCGCTAACCACGTAAATGGAGAAAAACCTAAGTGTTGGTCCTCGCAAAAAGAGTTTGCCAAACCCCTGACCTCTCTACCCATTTCCCTGAAACTAAAAGCCTCGCACCACAGGTCCAGGGAAACGAACGTCGCGCATATATGACCTGCGATCCTCGGGACGAGACCCCCAGACCATTGGGTTGTGATGGTGCGCAAAATGGCAGAATAAGAGATGGGACCACGGTACGAGGATTAACAGATCCGTTGGGGTTCCCAAGGTTAACTCAAGGCCCATTATCGTACCCATCTCAAAAAACAAACAAATCCCTACCTTTGCGAGGCCTTGAAACCTCGACAAGAAGGTCTAAACCTCGTTGCTCAAAAGCTGACACCCCCTCCCTGTGTAAACCACTCAGTGGTCACCTCTCCTCCAACCAATAATCAACTGCCTCACACTTGACCAATTAGAAGGCTCAATCTCGGGCGTCCCACATCGAGCAAGCACCAAAACTCGACTCCTCAAATCTCTATAAATATAGGAGAACCTCCTAGGTGGCAAGGGGTTGAAAACATCTGTTAGAGTAAGAAGGTGAGGATTGTAGAGGTGGGATGAACACTCTGAATTTGATTAAGAAACTCCCAACTGATTACAATCAGAGGGCCTCCCAAGAGAGAAAACCTCTACAAGGGCCACGACTTACAAGCCTTACAATTCTCTAGAAAAGTGGATAAAAACTGAATGGAATAGTTTTCCCTTATTTATACTAACATGAGCTGTCATCTAACATGCCTAACAGCCAAGGGTTTAGGCTTCGTGCTCCTATCAACATCTTGAACTCAAGAACTATCTTGCTCATTGAAGATCGACGTGTTGAAACATCGTTAAAGACCACGCTGCAGACAAGTGAAGGTCTACAAAAAGACTTCAAGTCACCAAAGAAACCCCGCCATAGTCAAAGATCTCGTTGTATCACCTCACAGACCACAACCATCATGCGCTAAATCGTCTCCTCGACCTCGCTACCAGAGCTCGACACATAACTTGGGGTTATAGAATCTCGTTGTAATTAGGAGATCTCGAGCATTGTTAGATTGAGATCTCGAACACTCTAAAAGAGAACTAGGACATAATCACTAATTGTAATCTCGTTGATTGTAACCTCGTGATCTGTAATCTCGTATTAAGGACATAAATAAAAGAGCAAGTGTTTGAACAATCGAATAAAAGTAATCCCATTTCTTGTCTTCCAGCGCTGGTTTGTTTCGGGTTTCATCACTAATTTTTTTTAATATTGTCTTTTTGTTATTGTATAGTCATCCAAGAAGATTGGTTGTTAAAGACAACACAATGAAGCAGCGTTGAACCGTTGACAAATAGGGGTGTCCATAAAAAATCGAAACGGAAAAATCGAAACAAAAAACAGAAAAAACGAAAAACCGATTATTTTTTAGGTTAATTAAACTGACTTTGCTTGAAACTTCGGTTTGGGTAACCGAGTCGAAAATATTTCCGGTTTATCGGTTCAGTTTCGATTCACTACTTTACATATAATGGTTAACTGAAAAACCGAAAATACATTAATATTTTTTTTCAAATATTAGTTATCTTTGATTTATTTAGTGGTTAAAATCTACGATCTTCAAGATGTTAATCAACTTTGAGTCTTTCCTTCTCCACTTTAACAATTTACATACTATTTTTCCACTTCTATTTAATATTAGAGTCGCTTATTAAATTTGACAGAATAAAAATTTATACACACAATGTTTAATTCCACACAATATAGTATATAATCTCGATATTTGCTTACAACAACCAAAATAATATGATATAAGTACATATTTAAAATAACAGTCTTGCTTGGTCACTTTTTTTTATTCAAATTTTATTATTTTAGTTTTATTTATTTAAGGTAAAATTACACAAATGGTTATCGGCTAATGGAGAAAACCGAACCGAAAAATTGGTTAACCGAACTACGGTTAACTAGGATTCACGATTCGGTTTCGGTTCATGATTTTAACTAACCGAAATCATGGTTATTTGAAGACAGATGGAGTGTTTATTTTAGGAGAAGATCATTACAAAAAGAGTGCAAAAATCAGAAGAAGAACGATTTGATCTTCCAAAATATATTTTGTGTGCATGGATGTTATATAAGGAAAGATATGTACAGATTGAGTGTGTGTTACTTCCCTAATCGAATGGGATTTGATACACATGAGATCTCCTTCTTACTCTATCTTAAATACCTAAGTGTTTAGGATAGTAGTAAGACCTTGAACGTAATTTGCAATTCTTGTGAAAAAGAAAGAGTGAACTTGTGTGTGAGACTCATGCAAGTGGTGTGTCGAGTGTTATTAGGCATAGCGTGAGATTGAGAGTGTGAGTGCAAAGGTAGAGCGTGGTTCAAGGGTGTAGGATTCATTTTTGTACACAGGAGAGCTTTGTAACACTAAAGAAATCAATATAGCGAGTCTACGGACTATTGAAATCCGACCAAGTAAGAAGCTTGGAAGGGAGTGGTTTTTCTCTAAGTAAACTAGTTGGTTTACGAAGAGTTTCCACTATACATCGCTTGTCATTTAAAGTTTTGGTAACATCTTTCTTGTAAGTTTATTCCGCTGCTTTATAAATCAAAGTCGACGATTTCGCATGAGTCGTCCACTCGTTTAAGTACTAGAGATCCTACGAATGGTATTAGAGCCAAGGCTCTAGATTGTGTTTTAGTACTTTTTTACAGGAAAATGTCTTCAACCAACACTGCTATCAATGACTTTTTCTAGAACCCTCCAATCCTCAAGGGTGGAGAGTATGATTGGTGGGTTGAACAGATGAAGACTCACATCTTCTCTCTAGATGGTCTGTTGTGGAAGGTGATCAAAATTGGTCCGGAAACCTTTCTTGGAAAAGATGGGAAGACGAAAAAGACCACAACTGAGTACGATGACGTTGACTTTAAGAAGCTTGAAAAGAATGCTAGAGCAAAGAAGGTCCTTCATCATGCTCTCACGGACGGTGACCTTAAAAAGATTATCAGGCACAAGACTATAAAGGGCATTTGGGACGCTCTCAAAAGGCTTCAGCAGGGGAATGAGGATGTCAAGAAAGATAGAATCATAAGTCTCGAAAGAGAATATGAGAATATGTTTCAAGGCAAGGGTGAGTCTCTTCGAGACTATCATTCTAAGTTCCAAACTATTGTTAATCAATTGGAGTTTCTGAGAGAAAAACTTCCTCAGTGGAATCAAACCAACAAGCTGATCTCTAGATTGAACAAAAGCTGGGACAGCGTCGCGACGTGACTACTTACATAAAAGGAAACCAAGGAGCTGACCTTTGAGGATCTTGTTGGTCATTTCACCATGTATAGAGGTATTCAACAATGAAGGGAAGACGACCATGACTTGGAGAAAGTCATAAACATTGCTTTTAAAGGCGAAAGGGCTTTCAACTTGGCTCAAGGAAACGATGACATTGAAGGAGTAGATGAGGATGTTGCTCTCATCTCTAAGGCTATGAAGAGGTTATGGAACCACAACAACGCTCCGGTCAAGGATCCAGAGACAAGCAAGGAAGGAAAAGATATGAAGGAAGTGATTTGCTATTAATGTCAAGATATAGGACACTTTGCCAAAAAGTGTCCTAAAAGAAAAAGTGGAGAAGCTGGAAAAGGAATGATGACAACTTGGGATATGTCAGATGATGATGATGACGAGGTGTCACCGACAAGAGGAAGATGTTGTATGGCCATTGAAGAAAAATCATCCCAAGAGGTAAATGACTTTGAATTCTCTTCTCTTCTTGCTAAAAATTCTAGAGAACGGTTGGTTGCTATCATCAAAAAACTTGGAACTCAGGTCACTGAGTTAAGAGAAAAAGTGGAAGAAATGAAGAAACCATTTCCGATCTTTTCGATGATAACAAACTCTGGTCCAAGGTATTGAACTGGAAAAGATTTCTTCTCCTAACTCAGTGACTTGTGAGTCTTGTTCTGACTCAAAATTTTAGATCGTCGACTTGCAAAAGCAAGTTGAGGACTTGCAAAAACAAGTCACTAACCAAGAAGGAGAAAGACTTATGCTTAGGCTCGGTCATGCTAAGCTATCCAAAGAACTAGAAGATTAGAATGTTGATGATGAGACTAAAAGAAATGATGGCTAGATGAGTTTGTTGCTGAAAAAGCTCAAGAGGTCAAAAATGAATATAAAAAGAAATTTGTGAAGGAGGTTGACAGGTCTGGGATTGGATATGCTCGTGCACCCAATACTCAGAGTACCAAACACACTCACTTTTTGTCTAAAGGTAAAGCCCCTATGGCTAGTGACAATGCAAGTTGTTCTACTCATGTGGTGGCCAAACAAGACAAAGGGAAGCAATAGTGGTATCTTGATCAAAAGGTGTACAACATGTGGCAAAAATAAACCCAGAACTCGATTCCCTCACAAATTGATTTTCAATCACGCATCAACAACAAACCCATCTATCCATGCTACAACAAGTATGTCAGCCTAAAGTCTCACATGACATATTGGTATTGTGTCAAGGCTGGTCATTACCAAAATGATTGTCACAAAAAGGACAGAGATGAGAAAAATGGCAGGTCACAGACTCTGGATGACAGTTATAACAAGCCTATTATCGTCGATTGTCCTCCAAGATCTGTGTGTGCTAGTTGTAATAAATGTTGTCCTAGAAATTACTTTGTTGCCAAACCTAGAGGAGTTAGACAACTCTGGGCTCGTAAGAACTGATTCTTTTAATGTGAATTGAAGTGGATGAAAAGGAGCCTTGGTTTATTGATAGTGCGTGCTCAACTCATAAGTCGGGGAACCCCAAGGATTTCGTCTTACTTCAAGAATACAAGGTAAGTAAGATTACCTTCGGCAACAATAGTAAATGTGGTATTTCTAGTATAAGTATGGTAAGGTTTTTTGAGAAGCTGACTATAGATAATGTGAATCTGGTAGATAATCTCAGTTCAAGTTGTTAAGTGTTTCCCAAATTTGTGCTAATGGAAAAATTCAAGTTATCTTTGATAAGAAAGGTTGTCAGGTGCAAGAAATTGACACGGGGAAGATCCTTCTGAAAGGGGTGGGTGAAAACAATCTTAATAAAGTGAAGCCTTGATTTGAACGTGAGGAAAAACTATGTCTTAGAACAGGTACAAATATCGTCGACTTCTGGCACAAAAGATTTGGCCATGCGAGCTTTCAACTCCTTGACAAACTTCATAAGCAAGAGTTAGTTAGAGGACTGTCCAAGATTGATCCGAACAAGCATGAAGTTTGTTAGATATGTGTTAGAGGTAAGCAAGTTAAGTCATCCTTCAAATCCAAGGAGGTAAGTACCACTAAACCCTTAGAGCTTATTCATATTGATTTATGTGGCCCCATGCGAGTCCAAAGTCGTGGATAAAATAGCTATATCTTTGTCATTGTTGATGACTTTTCACGGTATAGTTGGACTATTTTTCTGTCTTCTAAAGATCGGGTCTTTGATGAATTTGAAGCAAGGGTGAAGGCTATTAAGAAAAAGCTCGGAGTTGCTCTTGTGTCTGTTAGATCAGATCACGGAACGGAATTCGACAACTCTGAGTTTTTAGTTTTCTGCAAGAAAAATGGCATAAGTCACAACTTCTTATCGCCAAGAACTCCTCAACAAAATGGCGTGGTTGAAAGGAAGAATTGAGTCTTGGGGACCATGTCACGAACCAAGCTTATCTCAAGTGGTCTTCCAAGAAACTTTTGGGGTGAAGCCATTAATGCATCTTGCTATGTGATGAATCGAGTCATGCTTCGTCCACTTCTTGGAAAAACTCCTTATGAGCTGCTTAGAGGAGTTAAGCCCAGTGTCGCTCACTTACGCACTTTTGGATGCAAGTGCTATGTCCACAATAATGGCAAGGACAGTATGGGAAAAATTCGATCAAAGGAGTGATGTTGGCACTTTTGTATGTTATTCTCCTCACAACAAAGCCTACAAAGTGTTCAACAAGAGGACGAGGAAGATTGAAGAAAGTGTTCATGTGGTGTTTGATGAGAACACGATGGGAGGCTTAATGATTGAGGCTCGTGATGATGGTGATCAAGGATACTATCTAGTTCAAGATGATCTACTTCAAGTTGCTACAACACAAAAAGAATCAGTAGTCAGTGACAATGTTGGTGTCGTCGACTCAAACATAATAGGAGGAAGTAATCAAGATCAAAGATCAAGTGACAAAGAGTCAGATGATGAGAAAATTCCTGAGAGAAACTCAAGTCTAGAAGACTCTAAAGAAGATTCAAAGAGAACTCTTGATGAGGTATTTTTCAGTCGTTTACCTACCAAAGAATCCTAACTTAACCAATCTGAGTAGAATAGTAAGCAAGGGTCGATCCCACAGAGACTTGTGTATTTATGCTTTTACTTATGTGCCAAGTAACCAAATCAGGGGGTTTTAAGGATTGAAATTCTAATCTAATATGCAAAATTGAAAACTATCTAAGAATGTAAAGTTGATTGTAAATATATATATGAGAGAAATATGTTCAACTAGTTAAATCCATCATAGATATGCTTATCGATCATTGACTCTCTTGTTTCTCAATTTCCTTGAATAATCTATCGTGGATTATTATCCAAAACTTTATATTTAGTTGAAAGAACTAACAGTCTGAACAACCCTAATCATCTAATAGCCTAGAACAACGTCTAGATTCAATTAAACGACAACTTTAACTTCAAAGTATCGATAGAAACAAATACTCAACGCACACAGCTAATCAAGTTATCTGTGGTTTATTCCCTCTACAACTGAATAGCCCGAACGGGTCTAAACAATTATAGTTGCTACTTTATCTAATCAATCCCGAACGGGACATAACCAGATTAGTTGTAAATTATCCCAGAAATAATATTAGGTAGCTAATCTAACAAAACCCTAGAATAATTCTGATTTACTTAAGCACAGGGAAACAAACCTATTCAAGTTGTTGAGAATCAATCAAACCTCACAATATTATGCAATCTATGATTTCAATAACTAGTCAAACACAATGGATTTAGCAATGCATAATTAAATTAAAAACAAACTGACAAGAGGTTCAAAGTTTCTCTCTTGAGAGAAAAACCCTAGCCTCCAAAGTTTGAAAAAAGTTATGAAAATAAAACTAACATAAAGTATTTATATGTCTACTAAAAATATCCCTCAAAAGATATATCAAACCTCATACACTCGAATGACATAAGCCCATAAGTCAAAATAACAAAGTCCAAAACCAAGACTCGGCCCAAACTCTTGTCCGCTGAAAAGTCCCGATTGCGTGGCATCGGCCCCAAAATGCGCGGCCGCGCACTTGCCTCCCCGCGCACTTGGCCACCAGTTGAGATTGCGCGGCTTCACTTGCTTGGTATCATCCCGAGCTTTTCCTTTGCTTTTGCCTTGGTTTTTTCTTGGTTTAGCTCTTCTCCATTTATGCTCCTAGCACATCCTATCATTCCTTAGCTCCCTTGACTCGTCCACCACCGCCATGGTCAATCTGTACTCGCCCCGTTGCTGCTCCTCAACCTAAAAACCTATAAAACCGAGCAAACCAGCGCATAATACCCGAAAACACAAAAACCTAAAAACTACATAAAAACTAACCTAAACCTAACTAAAACATATATAAAACATGCAACTAAGCTACTCCTATATGCAAGCTATCAAATTCCCCCATGCTTAACCCTTGCTTATCCTCAAGCAAGACATAAATCCAAATCACACCATAGAAATGCAATCTTACATCCATCTCAAGTCAAACAAACATTTCACATATAATTAAAAACTCAACCAAGACTTGTCAACATGCATTATGGTAAGCAACAAGTAAAGACCATTCATTCATTCTAGACCTCACCAAGGAAATTGTGTTTGCACTCAACTCTCAAGTGTATAAAGGACGTGTTTCACTCAAAAATCACCCATGAAAACTAGACTACCATATGCTTGCATCAGAGTTCTAAATCTCCACCGTTGGGGATCAAATACATAACAAAATTCATGAGGTCTTTTTAAGGCTTGTAATGGGGCCAAGGTAAAGAGAAATTTGGAAGGGATAATATTTGGCCTGTGGTGCTAAATTCGGGATAAAGAACTAATCCTAACCCAAACTTTACACTTTCTTTCTCAGCATAATACTTCCCAACTTTTCTTTCTCAACTCCATACATTTACATTCAAAAACTTTGCTTATTTTTTTTTCTTTCTTTCTTTTGCCTCTTTTCAACTCTTTCTTTGCTACTAATGAAGACTACTAACATTTAAGCACTTTTTCTTTTGCTCATTTTGCAACAAACTTCATCTTCATTTTTTTTTCACTTTGAAACCAAGAGTTTTATTCCCTTTTTTTCCACCTTTTCTTCCAACTCCCCCATACTTATACATAACTCACACAAAACACAATCACAACCTAAAGTCCTAAATCCTGCATTATGGGTCAAGCTTATTAGGCTAGGAATATTTTGTAGAGCTAATAAAAATAGGTTTCAAGCTCAAATAAGTGGGGTGTCAAAAACATGGATCTTGTAAGGTAGGAAGGGAAATAATAGGCTAATAAGAAACATTGCCTCAATCACTTTAATGTCATGCATTCAATCATATAAAGTAGCCTCAAAATAGAGTATTAACGCAAGTTCTAGAGCTAGATAATCATGGTGATACACTCAAGAATGTAAAGAACAAATATATCATGAAAGGCCAAAAATAATAAACCTCACAAGGCTAATTTTTGTCTAGAAGTTCAGAATTAATCAAATACTCAAGCTAAATACATGCTCCATCCTATAATCAAGTCATTTAATCAATGATCATGCTTATATCATATCCACTTCAGTAAATCATGCAAATCATGGGTTAGAACTTATACTTAACTTAGAGAAACAAGAGGAATCAAACAATGGGGAAATAAGAACCTAAATGCAATGTTTTTTTTTGGTATTTTTCAAATTTTTTTCTGATTGTTTTTCTTTCAAGAATTTTAATCAATGCATGCAAAAATTTAAACATGACCTAAACTAATGCAAACTATATGCAATGCAAACAAGTAATTCCCTTCCCCCATGCTTAAAACATACTTTGTCCCCAAAGTATACTAAAAAGTAAAGGAAAGAGAAAAAACTCACAAAACCTAGTTGTTTGGCGGGTAATAGGGTGGAAAATCTTGTGGTGGCGGTGGCTGGTACTCCGGATGAAACTCTGGCTGCGGTGGCTGGTAAGGTGGAATCTCTTGTTGTGGTGGCGGCTGGTATGGCGGAAACTGAGGATACGGCGGATCTGGAAAGGCATATTGAGGGTAAGACTGATGAGGTGGGTAGCCCGCTGAACTCCATCCATCCAATCTAGTGTTGAGCAGTCTGAACTGCTTGATCCTGATGAATCTAATACGATGTGAACCTCTGATCCACATAACCTCGCATGTTCTGAAAGCTCTGATCGATGTGAGACGTCATACTGTTGTAGCGCTGCGTGTTCTCCAGCTGCATCTGTCTCATCATCGCCATCATCTGACTGTACTGTGTATCAGAATACTGGTGATCACCTCCAGCAGGTAAAGACGGATAAAACTGTCGCTGTTGGTTATGCTCCTCAGACTCATCATCCTCATCAGTGTCTACATATTCAGCAGATTCTTCCTCTTCTTCTTCTTCTTCTTCAGCCATGGTGAAATCCTCATCCATCTCCTCCTCTTCAGATTCCTCAATAACAACTGGGGCCTTATTTTTACCTCTAATTGGGCCCTTGACATCAGTCACACTTAAATCACCATCCCGAACTTCAATGAACCAGTTAGCTGGGCTGTCTCCAATGTTTACTCGGCTCCCATCACAGAAGCTTCATTACTCGCCCAGAATCCCCAATCGCCCAGAAATAGGAGTTCATGTAAATGTAAAGAGCTCCCATCTTCTTCAGCATAGTAAAGTCAATAGGCACCGGCGAAATGTCAACCTGTAACCTGCTCAAATCGACTCCAAAGTGCTTGGCTAGGAAAGTCATAATTCCACCAATACAAATGGCTCCACCACCTTTGTTCCCGACATGAGCCATGTGGTTCATAAGCATAGCACCCATATTCATCTTCTTCTTTTTCAGACAAGCTGCCAACACAGCTACATCTTTCTTGGGGCAGTTGTTTCCACCATTGCCTCGCCCATTCAGGGTGCCAAAAATAAATCTCTGGAAAACCTTAATAGCGGGGTGAGTAATGGGAGAGGCTTTTTCTTTAGAAGGCTCATATTTAGCCTTCCCTGTAATAGCTCTCGAAGAATGCTGATCAGCCCATGTAGCACCTGTCTCAGTAAACACCATATCTTTATTAGAAGGGAAATTGAAGAAACCAAACACTCGGTTGACTTCTTTCAAGGTCAGCTTCCTCCTTACGCCTCCTAGCCAGAACTTAATCTCTCCTTCTCCTCTGAAATCAATGGACAAGGTACTCAAAAACTCCAGTGTTTACCCCTTGAAGGTGGGTTCACATAGCTTCAAGAACTCGCCCATATGCAAATATGCCCCAATCTCATTCAACAAATGAGCTATCCCGATCTCATTCATTAGGTTCCAGTCTATGAACCTAGTTGCTTTCCATTCCCTATCCTTCAAAAGCTCAAACCGGATCACATGATTGTTCTTTGCTAGAGTGATCCCAAAAGTCTCTTGGGTGTTTTCTCCCACCACAGCAGGGGGAGAAAAAGCAGCTCTGGATGATGAAGCTCTGTCTGTTCTACCTCTCTTGTTACCCATTATTACAGAATCTCAATTTATCCTGCACAAACACCACAAATAACCCAAACAAACGCAATTCCGTTGTCCCGGCAAGGAAAACCACAATAATATTTCAAATAATCGCTCAAACACTCTCTTCCCCCTCTACCTAGAACAATTTAATCAAAATTTAATTAAAATTTAATCAAATTCTAGGTAATTTTCGGATTTGTGCAAAAAGCTTAAATAAAACACGAATCTAGGCTAGAATCATGCAATAAACGAACTTTTGTGAAGAACTTAAGCCTAAATCCGAGCCTAAAGGGGTCAAATTCGGGTTTTATTATGCTAAACCTAGATCTAGATTTAATCTTCTAGAACCGAAATTTAAAGGGAGATTTGAGAAATCTTACTTGAATCCCGCTTGAATATGAGTTCCTTGCTTGAATTTGATTGAAAATCCGACTTGAATGGGCTTGAATAAAGCTTTGAGAGGTTGAGCTTTAATGGAGGTTTAGAGAGAATGGGGAAGGAGGCGTGCGAAGTGATAGGGGGAAGAAGGGGGAATCGGGTTTAATTAGAATGTGGTTCCCGAAAAAGTTTCGATTGCGCGGGATTGCGCATAATTGCACGGTCGTGCAATTGCAAAGCCGCACAATATGCTCCCAGTTGAGATTGCGCGGCTTGGTGCTTGGAATTGCGCGGCCGCGCTTTTAACACCCCAAGCTGCGCAATCCTGACTGAGACAACATTGCTCGAGTTGGCCCAGATTCCTTTGGCCACGCAATTTTTGTCCTCCTTCCGAGTCCTTCTGTACTGCAAGGCTTGCCCAATCTCTTTGTAATTTTGAGGATTATTTCTACCTAAACTAACTAATAAAAACAAAAATTGTAAAATTGAAAACAAAAATCAAAACAAATCTATCCTAAAACATGGGTTGCCTCCCAAGAAGCGCTTGTTTAACGTCTTTTGCTTGACGTAAAAAGGATATCAAGGCTCTTGTTCCGGCTCTTGTAGAGCCGTTTCTTCTATGATGGCGCTGTTGAATCCTTCAAAGTATGGCTTCAGTCTTTGACCATTAACTTTATACAGGGCCTGAGTGGTACTGTCATAAATGTCCACAACACCGTGTGGATAAACACGAGCAACCACATAAGGACCCATCCATCGAGATCTCAGCTTCCCAGGGAATAGCTTCAGGCGGGAATGAAATAAGAGGACTTTGTCTCCCACTTTGAAACTCTTCCTCCAAAAATGCTTGTCATGCCAGGCTTTTGTCTTTTCCTTATAGATTGATGCATTATCATAAGACTCAAGCCTAATCTCCTCCAATTCTTGGAGTTGAAGTTTCCTGAATTCGCCCACCTCATTGGACTGCATGTTGCATTTTTTACCGCCCAATATGCATTGTGTTGAATTTCCACCGGTAGATGACATGCTTTGCCAAACACTAAACGAAATGGTAACATTCCAATTGGTGTTTTATAAGTAGTCCTGTACGCCCATAGTGCATCATCCAACCTAACACTCCAGTCCTTTCTGTTGGGTGCCATAATTTTCTCTAAAATAGATTTGATTTCTCTGTTGGACACCTCTGCTTGGCCATTTGTCTGAGGATGGTATGCTGTAGAGACCATGTGTGTGACATGATATTTTTTCAACAATGCACTCACCATCTTGTTACAGAAATGGGATCCCTTGTCGCTAACTAAAGCTCTAGGGACTCCAAATCTAGTAAAAATGTTGGTCTTCAAGAAATCTGTCACCACTTTAGAATCGTCAGTCTTAGTGGCCTTCGCTTCCACCCATTTGGAAACGTAGTCCACCGCGAGTAAGATATAATAATTCCCAAAAGAGTTAGGAAATGGACCCATAAAATCAATACCCCACACATCAAAAGTTTCATAAAAAATCATAGGAGATTGAGGCATCTCATTCTTTTGGGACACATTCCCAACCCTTTGACATCGATCACAGGATTTACAAAAACCATGAGCATCCCTAAAAATGCTTGGCCAGTAAAATCCTGCATCCAATACCTTCCTAGCTGTTTTATTAGAACTAAAATGGCCCCCACATGCATAATTATGGCAGAAGGTTAAGATAGAAGTTACCTCATTATCCGGGATACATCGTCGGATTACCTGATCAACGCAGTGTTTCCACAAATATGGATCATCCCAAATGTAGTATCTTGCTTCACTTCTCAACTTGTCCTTCTGAGCTTTTGTGAATGTTGGTGGGAATTCACCCATAACTATGAAATTAACCAAGTGTGCATACCAAGGTTTTACAACCTTAATAGCAAATAAGGTGTCATCTGGAAATTCCTCCTGGATGGGTGAAATCGTTGGCCTCTTCTGTTCTTCCATCACCTGACGACTCAAATGATCAGCAACCACATTCTCGGCCCCCTTTTTATCTTTGATCTCAATGTTGAACTCACTCAACAATAAGATCCACTTAATTAACCTAGGCTTGGCCTCTTTTTTCATCAGCAGATAGCGGAGTGCTGCATGATCTGTATAAACAATCACTCTTGTTCCCAGCAAGTAAGAGAGAAATTTCTCCAATGCAAACACAATTGCTAGGAGCTCCTTCTCTGTGATGTAGTAGTTCCTCTGGGCCTCATTAAATGTCATAGAGGCGTAGTGAATCACACGAGACGCTTTGCCCTTCTTTTGTCCCAAAACAGCCCCCACTGCATAGTCGCTAGCATCACACATGATCTCAAAGGGGAGAGACCAATCTGGGGCTTGAATAATGGGAGTTGTGGTGAGGCGGAGTTTTAGCTCATCAAACGTCGTCTTGCATGCATCACCAAACTCAAATTCGGCTTCTTTCTCCAACAACTCACATAAGGAGGAGGCAATTTTGGAGAAGTCTCTAATAAACCTGCAGGAAAACCCTGCATGGCCTAAAAAGGAACGCACTTCACGCACATTAGTAGGATAAGGCAAAGATTGAATTACTTCAACCTTAGCCTTATCGACCTCAATTCCCTTAGAAGACACTACATGGCCTAATACTATACCTTGTTCTACTATAAAATGACATTTTTCAAAGTTGAGAACAAGATTAGAATCTTCACATCTTTTAAGCACTAGTGTCAAATGAGTTAAGCATGAATCAAAATTATCCCCATTGACGGTAAAATCATCCATAAATACCTCAATAAATTTCTCTATGTACTCAGAAAAGATACTAACCATACACCGTTGGAATGTAGCTGGGGCATTGCATAGTGCAAAAGGCATCCTTCGGTATGCAAAGGTGCCAAAAGGACAAGTGAATGTTGTCTTCTCCTGATCCTCTGGTGCTATGGCTACCTGCAAATATCCAGAATACCTATCCAAGAAACAATAGAATGAACGACCGACAAGTCGTTCCATCATCTGGTCAATGAAAGGTAATGGGAAATGGTCCTTCCAGGTTACCGCATTCACCTTGCGATAATCAAAACACACCCGCCACCCGGTCTGGACTCTGGTAGGAATGAGATCACCCTTATGATTCTCAACCACTGTGATACCACCCTTTTTGACAACCTGAGTTGGGATGACCCATTTGCTATCAGAAATAGTAAAGATCATACCTGCGTGAAGGAGATTTAGCACCTCCTTCTTCACCACCTCCATCATCGGGGGATTCAGCCTTCTTTGGGGCTGTCTAGACAGTGTAGCTTCATCTTCTAATAGAATCTGATGCATACATGTTGAGGGACTAATCCCTTTAATGTCTGCAATGGTCCATCCTATGGCCGTCTTGTGCTCCCTTAGAACTACCACTAATCTTCCTTCTTGCTCATTGCTGAGCTTGTTGGATATAATTACCGGCATAGTGTCCCCTTCACCTAAGAAAGCATACTTGAGATGGTCTGGAAGTTGCTTCAATTCTACCACCGGTGCCTGCACAATAGATGATAAAAGCTTCTCGCTTGGCAAGGTTAGTGGTATGGGCTTTGAGCCCGGTGGCATAAGCGGATCCTCAAAGTGAGCATTCAACTCTGCCACCACTTTCTGCAGGTCAGTCTTTAAATCCAAATCTGAAGTATCATTCATAATAGCATTTTCCAAGGTGGATCTCAAAGCTTCAGATTCATGCATATTGACAAATTCTTGAGCAAGTGGCTCTACCACATCAACTAAGCACAGTGAGGTATCTTCGGGAGGGTATTTCATTGCATCATAAATATTATTCTCTACCCTTTCCCCGTCGAATTCCATAGTCAACGAACCACTACAAACATCAATCTTGGTCTTAGCTGTTTTTAGAAAAGGTCTACCTAGCAAAATAGGTGCAGCATGCTTATCATGGTCTATATCTAAGACATAGAAATCAGCAGGAAATATCAGATTATCAACCATTACAAGCACATCTTCAACTATTCCTCTAGGGTAAGCATTTGACCTATCAGCTAACTGTATCACAACACCAGTTTCTTGCAGAGGACCCAATTCAAGCATTTTGTACACAGAGTAAGGTAAAACATTAATTGAAGCACCTAGATCTAGCATGGCTTTATCAATTTTTGTATCACCAATAATGCAGGGAATAGTGAACATGCCAGGGTCACCACATTTCTGAGGCATACGTCTTTGAAACACAGCTGACACATGCTCACTTACAGAGATTTTCTGTTTCCCTTTTAGCTTTTGAGTTCTTTTTATGGTGCACAATTCTTTCAAAAACTTAGCATATGTAGGAATGCTTTTAATCAGTTTAAGTAAAGGAATGTTTACCTCACACTTGCTGAATGTCTCGAACAATTCCTTGTCGTTCTCCAGCTTTCGGGTCTCTTTTAGTGCCTCTGGGAAGAGTGGAACAGGTGCATAAGACTTCAGAGGGATTTTAGACGAATCTTCAACAGCGTTCGAATTGCTCGGCTTCGCTCCAGAATGCTCGGCCGCGCTTTCAGTGGCCAAACCTCGAAATCCTGACTGAGACTACATTGCGCGGTTTGACAATTGCGCGGTCGCGCTTTCTGGCGTCTCGTCCCCGCGAAATCTTGACTGAGATGTCATTGCGCAGGATGGAAATTGCTCGACCGCGCATTTAGCAGTCAGGCCGAGCAATTCGTCCCCGAATGAATTACTTGGAATTTCCTCTGTCAGCTCGAGTTTTTCCTCAGTTTCGCCCTTAGATTCTTCTTTCACTCCCCTTCTGATTGGTACGTGCCCGTCCATGGGCTCTACTTGAAGCTCTCGTCCACTCCTCAGAGTAATAGCATTGACATTTTGTTTCGGATTGAGCTCGGTCTGAGATGGCAACTTACTTGAATCTCTAGCTTCCAGTTTGCCTACAGCATTGGCAATTTGACTGGCTTGAGTCTCTATATTGTGGATGCTAGACTTGGTCTCTTGTTGAAATTGGCTCATTGAGCCTTGCATTATAGTCACAGTTTGTGCAAGAGTCCGAATCATATCTTCAGTAGACATAACATTCTGATTGGCCCCCTGAGGACGAAGTTGGAAAGGTGGTCTGTATTGAGATTGGCCACCTTGATTGTTGAATTGCTGATTGCTTGAATTGACATACCTCAGATTAGGATGATCCCTCCAGCCTGGATTGTAGGTGTTGGAGAAAGGGTCATACCTCGGCCTAAGTGGTCCATATCCGCCCACTGCATTCACCTCAGTGTTTTGATCTTGAAGTGTAGGGCAAGCATCAGTGGGATGCATGTTATCAAAATAAATCTCACAGGATTTCACCTGTTGTCTACCACCTTGTTGCAAAAGCTGCTTCATCATCGTTTTCAACTCAATGACTTCATCTTGGATTCTTAAATTAGTCACCACAAAATTTGCAGCTCTTGATCCAGTCTCTCTTCTGAACTGTCTTGTGCCCTCAGACAGTTGTGTGAATAGTTCAAACGCAGCAGCAGGAGTTTTGTTGAGAATATTACCTTGGCAAGCTGCATTAACCATCCTTCTCTCATCATCCAAGAGGCCATTAAACAAGTATAAAATCAGATCTTGATCAGTATAGCCATGGAACGGACAGTTGGCTATCAGCCTCTTGAATCTCTCATAGTATGCATACAAGGTCTCATTAGCTTCTTGCTCAATGTTGTTAATCATCTTCTTCAGTTCATTGAGCCTTGTAGCAGGGAAGTACTTCTCTAGAAAAGCTTCTTTCATCTTAGCTCATGTATCAATACTTCCCGGAGCCAATTAATAAAACCAGTCTTTAGCCTGATCCTTGAGAGAGAAAGGAAAGGCTCTCAGCGGAATCTGGTCATGAGTCACATCAGGAGGCTTCATGCTTGAGCACACTGCATGAAATTCAGAAAGATGTTTGTTGGGATCTTCACCACTAAGCTCATGGAATGAAGGCAAAAGGTGAATCAACCCAGATTTCAGCTCGAACTTGACTCCCTCACCAAGAGCAGGGAATTGCACTGCCAGCGGTTGTTGCTCCAGATTTGGTGCAGTTAACTATCTCAATGTTTGATCACCCATCTCAACAGATTCAGCAGATTCAGAATCAGAGTCAGATTCTTCAAGAAAGAATGGTAAGGCCTGAAAGTGATTCCGGATTTCCTTTCTTAGCTTGAAGAGAGTCCTGTCAATATCTGGATCAAATAGCAGAGGAGATGAGTTAGTAGCACGGGTATGAACCATATAACAGGCTCACACCCAAAATAGCACAAAAGTAATAGACACAAATAGCGACGAGTCCTCGACAACGGTGCCAAATTTGATGAGGTATTTTTCAGTCGTTTACCTATCAAAGAATCCTAACTTAACCAATCTGAGTAGAATGGTAAGCAAGGGGTCGATCCCATAGAGACTTGTGTATTTATGCTTTTACTTATGTGCCAAGTAACCAAATAAGGGGGTTTTAAGGATTGAAATTTTAATCTAATATGCAAAATTGAAAACTATCTAAGAATGGAAAGTTGATTGTAAATATATATGAGAGAAATATGTTCAACTAGTTAAATCCATAATAGATATACCTATCGATCATTGACTCTCTTGATTCTCAATTCCCTTGAATAATTTATCGTGGATTATTATCCAAAACTTTATATTTAGTTGAAAGAACTAACAGTCTGAACAACCCTAATCATCTAATAACCTAGAACAACGTCTAGATTCAATTAAACGACAACTTTAAGTTCAAAGTATCGATAGAAACAAATACTCAACGCAAACAGCTAATCAAGTTATCTGTGGTTTATTCCCTCTACAACTAAATAGCCCAAACGGGTCTAAACAATTGTAGTTGCTACTTTATCTAATCAATCCCGAACGGGACTTAATCAGATTAGTTGTAAATTATCCCAGAAATAATATTAGGTAGCTAATCTAACAAAACCCTAGAATAATTCTGATTTACTTAAGCACAGGGAATAAAACCTATTCAAGTTGTTGAGAATCAATCAAACCTCACAATATTATGCAATCTATGATTTCAATAACTAGTCAAACACAATGGATTTAACAATGCATAATTAAATTAAAAACAAACTTACAAGAGGTTCAAAGTTTCTCTCTTGAGAGAAAAACACTAGCCTCCAAAGTTTGACAAAAGTTATGAAAATAAAACTAATATAAAATATTTATCTATCTACTAAAATTATCCCTCAAACAATATATCAAACCCCATACACTCGGATGACATAAGCCCATAAGTCAAAATCACAAAGCCCAAAACCAAGACTCGGCCCAAACTCTTGTCCGCTGAAAAGTCCCGATTGCGTGGAATCAGTCCCAAAATACGCGGCCGCGCACTTGCCTCCCCGCGCACTTGGCCACCAGTTGAGATTGCGCGACTTCACTTGCTCGGGATCATCCCGAGCTTTTCCTTTGCTTTTGCCTTGGTTTTTTCTTGGTTTAACTCTTCTCCATTTATGCTCCTAGCACATCCTAGCATTCCTTAGCTCCCTTGACTCGTCCACCACCGCCATGGTCAATCTGTACTCGCCCCGCTGCTGCTCCTGAACCTATAAACCTGTAAAACCAAGCAAACCAGCGCATAATACCCGACAACACAAAAACCTAAAAACTACATAAAAACTAACCTAAACCTAACTAAAACATATGTAAAACATGCAACTAAGCTACTCCTATATGCAAGTTATCAACGCCTCAGACACAAGTCGTCGACTTGACAGATATTCAGGTCGGGAATTACCAACCAAAAATTGCTCATCCTGTCATTAACATCCTCAGTGATTTCTCAAAGGGTGTGGAAAACATATCTTCTTTGAGCAATTTCTTTTCTTTCATCTAAATGTTGAAGCCTAAAAATGTTGATCAAGTGTTGAAAGGTTCAGACTGGGTCAGTGCCATGCAAGAAGAGCTCCATCGGTTTGAAAGAAACAAAGTTTGGCATTTGGTCCCAAGGCCAAAGGGAAGAAATGTGATTGGAACACTTTGGGTGCTCGGGAATAAGTTGGATGATGAAGGAAATGTGGTCAGAAACAAAGTTAGGCTGGTAGTTAAGGGATACAATCAGCAGGAGAGCATTGACTATGATGAGACGTTTGCTCTAGTGGCTCGTGTTGAGGCTATTCGATTGCTTATTGCCTATTATGCTCATCATGGGTTCAAACTACAACAAATGGATGTCAAGACTGCGTTCTTGAATGGTTACTTAAAGGAAGAAGTGTATGTTGAACAGACTCCGTGTTTTGAAGATCTCGCCCACCCGAATCATGTCTATAAACTGGAAAAAGCTCTTATTGAAGGAAGGAGGTCATACACTTGTTGTTATTGAAGAACTGAGACATACAATCATACCAAGCACCACGTGCTTGGTATGATTGTATGTCTTAGTTCTTGATTCAACAGGGTTATGTTTGAGGAGAAGTAGACAAGACTTTGTTCTTATTGAAGGAAGGAGGTCATACACTTGTTGTTCAAGTCTATGTCGATGACATCATCTTTGGTTCAACGGATGATAAGATGGTGAAGAAGTTTGTCGACCTCATGTCCAGTAAGTTTAAAATGAGTATGGTCGGTGAGCTCAAGTTCTTTTTAGGACTTCAAATCCTTCAAGGTGAGGATGAACTGAGACACATGTTCATCAACAAAAATATCTCAAAGAAATTGTTTAGAAGTTCGATCTTGAGAGTTCTAGACCTTTCGACACTCCCATGTTGACGATTACCTCATTTGGAAAAGACGACAAGGATCTAGAAGTCAATGCTACAATGTATAGGGGTATGATCGGATCTTTGCTCTATCATTTCACTGCGAGTAGACCTGATATTGTGTTTGGAGTATGCCTATGTGCTAGATTTCAGGCTGATCCAAGAGAGTCCCACTTGAAAGCTGTTAAGAGAATCATTCGATATCTTAAGGGAACTAACAATTTGTGCTTATGGTATCCAAGAGGATTTGATTTTGAACTTGTCGGCTACACGGATGTAGATTTTGCACTGAATCTTGTTGATAGAAAAAGCACATCCAGGATGGCTCAATTTCTTGGACCTTGCTTTGTGTCATGAGGTCTAGAAAGCAAAATTTTGTTGCTCTATCAACAGCAGAAGCAGAGTATATTGTAGTTGTAACGTGTTGTTCTCAACTCTTATGGATCAAGCAACAACTCAGTGATTATGGTGTGACGTGTGGGTCAGTGCCCATACTATGTGACAACACTAGTGCAATCAACATCTCAAAGAATTCGGTGCAACATTCAGAGACAAAGCATATCGAGATAAGGCACCATTTTCTTCGAGACTGTGTGGAAAAAGGCATGGTCACTATGGAATTTTGTAGAACAAGTGATCAAGGGCAGACATCTTCACAAAGGCCTTAAATCGTGAACACTTCGAACAACTCCACATGGAACTATGTATGATCTCTCTTCAATGATCTATTTCCCTACATGAATTTCCACGATGATTGGCTAAAATTGATTGTTTTACATATGTTCTAAAGTCATGCTTTTGTGTATAAATCTTTGCATTCTTGATAGACATCATGTTTAGGAAACCCCATGCATTTGACTTGTCGGTGACTTTTACTACATTCAGTATATGTGCAACCTTTTTGAGCTCTCTATTTTAGCCCAAAATAATCAACCTAATGATCCTAATACAAGCCCAAATGATGGTTGATTCTAATGCTTGTCCCTGACCTATCATGTTTTGAGAGTCTCTATGAGCTTGTTTTTTATCTTTCTTTCAAACGGAGACTTATCATCATGATCGACAAATCCACATATATATTGTTTCGTGCTTGTTTGCTTTGGCACACCAAGTAATTTCTTTAGAGAAGGTCATGGATTGTGCAAAAGTCGCAGACAGATGAGAAAAGCAGATTTTGAAATAAGGGTCATCGACTTGATCAGGGTCAATGAATATGGAAAATGGCGCGTGAAAAAGATCATAGCTCAAGAGGATTCTTGAATTTTGGAAAGTTTTATAATAAGGAAGAAAGGCAAGATCTACAATGATTTGACAACTTCTTTTAATTGGAAAGTTCTCCTCTTAAATAGTTCAACCTTCAAGGAAAAAGGTACTTTTCGAACTCATCTCTCTTTTTCTCTTTGCTCTTTCTATCTCTCGAACTCAAAACCCTCAAACTTTCAACCTTCTTCCATGGCTTCTCCTTCCAACACCTCCAACCGCCCTGCTTCTCCCCAACGACAAACCGAAAGCCTTGAATCGACGAGAAGGAAAATCATTGCTCTCTTTGGAGACGATTTCCTTCGCTCAGTTATGTCTGGCCAACCATCTCCTTCAATCGCACTTCAAACCGCCATGGAGACCTCCACTCAAAACCCATCTTCTCCAAAATTAACCCCCACATCTCTCATTCACTCAAAAACCCCCAAATTCTTCAATCCCCTTCACAAGAAAACCAAACCCTAACCCTCTCACTCAAATCTGGAACTTCGCGCTAAACGACGCAACAGGCGGTTGTTCCAGAAATCGGTGAAACAGCCTTACCCAAACCCAAGAAGGGGGAGATTGAGGAAGCGAGAGTGAAGACTCTGAATTTAGAGTCTATGGAATTAGACGAAACCGCAACAGTAGTTGGGTCTTTTGAAGAAAAGGAAGAGGAAAAGGAATCTAAGGCTGCTCCTCGCGACATGCAACAAAAAAATGAAGAAGAAGGGGTTCAACGACTATCTCCAAAAGATCTGACAAAGGAGGTCGGTGACGCTCCAATAGTCACTGACAAAGGTGACCATTTCAAATGTCGCTGACAGGAGCTCTGAGAAGGAGTCCTCATGAAAAGAGCCAATGGAAGTTTATGATGAAGGTACACACTCTAATCCCCGAATTGTGTTTGAAAAATCCAAGAAAGTTGAATCTGTCAAGAGGAACATAGAAAAAAGAGTTCTTTGGTGATGTTTCTGAATTGATGAAAGAGGAAGAAATTGAAATGCCTCCCTCTTCTCGCCTTAAGACTAGATCGGCCATTACTAGAGCCATGGCCATGGCTCTTAAGGCTAAAAAGGCTAAAGGGTTGACAACCACTGATGTTGCATCTGAAGTCGGTGACTCTTCTCTCTCTAAGAAGGTCATAGAGAAGAAAAGGGGGAGGTCACCACTAAAAAGTCTGGGGCTAGCACGGGTAAAAAGAAGAAGATCGTTGCAGTGGTGGACATGTCCTCTAGCGAATTCACCAAAGATCTGTTGTGGGAAGAAAATTTGTTGGAGGAGTACAAATTAACAAAGGTCAATGATTGGCTTAAACAACAAGGGTGGGCAAATTTGATGCAAGGTGAGAGTAATTATAACCCTAGGATGATTAATATGTTTTATGAGTCTTTGGAGATAGAGGACACTAGGAACATGACTCTGGGTAGATATACTGTTGCGAAAAATACGCAAGTTTTCCGATTTATCAGATTGGTGAGAATGAAAATAGATAATATAAAACACACACGCGATCGTATTTGTCTCTAACTCTCCTACAAACTTTTATTAGAAAGATAAAGATACAAAATGTGTTTACAATACACACCCCAATAACACTCAAGAATTTTACGCTCAAAATTCTCTCAAAAGCTTATCTATGTTTAACACTATAAACTATAAGCCTCTCTCTGTGTGCTATTGAATTGGGATTTTACAAATGAAAAACTCAACGATATATATAACACCAAAATATCTATACTAAATAGAGATATTGAGCAATTCTGAATTTCTATCACTAATTCGTTTTCTTATTTTGAATTCCTTAAAATAAGATGTGTTATTCTTCTTCTTCTTCTTCTTCTTCTTCTTCTTCTTCTTCTTCTTCTTCTTCTTCTTCTTCTTTATTTGCAATAATCTTGAAATAGAATATGACTATTTCTAACAATCTCCCACTTGAAGACTGATTTCAATATGTCTTCACACCTTACTCTATGCACTAATGCATTCTCGTTTCAATTCTCTAGCAGGCCAACTGAAGTAGAGCACAACTTCAATTTATCCACTGTCATTGTTTTTGTCAACATATCGGCAGGACTCTTTCTTCCATGGATCTTCTCTAACTTCAAAACTTCATCTTCTAACAATGATATTGAAGTCCAACATGCTTAGTTTTGGAATGAAATGTTGAATTCTTTGCCAAGTGTATTGTTGTATGACTATCATTGTACAACACATTATTTTCTTGCTTGAATCCAAGCTTAGTTAACAAACCTTGAAGCCATATAATCTCTTTACTAGCTTCAATAACTACTACATACTCCGCCTCTGTAGTGGATAGACCTATAATCTTCTGTAGTTAACTCACATCTGTATTTCCGATAGTGAATATATATCCAGTGGTACTTTTTCGATGATCAACTTCACCTCCAAAGTCTGCATCTACATAGCCTTGCACTTTTACTTCTCCCTTCCAAAGTACAAACACTTCTCTATCGTGCCTTGTAGATACCTCAAGATCCATTTCACTGCTTCCCAGTGACCTTTCCCTGGATTTGACATAAACCTACTAACGATTCCCAATGCATGTCCAATATCTGGTCTTGTACAGATCATCGCATACATCAAACTCGCAATGGCTGAGGCATAGGGAACCTTAGCTATGAGCTCTCTAGCTTCCTCCGTTTGAGGGGATTGATCCTTGGATAAGTGAAAATGAGCTACCAAAGGTGATGCGACTCTGCCCTAGCTCGGACCCAGCTCCGACGGACCCGAGACGACCTAGACCTTGGAGACCTCATTGGATTAGGATTTAGTCTCATTTATGTTATTGTTTATATTTCTATCATTTATATTTCCGTCATTTCCCTTTTAGGCGTGTGTCCATTCTTATAGTATGGGCTAGCCTTGCTATTTCCATTTCTAGATAGTTTCTATTTTTAGTATGCTGTCTTATTGGGCTAGGAGTCGTTGGGCTTTGTTTGCATACAAACCCTAGGCTCCTCTCCCTTGCTAGACTAGGGTTTTGTGGTTCTCCTCTATATAAAGGAGTCACACCCCATTGTAATCTTCACATCATAATGAAATAGCCAGAGCTTTGAGTCGAGTTCCTCCACCCCTTTGGCCCGACGTCTGATGTTCGTGTTTTTGGTATAGTTTTTAGGGTGTTTTCTTAGTTTGTTAGGTTTAGTTTTGATACGTTTAGGGTTAGTTTTGTGTTTTTTTGGATGGTTTTGCATATTTTGTGAAAAGTATGGAAGCTACTCTGTTTTGTGTCTTTTTGTAGGTTTTAGCAAGGAAACGGTGCTTTTTGGAGCTAAATTTGGGATCCTATGGTGAAGGACGGAAGAATACGAGTGAAGAAGTTGAAGTCCAAGCTTTTAGAGTTGAAGAGATAAAGAAGTGAAAAATCCAAGCTCGTTAACGAGGCTCTCCAGGGTCGTGAACGAGGTTTCGAGATAGGGTTTTTCGAGAATTCTTAGTGATGACCTACCGATCCTGTGCGGGAATTTATTCCATGTCGGTAGGGTGTTTTTGATGAATTTTAGGGTTATTATATATTATTTTAAGTCTTGTTATCCTTCTAGGTTTTATTTCTATCTTTTTAGAGTAGGTTTCTATCTTTTAGGAAAGTTTTTATCTTATATCCTTATTTATTTAGATAGCTTTATTAGTATAAATACCCTTCTTTATAACCTAGAGAGTTGGTGGAAAGTAGAGAAGAAGGAAGAGTCGAGAGAGAGAGAGAGAGAGAGAGAGAGAGAGAGAGAGAGAGAGATCGAGCCGAGGTGAACGAGAGTTAGCCGAGGTCGTTAATCACGATTTTCGATTCGGTTTTGTATTTTTCGGTTTCTTCTGAATTCTATAAGACAATATTTTCCTATTTATTTGAAGTAGTTGCTTTGTTTTCAATATTCTCCTTTTTAGAAGTTGTTTGTTTTCTAGTTATAAGTAGTGAGTAATTTTCTTATCTAGGGTCGGGGTTGAAACCCGGCATAGTTACGCTTGGATTGATGAGTAAGATGATGTGTTGAAAGCCTTCTATCTATTTTGATATTGCTTGTTGTGTTTATACCGAGATGAAAGTCAAGGTAATTTGAGTCTTAACTTGATCGAGAGAGAAAGTTATAAACTTGAAGGTTGATATTGTTTGAATACGAAAGTTTCAAGCTTTGGATCCAAAACAAATGATTGAGTGAATTAATTTATGAGAGTAGATTAATTTACTTATTAGTCAATGAAAGTTGATGAATTTATCTATTTAAAGGCATGATCTTTATCTTCCTACGAGTTTATATGCATGACTATGTTGTGGTGATCCTTATCCTAGATCTTTGTTTTTATTTGATTTTTTCTTGATCATATTCGTTACTGAGTTCGTAGCCTCGGTACCGAACTTATTTTAGGTCGTTAGTAGTCTATAGGTTCGTTAACGACCCTGACAAAGTCGTTAACGAGGTTGGCCGTGAGTATTTGCCTGTTTTTGTTTGATTTTCATAATTAGTAGATGATAGATAAACAAACTGTGCTTCTCGTGGAACGACCCTGACTCCCCTATACTCAGCGGGGTCTTGACTTATAAATTTATTTTTTGTCCAGAGTAAAGGCCCGTCAACAAATTGGCGCCGTTGCCGGGGAAGCAACGAGTTTGTTTGTTTATCTGTGGGTCTGGGAATAGCCCAACCCCATTTTTGTTTTTAATTTTTGTTTTCTTTGTCTTTTTTCTCAGCGTATGCCGGTAGGACGTCGAAGGCTTGAATTTGACAACGCTGGTTATTATTCAGAACCTAAACTTTCCCTGCACCGTAGACGCCGAGAGAACCGAGCCATGGCCACACCTGAAGAGCTGGCTCATCAGTTGGAAGTCCTCCAACACCAGATGGAGGCGTTGAAAATCGAAAAAGATGACGTTGTTGCCGAGGCTGAGCGTCAACGAGTTAATAATGCTCGTCTACAAGAAGAGCTGAATACCTATCCGAGGAATGCCAAACAATACATGCATCCGGAACTGAGGGTGCCAGAATCCCCAATTGTGCTTCTGGAGATAGAGAAACCATTTGAGATTGTCTCAATTTATATCCTTGATTAAGCGGACTCAGTTTCAAGGGAAACGTACTGAGTGCCCTATGGAACATATTAGAAATTTTCTTGACTTATGTGACACCATAGCTGCTGAAGGTGTATCACTTCAATATGTTTTGTTAAAAGCTTTCAGGTGGTTTCTTGCTGGAAAGGCCCTGAGCTGGTTCGAGAGCTTACCTCCTAAGTCTATCAGGACTTGGAAGAACTTGTGTGATCAGTAACTTACAAAATTCTTCCCTCCTACCAAGACAACGGAGCTAAGGAAGCGCATCACCTCCTATCACCAGCTGCCTAATGAGACCTTTGTTGAAACATGGGAAAGATTTAAGGAAATGCTTAGACAGTGCCCCGCTCATGGGCAACCTTTATATGTTCTTCAAGAAATCTTTTTGTATCAACGCTGAGACCAAGAACCGCATCAACACGCATACAGCGTGCACTTTTATAGAGATGGACCCTACGGTTTCATGGGAATTGCTGGATAAGCTGTCCAATTATGATGCCATGTATGGAACCCAACAAACTCCCCAGCCTCAGAAGCGTCTCTACGTACCTAACTGAGAAGAAGTTGACCCAGATGTTAAAAATCAATTTTTACAAGACGAGGTCAACCGCCTGAAGAAGCAGGTAAGTTTTCTGAAATCCTCTCAATCTTGTCAAGAGTGTGGCTCTTCTGCCCATAGTATTTCTTCTTGCACTAACATAGAGCAGGTAAGAGCCGCTGAGACAATTGCTGAAATGAATTACATGAGAGGCCCATACAGGAACCAGCCTAGTAATTTTGACAGGTCAAACAACTATCAGACGTGGGGCAATCAAAATCCAAATCCAAGCTATACAGCGCCTCCACCGGATAGACGACATGCGCCTTATCGACCTCCATGCCATCAGGAGCCACCATCATGGGTACAAGGGTTATAGGAAAGCATTAATGGAGTCCACAATAAAGTTAATGAAGTACAAGCCAACCTTAACCACCAAAATAAAAGATGGAGAGAGTTCGATGTACGGAAGAAGAATGTTGATTCCCAACTAGGGAACCTTGCTGCACAGATTCCACAACCACAAGGGCAACTCCCGGGCCGTCCCGAGGAAAACCCTAGGGGACAAATAGCAGCGGTACACCTTAGGAGCGGAAAGACACTACCGGAGAGAGTCCAAGCTAAGGACAAGACTGAAGAGGACGCCACGGTACAGTTCGGTAACGAGGCAGCGAGGGCAAGTACCGACCTGGGACAACATGGTGACGAGGTGCCCAGGGTCGTCAACGACCCTAGTCCAGGTAAGTTTTCTAATCCGAGCCATCCTCTCAATCCCAGGGTAGTTAACGACCCCAACAGGGTCGGTAACGATCCTCCGAGAATACATAACGACCCTAGTGTCGACCCGGTAACTTCACCTCTCGAGCCTAACTTGGTTTCGAGAATCGTGAAATCTCTTCCATTTCCCACTAAGAAATCTATGGACTCTACTGAGTGTAAGTTCAAGCGTTTCGTAAAGATTCTTCAGGGCATTAATATTTCCATCCCATTCGCTGAGGCCCTAAGCGAAATGTCGGCTTACACAAAATTTTTGAAAGATATTCTTAGCAGGAAAAGATCCATCACAGAGTTGCACGATGAAGTCCGATCTATTGCTCTACCGGAAAAGTTAGGAGATCCAGGAAGATTTGCCATAACAATTGGCATTGGCGACCACAAATTCAAAGCTTTATGTGATCTGGGAGCCAGTGCTAGTTTACTTCCTCTCTCAATCTGGTCTAAAGCCAACATGGGACCACTTGAGCCTGTAGATATGAACCTCTACATGGCAGACAGATCATGCGTCAAAGCCACAGGAGTCGTGGACGACTATCCTATTCAAGTCGGGAAATTCTTTATACTGAATGATTTCATCGTCCTCGATATGCCTGAAGACCCTCACGTCCCCATCATTCTCGGCGGACCATTCTTAGCTACAATAGGTACTCGGGTCGATGTGCGGAAAGGACTCCTCACTTTTGATATTGGAGAAGAGCGCGTGGAATTCAGACTTGACCAAAACGTTAATGATCCAACTACGGTTGCACAAATCGAGTTAACTAAGACAGAACTTGATATAGATGTTCCTACCGTGCCTGCTTCAAATACAAAAGTAGACGAGAATCTCACGCAAGACCTTGCCGAACCTCATGAGTCCATTAGCGAGTCCCACATGCAAGGGTATAATCAAGAGGAGTCCAGACCACCTTGGTTTTCGGATTTCACTAACCCGTTTATAGGAATACCGGGTATACTGATAGAAGACAAAGGACCAAGTTTAGTGACTCAAGCGAATAATGCCTACAAAAGTAAGCATGGGGCACCTCAAGACCCCAACATAGCCGCAAAAGAGCCACCTTGAGCCAAGGTAGGTACGTCGGGCCAACGACGTTAAAAATAGCGCTTACGGGAGGCAACCCGCTTTTAGTATAAACTAGATTTTTCCTTTCTTTTTAGATCTTTTTCCTAGCTTTCTTTTCGGTTTTTAGTAATTTTTTAGGATAGAGAATAGGATAGTTTCCTTTTATCTAACAAGATGCAGGAGATGGGCTCGTAATCCATTCAAAGAGGGTGCGGTGGCTCGTTAACGACCCACCCAGGGTCGTTAACGACCCGGTCTGGCGACCCGACTCGGCAAACGGGCATGTAAGCTTTTGCTTTTAACCCTAATCTATCTTCTATCTTCTACCCCCCTCCCCCCCCCCCCCTGCCACCTATACCTACCCCTCCTCCTATTTCTACCCTCTCCTATATAACCCTTCTAAAATTCCCAAAATCCTACTCTCAAACCCTCAAATCCCAACCATAAACTCTCAAAATCATTCATCACCGATCGGAATTCACCACCTCCACCGACCTCGGAACCCAACCAAGTTAACGACGCCCGCCACCATTGTTTTCGTTACCGACGAGATCCGGGCTCGTTAACCACCCAATTTTCGATCTTTTGTTCTTCAATTTCTCAATCTACCGGTATGATTTCTCAACCCTAACTCTTTATTACATGATTCATGAATTTTAGGGTAGAAATTTCGTATCTAGATTGTGTTATAGAGTTGGTCGAATTGCATGTCTTGTTCTTGCCCATGAATTTGATTTGTGCTTAGTTGTTCTCGATATAGGAGGAGTTGTTCGTGCCTATTTCCCCATTGCAATTTGATTGGAAAAGCATGAATTTTCTTGTTCTAGATTTTCAGTTCGATCTTCACCATGTTAATTTTGGGCAATTCTAGCATGTTTGGGATGGGTAATTGAGTAAGTATGGGGTGCATATACCCAGTTGTGTGTCTAGTGTAGGACTAGGGAGGATGCATGCTTGATTCATGGCTTAATATTAGAGTTAATTTCACTCGGAAATTTACGACTGGTTGGCTCGTTAACGACCCACCCAGGCTAGTTAACGACCCTGCGTATCTTCAAAGTTTACAAAACCAGTCTAGACCCGTTAACGATCCAACTGGGTAGTTAATGACAAATTCTGAGGGCTATTCCAAGACCAAGTATGGGGTCTCTTGTCTAAACTACTTGAGTGGATCATATCTTGGGAAAGTCGTAATTTTTTTTGGTCCACATGGCAAGTTCAAGCCGAGCCGCTACCCGTGCCCAAAAGAAGAAGAGGAATCAGAGGTCCCCATCTCCACCTCACATGGATAACGTGATCCTGTGCACGCAAGGGAAAGAGGACCGATACAACGCCATTCTAGTCAAGGACCACAACACTAGGTGGTTCTCAAGGTCGAGTGCTAAAGCCATGAGGATCTATGATGATGTTAAGGAGGCCTTTGCTATTCTCGGTGCGCCTCATTTGCTGAAGAAGGAGAATTTGCCACACTTTCCGGCACTCACATCCGAGTTCCTAGCCACTCTTGAGACAAGCTTCCCGACGAAGACTTCGTCGGGACGCATTCGATTTAGGCTCGGTAATGTGAACCGAGAGTACACTTTGGCAGAGTTCAATGCTATTTTGGAGCTCCCAAATCCATCTCGGGAGTACAGCCTCAAAGATTATAAGGTGACAAGGACTTGGAGCTACATCGCCGGGGAGGTATAGCCCTCCACTGCGGAATTATCTGGGGCAAACATCATCAACCCCATATTCAGGATCATTCTCCGAGTCCTAGCCGCTACATTCTGGCCTACCAGAGAGTTGAACAGGTCGACTAGGACAGAAGTTGCTTGCCTCCGCACTATGCTTTTTGAGGAGCCCGCCCCATTGAACTTGGGGTACGAATGGATTTATTATGTGGAGAAGTCAACCAAGTCAAAGAAAGTATGGTGCGGGAATCTGGTTAGTTTCCTGGCGACCAATCTTGGAGTCGATCTCACTCGTTACACGCCCAATTGCTCAACCGGAACTATTGGTTTAGCTCCGGTATTTTCACTCAAGTGCGGGATGGGTATGTTACTAAAGTTCAAGGCCGAGATGTTGTAGTCACCCGGGACAAGTTGGAGCTACTTTACCTACCAAATTGGTACGAGGCATGGACGGGGCATGCATTCCCGTTAGAGCCCAAGCCGGAGGATGAGCTATCACTTAGGCCTTCTGAGACGAGATTTGAGCGAGAAGGAGAAGCCATGAATGAAGATGATGATGAGACTGAAGACGCAGCTACTCAGGGAGGCAGAGAGGAGCTCAACCTCGAGGATGAAGACCTCGATACAGAAATTATGGGCAAAAATATCTTCGTTAACGAGCCAGTCGGAGTCGTTAACGACCACTTCGAGGCCTCTACCGATGCTCCTACCGAGGCACACAGCTTCGGTAACGACCCGCCGAGAGCATCTACCGACCCCTCCCAGGCTCCTATCGACCCTCACTCTTATGGTCTCGTGCGTTACAATCCGGTGCTTTACCAAGACCATTTCTAGCCTCACAATCACTATCAACCACCTCCTCAGCCCGAGTACACTGGATCGAGTATTCCGCCTCCATGGGCCGAAGATCTTTCTACTTAGATGCAACAACTTCACCTTCAGCAGAACCATATTCATCGGAGGATGGATAGATGGGAGAGTGTTTATTCTGCTCGCATGACATTTGAGGATACGCGTCAGCAGAGAGAGGCGGAAGATGCAGAGCGCTGGAGGACGATGTATGACTTCATGGGCAACTTCGAGCATTACTTTCCTCCACCAAACCGTTGATTCAGCTTGAAGAAGTGTTTTCTTGTTTCCTACTTCAGTACTTTGTAAGTTTTTTTTTGTTTTCTCTTTTCTTGTGTTCTTTGGTTTTCATTTCTATTTCTTTCCTTCTACTTATTTTTCTTCCAGTGGGGACACTGTAATTTTAAGTATGGGGTGGGAGAAAGTAGAAAACTTGTTGTTTAAGTAGTTTTTGTTTGTTTTACGTGTTCTATGTGTTTTAAGTAGTTTTTGTTCCAAAAGAGAAAAAAGGAAAAAAACTGAAAATTTTGAAAAAAAAAAATTTAGAATTGATAGATATCCCTTTCTTATGTTCTATGATAGTATTTGCTAACATGATCATATAATTCCTTGCAAACATGTCTTTGAGAATATAGCCGGATTCTTAATTTGAAGTTGTTTCTAGGAAGGAATAGCATTTGATGAAATTGAGCATGTATATCTTTTAGCATAAGTGATGCAATCCAACAAAATTTGTCTTGTGAGTTATTTTTGGCCTTATAGGGAGAACATAAAGAATCCCTCTTCTTTTTTGTGTGATTTACTCTCTATATGCATATTATCTCTTGAAATTGTGATGGTTATCTGTTTCTTGAGACCTATATAAGATTTATAGTTCATTACTTGTGAAAATCAGATGACAGAGAACTTATTTTTAAGCCCTATTAATCCCTATCCACCCTTACGTGATCCTTCTTTTTGAAGCCAATTTGAGCTTGAAGCTTTTTATTTTTAGCTCCACAAAAATTGTTCCCTAACCGAGATAAGCTTGACCCTATCTGGGGATTAGGACTTAGTTTGGAAAGGTTTGTTTTGTTGAGTTTAAAAAGGGAGAGTGAAATGTTATGATTTGGTTTAAAATTTAAGGATTGTTGGGAAGGGTAGATTGGAAGTCTCTTGCTTAAATTGTGTAAAAAGAAAGATCTCTTGGTACAAAAGATGCACGAAATAAGATTGTTTGTTGAAAGAAAGAAAAAAAGGAGTACACGATGAAGCTCGGTAACGACCATGTTGGTTCGTTAACGAGGCGGTGTAAAAAAAAGAAAAAGAAAAAATGAGCGGAAGTAGAGTAGGAAATAAATAGAAAAAGTAAGAAGTGCATGTGTGTTTAATAGATAAACCAGAGATTCTTTTGAGTTGTGTTATGAGACTTTCTAGGTGGGTTAATAAAGAGTGTGCATAATGTTTTAGTGAGTTTGGTATTTCTTTTATGAGATTTTTGGTGATGTGAGTTTTTAGGAGTATTTGATTCCCGGATATTATTAGCACCACATAGCCAGAATATTTCCACGCCTAATTGTCTTTACCAAGCCCCATTAATTACAACCCGACCGAATGGAAGCTTCTATGAAGTTTTTCATTGAGCCCCCTGAGTTCTCTTGATGATTTTTGCTTGTTTTGACGAATCTTAGGTGGAGAGTTTGGTGATATAAGTTCCAATTTCTATGAGTTTTTGTTTATAAGATGAGTTGAGAGTTGAATTTATAATCCCAAACACTTGAGAGTTGAGTGAAACACATATATCCCTTGTGAGGTTGGATTGTATTTGCTTATGTCTATTTGGTGCATATGTGTGTGATGACGTTAATAGTCATTTGCTATTTTCTTCTATACATTTTGATGTTTTTTTTTTATGATGGCTATAGTTTGATGAGTATTGTTGTTGGGTTTTGACTATTGTTTAGTAATTGCTTGAGAACAAGCAAGTCTAAGTATGGGGTATTTTGATGTTCGTGTTTTTGGTATAGTTTTTCGGGTGTTTTCTTAGTTTGTTAGGTTTAGTTTTGATAAGTTTAGAGTTAGTTTTGTGTGTTTTTGGATGGTTTTCCATATTTTGTGAAAAGTATGGAAGCTACTCCGTTTTGTGTCTTTTTTGTAGGTTTTAGCAAGGAAACGGTGCTTTTTGGAGCTAAATTTGGGATGCTATGGTGAAGGACGGAAGAATACGAGATGAAGAAGTCGAAGTCCAAGCTTTTATAGTTGAAGAGATGAAGAAGTCAAAAATCCAGGCTTGTTAACGAGGCTATCCAAGGTCGTTAACGAGGCTTCGAGATAGGGTTTTTCGAGAATTCTTAGTGATGTCCTACCGATCCTGTGCGAAAATTTATTCCGTGTCGATAGGGTGTTTTTGATGAATTTTAGGGTTATTATATATTATTTTAAGTCTTGTTATCCTTCTAGGTTTTTATTTCTATCTTTTTAGAGTAGGTTTCTATCTTTTAGGAAAGTTTTTATCTTATATCCTTATTTATTTAGATAGCTTTATTAGTATAAATACCCTTCTTTATAACCTAGAGAGGTGGTGGCAAGTAGAGAAGAAGGAAGAGCCGAGAGAAAGAGAGAAGGGTCTGAGAGAGATCGAGCCGAGGTGAACGAGAGTTAGCCGAGGTTGTTAATCACGGTTTTCGATTCGGTTTTGTATTTTTCGGTTTCTTCTGAATTCTGTAAGACGATATGTTCCTATTTATTTAAAGTATTTGTTGTTGGACCCAGAAATAATCCAAGCAGGAGGCAGCCCATTACCAGGGAAGGCCTAATGCCTTGCAGCTACAAGATATTGTTCAACCTGGATTTTAGGCAAAGAAGTGTCAGCCCATAGACAGAGAATCTTCAACGCGCACAGAATTACGGAAGATTTTCGGGACCAACTAAGTCGGTTGGAGGAGAGAGGGTCTGAGATATGTTTATTATAAGATAGATTCTTCTCTAGATTGTATTCATTATAAGATAGAGATAAGCAAATATTTGTTAGTTAGAGATAAGATTATATCTTTTATTAAGATAGAATATGCTCTAGAGGGCTATATAAGCCAATGTAACCCTTAGGGGAAAAGGGACAATTTAGACGCCTCATTCACACTATTTCTTCTGATTTCTACATTAATAAAACACATCTTTTTCGTATTCTTCTCAGTTTATTCGATCAAGGCCCGATCTAAGCCAAGGTTCTACCTTTGGTAAATTTTGGCTCAAACAATTTGGCGCCCACCGTGGGGCCGTGATCGATACAACCATCAGAAGAATCACCATTCTACTTCTTTTCGGATCGAGTAACACGATGGCCGGGAACTGTGAAGAAAGCCCTAAAACTCCGATCACCGAGAACAACCAAAACCTTGAGAACCAAGGCGTTCGATCTCAGGATGAGGAGATGACAAACCCCCTAGACACGACACCCTCACGACGAGACGCGACTCCGGAACCCATTGGCCAAGTCCGCAGCGGAGAAGTCTCCCACGACGATAATCCTCCAATTAATCACCGGTCAGCGGCTAACCAACGCCGAGCGCCATCTCAGGAAATCTGGATCGAAGATGATGACACCGATGGAGAGGATCGAGAACGCAACCCATCTCAAAAGGTATTGCTTCTAACTGATTCATTATCATGTTTCATCTCTAAACATTTCTTAGATTTCGCTTAGAGAATCTTTAGGCCAGTTTTGACTTTTTAAATTCCTAGTTTATAAAGTTTATTTCACACATTTTTACATAATGATTTGCGAGAAAATATTCTTCCATTCTTGCGCACTCTCTTATTGCTCCAAAAATGCAAGATCACGCTAATCATACAACATGAGACGCGTCAAAATACAAAAAAAAACCACTGTTATGACACATGGTTATACCGTCTGAAAACGACGAAGTCATCAAACGTTGATGAAGTAACCCATAATATGGTTACCCATGCGCTAATAAACGTTGCATACAACATGAGACGTGCCGAACACCAAAAACCATTGTTAAGACACATGGTTATACCATCTAGAAACGACGAAGTCATCACTTATACAAACGTCGATGAAGTAACCCATAAGTTGGTTACCCCCTATCTAATTCCGATTTAACGAAACATTCGATTATTACGGGAAGGGGAAAGCTATAGCATATAACCCAAGCCATATGTGCGGGACGCCGTGATGACACTACATCCTATTTTAAGGATCCACTACCCAAGAACGCCCTTGGCAGTGGCCAAAGGAAGCCTAATCGTAACTAACTACGCACGTCCCTTTGCAGAAAACTAAAACACTCAACGCGCAAAACGTGATCCTAACGCAGGACTCACAATAAGACGCTAACGAGAGGAGCATTAAAAACTCCTTCTTAAAATGCTAAACTCTAACGTGTACCCTATCCACGGGCAACAAGTTCCAGAAGATTCTCCAAAACGGACGCCATAAAAGTTTAGGCCCCGGGCCAAAAAAAAATACCAAATCTTCAAACAGACCCCAGGGAGTATGATAATATACCGTTAGTTCACTTACTACAGTCAACCATAACGGAAACATCGGTGACACAGGCTGCTGAACCACCGCCAGAGCAACTCGCCCCGGATATTCTCCAAACATCCACCAATCCAGGGGTCAGTTCGGACGACCGCTGGACCAAGCCATACCTCGATTGGTTCCTTCACGGCGAAGTACCCAAGGACGAGATCGAAGCCAAAGCCTTAATATCGAAAGCAACGCGATTCGCCATCTTAAAAGGGATCCTCTTCCACGAATCTGCCTCAGGCTTCCTACAGCGGTGCGTAGAAAAGGAAGAGGCTGAGAAAATCATGCGTGATGTACACAACGGAGATTGCGGTAACCATATTGGGGGTCGTAGTCTAGCTAACAATATCCTTAGGCAGGGGTGGTATTGGCCAACCATTCACCAAGATGCCACCAAGTATGCTCAATCATGCGAGGCATGCCAACGGCACGTACTAGTCCCACATCATCCACCAGTGATTCTCCACCCCTCCATCACTCCCTGGAGGCACGACGACAAGCGCTTGGTGAATGCATCTTGTGGAGGCATGAGGACAAGAACGATTGAGTTGCTCAACGACTCTCAACACCACCGGTCAACAATAATTCAATCTTCCACCAAAAAAGAAGATCCTAATTCTAAGGTACCGAGTGAATAGTACTTGACAAAGGTATCCTACTATGCTAGTAAGTCCCAACGATCGTTCTTCTCATCAACAGAGTCTTGAAGAATCTCCAGGCGAGGTTTTATCGAAAACTAAGCAACCACGCTAATAACCATGTTGACCAAACACTGGGTCACCTTTTTGACAACTTCTCACAACTTCTCTTCCCGAGCACAGTATAAGTCATCGAGTATTCGCTATCTTACCCGGAGAATCTTCGATGCAGACCTACAAAACCAGCCGAGTGTACTACCTTAAGAGTCGTTTCGGAACACAGCTTCCAAGACATAGGCTCTCAATCCGAGACATAGACCTCCAGTTTCTCAAGCATCACCTTTGCACGACAACGAGTGTAAGCTCCTGGTTTGTGACTTGATTTGAGTCCATGCTATGGACTAGCGACTTCGATCAGGCTAACGCCCAACGCTAACGGTTATCATCAAGTTAAATGCCCAAGGCTACACAACTTCGATCACACCAACTTTGGCGGCAAGTAGCTTCGGTCAAGTCCGTGTCTATAGTTGACGACTTCGATAGAGTCTATGCCTCTAGTAAACACTTATGTTCTGTAAACGTCTGCTGGCCAGAAACTCGATCACTTATATCAGCGGACAACTCTTGCAAGTGATGAAGGATCCTATCGAAGACATGAAATCCATCTAGCCCCTCTCGTCGCCTCAACGACGAAGATGAATTTGGGGTATTGTTGGACCTAGAAATAATCCAAGCAGGAGGCAGCCCATTATCAGGGAAGGCCTAATGCCTTGCAGCTACAAGATATTGTTCGACCTGGATTTTAGGCAAAGAAGCGTCAGCCCATAGACAGAGAATCTCCAACGGGCACAGAATTACGGAAAATTTTCGGGACCAACTAAGTCGGTTGGAGGAGAGAAGGTCCGAGATATGTTTGTTATAAGATAGATTCTTCTCCAGATTGTATTCATTATAAGATAGAGATAAGCAAATATTTGTTAGTTAGAGATAAGATTATATCTTTTATTAAGATAGAATATGCTCTAGAGGGCTATATAAGCCAATGTAACCCTTAGGGGAAAAGGGACAATTCAGACGCCTCATTCACACTATTTCTTTTGATTTCTACATCAATAAAAACACATCTTTTTTTTATTCTTCTCAGTTTATTCGATCAAGGCCCGATCTAAGCCAAGGTTCTACCTTTGGTAAATTTTGGCTCAAACAGTTGTTTTGTTTTCAATATTCTCCTTTATAGAAGTTGTTTGTTTTCTAGTTATGAGTAGTGAGTAGTTTTCTTATCTAGGTTCGGGGTTGAAACCCGGCATAGTTACGCATGGATTGATGAGTAAGATGATGTGTTGAAAGCCTTCTATCTATTTTGAGATTGCTTGTTGTGTTTATACCGAGATGAAAGTCAAGGTAATTTGAGTCTTAACTTGATCGAGAGAGAAAGTTATAAACTTGAAGGTTGATATTGTTTGAATACGAAAGTTTCAAGCTTTGGATACAAAACAAGTGATTGAGTGAATTAATTGAGAGTAGATTAATTTACTTATTAGTCACTGAAAGTTGATGAATTTATCTATTTAAAGGCATGATCTTTATCTTCTTACGAGTTTATATGCATGACTATGTTGTGGTGATCCTTATCCTAGATCTTTATTTTTATTTGAATTTTTCTTGATCATATTCGTTACTGAGTTCGTAGCCTCGGTACCGAACTTATTTTAGGTCGTTAGTAGTCACAAGTTCGTTAACGACCCTGACAATGTCGTTAATGAGGTTGGCCGTGAGTATTTGCTTGTTTTTGTTTGATTTTCATAATTAGTAGTCGATAGATAAACAAACTGTGCTTCTCGTGGAACGATCCTGACTCCCCTATACTCAGCGGGGTCTTGACTTATAAATTTATTTGTTGTCCAGAGTAAAGGCCCGTCAACAATGTCACCCCCGGTTCCTTTTGTCAAGTCCTTCTTTGGATCGACGTTCTAGTCCTTTACCTCACCCCACCCTCGTTCTAACGAGTATTAGAGGCCCGCGAGTCCACTTTGTGGTCTCGTACTTATCCCGTTACTATCCGTCGGAGAAGATCCGGGCGTTTTGAGCCTATATCTGCCCCTTACCATTCAAGGGTCATCAATTGGTATCAAAGCGTTAGGCGGTTCGAACGGATTTTTTTCCGACACCACCATCTAGTCCACGGCTGCCACCAGCCCGTCCATCGCTCTAGTAAGTTCGGTGATTTTTATTCACAAAAAAATATATAAATTGCCGATCATCATATGGAGATATGAATTGAGTGCTTGTTCATCGTGCTGATCTATTGCCATATATATGTGTCAAGTTTTGTATGTTACGGGATTTGGAATCATGATTGCTCGTGAAAGCATGATTTGAGTATGCAAATTTGGTCAATTTTGAATATCTTTACAGATTTGGATACTAGAGTAATCGTATCTTTTTTATTTTGCTAGAGTAATCGTATCTTTCCATTCGGTTGTTACTTGTATGCATATATTGAAATTAAAAAAAAGAAGAAAAAGAAAGAGCCGAGCATTAAAAAAAAGGACAGCTCGGAATTGGAAAAAAAAAGAGTACGATATTTTTTTTCGGCCTAGGGTCTGTTGTTAGTTGGCCGGAATTTTATGTAATTTTATACAGGGTCGAGACATGTCTTGGACTTGCTCAACAATATGGGACGATCGGATTCTTGAAATCGGCCACATCGACGAGTCAACACTCGTCTCTTTAGGCCGCTTCCGAGGGACGACCCGGATTGGATCCCACCATATTGACTCCCTGAGAATCGGGCCCGCTATTACGGTGAAACCTCAAGACCCTGACGTCGCTCATACGTTGAACGAGATTAGAGTCCGCCACCTCGGCGGCTGCGTCCCTGATACGAAGAGCGGGATTGGAGTCCGCCACCTCGGGGCCCTCGTACCCGAGACCGTAGCCTGGAGTCCCCAATGTCTCCCTCGATACGCGCTCGAGTCTACCATATGGACTCTCGCGCCACACCTTCAACGCTCTCCGAGCACCAACGACGCACGCACTACGCCATACTCGCGGAACAAAGGATCACGGAGCTCGAGCGCCTTCTCGTCGAGGCCAACCGAGAGTATCAATTGTGGTCGGCACCCCACGTGTCGACACACGAGTCGAGCCCAGCACCGTCGACACCCATGCCCAGCACCGTCGGTACCGAGACATCACCCTTCGGTACCGAGGTCCTTGACAACTCCGAGCCGGAACCGAATGCACTCGTCCTTAGCGAGGCCTTTGCCAGCCTCGAGTCGGTACTGAGCGTACTCGTCCTTACTGAGGTTATTGACGTGCCAACGCCTATCTATACCGAGGATCCGATCCTTCTAGCGCTGACATCTAAGGTCGAGGACACCCCCATCTTGACAAGCCTTTACCTACAATGGCATCCTCCTTAGAGTTCAACGCTGATCCCGAGCCCATGCTCAAGCTTGCCCATATGTCGACACCATACTATTTCGAGAATACCCATGTCGATGGCAAGGTTTTACTGAGATCGTCTCCTTCTTCCCTAGTCCAACACTTGTTGAAGCGAGGACGCTTCGAAGATAAGCGGGGGAGAATGATGTGACTCTGCCCTAGCTCCGACCTAGCTCCGACGGACCCGAGACGGCCTAGACCTTGGAGACCTCCTTGGATTAGGACTTAGTCTCACTTACGTTATTATTTCCGTCATTTCCCTTTTAGGCGTGTGTCCATTCTTATACTATGGATTAGCCTTGTTATTTCCCTTTCTAGATAGTTTCTATTTTTAGTACGTTGTCTGATTGGGCCAGAAGTCGTTCAACTTTGTTTTGCATACAAATCCTAGGTGCCTCTCCCTTGCTAGACGAGGGTTTCGTGGTTCTCCTCTATATAAAGGACTCACACCCCATTGTAATCTTCACGTCATAATGATATAGCCAGAGCTTTGCGTCGAGTTCCTCCTCCCCTTTGGCCCGACGTCACCCCCGATTCCTTTTTTCGAGTCCTTCTTTGGATCGACGTTCTAGTCCTTTACCTCGCCCCTCCCTCGTTCTGACGAGCATTAGAGGCCCTCGAGTCCACTTTGTGGTCTCGTACTTATCCCGTCACTATCCATCGGAGAAGATCCGGGCGTTTAGATCCTAGATCCGCCCCTTACCATTCTTGGGTCACATCAAAAGGTGTACCAACTGGCTTGGCATTATCCATGTTGAACCTTTGCAAAACACGTTTGATATACTCTGATTGAGATAACTGCAAAGTCCCATTTTTCGTGTGATTTGCATTCCAAGAATCTTCTTTGTTGGACCCAAGTCATTCATGTCAAACTCATTTGACAACTTCTGCTTCAACATTCTAATATCATCCATATTTGAACCAGCTACTAGCATATCATCGACATATAGTAGTAAGATGATATAACTAGATCTATATCTTTTGAAGTAACAACAATGGTCGACGTTACACTTCTGGAACCCTTCCTTGTGCATAAAACCATCAAACGTTTTTACCATTGTCTAGGGGCTTGCTTTAACCCATACAAGCTCTTCTTAAGTGTACACACCATGTTTTCTTTTCCCTTTTCCCCAAAACCTTCAGGTTTGTTCATATATATCTCCTCATCCAAATCTCCGTGAAGGAATGCAGTCTTCACATCCAACTGTTCAACATGAAGATCTTCAATAGCAACAATACTCAACATTGATCTAATAGTATTGAGCTTCACAACAAAACAAAAAATCTCAGTGTAATCAACTCCTTCTTTCTTCTGAAATCCTTTGACCACTAGTCGAGCTTTGTATCTCTTAGAGCCATCATGCTCATTTTTCACTCGATACACCCATTTGTTGTGAAGTGCCTTCTTCCCCATGGGTAACTCAGCTAGTTCCCACGTCTGGTTTGAAATGAGAGAGTTCATCTCATCTTTCATTACAAGCTCCCACTAGCTTGAATCACTAGTCTGACAAGCTTCATTATAGCTCTCATGCTCCCCACCATCAGTTAACAACAAGTAACTCATATATCTCCTGGGAGGAACACGAATCCGAGTAGACCTTCTTAATAAAGGAGCTGGTGTAGGAGGTTCTATCATGTCAGACTGTTGTAGGTTTTGTTGTTCAACAGATTCTTCTAAATGAGATCTTGCTATGATTGGTTCCGTCATAGGATTGTTTGGAACATAATCTACATCTGAAAATACTGGCCCACTTTGATCTGAGTCGCTGGTGTCAGTTTTGTGCATGTCCTTATACATGGCTCTTTCACTGAAAAGTACATCTCTACTATCGATCACCTTCTTGTTTTGGTCATCCCAAATACAATAACCAAACTCATCTTCTCCCTAACCAATGAAGATGCATTTCTTAGACTTCGGATCAAGCTTATTCCTGCCTTGATCACCAATATGCACATATGCTACACAACCAAAAACTTTTAAATGTGATAATCTTATCTCTTTTCCACTCCATACCTCTTTGGTATTTGATATTCTAATGGAACCAATGGACCCTGGTTTATCAAGTAAGCAGCTGTATTAACTGCTTCTGCCCAGAACTAATTTGGTAGACCTAACTGTATACGAATACTTCTGGCTCTTTCTGTTAATGTTCGGTTCATTCGCTCAGCTACACCATTTTGTTGCGGTGTACCTGGAACAGTTCTCTCCATTCGGATCCCATGTTCATAGCAAACAATTTTAAGTAAATTATCCACATATTCGCCACTGTTATCGGTTCTTAGCCTTTTAACTTTCAACCCGGTCTCATTTTCAACCATGGCCTTCCATCTTTTGAAAGCCCAAAAAACTTTAGACTTGTGTTTTAGAAAGTTTAACCATGCCTTCTGGGAATGATCATCAATGAAAGTCACAAAATAGTGTTTTCCACCAATGGAGGAAGTAGTTGTTGGTTGATATGTTATATTTCATATAGCATAGCTAAGACTAGATAATACATTATATATATAGATTTAGGTCTTTTTAGTGCTTGTAATGACAAATGTGGAGAAGACCGAAGACTTGAAGAATTAAAGTCGGGATTAAAAGATCAAGTGAAGGCCGCGGATTAGAGCAGTCCGCGGTGGAGCCAAAGTACATGTTCGCGATCGTTGTGGCACAAGGCCGCGGTCGCGGTCAAACGTTGACTCGGATTTGGGAGTTTCTACAGCTCCGCGATCGCGGAGGTTATTCACCGCGCCCACGGAGGTCCACGTCAGCAAAAATCTGAGGCGGTGATTGCTCTATCTATCTTTATTATATTTATTTCCTTTTATATTATTTTCGGATATGTTGGTTCGAGACCCTATTAACCTAGTTTTTCAGCCTTGTTTTGATATCTCTCTTAGACCTAGTTTCCATTATTCAGACTTTTGTATTTTTTCTCCTATGGAGAACTAAACTCCAAAAGTTCTATTCAAGTTGAAGCTTTCAGACTTAAGTTTATTGTGAGATTCTACAATTCAAGTTTATTTCTACAGGTTTTTTCAACTCTCTTGTGCCTAATTAATATTGATTGTATTGATTTCTACTTAATTGATCACCTGGTTGGAATTAATACTCCCTATTGCTAGATCTAGGTTTTCTCGTAGTAAAACCTAATCATTGTAGCAACTCAATTGATTTAGGACTCATTGGACTAAAACAATTAAGGAAGAGATTTGATTGTATGCTTATTGTTTGACTCGTTGGAACTCAATTTTGCATGTATCTTGTTTATCCCTGTTCTCATTGCTAATATCATTATTATTCATGATCATTTCATGTTTGTTTTGATATTAAGTATTTACATGACCCGTTGGCTTGTTTATTATATCTGATCAGGATAGGAATAACCAAAAGGACTAACTTGTTTGAATCTATGATCAATAACTTGATGATGAAAGTGGATATTTGAATAGAATTGCTTTTCCTAAATTTATAAAAATCAAACCTTTGCTTTATTTGCTTGCTTTGTCTGTTTTAATTTCCTAGTTTTAGAATTACAATTCCAAGAACCCCCCTGATGTGATTCCATCTACCGAGTCATGGCCCCATGATTTGAGTGAAGATTCCAGCCCTAAAGACAAGTCCAATTTGCACGACAAGGGAGAGTCTTCATTTGGACACATATCAAAGGCCGGTGTCCGAGGCGCTAAGGAGCCGAGTCAAGGCACGACGCTCTATTATGGGCTCATCACTCGAGAACATGCTAGGGCAATGCTTGACAAGATCAAGGAGGAGCTCATGGATCATAAGTTTCCAAAGTTTTACAAAGAAGAAGGTTGGAGTCTCCTTTTGACTCGTGTTCCGACAAGTGACTTTTTTTATGGTTAAGGACACTTTATAAGTTTTCAAGATTTCGGGTTTATTTTTGTAATTTCCTTAAGTGAAGGGGCTAACTTTGTGAGGTTGCTTTCTAGGTTATATGGTCGGCCCCTCACCCTTGGTTTGAGGAGATTTGAACGAAAAACCTTGTCGCTTACTTTCCTTGCATCTTTCAATTCAAGTTCTTGTTCTTGTTTTCGTTCGTTCAATTCTCGTTGTTCAAGTTGTTGGTGAGTAATATCCGAAAATCTCGAGCATCTTAGTTTGTTGGAGAGATTGGTGAGTCATATCCAAGTTGTCAAGCATCCATATCCCCTTGTTCTCTCCATTTCGATCCATCATCCATCTTGGTGGTTTCTGCACCCCCTCAGTAAATTCGACATAACTTTCAATCCACTCATCATATTTCTCTCATATTTTGAGGGATTAAACTAGACTCAGAGATATAACTTCTAGAATTGGAATCACTCAAATCCGAGTTCGGACGAGGAAGATCCATCCAGTTGAAGACGGGTCAGTTGCGTGGTGTTTGTTGTCGGAATTCCTTGGATTCTCGTGGCGATCTCTTTGCACCATCATTCCCTCCATCGATCCGGCCATCACCCCCTTTTTTATTACTGTTAAGTTTATAATTATATACCTTAGGATACAAGTGTCTCTTGGGTTCGACCCTGACTTACCAACTATACTAGTTGAGTAACTAGGGAATTATTTTTGATTTGGTACGGCGACTTTTAGCCAGTCATTGGTCCCCAAACATCAGAGTGGACAAGCTCTAATCTTTCCTTCTTTGGTGTTCTACCATTTGTTTGAAAGCTCACCCTCTTTTGCTTTCCAAGTATGCACCCTTCACACATGTTTATCTCTACTGACTATAGATTTGGGAGCTTCCCCTTTGAATGAATAAGTTTCATCCCTTTCTCAATCATGTGGCCAAGTCTTTGGTGCCACATATTGGAATTTGCATTTCCTATCGCGGTTGCAATAGAACAACACGTCCCTGCTGTCATGTAAAGAGTCGTGAGCAATTGTCACTGGACCTTTTGAGATCTTCCAAGTACCACCTTGAAAGCTTGTGTTATAGCCTTCGCTGGCTAATTGCCCAACTGATATCAAGTTCTTTCTCAGGCCAGGAATGCGTCTAACATCCTTTAGCTCCCATACAAACCCATTCAACTTGATATCGACTACACCTTTACCAACGGTTGAACAAGGTTGATCATCTCCAAGGTATATATTTCCAAGGTTTCCTGAGACATTTTTTTTAAATAATTCTTTCTTCGAAGTAGCATGAAATGATGCTCCAGAATCTAAAACCCAAGACTCTTCCTTGCTCTCCAAAGAGCAAATCAATGCATCATCTTCTTCGAAGGTTGTGGTAACAATTGCTTTCGCCTTTGTCTCTTGTTTTTCAGCGCATTCTTGCACTGATTCTTGAAGTGCCCAATCTTGCCACAATTCCAACACTCAATCGTCTTTGAGCTAGAGGAATTATTGGGATTCTTTGACTTGGACCTCTTATCTCTAGATCCATGATAGTTTGAACTACCACGTCCATTCCTTTTGGCTAGACTTCCCCCTCTTGACTCTGTATGTAATATCGAAGATGTTGATGATTCACCCGACCCTCTCCGTCGGATCTCTTCACTAAGAACCAAATCATGGACATCATCAAATTTTAATTTGGTGCTTCCTGACGAGCTACTCACAGCCGTGACGGTAGCATTCCAACTCTCTGGAAGAGAAGACAAGAGTATCAATGCACGCGCACTTCCTCATCAAATTCTATTCCAATAGAATTCAATTGGGTTGTGGTCGTATTTAGTGCATTGAGATGATGAGCCACCGATGCACCTTTTGTCATTTGCAAATTGAATAATCGCCTCATCAAATGAACTTTATTTGAGGCCGGTGGCTTCTCATACATATTAGAGAGAGTCGCCAAAAGACTTGTCGTGGTCTTTTCTTTTGCTATTTTGAAAGCAACATAACGAGATAATGTTAATCTAATGACTCCAAGCGCTTGTCGATCAAGAAGATTCCAATCTTCATCCTTCACAGCCTTTGGCTTCTTTCCTAAGAGGGGCTGATAAAGATTTTTCTGGTATAAGTAATCCTCTATTTGCATCTTCCAAAATCCGAAATTTGCACCATCGAATTTCTCGAGTTTCACCTTTCCTTCATCTGTAGCCATGACTCCTACTCAAATCTGACTTCATTTGGATCGTTTAGAACCGAATGCTCTGATACCAATTGTTGGGAAAAATACGCAACTTTTTCGATTTATCAGATTGGTGAGAGTGAAAATAGATAATATAAAACACACACGCAATCGTGTTTCTCTCTAACTCTTCTACAAACTTCTATTACAAAGATAAAGATACAAAATGTGTTTACAATACACACCCCAATACCACTCAAGAATTTTATGCTCAAAATTCTCTCAAAAGCTTATCTTTGTTTAACACTATAAACTATAAGTCTCTCTCTCTCTCTGTTTCATTGAATTAGGATTTACAAATGAAATACTCAACAGTATATATAACACCAAAATATCTATATTAATTACTGATATTGAGCAATTCTCAATTTCTATCAATAATTCGTTTTCTTATTTTGAATTCCTTAAAAATAAGATGTGTTATTCTTCTTCTTCTTCTTCTTCTTTATTTGCAATAATCTTGAAATAGAATATGACTATTTCTAACATATATTGTTGGGCGGAAGAAGTATTTGTTTACCAGCAAGGATGTCAGCATCCTTTTAGAGATTCCTCATGTGGGTTTTGCTGAATATTTCAAAGGGTCGTGGCCTGAGGGAGTCATTGATCGAGAGATCATCAGGATTGTAATTGACAATGATGATAACTTCACCAGTCTCTATCTAATCAACAAAATGGGAGTTGAGAAGAAGGTCATGTTCAACTACCTCATCAATAACTTGCTGCCACGAGAACTTAAGAGGAACGCTGTATACATTTAGGATTTGCTTTTCATGGACAAAATCCTTAGGTGTAAGAAGGTGAACATGCCCAGGCTGCTGATGCTCCACATAAAACATGTGCTTGAAACTGCTAAGCATGCCCTTCCCTATGGAACTCTGATCTCTATGCTGATGTTTGAACACTAAGTGTATGAGAATGGTGGTGAAGTCATCAACTCCAGATTTCTGAACAAGGAGATGCTCAGGAAGTTTGGTTGGAGTCTGGTTGATGGAAAGTGGGTATCGAAGACTTCTGAGGTCAGTGACACGGATCAATAGGAAGAAGGAATCCAGTCTGCTCAAGTGGTCGGTGAATTGAAAGAAATTAAGGAGCAGAACATGATTCTCAAGGGGATGATTGAGAAGGTTCTGGACAACTGCACTACTTTGTTGAAAGAGGTTCAGGATCTTGGTGAAAGGCTCAATGATATTGGAGCCTGATGTCGATCACTGTTGCATATCCATGACTCTCTCTACCCCTCTCTTCTACCCTTACCGCACTATTCTCCAAGTTTAAAAACTTATTTGCTTAGTTCGATTTGATTGTACTGCATTTCTGGATTGTTTGTTTATGCATCGTGTATTATCTCTTGCTTTCGTGGATGACTATATATGACTGTTTTGATATTATGTTTTAAGTTTCCATATTTGCCTATGATTTCTTTTCTTGTTTTGGCAATCTTTTTATGATGCCAAAAGGGGGAATTAACCGGGGGAATAGATTTAAAGGGGAGGATCTAAAAATTGAAACCATGTGGATATTAAGCTTTGGCGGAACTTTTTATGATTTTTGCGTTTTCTATATATACTATGATGCTATGTGTATGCTTTAAAGATCTTATCAGGTCAGGTTGTTTGTCACCATCAAAAAGGGGGAATTTGTTAGAAGATTTAGAGTTTTGATGGTTCCAAGACGTCAGTAACTTCGAAGTTGCAAGCCAAGTTCGCGACTCAACAAAGTCACTAACATGACCAGCTGGGGAGAAAAACTATTTAAGGAAGGAATGCACAGATTGTGTGCGGTGATTTAAAGACAGTCGGAGTGTTTATTTAAGGAGAAGATCATTACAAAAAGAGTGCTAAAATAGAAGAAGAAGAACAAATTGATCTTCTGACGAATATTTTGTGTGCGTGCATGTTATATTAGGAAAGATATGTAAAGATTCAGTGTATGTCACTTCCCTAATCGAATGGAATTTGATACACACGACATCTCCTTCTTACTCTAGCTTAAATACCTAAGTGTTTAGGATAGTAGTAAGACCTTCAGCGTAATTTGCAATTCTTGTGAAAAAGAAAGAGTGAACTTATGCGTGAGTGACGAGCACTTTTATGTCGTTGTAAAAGCACTGTCAAAGAAATACCTAACTTCCTAACCTAAGTATAGTGGAAGCAAGGGTCAAACCCACAGGGACTTAGATTACTTGTATTTAAATAATATTACTAAGAGAAAGGGGAATTTTTATGGTTTCAAGCTAACAATCTAAGTAAATAAAACAAAGAAAATAAAACAGTTAAAGATTCAAATATAGAGAAAAGCGTCCAACTAGTTTCGTATCCATTGCATACATGAGTCTTGATGCTTGATCTTTCTTATTTCGATTTCCCTTGACTAATCTATTGTGAATTTATGAAATTCAAGCTTAAAGTGATTATTAATATTCACCGTCTTTAACAATCTCTTAATCAATTAACTTAGAAAACCTTCTATGTCAAGTTGATAATGCAATTAAGTTCAAAGCATTAAATAGAAACATAGTTCATGAATTTCACCGTCTATTCATGAAGTTTTGTGATTAAAGTCTCCGACTTTGATTTACCTTATTCCACCGTCTATAAATTTAATCAAGGGATTCATCCATGAATAATCAAATTAAACCGTCTATTTAATTATTCTAGTTGTAATTCAACCTAATAATAGAATAGGTGATCAAGCTATTATAATCCTAAGTGAATTTAATCAATCAAACACGGTGAGATTTCAATCTAGTCAAGATAAACTGAAATAATTCAAATCTCACAAACAATCATGCATACAATTTCAACTAACTAGTTGGACATGAGAAAATTAGCTAGAATATGACATTAAAGAAGAATTAAACTAACAAGACTTTGATTTCTCTTCAATGCTATAAAACTAGGGTTTTGTCTCCCACAAATCTCCAATTCAAAAATAACATAGAAGCAAAAGTAATAGATAGCATATTGATCCAAAGACACCCTAAGAAAAATATTTATATCGTATCTAAAAACATCTACTAATAAAGTCGGCCCAAAAGATCACACGGAGGCCCGAGTCGGCAAAGCATCAACGTGCCAAAGCGCGGTCAAAGTCTCCCAAAGCGCGGTCACGCAATGCCTTGTCCTGCCCGCGCTCCGGCCACAACAACTCTAGTGACACTTTAGAGGCTGTTTTGACCCCCCTTCGAGTTGGAATTTGTACTCGGAGTAAAAATATGACTTATATCTCTTCGATTTAGCTTTCCAGTGATACCAAATCCAGCTTCATCCCCCCATTGTAGCTCCCAAACCAAGCATTGCAAGATAGAGGTGTCAAAATAAGACTCCAATGCATGGTCCGGATTTAAGCGTTGTTCTCACACAAGCCCTTGGGCCTTAGCTCTTTCAATCTTCACTTGTATCACTCTAAGCTTCATCAAACTCCACCATAGTACCCTAAGATCCGGTCCTTAGCTTCACATCAACTATGCTTCACCTTCCAACCTGCAATATAGCATAGAAACGCGTAGATTCCGAACTAAACCGAAACAAAACTAAACTACAACTTAAAGCAAAACTCTAGCTAGAAATGAATAAAAAGGGAATAAAAACATTCTCTAAAACCTATACCTATATGCTATATCAAAGTCCCCCATGCTTGAATCATGCTTGTCCTCAAGCAAGACATAAAATCAATCTCACCACAAACAAGCAAGTCATGACTTCCATTCATTTTCAAGAAACTCAAACTTAACATGAAATTGTTGCATACATTTATTGAAAGCTTCAAACCAAGCTATTAATCCATTCTAACCCTCACCAAGGTATATGTGTTTGCAATCAACGCTCAAGTGTTTAAAAGGGTATATGTTTTCGCTCAAAAATCATCTTTGAATGTCAACTACCATATGCTTGCATCAGTGTACCAAATCTCCACCACGGATGTTCAAATGCAAAACGTAAATCATGAGGTCTTTTTCAAGGTTGTAATGGGGCCAAGGTATAGACAAGTAGGTGGGGATCATTATATGGCCATGTGGTGCTAAATCCAGGAACTAGAATCAACTAAACCCAAATTACAATAACACTCACTCTCAAAATATCTTCCCAACTTGCTCTTCCTTTTCTTCCATTACTTACTTTCAACACTTCTTTCTTCTTTCTTTTGCTCATATTTTGATTTACTTTCCACAAACCCAATTGAGATTCATTCTTTTTCTTTTCTTCTTCTCTCACAAGAACAACTTTTGCAATTTATACACAAAACTTATCTCAATCAGCCATTCATACCAACTTTCCCTCAAAGGATTTTCAATGAACATTCCCAACATCCTTAACTTTCTTAACATTTTTTCACATTCCCCTCAATTACACCTTTTCAAACTTCCTCACAAACCCCAAAGTACATCATATAACCCACAAAAATTCCCATAGTCAAATCCCAATTCCCGGATAAGGGTCAAACTTATTCGGCTAGGAACAATTTTTGTGGAGCTAATAAATAAGACTAGGCTCAAAACAATGGGGCTACAAAAACAAAGGTATAATGTAGGGTAGATAAGGATATAAATGAGCTTAAGAAAATTTGCCTAAATCACTTTTACATCATGCATTCAAATCATATAATGTGGCCTCGAAAAACAGTCTAAAAGCAAGTTCTAGAGTTAAACAATCAAAGAGATGCACTCAAGAATTATCATGCAAAAATAGCATGTAAAGGCTCAAAAAAAAATTCACAAGGCAATAATTGGTTAGAAGTTCATCAATAACTCAAATTCTCACTTTAATGTATACTCCTTCATAATCAAGCAATTCTTATTTTAGAATTTTTATCAATAACTTAGCAAATCATGGGATATGAAATCATGCTCACTCAAAAAACAAGTGGTTCCAAGGGGAAAATGAATCCTAAAATGCAATCAAAACTCTTTTTTTAAATTTTCTGAATTTTTATCGGATTTTTCAAACTTTTACTCAATGCATAACAATAAAATAAACATGCAAATGCAACTACATGAACTATACACAACTAAGCACTTATGACAAAATAAAGAATCCCATTCCCCCATGCTTAAACTTTACTTTGTCCCAAAGTAAAAGAAAAGATAAAAGAAAAAGAAACTAACCTCGTCATAAGAGCTGGTACACTCAAGAATCTACTCCTCTTAAGGTAGTGGTGTTGGGTGTCCCGGGTATGGATAAGCAGGGTCCGGGTATACGGGATATGGCTGATAAACATAGGGTGGATAGCCCGAAATTTTTAGGTTTTTAATCGTTGAACGGGCAGCGGGGCGCGGTTTGGCTCAGTGGGAGCGCGGTCGCGCTCTCCAGGTTTTACCCGCGCTGACGACGCAGAAACTTAGCCCCTCCGAGCGCGGCTTGGGTGCCCATAGCGCTGTCACGCTCCACCTGGATTCACCCACGCTCATTGCCTTCGACTTGCTGCTGGCGATGCGCGGGAATGGGCCCTATGAACGCGAGGGCGTCTTGTCTTCCTCGAACCGCGTGTACCTATTTTTCGACTTTACCTAAAACTAAGAGCAAAAACGAAACAAAACAAAACAAAAACCGAACAAAAACAAACCGAAAAATAAACTTATTCTAGAAAACAAAGAAAAACTAAACCTAAAGCTTGGGTTGCCTCCCAAGAAGCTCTTGTTTAACGTCATTAGCTTGACTCTTAGCATGATTAGACAAGATTAGACATTGTCAATGTCGTTAATAACTTGTCAAACCCCTGTGCACACATCTCAGAAAAGCATAAGTAACACAATGATAAATTAAAGATGCATAATATAGCTTGGAAAGACCGTTTTAATTTATCAAACTCGTGTGCCCAATTTTCATGAGATGGAATTTGTTCAAATAAATTCAACAAAAGTGGTGGCTTTAGAAAATACTTACAGTATGAATCAAAGCACTTGTCAACAATACCACTTTTATCCAGGATGAACTCCATACATTCTCCATCTTCCACCTTGTGTTGTAGACTTGGCTCCTCATCTTGAAACTCCATAAGCTCTGGATGTGAGAATGTGGGGAAACTGAAGCATGGGATGTCAAGGCCTAACATAGGGCATACCATGATAGCGGGAGTCGTAACAGATGTAGCATGTTGCTTTTCTCCCTCATGGTTGTCTACTTCATCAGTAAAGAAGTCATCATTATCAACAAAAGAGTCTTCTTCCAAAACCACAAAACCCTCAAGCAATTTACTCCACATGGGTTAAAATGACTCAGGCTCCCTAGGCTCTGTAAGAATCTCTATGTTAGCACAGACTTCATTTGGCTCTGTGATGATCTGCTCAACTTGCCTTATAGGTGTGAATTCATGTTGGGCATCAAATTCATCTTCATAACACACATCAAGTGTAGTATATTGCTCCTCAACTTGAATATGAGTGTCTGACTCATGATCGTTTGACTCCAATGTGACTCCACTCCTTTCACACAACTCAAAAGGGCATGAGGTTATGGAATGATAACTTGAAGAGCATGACTCACAATGCTCCATGATTAAAGCATAAGCCCCTTGGGAGAGATCCCTGATTATTTCCTCAAGACTCTTATCAACTGGATGGGGTGGTTGGGAAGATGACTAGACCAGAAAGCATTGACGGCTCATGAAACAGAAGAAATCCCAACATTCCTCAGATCCCATATATAAAAGCCTCTCATTGCTCATGTAGTCAGCCAATCCCCTTGTCTTAAGATTCATACCATGGATAACTCCCATGTTTACCTCTCTATCATTGTATTAGAATCCCCAAGTACCAAGTTTAAACACAAGGTCTTGAAATCTAACAAAATAGTCATGGAAGTGTTCATCAAGAAGCTGTCTACAATCGAACAAAGCCATGGTCAGTAGCATGGGTGTTATGAACCATAAGATAGGTTCACAACACCAAAAATAGTAATACTAAGTAAACACAAATAAATAGCCGAGTTCCCCAGCAACGGCGCCAAATTTGACGAGCACTTTTATGTCGATGTAAAAGCACTGTCAAAGAAATACCTAACTTCCTAACCTAAGTATAGTTGAAGCAAGGGTTGAACCCACAGGGACTCAGATTACTTGTATTTAAATAATATTACTAAGAGAAAGGGGGATTTTTTATGGTTTCAAGCTAACAATCTAAGTAAATAAAACAAAGAAAATAAAACAGTTAAAGATTCAAATATAGAGAAAAGCGTCCAACTAGTTTCGTATCCATTGCATACATGAATCTTGATCCTTGATCTTTCTTATTTTGATTTCCCTTGACTAATCTATTGTGAATTTATGAAATTCAAGCTTAAAGTGATTATTAATATTCACCGTCTTTAACAACCTCATAATCAATTAACCTAGAAAACCTTCTATGTCAAGTTGATCATACAATTAAGTTCAAAGCATTCAATAGAAACATAGTTCATGAATTCCACCGTCTATTCATGAAGTTTTGTGATTAAAGTCTCCGCCTTTGATTAACCTTATTCCACCGTCTATAAATTTAATCAAAGGATTCATCCATGAATAATCAAATTTCACCGTCTATTTAATTATTCTAGTTGTAATTCAACCTATAAATAGAATAGGTGATCAAGCTATTATAATCCTAAGTGAATTTATTCAATCAAGCACGGAGAGATTTCAATTTAGTCAAGATAAACTGAAATAATTCAAATCTCACAAACAATCATGCATACAATTCCGTTGGACATGAGAAAATTAGCTAGAATATGACATTAAAGAAGAATTAAACTTAGAAGAGTTTGATTTCTCTTCAATGCTGTGAAACTAGGGTTTTGTCTCCCACAAATCTCCAATTCAAAAATAACGTAGAAGCAAAAGTAATAGATAGCATATTGATCTAAAGAAACCCTAAGAAAAATATTTATATCGTATCTAAAAACATCCAAAAATACTAATAAAGTCGGCCCATAAGATAACACAGAGGCCCGAGTCGGCGTCGCATCAACGCGTCGAAGCGCGGTCAAAGTCTCCAAAAGCGCGGTCGCGCTATGCCTTGTCCTGCCTGCGCTCCGGCCTCAACAACTCTAGTGACACTTTAGAGGCTGTTTTGACCCTCTTCGAGTTGGAATTTGGACTCGGAGTAAAAAAATGAATTGTAGCTCTTCGAGTTAGCTTTCCAGTGATTCCACATTTAGCTTCATCTGACCACTGTAACACCCAAAACAAGCATTGCAAGATAGAGTTGTTAAAACAAGACTCCAATGCATGGTCCGAATTTAAGTGTTCTTCTCACACAAGCCCTTGGGACTTAGCTCTTTCAATCTTCACTTGTATCACTCTAAGCTTCGTCAAACTCCTCCATAGTCCCCTAAGATCTAGTCCTTAGCTTCACATCAACCATGCTTCACCTTCCAATCTGCAATATAGCATAGAAACGTGTAGATTCCGAACTAAACCAAACCAAAACTAAACTACAACTTAAAGCAAAACTCTATCTAGAAATGCATAAAAAGGAAATAAAAACATGCTCTAAAACCTATACCTATATGCTATATCAGTGAGACTCGTGCAAGTGGTGTGTCGAATGCTCTTAGGCATAGCATGAGATTGAGAGTGTGAGTGCAAAGGTAGAGCGTGGTTCAAGGATGTGGGATTCATTCTTGTACACGGGAGAGCTTTGTAACACTCAAGAAATCAATAAAGTGAGTCTAAGGACTTTTGAAATCCGACCAAGTGAGAAGCTTGGAAGGGAGTGGTTTTTCTCTAAGTAAACTAGTTGGTTAACGAAGAGTTTCCACTATACATCGCTTGTCATTTACAATTTTGGTAGCGTCTTTCTTGTAAGTTTATTCCGCTTCTTTATAACTCAAAGTCGACGACTTCGCAGGAGTCGCCGACTGGTTTAAGTATTAACGATCCTACACTACTCTTTGTGTTTCTTAATTAAAATTGTGACTTATCTACATGATTGATAAATCCACATTAAATATATTCTTTCCATGGTTCTCATTGGAACCTCCAATGCAACACTCAAAGAACTAGGAATATTCTCTTGTTGTGGAAGTTGGCAACTCGGTGACATTTTAGAGTAGTGACACATTAAGGAACCTTGTCCAAGTGGGGAACCTTGTGGACGTTGGGAACTTTGTGTAGGTGGGGAACATTGACTCCATGTGCTTTATTTTGGAAATCTTTGGAAGAAACATATGCCACTCAAGTGCGTTGTAAAAAAAATCTGGAATACCATGAGGTGTATGAGGTTGAGGGGGAAATTAGATTTGTGAAGAATCTGAACCATTACATTGTAACAAAATTATGAAAAAAAGAGAGAAGAAGAAGAAAAAGATGTGCTACAAGCTGGTTGGTAACCAATGGGTGTAAAAGGGTGCTAGAAAAAAAGTTGCTTTTGATGATGGTATTGATGATGCTGTTGTGGGCAACACAGTGGTGGAAGAAGATGGTTTGCACTTTGCTGCTAGGAAAGGTTGGGCAAATCTTGTAATATTAGTGGTGTACTTGCTGATATGCTTGAGTCTCTTACTTAGCTCGAGTCGCTAACATCAATCTCCTTTCTATTTTTTCCTAGCACATCTACCCTCTCACAAAAATTATCTCTTCGGTTTCATGTGTGTGTTTTGACTTTTTCATCCTTGCTTGGTTAAGACTATATCGTATCTTGTTGTGTTTGGTGTTTGAAACTTTGTTAACTTCTATGGCTTACCCTATTATGCTTATTCTATTGCTTGATTATTATGAGTATTCTTTTTGATGATGCGAAAAGGGGGAAAAGGTTGGAGATAGATAAAAAGGGGGAAGTTAATATTGAATGTCATGCAGGTTATCCAACTTAGGGGGGACTTTTTAGAGAATTTGTGTTTATTGTCTACATTGTCGATGTTTGGCCTTTGAAGTTTTTGAGCAGGAATAAAGGTGTTTGTCACCATCAAAAAGGGGGAATATGTTAGAAAGTGAAGCTTTGATTTTGATGGTTCCAAACTTAAAGTAAGTCGACAACATAAATTCTTCTATGAAGTCGTGGACATGTGAGAAGTCGTGAACATGTGAACCACAAACGAAATAGAAGAGCTGGTAGAATTTGAGCTCAAGAATTGATAGGTCATCAACTTACACAAGTAAGGTAGCCAACTTCGAACCTACAAAATAGGTCGCCAACGTGAGTCACGTCTCTAGCCTATGAAAGTCAGGTGGCCGACCTCGAGTCTATGAAACAGGTCACCGACGTGAGCCAAGTCCCCGACCTGACGGGAAGGAAGATTGAACACGCGTGAGAAGATTGCGTGAGATATCATATTTGTTTTGCCAAGGAAAGAATCTTCTCAAGAGAGGAAAGGACGTGGATTTGCTTAAGCCCTAAGGAGTTTGTTTATTGTAATATATATTTTATCCTTAGGAAGATTTGTAAGGATTAGATTTATATTATCTTCCATAATTAAAGGAAGTAATATATCTCTAAATCCTAGAGTGCTAGCCTATATAATTTGTGGTCTTTAGGTTAGAATTATGTGGGTTCATATTGCATATCTTGTGAGAATAAGAAGAAGAGAGCATCTTGTGTATTTTGTGAGAGAGAAAATCAGTTGTTTGAGTGACTCGTTCGTGGGATTCGATCGAGTGGTGAGTTCGAAAGAGGAAGAGAGACGTAGGCTTGTTAGATTGGTTGAGGATTGTTATTACTCTATTCACAAAGAGTTCTAGAGTTCTTGGGAAGTAGGTCTAGATCTAGGGTGTTCTTTAGTTCAAAAGATCAATAAGGCAAGCTACGACTTTTAATCCTTCCAAGTGAGAACTTGGAAGGAAGTGCTTTTCACACTTTGACAGAGTTTGTTGATCAAGTGTTTCCACTATAAAAAAATCATCTTGTCAAGTAAGTCTTTCTTGTTAAATTAAATTTCCGCTACGTACGTATACACTCATGTTGGTGAGTTTGTCTAAGTCGACAACCTTGACTAGGTTGGTGACTTTGGCTAGGTCGATGACCTAGATGTACTAACGACCCTACAAACCAATTATTAAAAATTTTTAGTCGTATGTGAAATATTTTGAATGTTTTCTCTATGCTCTAGTTGAGAACCATTATGCAATGATGGAGACGAATTGCATTGTCGAATAGACGTGTGATGATGGAGAAGAGTTGCATTGACGCATAGAATGCAATGATCAAGAAGGGTTTCATTGCCGCATAAGGATGTGTATATGTGTATGGGTGTGTGGAAGTGTGTGTGTGTGTGTGTGCGCGCGCGCACGTGCGTGTGTGTTTGTGGGTGTGTAGTAGTGTGTATAGATAACTAATTGGTTAGGTACTAGACTGTAGAATTGTTGTGTGTGTGTGTTGGATTGTTACGATTTTTGTATGTTGAATGTTAGGATTTGCTTGTTGGTTTTAAAACATCTTACTGGTGCAATGCAATTTCTAACATGGATTGGAATAGAAATTAACCATTTCGGGGACTTATTTTTCAGTTGCATGTACAGATTAGGAATTGTGATGAATCCTTATCCGAGTGGTAGAGTGAAATGCTAACGCGCATGTCAATAGGCTAGGGTTGGGATGAGAGTTGTAGTTTTTATTTATTTTTGTTTTATTGAACTTAGTAGAACTACTTAGCATTGAAATGAGAATTGAGTTGGAAGGATTGTTAATATTTATTACATTTATGTTCAGAGTTTGGGTTTCATGCATGTTTTGTATCCATATTTACTTATGTTTTCTCATCGTGTCTGAGTTGCAAGATTCGAATGAACTTGTTGTCAGACTAGCCTAAGTATATCCAATGAGGTCTACTACCGAGTAACACCCCGGTGTAAAGATGGGGTGTTATTTTTTTATCTAATAGGTATATATTTAATTGTTTATCTTATAATTTGCTATGATTTTTGAGATTCTTAGATGTGATTTTATTATTATAGTTTTTTAAATGTGAAATTATTTTGCTAACATGACTTTATGACTTTATTTTTGATATTATTGTTATGAAATTTTAACAATATCAATAGTTAAGATTTGATATATGATAGTATGTAATTTAAAGTATTTTAGGTCCTGCGTATTAGGTCTTAAAGATGGACAATTCATGCATTTCTTGGGTGTTTATAGCACTATCTTTGTTTCGGATCTCTACACTCGACTTTTGCATGATTCAAGTACTTTGGAGTCATATTGAGCTATAAAGATGTAGTCTAAAGATTTGAGATGTTCAAGTATCTATCCTGGGGATGTGTAAGCTAGTAATGAAGATCATTAAACCCCAAAAGGTCTTAGGAAAAGAATGTTGAAATCTAAACCATGCATTAGAGTTTATGTTTTGACATTTCTATATTGCATTGCTTTGTTCAGAAGCCACAATTGTCATTTCGAGGTCATTTTGATGTCATAGGAAAGATAACTCTATGATCGATATTTTATATTTTACTCCGAGTCCAAATTCCAACTCGAAGAGGGTCAAAGGTTTCTCAGAAAATCATACCTAAAGACTACTCGACCTAGTGTCGGGACAGATCTTACGCCGGGTGATTCATAAAGTCACGAGAGTTCTTAACTAAAGGATACTTGACAAGGTGTCGGATCGTGTGTTAGCTCAGATGTCCTCTTTTGAAAGAAACCTGACGAGTTGAAAGGTTGGGTCTTAAATCAGGTTGTAGCCTTTATTTTTGGAGTAGGGGTGTCCAACGGGCGGGTTGACCCGTAACCCGACCCAACCCGCCCACAATTATGGGTAACATGTTATATTTTTTAGTTTACGGGTTACGGGTCGTGTAACGAGTCAAAGTTTTTTAGTTTACGTGTTATGGGTCGACCCGCCAGGTTACAAGTTGACCCGTACTATTAAAAAAAATAAAAATAAAAATAAAAATTTATTATTGTAGTTTGTAGTTAGTGAAAGGGAGAATAAAGTTCACGGGTCAAAAGGGGTCGAAAAGGGTCAAGTGGGTTAATTTTAATTTGACCTGTTTGATTCTTTTCGACCCATTTGACCCAATCAAATGAGTCAATAGGTAATCTGACCCGTAAACCCGTTTTACGAGTTGTTGGTGGAATCAAGGGTTGATTTTTTTTACGGGTCAGGGGGTCAACCTATAGTCTGCAAAATGGGTTACGGGTCGGGTCGGATCGACCCGATGAACAACCCTACTAGGGGGGACTTTAGGCCTTGTTTCACTTGTGGGTATAAAAGACTTTTTGGGTAAACAATGATTTATTAATTTGAAAAACGTAAAAAGTAGAGAGAGTTGTACGGATTTCAAGAGTATTAAAAATAGTTTTTTAGTAGAAAGAACTTTTATAGAGAAAGTGAAACAATTATTGCAAACTCATATGGAGAGAGGGGGGGGGGGGGGAATAGAAGTGCATCTTCTAGCTTTGAATAATATGTACTCGAGCGTGATTTTGTATAAACATTTATTTTTTATTATAGGAGAGATTTAACTATTTAATTATGATTAATTACTTCACTTCTATTATTAATGATAAAAATCATTTTTGTATTTTATTTTGAAGAAAAGAATTGAAGAGAAAAACTATCATAACTATATACTAAAGCGGAGATTAAAAAAATTATTAAATTACACATGTCACTTTTAGATTGGACCACACCACCCTTTTTTTAAAACTAATCTAATTGGTTGAAATTTAATTGGGTATTTTTATCGGTTAAAAATAGTTGTAGATCTCACATACAATAAAATTATTATTTATATCCATGTGATTTATTCTATAAGATTTGGATTTGACAATTTTTGACAAAATAACCATTAATTTTTTTAAAAATATCTCTTATTTTTGGATATGATAAATAGGAAGATTATTGATATATTTTTATGCTAATTATACAAATATTAATTAGGATATTTATTTTACGCTTAGATAAAACTAGCAAGACCCGGTCGTACCATGCACGACTATGACTTGAGATTTTTTTATGCAGGAACCGTATTCGTCAATCAAATTATTAAAATATGTAGGAAATGTAAGAAAATAAGTAAATGATAGTATTTATTTATTTATAATATCATAGGCGATTTAATTTTTGAATTAAATAATATTATTATAATATACAGAAAAATAAATACTCTACTGAAAAGACTAAATAATACTCCATATTTCCATACTCATTAGTTGAATATGGTATGTAATAGTAATAAATGTCGTAATTTATTATAATAGGCATGAAATGCTTATCAATTACATATTTTATTGTTTTTTATTTAATATGGTAAGTACTAATGATAAATGAAATGCTATTATTATAATATAATATGTAGGGAATGTAAATTCTAAATAAAACTAAGGATAAAGAGGTAAATGAACATTTAAAAATGTCTATGTGGCATAGTTAGATGGGTGACACATAAGCGAGAAGGATTCGACTTTAGTAATAGTATATTGATATTGATATTGATGCATATGCTAGATTTAGATAATTAACTTTAATATAAAGAAAGAGTAATGTACGTACAATTAATTTTTTGTCTTTTTCCTATAGTAGGTGTAAAAATTAATCATCAATCCGATTGGTTGAAATTAATTGAACTATTTTTAGTTAGTTATATTCACATATTAAACAAAACAATTAATATATTAGTTTTAGTTTTGGATAGAATAATTTTTTAGATAAGATATGTATTTTTTTTTAAAATTGTTCCCTGTATTAATTTTCAGTGACTATTTTAAAAAATGATACTCCCTCCGTCCCAAATTGTTTGTCCATAAAGTACAATTGGCACGGTAATTAATACAAAGTTGAAAAGTTGAATAATTAGGGTATAAAAAGTTTAAAAAGTAATGAAGTTGATGGAAAAGGTGGATAATTGGGGTAATATATAAGATTGGATGAGAGTAATTTTGTAATTTCATAGAAAAAATTAATAAAGTTGATGGGAAAGGTGGATAATTGGGGGTAATATATAAGATTGGATGAGGGTAATTTTGTAATTTTATAGAAAAAAGTAATAAAGTTGATGGGAAAGGTGGGTAATGGGTGTAATATATAAGATTGAATAAAGGTAATATGGTAAGAAAAATATGATATAAATGGAAAGTTTGAAAGATGGACAAACTTATTGGGACAACCGAAATGGAAAGATGGACAAACATTATGGGATGGAGGGAGTAGTTTTTTGTAGATAAGAGGCCTATAATCTTTAACGATATCCTTCCTTATATAAATTTAATCAAAATTTAACAAATATAAATATATTAAACAATAATATTATAAAAACCCGAGAAGGACACCGGGATTAAGACTAGTTGAGTTTCTATATACAACTATTTTTTTTCTAAATTAAATAGTTTTATAATTTTTCACTATCAAATAATCAATCTATCAAATTAATTAGTATTAATATCTTTCAATAATTAAAGATAATTATTTAATATATGATGATGTACATCTAAATTTAGTATATGTACTAGTCTTAGTTCCCGTGCCTTGCACGGGTTTTTATAAAATTATTTTATTATTTATTTGTATTTGTTAAGTTTTGATTAATTGATATCAATTTAAAAATAAAATAAAATATTCTATAATTTGTATGATGGAATAAAATCTTTCTAGTTATTATATCCAAAAATAAAAGATTGTTTAATAATGAGATTTTCTATCATATATTCTAAAAACATGCATAAGAATTCATCATATCCAAAAATAAAAGATTATTTTTTTTAAAAAAAGGTGGTGTGGTCCAATCTAGAAGTGACATGTGTTGTTTAATAATTTTTTTAACCTCCGCTTTAGTATAGAGTTATGATATTCAATCTATTAATATAAATATATGCATTAAATCAGTGTATAAAATAATTTATTTTTAATATAAAATCTGAATAAAATTCAACAAAAAATCATGCAAGGTGCCTTATCGGACGAAGATGCCCTTAAAAACGTTTTTTTGCTATAAAAAGAAGAAATCAGAAAGGTAATTTGCCACAGAAAAACATTAGGGTTGGCCGTAGAAAGCGCGTCATAGAAGGAGAGGAAGCAGAGAGCGCAACAAAGGGAGGTGAGCGTAGCTGATTCATTCTATTCGCGACCGAACTCGAATCACAGCGTGTTGGTAACGTCTTCCGATCCTCCAATTCTCTTTTGTCTTTTCTCGTTTTTGCCCATTCATATCTGTCCTATTGATTTTGTGACCAATTCTGGTTTAAAGTGGACTCTTGGGTGGGGAGGTTTAAGCGGAATTTTAGGATTAATCGTTGGCTTTCGTGTTTGTTCTTTTCTATTATAATTTTGATTTTGATGATGCGCTCTGGTGGTAATTTTGGTGATAATTTGGATCGATCTGGTGTTGTTTCCCAATTCCGCTTGTAATTTTTGGTTTGTCAATGGAGTCCTTGTGTTTTGTGTATCTCTGAGCTTTCGTCTACTTTGTTTGATCTCTCAGAGACTGATGTTTTGATTGAGTGAAGTTTTGATGGATTTTATTTCTCGTGGTTGGTCTTTTGGGAGGGGATTCCTGAATGCTTAGGTTTTAGGGATTGAGGTCTGAGGAGTGTGATTGGAGTTGTTGGATTCATGCTGCGTTATTTAACGTTTTTGATCTATTAATATTCAACTGTTAATCTCTTACTATTGAACAAAATGCTTAGTGATTGTGTTCTGAGGAGTATGCACTTGTAGTTTCTACAGAACCCTCCATCTAAGTACGTTGTATCCTTGATTAACGCAAGCCACTGTCTTTGCCTGGTCCAGGAAAAAAATAAGCCCATTCATGGAACTTGAGAGGCAGGAGAAAGCGAAGCGGGGGAAAGAGAAAGCGAAGCGGGGGAAGGAGAAAGCGATGGGGAGGAAGGAGAATGCGAAGGGGGGAAAGGAGAATGCGAAGGTGGGGAAGGAGAATGTGAAGGGGAGGAAAGAAAGTAGTCCAACTAAGGGGAGGAAAGTAAGTAGTCCAATTGAGGAGAGGAAAAGATATAATGTACCTAAGGGTTGTAATATTTGTCTATCAAGAGAGCACCTTCCTATCAGTTGCCGTTATAGGTACGTATATCCGGCGGGTGCACCTGTTGGCCGATTTGCTAGAATAATTTGCCTGTGTTGTGGCAAGGAGAATCCCCACCCTGGGGAGCCTGGTATTGACTGGGAGGCAAGAGCTGATCTCAAGCCTTCATATTCTTATCCCAGTATTGAGGAAGAGCTGATGGAATTGAACCTGGCAAGTACATCAGAGTCCGCAGTTGATGGCACTGCCAAGGAGAAGATTCGTGGAAAAGCCAGAGATGGAGGCAATGCTTTTGCTAGCCGTTCTCCCCCGGAGTATGACTTCTACTAATCTTTACTCTTTAGTTCAAGAAGAAGACACCCAGTGCTCTGTGTTACCGAACTCTTTCTCAACCTTTTATTACCTGTGTTGCTGCACTCTTTCTCAACCTTATATTGACTTCTTGCTTAGCTGAGTATTTTGCTGTTTCCCATTGACTGAATATATATATGTAACTGAGACCTTGGTATCATGGTGCAGCGTTAAGACAGTTTATTAGAAATGCCAATTACGCCCTAAATATGCATTCCTACTTAAATACGGAGTATTGTTTATCACTTCCACCCTACAACTCTTCTCCCCTGCAGGAATTCCCAGCCCTGGCTTTTGAGTTCATATGTAGTCATAAATGCTGTATATCAATGATACTTTGATAGACTGATATTAGAATATTTTAATTACTGAAATTGTCTTGAGAAGTCAATTTTGAGGCTTGCAATGCTAGCCATTTGATCTCCACATTGATGCCTTAATGCTTCAACCCTTTCTCGTCACGCTTTATCAAGTAGATCATAAACATCAAACCTAACAATGAACAACTATTTCATCTGCTAGATGCACTTGTGTGACCAATATATAAATATTGATAATATAAGGTGTTCATGGTTGTTCTCCAAGATCTCGTCTTTTACATTTCTTTAGTTTGTACTTTCTTCTACCTCCATGTGAGTTAATAGATTGCCAAATAAGTTTTCAAACCAACAATTAACATTAGCAACACAAAAACCATAAACATGGTTCTCATTTTGGTTTGGAAGTGTAGAATAAACTCTCAACAATTTCCGTGATATAAGAAGCATGATGATTGTGACGCATGATCTCCCCTTTTGTCAAGGTCCTTTCGATGGCAATAACATATATTTCACACTTCCCAACCAAATTCCAATAAAAATTACTACTCCCTCCGTCTAAAAGCAATGTTATGAGTTATGACTTATGACCCTAAGAGAAGATTTGCTTGCGCGCATATTGTAAAAGCAATGTTATGAGTTATAACCCTAAGAGAAGTGTGGCATTCCAACTGGATATAGTGGGTTATGTTATACCTTTTTTTTATGGTTAGTTGATCACATTATAATTTTATCTCAGGTAACGTTTGTAAGAAAATCAAGTAAATTATGGACGGATATTGCGCTATTTCAAGACAAAAGGTACCCTATCATAAATTGGCATTTCAAACCATGATAGGAACGGATTCTACGCTTAAATGATCGCTTTAATACGAACTCAACTTTCCAAACTCGGTTATGTTGGGTAGTATCTAGGATTCCTTATAATTGACAAACACATAACTCTCGCTCCACTTTCAATTCTGTTATAAAAACCACAAAACAACAACCATCCAAACAGAGGCCATTTATCTCAAGATGGGACCTTTTATGCTACCTGATACAACTTTAAATGAATTGGACGACATCATTCACAACTTATTTTGGAACAAGAATGATAGTTGTTCTCCCATAATTGGATGGAAAAAATTTCACGTCTAGCAAAAAAAAAGGATATTTAATATTGAGGGAAGCTAAGGATATGAATCAAACTTTACAAATGCGATTGTCTTTGAAAAATTCTTGTAGAGCTTGGAAATATTTGGGTTATAATCATTTTAAAAAGTACCTGTGGAAAAAATATATTGGAATATACATGTTCGAAAAGTCTATAAAGGCAATGGAGGAAAGTCATGTAAAACAAATTCATGAACAGACTCTATTTGTAATGACCACTAAAATACGATTCAAGATCGACCCTATTGGCATCCAAGTAAGAATGGTTGGTTCCCAAAAGTCTAGATGTTTTCGTGGAAATTATACATAAATGGACTACCGACAAAATAAATAGCACTTAAAGATACCGATGTCACTTTGGAATGCCCACTTTGCAATGACCATGTTGAAAACAATGCCCAACGTGAGCTGCTATACCGAATCCCCCGCTGGCCATACTAATAGAACCTGTAAACTTGGGAGAAAAGGTTTGCAATAGAACAAAACAAGAAGATAAGCAGAGAGCAAAGCAAGAGATTTGGTGGCTCCCTATTGAGGGAGCCTTTTTGGATTTTTCATTGATGAGAAAAGAAAGGCAACAACTTTCAGAGGCGGCGCTCTGATTATTACGGTTGAAGGGTATTTATATGGGAATAAAAATAAAGGCAACAACAATCCCTAGGTTACACCATTATCCGGTTTAATTAAATGATTAAAAAGAACTGGTTCACTAGATAACATCCCCCCGCAAGCTGGAACAGGGGTAGCCATGCCCAGCTTGGATAACAACTCTCTGAATTGGGAAGAAGGGAGAATTTTTGTGAGCACATCTGCTAGTTGATGACGGGTTGGTAAGTAAGATAGCTGAAGTAGTCCTTCTAGCACCTTTTCTCTCGTGAAGTGACAGTCGATCTCTATGTGTTTGGTGCGCTCGTGGAAAACTGGATTACGAGCGATATGAAGAGCGGATTTCTTGTCACAATGCAGCATGACAGAAGTGAGATTAGTGATGGACAATTCGCGAAGTAAACCAACTATCCAAGTAACTTCAGAGGCAGCTTGCGACATCGCCCTGTATTCGACCTTTGAAGAGCTGCGAGAGATGGTAGCTTGCTTCTTTGATCTCCAACAAATGGGATTTGAACCAAGGAGTATGACATATCCAGTGACCGAGCGACATGTCATGGGGCAAGATGCCCAGTCTGAATCCGAGAAGGCTTGTAGGGTGAGTGTAATTCCAAGTTTGAGGAGAATGCCATAACCGAGTGTCCCTTTGACATACTTCAACAAATGTTGCAATGCCTCGAAATGAGATTGACGTGGATTTTGTAAAAATTGGCTCAAGTTTTGGACAGCAAAGGATAAATCTGGCCTGGTGTTGGTAAGATAATTAAGCTTCCCTATAAGACTTCTGTATAAGGATGGATCAGGAAGAGGTATGTCTTCATCAGATTGTGTGAGTTTTTGAAATTCAGGGGAAGAGGTGTCACACAGGTGGACTGATTTTCCATTCCAGCATCATTAAGTAATTCTTTGGCAAATTTCTCTTGTGACAACAACATGCCTTCTGAATTATGAACAATCTGAATGCCAAGGAAAAAATTCAGCTTTCCCAAGTCTTTTATGCTGAACAAAGCGTGTAAAGTTGACTTTAGATTAGCAATCGTGTGTTGGTTTGTGCTAGTCACTAACACATCGTCATCATAAACCTCCAATATAGTGATGTCTTTCTCATCTTGCTTAATGAACAATGACAGATCAGAATTTGACTGCAGGAAGCTGATTTTCTTCAAAGTTGATGCAAGCTTTTGGTACCATTGGCGGGAGGCTTGCTTAAGTCCATATAGGGATTTAGTCAGCTTACACACATGGTGTGATGGGTTTGGGATTCCTTCTGGCATGGTCATGTACACTTCCTCTTTCAACTCTCCATGCAAGAAAGCATTGTTTACGTCAAGTTGAAAAACATCCCAGCCCTTGGTAAGTGCTACAGCTAGCAATGTTCGAATGGTGCTCATTCTCACCACGGGAGAAAAAGTTTCCTCATAATCCAAACCATATTTCTGTGTGTACCCTTTTGCAACGAGTCTGGCCTTGAACCGTTCAACACTACCATCTGCCCTTAGTTTAATCTTGTAAACCCATCGACACCCTATGGCCTTCTTGTTAGGTGGCAAGGGCATTTCTTCCCATGTGTGATTAACCTGCAAAGCCTCAATTTCCCTGTTCATAGCATCAATCCAATGTGGATCCCTAGAGGCTTGGGAAAAAAATTTGGGTTCAAGGAGTGAATCTGTGTTTGAGGTGTGAGTGGAACCATTTTGATTGATGATAAAGGATGAGTGAAAGCCAGCAATTAAAGGAAATTGATTGAGAAAATCAGCATTATTGCAAACATAATCTTTCAAGTAGGAGGGAGTTTTATGTTCTCTTGTGGATCTTCGTAGGGTGGGAAGTGGATGGGACACGGGAATGACTTGATTGTTTTCTTGATTGGGTAGGTACTCAGGGAGCATGGAGCATGGATAAGGTGGGGATGGAATGGAGGGTGTGACAGGTGGTGGTTGGGTGTCATGGTTGGTATGTGAAGGAGTGGAAGTAGAAGGAGTTGAACTTGGAATATGGCAATCATAGATAGCCGTGGGTAAGGGAGATGACTCATGTGGACCATTTTGTGAAGACATAGGGAAGACCATTTCATGAAAATAGGCATCTCTTGTGATAAAGACTTTCTGCGTTTGGATGTTTAGGACTTTAAAACCTTTCACCCCTGGACTAAAACCAAGAAAAATGCATGCTTGACTTCGTGGATCAAATTTCCTTCTATGTCCTTTTAGAGTTCCAACAAAACATAAGCAACCAAAGGGCCGAAGATTATCATATTTGGGTTCAGTTTTATAAAGAATCTCAAAAGGATTTTTGAAATTCAACGAGGACAAAGGAAATCTTTTGATGAGATAAGTAGCATGTAAAACACACTCCCCCCAAAAAGTATGAGGCAATTTGGATTGAAAAAGAAGAGCCCTGGCTGTCTCTAACAAGTGTTTATGCTTACGCTCGACTACCCCATTTTGTTGTGGTGTCTCCACATAAGAAGTTTGATGAAGTATCCCCTTTCTAGAGTAATAATCTTTGGCATGGTTGCTACAAAACTCTCCACCATTATCGGTCCTAATGGTTTTCACTGTGATTTCAAATTGTTTCTCCACATAGCTGACAAAGGACTCTAGGATGGGAAAGACATTACTCTTATGGGACATTAAGTGTGTCCAAGTGGTTCTTGTAAAGTCATCCACAATAGTTAGAAAAAATTTGTAACCATTATAAGTATCAACATGATAAGGGCCCCAAATATCCACATGCAAAAGTTGAAAAGCATGTCTAGACTTGATTGAACTAATGGGAAAAGAGCCCCTTTGCTGTCTAGCTTGGGGACAAATGTCACAAATGTGAGATTTCTCAGTTGGAACATTTTTAAGGAACGAGAATAAATGCATCTGACTATAAGGTATGTGACCAAGTCTCAAATGCCAAAGTTTGAAAGAAACAAAGCAAAATTGGCCACTGGGACCATTACAAGAGGAAAGTGATGATCCAAGGCTTGAAAAACTGGCTGGAATTTCAGTGGAGAGGTATAGCCCGTTGCTTTCTTCACCAAGAACCATTGCATTGTTCATGGAAGGGTCCTAGAGAAGCAAACATTGGTCGGGAGTAAAAAGAATGAACATCCTCAAATCTTTAGTTAATTGGGAAGTGGAAAGTAAATTGAATGAGGAATTTGGCACATGTAATACATTTCGGAGGACTATGCCATCATGTATCTTTACAGTACCAATATGTGTGATTATAGACTTGCTAGCATCAGGCATCATGATATATTCAGGTTTAGCAAGTGGAGCATAGGAATCAAACAAGGTAAGGTGGGGAGTAATATGGTGTGTGGCTCCACTATCTATGATCCATCGTTCAAAATCACTACAAGCAGAGAAAGAAAGAGCTTTGCCAGGGATCATACCTGATTTGGATGTCCCATTGTTGGAGAGTTCACTTCTTCCAAGAAGAGCTAACAGCTGGTTCACTTTATCATGCGTGAGTGAGGCTCCCTTCTCTCCTGAAATCATTGATCCACTCGATGGAGAGCATGTTGACTGAGTGTCATTACTGCCAGCGACTGAATTAGCACGCCCTTTCTGTTGATATTGTTGTTTATCATGTCTTGGCTCTGGGTATCCGTGCACTTTGAAGCATCTCTATGTGGAGTGTCCATGCACCTTACAATGATCACAATAATACATGAATTTTCCGCCCTGATTCCCATTGTTTGTTGATGTTTTTCCTCCCCTAGAAGCCCTAGAATGACCTCCACGTCTAGAGTTTCCATTGTTGTTGTAGGAACCTCTATTATAGCCTCCTCATTGTGCATTGAATGCGCTGGAATCACTACCAATTGTAGCCGTAGACTTCAGTTCCTTCTGTTTTTCCTCTTCCAATACCATGTGGTAAACCGCTCCTAGATTCGGCATGGGCTTGATCATGAGGATGTTTGTTCGCACAGGACTATAGGCATCATTTAAGCCTACTAGAAACTGTATCACTTGTAAATTATAGAGAAATTGTGGAATGGCTGCAACAGATCCACACTTGGTGCAATTTGGCATTTCTACGAGCACCATGTACTCATCCCAAAGTTTCTTGAACTTACTATAATAATGGGTAACTGATGTGAGCCCCACCAGGACGGCTAGCCAAGACGAGGAGGACATGTCCGTGCGCTCCGATGGACCGATCACACGAGCCAGGACTCGGCACATAACCCGAGCCACTTCGTCCATCATCGCGCGCGCCGTTGCAAGCCATGGCGCAACCACTGGCGCGCCCCTCTCCGCATGCCTCGTCACCATCGGCGCGCCGAGTCTCCAGCCCGACGCCTCGCACCGCAGCGCCGAGAACCCCATTCTCGGCACCGTACCAGTCGTGAGCGCCGAGCCACATGCCACGCCGGGCCACCCCGGGGTGGGAACTTGAGGTTCCAGCGCGCCTCGGCCTCGAAACTCGAGGTCCAAGTGCGCTCCAGCCTCGGCACCGCCGACGCTGTGCCGCGAGCTTGCCAGCGTCGCGACACGCCCTTGGCGCGCCACAGCCTTGTCACGCCCTTGGCGCTACACTCGCGACTAGGACACCGTGACCTATATTTATTTCTTGCCATTTTTAGAACTATTTCCATTCCGAAACATTGCTACTTATGTTTTTACTATTTTTATGCATTTTGGGCTTGGGCCAAGTGGTTGGGCCGCATGCTTGCTTCCCCCTTCACTTCCCCACGCCGCCTAGGGTTTCGAGACTAGGGCGCGCCTCCTTCTCCTATAAAAGGAGCACGCCCCTCATTGTTTCTTTACTCTTGATTGAATAATACTGTTACTCTGTCGAGATTGCTCCAGAACGATTTCTCTAAGGCGTCACCCAAATTCTCTTCTCATCCCATATTCCTCAGTTCTCCCTCAAAAGAGAGCACCTTCTCATCCTTTCAATTCTCTTCTCATCAAAGTCTAGTCGTTCATCGACTCAAAACCTATCCAAATCCGCAAGAGAAGACCATTTACGAGTCCAAGATCGATCCTCTCGTGAATCTCCCAACGGGGTTCACATCAACTGGCATCAGAGCCTCGGATTGCGTAAGTCTTTCTCTCGCTTTTACTCGTTTTTTGCACGAAAATTTTTTCTACCACCATTTTCATTAGCTTCCGCCATATCTACCATCATTCAACTAGTTTCCATTGTTATTTGCTTAGAAAAAAATCAGAAAAATCCACACAAAAATTGCCAAAACCCGCCGATTTGCACATTAAGTTGGTTCATTGAATCGAGTTTTCGAATTTGCTTGCATCTTAACTTGCTTTGTTCGAACAGATTTTTTTGTGTGTGTCGTGTGAATTGGTTGCTTGGTGCGAGATTTGGTCAGATTTGGCCTTATCTCAAATCTTCTTAGTTGTTGCAAGTATCTTGGGAAATATATCTCATATCTTTGTTAGTTGCCGAAATTAAAAAAAAATATTGGATAAGTAAAGCCAAAATAAGGCAACCTTATCCTATTAAATTTAAAAAAAAAGATTTTGTGGGGACACACAAGCCAAAATAAGGCAAGTGTTCCCATAAGGCAATCGGCTCTCTCTCTCTCCTATCCCACAAAATATTCTCTTGATTTGATTTGCAACTAATTGATTGATAACATATCTTATTGATTGATTGCATATCTTCTTGTTTCTATCTTGGTTGCTTCAATCTCGCCTCCTTCCCTAAAGGCCGAGATCTCATATCTTCTTCTTTCCTCTCTCGTGCCAAGGCTTCCATAAAGTCGACGCCACATTATCTCTTCTTCTTACTTGCTTGTTTGTGCTTGCTTGTTCTTACTCTCTTTGTTCCATAATTGTGCACTTGCGTGGTGAGTCTTACAAGATCCTGGCGTTTCTATTGCTTGTTGTTTGAGAATTTTTTAATCCCTTTCTTTCATGTCTATGGTCGAGATTGGAGACGGAAGTATGGAAGGGGATGAGCTTTCAAACCAACAAGGCCTCTCAAATCAACAACCACCGAACCCACCGTCGGCGCCAACGAGCCTTCTCGACGCGTCGAATGCATCAGTGCAAGGACTCGCACCCGCTGCGGGTCTCGCGACGCTTGAGGCGTGCTTTGCCAACCTCGAAGGCTTGATAACGAGGTTCCTAAACCAGCAATCGGTGCCACCAGCCGTGACCATTCATACGCAGCACGCAAACCCGAGCGTAACGCCACACAGCGTCTCGGTTCCGCGGGCTTCGGCACAGGAGAAAGGCAAAGGCCCTTTGGTGGAATCGACTAACCCAAATGGGATCCAACGCTTGGAATCCATGAAGGCCGACCCACTAATCAGGCTCAACAGCTGGACGACGTTGTTGACGTTCATTCCGATAAGGAGTATGACTCCGAGGAGTGGCAGCGTCAACAATTGAAAAAGAAGAAAAAGGCGGTCACCCCGACGCCTAGAAAAAAGAAATCCAAAGGCCGAGATGACTTCGATGTCGATGACTATCGAGGCCATCAAAGCCCCACAACTCCATATTCGGAATCTGAGGACTTTATAACGGAGTACGAGGAGGATTCCGAGGAGGATTTTGACCACCCTCCGGTCCATGATTCGGAGGAGTGGATAGATCGGGATCGGGATTGGATTCCGAGACCCAAGTTGCCTGTAAACCGCGCGGAATATGATCGGCTCGAGGGCCGAGACAACTGCGATCGGCCTCGGCGCAATGGGGATCGGCGTCGCCAAGACCGAAACCGGGAGCACCAGCGGCGCCCTCGACGCGACGAGGACGACGATCCAAGCGAAGGCAGTGACGGGTCCAGCCGAAGCCATGGCCGAGGCCCCCGACACCGACGCACCCCACCTCCGCGTGCCAACCGGCGCACCGCAAATGAACGTCCGGCGCATGTATCACGCCGCGACGTCAAGGTAAAATTTGATGATTTTTTCGGTAATTACAACCCTGATGAGTTTATTTGTTGGTTGCAGGGTACCGAGCACGTGCTCAAACATTGCCATTATGAGGAGCACGAGAAGGTCGAAGTGGTGACCCTTCATTTCAGGGGTGCCGCTCGGATGTGGTGGAACCGATTCGAATCGGATCGGGCCCGAAAGGGTAAAGCTCCCATAACCGAATGGCATCAACTCGTGTTCATTATGAAGAGGAAGTTCATCCCACCCGACTACAAGGAAAAAGTGCGGATCTTGATTCAAGATGCTCGACAAGGTTCCCGGACAGCGGAGGAGTTCTTTGCATACCTTGAAGATTTATTCTTCAAGGCCGGCATTAGCGCTTCCCCGGGGGCGTTGAGGTCTCGTTTCGTGGCGGGACTCCACCAATGGATCCGAGATCGGTTGTTTGTCTTGCCAATCAAAGACTTGGGACGTTTGATACACACGGCCATGGAGCTCCACACGCAATTCAAAAGGCCGAAGACGTCCACATTTACAAGGTATAATTCTTCCCCTAGTCCATCCGCTTTAGGTACTAACAAGTTTGTTCCTCCTTCTTTGTCTAAATCAAAGGTAGGTACCCAAATGACGGACTCCAAGGGCGCTTCGGTGGGACAAAACAATGACAAGGCAGCCCCTCCCCCACAAAGGACTCGAGACATCGAGTGCTATTTATGTGGTGGCCGAGGGCACTTGAAACGCGATTGCCCTAACACGAAGCGAGTGCTTTTTTCGGCTCAAACTGCAGCATACGAGAGTATGGATGAATTTGAGTCCGAGGAGGACGACGCCGCGCCAATCAAAGACGGTGCATATTGTGCACCTTCGGACATCGACGCCGGCGTCGACAAGCTTTTGCTAGTGACGCGCCGAGCGCTTAGCATGAGGGAAGTCGTGCCCACCGATCAACGGGAAAACATTTTCCGTACTCGGTGTTTGGTACAAAATGTTTCCCTAAGTGTGATTATAGATTCGGGATCATGCGGAAATTTCTTATCAAGGAAAGTGGTCGACCATTTCAAGTTGCCACAAACGGATCATCCGCGACCTTACAAGTTTGCATGGATTTCCAACGACGGCGACCATTGGATAAAAAAACAGGTTAATCTTTCCTTTTCCATTGGTTTATATTCCGATTCTATTCTTTTTGATGTCACTGACATGGACGCCACCCATCTTCTTCTTGGCTGTCCATGGTAATTTGACCGTCACGTGATTTACGATGGCCGGTTGAACACATACATGTTCAATTACCATGGTAAACGCGTGACCATCTTACCTATGTCTCCGAGTGAATCATTGCAGGATGAGGCCGAAAGGCAACAAGGAAACACTCGGGACAAGTCCACGACCGCGCCTACGTAGAAATCAAGCCCAAACGGCGCTTCTGGCCATGAGACGAATTTCGCCGGCGCTCTTGGTGTCCAAACACACCATTCTGGTGTTAATGAAGATTCAAACCAGAAACGCCGACAGAAGTTGAAAAAAGAGCCCCGGACGCCGCTGTCGTCCTCGGCTGCGCGTCGCGACGCGCCAACGAGTCCTTTCCAGCGGCGCTGGCTCGAACAAGAGCCTTTCCAGCGGCGCGCCTCGGTCCGATCAGCATCCTTGGCCAGGAATTGGTGGCCAGCAGGTTGGTGCCCAGGGAGCACCTCGGATTCGCGAGGACGCCGAGCCCCCTCTTCTCGGCTCGGTGCAAGAACGGCTATTCCTATGCCGTCGGCGCGCTGTGGTCAAACACATCGAGGGGAGTACTACTTGCTTTCTCTTGTGTCCATTGCTTAATATTTCCATAGATTCGACACATGTATTACCCCCTTCTATTTCTGACTTGCTTCAGGAGTATTCGGATATTATGCTTGCCGAGCTCCCCGACGGGTTGCCACCTATTCGGGGGATTGAGCATCGAATAGACCTCATTCCCGGCGCTTCATTGCCAAACCGGGCTGCGTATAGGGCGTCACCTAAGGAGACTCAAGAGCTTCAACGCCAAGTCCAATCTCTTTTGGACAAAGGCTATGTTCGAGAGTCCCTTAGCCCGTGTGCGGTCCCGGTTATTTTGGTGCCGAAGAAGGATGGCTCTTGGAGGATGTGCGTGGATTGCCGTGCCATCAACCAGATTACCATCAAGTACCGTCACCCGATTCCCCGCTTGGACGACATTTTGGACGAATTGCATGGAGCCGTGCTGTTTTCGAAGATTGATTTGAGGAGCGGCTACCATCAAATTCGGATGCAAGAAGGGGACGAGTGGAAGACGGCTTTTAAGACCAAACATGGTCTTTACGAGTGGTTGGTGATGCCCTTCGTCCTCACTAACGCTCCCTCTACATTTATGCGTCTTATGAACTTTGTTTTGCGTCAATTTTTGGGACTTTTCATCGTCGTGTATTTTGACGACATTTTGGTTTATAGTAGGACTTTAGACGATCACGCGGGGCACCTTAGGCAGGTGTTAGATTGCCTCCGCGAACACTCTTTATATGTAAATTTGGACAAGTGTGTGTTTTGCTCGGATACGACGAATTTTCTTGGCTTCGTCGTATCCAAGGATGGCCTACGAGTGGATTCTGATAAAATCCGGGCCATCCGTGAGTGGCCAACCCCAACGACCCCGACAATGGTTCGTTCTTTTTTGGGGCTAGCTGGATTCTATAGGCGATTCGTCAAGGACTTTAGTTCTATCGCCGGGCCACTCCATTCTTTGACCAAGAAGGCAGCCACAATAAAGTGGATGCCGCATCACGAGGCCGCCTTCGAGGCCTTGAAAGATGCTTTATGCCGAGCCCCGGTCCTGCAATTGCCGGACTTTACAAAGCGCTTCGAGATCGAGTGTGATGCTTCCGACTATGGTATTGGCGGCGTACTCCTTCAAGAACAAAGGCCTATCGCTTACTTTAGCAAAAATCTAGCTGGGGCTACACTCAATTATCCGACCTATGATAAAGAGCTTTACGCTCTTATTCGGGTCCTAAAGACGTGGCAACATTATCTATGGCCAAGCGAGTTCGTAATTCATACGGATCACGCGGCCTTGGCTTATCTTAAGAGTCAAACGACTCTGAATAGGCGCCACGCACGTTGGGTTGAGTTTATGGAGACGTTCCCTTACGTCATTGCTCATAAAAAAGGAAAAGAGAACGTCGTCGCCGACGCTCTCTCTCGAAGGTACATTTTACTCACCCAATTACATTAAAAAATGCTTGGTTTTGCTATGATCAAGGAGTTGTACGCCTCAGATCCGTACTTCTCCTCAATCATAAAAGAACTTGAGCATTCGCGGATCCATGAGTCCTTCTTCTTGGACAATGGGTTTCTTTACCGAGCTGGGAAGCTTTGCATTCCGGCCTCTTCGGTGAGACATCTATTGCTCCAAGAGGCTCATGATGGCCGAGGCCACTTTGGCATAGCCAAAACCTTGGCAGCACTTCGTGAACATTTCTTTTGGCCTCATATGGCTCGGGATGTTAACAAGTATTGTCAAAGTTGTGTGCCGTGTCATACTGCCAAGTCTCGGTCCCAACCGCATGGACTTTACACGCCACTTCCAAATCCGGATGCCCCGTGGGAAGATCTTTCGATGGATTTTATTACGGGACTTCCGACGTCAAGGCGTGGAAAGGACTCAATATTTGTAGTCGTGGACCGGTTTTCCAAAATGGCCCACTTTATTGCATGTAAGGGGACAAACAACGCGGTGGAAATATCTAATTTGTTCTTCGAACATGTGGTGAAGTTACATGGTATTCCTAGAACTATTGTTAGTGATAGAGATACCAAATTCTGCAGCAACTTTTGGAGAACACTTTGGGGGAAGTTAGGGACACGACTCCTGTTTTCCACAGCTTATCACCCCCAGACCGATGGTCAGACTGAGGTGACCAATCAGACCTTGGGCACTCTTCTCCGAACGATGCTCAAGGCAAACCCACGTTGGTGGGAGGACTTACTTTTCCATGTTGAGTTTGCATATAACACGTCCTTTTCACTCTGCGACGAAGATGACACATTTCGAGGTGGTCTACGGGCGTAATCCTCACACGCCTATGGATTTGGTGCCTTTGCCCTACAAGCCCGAGGAGCATGTCGACGCGGCCATCCGCGCCGACCACATCCGACACTTACATGAGCGCACCAAGGCACAACTGTTGCGACGCGCGGATCAATACGCGGCCCAACGCAACAAGGGGCGTCGCGCTTTGATCTTCGAGCCCGTGGATTTAGTGTGGCTCCATCTTCAGAAAGACCGTTTTCCCACTGCTAGGAAGACGAAGCTTCACCCACAAGGGGACGGTCCCTTCAAGGTCCTCCGGCGCATCAACAACAACGCTATATACTCGACCTCCCGGGTAAATACAACGTTTCCGCCTCCTTTAATGTCTCGGATCTATCTCCTTATGTGGATTCCGGGTATCATGACGAGGAAACGGGGACGTTTCCCACCCAAGGGGGGGATGGTGATGTGAGCCCCACCAGGACGGCTAGCCAAGACGAGGAGGACATGTCCGTGCGCTCCGATGGACCGATCACACGATCCAGGACTCGGGCCATAACCCGAGCCACTTCGTCCATCATCGCGCGCCGTCGCAAGCCATGGCGCAACCACTGGCGCGCCCTCTCCGCGTGCCTCGTCACCATCGACGCGCCGAGTCTCCAGTCCGACGCCTCGCACCGCAGCGCCGAGAACCCCATTCTCGGCACCGTACCTGACTGGCTGAAAGTCGTCGTGCCAAATCAAAAATAATTCCCTAATTACACAACTAGTATAGTCAGTAAGTCGGGGTCGAACCCAAGAGACACTTGTATCCTAAGTTTTATTATTATCAACTCAAAGAAATAACAAAGGGGGGATTTTGAAATTATAACTAGAAACTAAGAATTGAAACAAACAAAGAAAGCAATCAAACAAGGCAAAGATTGGATTTTTATCAAGTTAAAGGAAAGCAATCCTATTCAAGTATCCACTTTTCTTCCTCAAGTTATTGATCCTAGATTCAAACAAGTTATTTCCTTCAGTTATTCCTATCCTGATCAGAATTATAACATGGCAACGAGACATGCAAACTTAACATCCAAACAATTCATGAAACGATCATAAATAATAAGGATATTAGCATTAAGAACAAGGATAAAACAGGATACATACAATTGAATTCCAACGAGTCAAACAATTAACATGCATTCAAATCTCTTCTCAATTGTTTTAGTCCAACGAGTCCTAAATCAATTGAGTTGCTACAAAGATCAGGCTTTGCTACGAGAAAACCTAGATCTAGCAATAGATAATATCAATTCCAACAAGGTGATCAATCAAGTAGAAATCAATATAATCAATATAAATTACGCACAAGAGAATTGAAATAACCTGTAGAAATAAACCTGAATAGACGAATCTCACAACAACTTGAGTCTGAAAAGCTTCAACTTGAATAGAATTTAGGGAGTTTAGTTCTCCATAAGAGAGAAAATACCAAAAGTCTGAAATTAGGTCTAAGAGAGAATATCTCAAACAAAGGCTGAAACTAGGTTTAAATAGTCTCACATACACGGAATAAAAAGATAAAAGGAAACAAATATAAAAGATAAATAGATAGATAAAACGCCGCCTCGGTTTTCGATGTCGTGTAAAACCGCGATCGCGGTGAGTGGTGGCCGCGATCGCGGCCCTGCTTCTGACAGCATTGCAACGTTGTTTTCGGAAGATGTTTTGACCACCTTAGAGTGGGAATTTCAACTCGGAGTAAAAATATGAATTGTATCTCTTCGAGTTAACTTTCCAATGATACCAAAATCATCTTCATCCGATCACCGTAGATCCCGGAATAAGCGTTACAAGAAAGTGGTGTCGAAACATCAACTCCAATGCATGCTATCAGTACCAGTCGCGAGCGTCGAGCCACATGCTACGCCGGGTCACCCCGGCGTGGGAACTTGAGGTTCCAGCGCGCCTCGGCCTCGACACTCGAGGTCCGAGTGCGCGCCAGCCTCGGCACCGCCGATGCCGTGCCGCGCGCTTGCCAGCGTCGCGACACGCCCTTGGCGCGCCACAGCCTTGTCACGGCCTTGTCGCGACACTCGCGACTAGGCCACCGTGACCTATATTTATTTCTTGCCATTTTTAGAACTATTTCCATTCCGAAATATTGCTACTTATGTTTTTACTATTTTTATGCATTTTGGGCTTGGGCCAAGTGGTTGGGCCGCATGCTTGCTTCCCCCTTCACTTCCCCACGCCGCCTAGGGTTTCGAGACTAGGGCACGCCTCCTTCTCCTATAAAATGAGCACGCCCCTCATTGTTTCCTTACGCTTGATTGAATAATACCGTTACTCTGTCGAGATTGCTCCAGAACGATTTCTCTAAGGCGTCACCCAAATTCTCTTCTCATCCCATATTCCTCAGTTCTCCCTCAAAAGAGAGCACCTTCTCATCCTTTCAATTCTCTTCTCATCAAAGTCTAGTCGTTCATCGACTCAAAACCTATCCAAATTCGCAAGAGAAGACCATTTACGAGTCCAAGATCGATCCTCTCGTGAATCTCCCAACGGGGTTCACATCAGTAACTAAGATGCTCCCTTGACAAACATTAAATAACTCCTTTTGGACTTGAAAAATTCTTGCGCAGTTTGGAAACCCAAAACGCATTTTCAAGTCATTCCACACATGCATGGCTGAGTCACAATATAACAATGTTTCAGCAATATCCTTCTCAACCGAATGCAATAACCAAGACATGACCATACTGTTACACCTTTCCCATTGTGCAAGCATCGGGGAATCATTCTCAGGTTTTAATCATTTTCCATTGACAAAATCTAACTTGTTTTTAGCACGAAGAGATACCTAAACAGATCGACGCCAATGGTAGTAATTGCGGTCGTTGAGGAGCTGAGTTGACAGGTTGTAGTTCGAATGGTCCGAATGATGCAAATAGAAGATGTTATTGATGTTGTGGTGAGGAGATTCCACTCTTCTGGGTCCCGACTCATACATGTTGCTTGCAAACTCATTTTCAAACAAATTTGTGTTAAAAACTTCAGCAATGTCGTTTGGGTCCATGGTTCACAAGTTCTTCCCTCAAAGCTCTGATACCATAACAGAACCTGTAAACTTGGGAGAAAAGGTTTGCAATAGAACAAAGCAAGAAGATAAACAGAGAGCAAAGCAAGATATTTGCTGGCTCCCTATTGAGGGAGCCTTTTTGGATTTTTCATTGATGAGGAAAGAAAGGCAACAACTTTCAGAGGCGGCGCTCTGATTATTACAGTTGAAGGGTATTTATATGGGAATAAAAATAAAGGCAACATCAATCCCTAGGTTACACTATTATCCGGTTTAATTAAATGATTAAAAAGAACCGGTTCACTAGATAACACATACGTTCTTCCAATCTCCTTTCACTTTGAAAACTCTAAAATGAATTGATAGGAAGTTACAGGATTCAATCACAAAATCACACATGTATGAATAACAATAGACACATCCTTGATCTCGTGTTCATAGTTGTTCCCCAAGATTTCGTCTTATGCATTTTTCCCTGCTATCGTCTTTGCTTATCTCATCGTAGCGCTGCGTATTATTGCCTCCTCTAGTGACTCTCCCGTTCCGGTTCTGACACTCTTCTTCTGTTATGTATGTGTGTAATTTTTCTTTGGGTTGTGTGCTTGTATGTCTCACATGACTGCCAATTTATTCCATCTCTTGATCTATCAAGTCAGTTTAATATCGAATTCTTTCCTTCTCAAAACAAAAAATAAAATCAAATAAAATATTTTTTTTCACAAAATAAAAATCAATAATGTTCAGAAGTTTTTATCATTTGACTTCTAGTTAATCAATCTCCCAGGTGTTTTTTTAATTAAAAATCAAAACTTTAAAAATGTATATGTGTGATATTTTTAAAAATAAACAAGTTTATCGGTCTTACGGCCTTACGAGTCAACTCGTAAATTTACAGGTTGACCAACCCGTAACCCACAAAGTAAAAAAATCGAACCCGTGACCCAAACCGTAAATCTACCGTCGGGTCAGGTTACAAGTCACTTGACGCATTGAACTCCTATATATAGTTACTTCGAATTGTAGAGCTGTCTCATGAATCCTAATAAGCAACGAACCAAGTGGTGAAAGGGGCACCACCTTAGCTCGTAATTATTTTGATTTTGAGGTGTAGAATAAACTCTCAACAATTGCCATGATATAAGAAGCATCAGGATTGAGAGGCATGATCTCCCCTTTTGTCAAGGTCCTTTCAGTAGCAATAACATATATTTCACAATTCCCAACCGAATTCCAATATAAATTACTATAACTAGAATCCATGACAGCACATTAACTTCGGAACATACACTACTTGCAACTTTGATGTAGCAAAAAAGGGTAGTACTTGGACATAATGCACGTGTTGACCAATTTACAGGCCAATTCAACTAAGAGTACGTAAAGCCAGCAAGTCCTTCGGTCCTCTTTATTATTGGAGCAGAGTTGCTTGCGCGCATATTGTAAAAGCAATGTTATTATGACCCTAATAGAAGTGTGGAATTCCAACTGGATAGAGTGGGTTATGTTATACCCTTTTTTTTTATCATTTATTGATGACATTATAATATTTTTGCGGCTAGTGTTTGTAAGAAAATGAAGCAAATAATGGACAAATATTGCGCTATTTCAAGACAAAAGGTACCCTATGATAAATCGACATTCCAAACCATGATAGGAACGGATTCTACGCTTAAATGGTCGCTTTAATATGAACTCAGCATTCCAAACTCAGTTTTGTTGGGTAGTATCTAGGATTTCCTATAATTGACAAACGCATAACCCGCTCTACTTTCGAGTCTATTATAAACAACATAAAACAACAATTTTTTAAACAACACAATAATATTGTAGAGTAGTAACTTGTTGAAGGTTTCGACGAGCACTTTCTGGAATGACATAAAAGTTTTTCAACTTTGGGACATCAATTTTGTGCTTGATGCAAAAAGCAAAATATAATAACCCTTTCACAAAATAATTCCCAACCTCCATCTCTCATTTTTTGGAGAAGTAGCTTTGGGACTTTGACAAGGCTCATTGTGTTGACAATATCTTTATTTATTTTTCTACAACGCTTGTGACAACGGATAACATGTATTTAGGTGTAGATTTAGGGCATGTTTACTTTCGTCTTTTAGGTTTAATTTGCTTGTCTTTAGGTAGTTTTGTAGTCTTTTAGTTTAGTTTGTTATATTCGGAGTCTACTCTTGCATTTGATGATTTCAGCGTATTTTGGAGGTTCGTGAGTTTTGATTAGAAGATATTCGGGTGGATTACTTTGAAGGGATGAGCTAAGATTGGAAGTGGACGTAACAAGGAGAAGATTGTCCAAAGAATCCATCAAAAGACCCCATTTAATTACACAACAAAAGGGGTACTCATGTGGTGACGTTAGACAAGAACTTGGGCTGAGTTCTTGACTATGACGAGAACTCGGGCTGAGAACTCGACCGAGTTCTGGGCCGCGTGTTGTTTTAAGTGCATCGACTAAATGGGATTTTCTATCTTGTTGTTTTGGGCCCTAGTTTAAGTACTTGGAAGACAAGTTTTATATTATCTCTATTTTTGTTAGACTTTAGCCTCTCTCTTGGAAAAAAAAACCCTAGTTGGAGATTGATTGGAGATTTGTTGTTCTAGGCTTGCTTGGATTCAAGATTGAATCAATTTGCAAACAATTTGGTATGTACCCTAATTTTTTTCTTTTCAATATAAAAAAAAAAGTTGATAAGAACTGGGGCCAAAACTCGGTTGAGTTCTCACCCGAGTGGCGGCATATACCAAAACTCGGGCCAAGAACTCGCCTGAGTTCTCGAAGAACAACGTTAAAAAAATAAAAAATAAAATTATCCATAACTCGAGCTAAAAACTCGACCGAGTTACGGCCCGAGTGACGGTGATTACAAGAACTCGGGCTGAGAACTCGCCCGAGTTCTCACCTGAGTCCCCGACAACGACGCCAAAAACATGATAGGCTATTTTCCTACACCGCAAGTATACGGTTCGGTTATATTATCACGGTGTCGAACTCATGCAACTTTGTAGTATTGATTATAGCACAAATCAGTAGACTCAGCCAAAATTAATAAAATACGACTTGTAATTGTATTCAGAAATAACTAAAATCAGAATTAAGAATTAACTATCGATGAAAAAAAGCATTCCAAGGTCAGGATCCCCCCAATGATTATTCAGTAGATTATCAGTAATATTTATTTGGATTTCAATTCAAATGTTGTTTGAAGGACTAACTATCTCAAAAGTCAACATTAACTCTTTTTAGACGATTAATGCATTAGCAGTCACTCTCGCACAAAGCAAGTCTTATTTAGGTCCTTTAAGTTCCTTACAGATCATTGAATCAATAGAACTAACATCCGCTCTCGCACTCCGTTAAGACTATTCAATCAATAATTTCTAGGATATGCCTAGTTCCACATGTGAATTAAGTCACTCTCGCACAAATAATTCAACAAGTTCAAACATAGGGATCTAGCATAAATTAATGAATTGTGAATTCAATTCAATCAAACTCTTGTTATTCTTATTTCCTCTTGGTCTCAAATCATAACAAGATTCCTAATTTAAGTAAATTAGGTCATTGAGCATCCTAGGATGAATCAAACAACAATTCAAATCTCAATTCAACCAAACATCGCCCTTAGATCTACCTACTAAACCATTGGGTTCACCCTTCCTTGGAATAAGAGAATTAGGTAGACATGGGAAGAGAGGAAAGCAAATCAAATTTAATAAACAACATACTAAATTGTTTGCAAATTGATTCAATCTTCAATCCAAGTAAGTCTAGAACAAAAAATCTCCAATCAATCTCCAACTAGGGTTTTTTTTCTTATGAGCTCTCTTTCTTCATTTTTATCATTACAATTTTCACTTTACATCCAACTCCATCCACACATTTTTTGACCATATTTAATGCTTATTTTCAAGTCCCCCAAACTTGCCACAAGCTCACACTTAAAATCCACTAAAATTCCTATTTCCCGGATGGGTAAAGGCTTTTACATTAGGCTCGGGATTAATTTGTGTAGCTTTCAAATAAATAGGCAATAAAAACTAACAAGGGCTATCAAAAAGAGGATCATGTACAAGGGTGGATAGGGAATAATAGGCTCATAGAAACAATGCGCCAATCATTTTAAAGTTGCATACAAAAGTCATAAAAGCGGTCTTGAAAAAGAGTTTAACGCAAGTTCTAGTGGAAGCAATCAAAAATGAGAATCACACATAAAAAGAGAGGACTCATGAAAGTATGAAGTCCTAGAAAGGTCAAGAATCTCACATGGATTTTGTTTAGAACTTCAATGTCAACTAAATCTCAAAGAATATACATGCTCATTCAATTATCAAACATGTTCAAAAACATAGCTAGACATCACCAAAACTTCAAACACTTCAAGCAAGTCTAGGAGATAAGATTTCATTCAAAAATTAGAAGGATAAGGGGCTTGTTGCTTTAGGGAAAATTAATAACTCCTAAAATGCAATTTTTTTTTTCAATTTTTTGACATTTTTCTGATTTTTTTTTTAATTTTTTAATGCAAATGCAATCTAACATTCAACTATATGCTTCTAACTAACATGAAACATGTTTCCCTTCCCCAAGCTTAAATTCTATATTGTCCCTAATGTAGAAAATAAAAGTGAGAAAAGAGAAACACTCATACGGTATCTAGTTGTGTGGAGGAGGTGGAGCAGCTGTAGGGGCAAAAGGAGAAGGCTTCTTTCATTCCTTTGATGCGTACACGTGAACGATTTTTGTTTTTGATTTTTTTAAAGTTCTTCGCCGAGAACTCGGGTGAGAACTCGGTCGAGTTCTCAGCCCGAGTTCTTGTAATCACCGCCACTCGGGCCCTAACTCGGTCGAGTTATGGTCCAAGTTCTTGTCGACCTTGAACGAGCTTTTTTCTATTTTAAAAAAAAATCGTTCAACAGCTTTAAAAAAATCTTTTCTATACCTTCTTTCTCCTCTATCTCCTCCTATCTTTCCCGATACCCTGGTATTTCTCTCCCCTCGACTCCCTCATTCTCTCTTTCCCGTTACCATCTCCTCCCACTACTGCCGGCGGCTCACACCTGCGACCACTCCATACCACCGCTCGCTTGCACCAAGTCGACCGCCTGACTACTATGTACCAGCCCGTTGCTGCACTGCGTGAGACCTCCCAGGCACATGGCGGGGATCCACACTAGCAAGTCAGTGCTCGCACCTTTCCATCCACCAACACGTCGTCAGACACTCCACAACAACAACAACCTGCAACCTCCATGCCCGGATTTAATTTGGTACAATCTCCCCTTTTTCCTTTTGCTTTGATAAATTTCTTGGGTTTCTATTTTTTAAGCAATTTGGGGATTCTTGACTCATGTGTTCATAGTTGTGAAAATTTATTAGATTCATGGGCTAATTTTAATTGTATGCACATTACTTGTTGGTATTTAAGGAGATGTTGGGAAAAATTTGCTACACTTGGGTGTTATAAAATTTGAGGTCTAAGTTCTTTTAATTGAAAATTGCATAGATTAGAACTTGAATTATCTTGGTTGTTGGTCGGCCTTATCGGGACGACATAGTTGTGGCTTTGCTTTGTTTTGTGTGCTTGTTTGCTTGTGTGTAGGTTATAATATTGAATCATGTGTACGCATCAAAGGAAAGAAAGAAACCTTCTCCTTTTGCCCCTACAGCTGCTCCACCTCCTCCACACAACTAGATACATTGTGAGTGTTTCTTTTTTCTCACTTTTATTTTCTACATTAGGGACAATGTAGAATTTAAGCTTGGGGGAGGGAACTACAAAGTTCCCTGAGTTCGACACCTTGATACTACAACCGAACCGTATAATTGCAGTGTAGGAAAATAGCCTATCAAGTTTTTGGCGCCGTTGTTGGGGAACTATTGTTAGTATTGGTTGTCTCTCGCAACCGGTAGATTAAGTCTTGTTTTTATTTTTAATTTGTTTCTTGTTTTGTTTTGGTTTCATTTTGTTCTCCTTCTTACGAGAAGATCTCTGAGCGCTAGTGCACTACACAACTACGATTCTGAACCCGAGCGTGCTTTTCACAAAAGAAGAAGAGAGCAAAGGGAAGCTAGAACCCAGGCTATGGAAGGCGATCAGGCAAATGCACAATAGCAATTGTTGTTGCAACAACAACAACAACAACTATTGTTGCAACAACAGTTGAATGCTGAACCACCTATGACATTCGGTGATTATGTGTTGCAACGCCATTAAGGACCCATAGCTGGTGTGGTTTGACCTTTAGTTCAGTCCAGGAATTTTGAGCTGAAGCCGTCTCTAATTAATATGGTTCAGCAGAATCAGTTTGGAGGTCTGCCTTCTAAGAATCCTCAACTACACCTCAACACTTTTCTGGAGCTTATGGATATGGTGAAGATTCATGATGTTTCTAATGACGTGCTTTATTTGCGCGCCTTCTCATTCTGTATAAGAGACAAGGCTAAAGCTTGGTTCAAGGCCTTGCCTCATGGCACTATCACTACATGGGATGAATTGGCCAAAGCTTTCCTAACCAAGTATTTCCCACCTAAGAAGACTGCGGAGATGAGGAATCAAATCAACTCATTTTAGATGAAGGATGGGGAATCTCTTTATGAAGGTTGGGAGAGGTTCAAGGAGCTCCTATTGTTATGTCCTCACCATGGAATAGACAAGTGGGTTCTTCTTCACACTTTTTACAATGTTGTTGACAACACCACCAGACTGCTCATTGATGCCTCATTTGGAGGCACAATCATGAAGATGAATGTTGATAATGCTTGGGATCAGATTGAGGATATTACTCAGTATACTCACTCCTATAATGATGCTCGATCTATTCCAAGCTCTAAAAGATCAGCTGGGCTGTATGAGGTGGATAAGGAAACTCTACGTCAAGCTTAAATGAAGGCTTTTGCTGAACAAATCAAGCAATTGAATTTAGAGGTGAATGGGCCTAATAACCTGAATGAAGAAAGCTCTAATCAGGTTGTCTCATGTGTGGTGTGTCAGTTTTGTGGAGCATGTGATCATACTTTATCAGCCTGCCAATTATTTGCTTCTAAGGAGGAACCACATGAGGAGGAGGTGAGATACATGAATAACTTTGACAAGGGGCCTAGGAATGATCCTTACTCTAATTCCTACAACCCTGGTTGGAGAAATCACCCCAACTTCTCTTATGGGAACAATCAGTCACAACAGCGAGCACCTCTTGGGTTTCCACCAAGGGCTCCACTACACCCAAACCAAGAGGCTCAACTCACCAAAAGCCTGCATGGGAAATTGCTATTGAGAGCCTTTCCACCTCCATGAAAACGCTAACAGAAGAAGTGAGAGCTCAAGGGAAGAATTTGAAGATGATAGAACAACAAGTGGCTCAACAAGCTTTGAATGTTTCTAGACCTCCTGGTCAATTGCTTTGGCAACCTGAAGTCAATCCTAAGGAGCAATGTCAGGCTGTCACTCTAAGGAGTGGAAAAGAGCTTGAAGAGCTCCCACCGTAGAAAAAGGGAGTCGCAGAAAAGACAACGGAGAAGCTATCTAATGATGAAGAACTTAAATATTACAAACCACCTCTACCTTTCCCACAAAGGAAGATTCAGGTGGTGCAAGAGCAACTATTTGAGAAATTCATGAGCATGATAAAGTAGCTCCACATTGACGTTCCTTTCATTGATATCCTCACTCAAATGCCTACATATGCAAAATTCTTGAAGGAGATTCTATCCAAAAAGAGGAGGATTGAAAACTATGAGACAGTCGCCTTGGTGATGGATCAAGTTAAGAAGATGCCAAGAAAGCTAAAAGATCCAGGCGAGTTCTTTATTCTTGCTAGTTTTGGTTTTCTTCAATATGATTGCCTTTGTGATCTTGGTTCTAGTGTTAATATCATGCCCTTGTCAATTTGCAAAAATCTGAATTTGGGTGATCCTATTCCAACCAAGATGCACCTTATCATGGCTGATAATTCAATCACTCATCCAGTGGGCATTAGTGAGAACTTTCCAATGAAGGTGGGCAAGTTCTTTATACCAAGAGATTTTGTGATCCTTGATATAGAGGTTATGAATGACAAGACTCCTATCATCTTTGGGAGACCCTTTTTAGCCACTACTGGAGCTAACATTGATGTTAGGAATGATAAGATCTCACTCACTATTGGGGAAGAGAAGATAAAGTATGGATATTTCAAAGATAACTTCCTTGACCCTCCACAAGAGACTGTCAAAGTAGCCTGTTGCAATATTAAAGTGAAGCTGGCTAATGAGGAGATTCAATCTGATAATGCTCAACCTTCTATAGAAACATTGTCAGTTAAAAGCCTCATGGATGGTGATATTGTTGATAATATAAAGGGTAGGGATCACAAGAAAAAGAAGAAGGACAAAGCAAAAGATGAGATAAAAAGAGGGGACAAGGTGTTGTTATTCCATGAAAGATCTAACATGTTTCCTGGAGGCAAAGGAACAAGATGGTCGGGACCATATCTAGTAAGTCGAGTTTACAAGGAGGAAGCGTTGAACTTTGGCATAAAAACTCGGGAAAGTTTAAAGTTCAGAGGCATAGATTGAAACTTGCAGCGGAATCCAATCCGGTTAGAGTGGGTAATAAAGACCCTACTGACCGGAGCACTTGAGTGAAAAAGAACGGTCAAGATAACGACCTTAAACAAGCGTTGGATGGGAGGCAACCCATCATATTTGTATTTCTTCCTTAAAAAAAGCTCGTTCAAGGTCGACAAGAACTCGGGCCATAACTCGACCGAGTTACGGCCCGAGTGACGATGAGTACAAGAACACGGGCTAAGAACTCGCCCGAGTTCTTGGCGAAGAGCTAAAAAAAATTTCTAATTTTTTGTTTAGAAGGATAAAAAAAATTCTATCCCTTCTCTCTCCTCTCTCCTCCTATCTTTCCCGAGACTCTCCCCCAGCTCCCTCGTTCTCTCTCAGCCTCCACCAAATCTCTCTCTCGTCCCTTCTCAACTCTGGCCATTCTCTTCGGCCGCCTACACTAAGTCGGCCGTCCGGCAGCCTGCACCACTGCACCGCGCCTCCTTGCTGCACGCTTTCACGAACGAGAGCCGCGCCCCCTGCTCTATTGCACAGCAGCACACAACACCATTAACTCAGATTTGGTACAAATTTCTCTTCTCTCCCTTTGAATAATTTATAGGGTTTCCAATTTAAGTAATTTGGGGATTCTTGACTAATGTGTGTATAATTGTGCAAATTTATTAGATTGATGGTCTAATTTGGATTGTATGCACATTAGGCTTTAGGGAACTTTTTGCAAAAATTTGATATTCATATGCTATGGGATAATTTTGCTAAACTTGGGTGTTGATTAAATTTGAGTTCTAAGTTCTTTCATTGACAATTACATAGATTAGAACTTGAATTATCTTTGTTGTTGGTCGTCCTTGCCTGAACGATAAATTGTGGCTTTGCTTTGTTTGGTGTGCTTGTTTGCTTGTGTGTAGGTTTTTATGTGGAATCATGTCTAAGCATCATATGAAAGAAAGGGAACCTTCTTCTTTTGACCTAAAGCTTCTCCACCTCGTACACAAAACGAGTTACCCCGTGAGTGTTTCTTCTTCTCTCATATTTACTTTCTACATTAGGGACAATGTAGGTTTTAAACTTGGGGGAAGAGAAACATTTTTCAGGTTTTGCATTGCATGTTTAGTTGTTTAAGAAAATGAAAAAAAATTAGAAAAATAACAAAAAATCAAAAAAATTGAATTATGGGAGTTATTAATTTTTCCTAAAGCAATATGCCCCTGTCCTTCAAAATTTTTGAATGAAATTCTATCCCCTAGACTTGCTTGAAGTGTTTGAAGTTTTGGTGATGTCTAGCTATGTTTATGAACTTGTTTGATAATTGAATGAGCATGCATATTCTTTGAGTTTTAAGTTGACATTGAAGTCCTAAACAAAGCCATGTGAGATTCTTGACCTTTCTAGGACTATATACTTTCATGAGTCCTCTCTTTTCATGTGTGATTGTCACTTGTGATTGCTTCCTCTAGAACTTGTGTTAGACTTTTTTTCAAGATCGCTTTTATGAATTTAGTATGCAACTTTAAAGTGATTGAGGCATTGTTTCTATGAGCCTATTATTCCCTATCCACCCTTGTACATGATACTCTTTTTGATAGCCCATGATAGCTTTTATTGCCTATTTATTTGGAAAGCTCCACAAGATAATTCCGAGGTTCATGTTAAGCCTTACCCATCCGGGAAATAGGTATTGTAGTGGATTATAAGTGTTAGTTTGAGCCAAGCTTGAAGGATTCAAAAAGGGTTTATGATAATTGTCAAAAGTGTGGAAGGAGTTTGATGTGATGAGAAAAATGAAAAAAAAATGAGGAAAGAGAGCTCATAAGAATAAAAAGAAAAAAATCTTTAGATGAGCAAAGTGTTCAAGTGAAAAGGTTATAGGAAATAAAACAAAAAGGAAAGAAAAAGGAAGGTGAGAAAGAAAACAAAAGAAGAAGTTTGGGAAAGAAGTCCTTAAAGCTTGGTTTTGGTGTTTTATTTAGGAATAATTCCTTTTCCCGGATTAGCACCACGTGTCAAATATTTATCCCTGCCAAAATTGTCTCACCCTAGCCTCATTAAAACCTTATAAAAGACCTTATGATTATTGTTTGTGTACAAAGTCCCATGCGGTGGAGATCTTATGCAAGCTTATGGTAGCTAAGCTTTCAAAAGATGAGACTTGAGCGAAACACGTCCTATTCAAACACTTGAGGGAGAGCAAAAACACAATTGTCCTATGTGAGGTTCAGAATGAATGTGTTGGCTTAATCTCTTTGATCCTACATATGCATGCTATGATTTTGGTTGTCATTCTTTGCTTCTATAATTCTCGTCTAGGCTATTGTCGAAATGGATGTATGACTTGCTTGTCTTGTGGGGTGTCGGATTTGATTTCTTGCTTGAGGACAAGTAAGGTTTAAGCTTGGGGGATTTTGATAACATGTATTTAGGTGTAGATTTAGGGCATGTTTACTTTCGTCTTCTAAGTTTAATTTGCTTGTCTTTAGGTTATGTAGTCTTTTAGTTTAGTTTGTTGTGTTCAGAGTCTACTCTTGCATTTGATGATTTCAGGGTATTTTGGAGGTTCGTGAGCTTTGATTTGAAGATGTTTGGGTGGATTACTTTGAAGGGATGAGCTAAGCTTGGAAGTGGAAGTAACAAGGAGAAGATTGCCCAAGGAATCCATCAAAAAGACCCCATTTAATTACACAACAAAAGGGGTACTCATGTGCTGACGATGGACAAGAACTTGGGATGAGTTCTTGACTACGATGAGAACTTGGGTTGAGAACTCGACCGAGTTCTGGACCGAGTTCTGGGTTGCGTCTTGTTTTAAGTGCGTCGTCTTATGGGATTTTCTATCTTGTTGTTTTGGGCCCTAGTTTAAGTACAAGTTTTATATTATCTCTATTTTTGTTAGACTTTAGCCTCTCTCTTAGAAAAAAAACCCTAGTTGGAGATTGATTGGAGATTTTTTGCTCTAGACTTGCTTGGATTGAAGATTGAATCAATTTGCAAACATGTTGTTTATTAAATTTGATTTGCTTTCCTCTCTTCCCATGTCTAGTTAATTCTCTTATTCCAAGGAAGGGTGAACCCAATGGTTTAGTAGGTAGATCTAAGGGTGATGTTTGGTTGAATTGAGATTTGAATTGTTGTTTGATTCATCCTAGGATGCTTATTGACCTAATTTACTTAAATTAGGAATCTTATTATGATTTGAGACCGAGAGAAGATAAGAATAACAAGAGGTTGATTGAATTGAATTCACAATTTGTTAATTTATGCTAGATCCCTAGGTTTGAACTTGTTGAATTAGTTGTGTGAGAGTGACTTAATTCACATGTGGAACTTAACCTATCCTAGAAATTATTGATTGAATAGTCTTAACGGAGAGCGAAAGCGGATGTTATTTCTATTGATTCAATGATCTCTAAAGAACTTAAAGGACCTAAAAAAGACTTGCTTTGTGCGAGAGTGACTGCTAGTCGAGTCTAGGTACATGCATCAATCGTCTGAAAAGATTTAATGTTGACTTTTGAGGTAGTTAGTCCTTCAAACAACATTTGAATTGAAATCCAAATAAATATCATCGGTAATCTACTGAATAATCATTATGGGGATCCTGACCTTGGAATGCTTTTTTTCCATCGATATTTAATTCTTTATTTTGATTTTAGTTATTTTTGAATATAATTACAACTCCTGTTTTCTTAATTTTGGCTTAGTCTAATGAATCATGCTATAATCAATACTACAAAGTTCCCTGAGTTTGACACCTTGATACTACAGCCAAACCGTATACCTGCGGTGTAGGAAAATAGTCTATCAACAACTCATTTGAAACTCCAAGAACATTCTTCATCAAGAATAAGAAAAATGCAAATTTAAAGGACATCATGGAATCCAAAATGTTACCTACTTGAGCTCTTTGGCTTGGATCTGAATCCTTCTGAATAACTATAAGCACATCCAATATTGGGTCATATAAAACATTCAAATTCACCAATGTCTTACACTAAGAAATCCAACGTATTAGCCCAGCTCGACCCAAAGATACTTCTTGATTTTTCCCTCTTCCAAAAAATATTTCACCTTCATGAAGCCCTTTAGCTACTTGCTCAAAGGATTTAGTTCGGAGCATGTCCTTTCTTTTTCATAAATCACCACCTCCTTGCTTACCATGATCGGGTTTGAAGAGATAACAAAGTAAGAAAAACGCAATATCTTTTGGTATACTATATTTCAACCAAGAACTGTAATCATTGAACCAACCCGGAATAATTCTACGGTTTTGAGTTCCAAATACAATCGCAAGAAAAGCATGATTTCTAGGTTGACAAGATCCTTTTTGCAAATTAGGTTATCTAACCCTTCTCTATCCTTAAAATCATAGTCGAATATATTTCTCCTTAGCCCTGGATCAACAGACAAATCATCAAATCCAACCTCAACATCAACAATAGACATATTTGCCATTCTTGGCGGATCAACACTAAACAAACTAAGAACACTTAATGGATCGGGATTAGAGCAAGAACCTACATTTTGTGAAACCCCCAGTAAATGGAAAAAATCTCTTCATTTCCTAAAACAAACAGTTAAAGAACATGAACATGAGTCCATGACTTCCTCCATCAACAACTAAACAACAAGTCATCAACAATTCAAAGTTTAAACAACAATTTAAACAAAGAATTTGAAATGAAACAACAAAAAAGGGGTATAATTCATCACACTCTTAAATCTGAATCCGACCTTGCAAACAAAGGGTCAAGCGAAGGCGTAATTCATCACATTAGCAACCAGTAACAACTCCGCCCTCTAGAGTTTGGGTAGACAGAGAGAGGAGGCGTCGAGAAAAGAGGAGGCGTCGAGTGATCGAGGCGAGTCAGGAGACGACGACAAGGCACTCAAAGCTCAATTGCTTTGTCTCTAACATGTTCGAAGCATATGACTTTGACACCTAATTATTTTCTGTATTTTTTATATATAACTTTTTTTAAATATTTAATGGAGCTACAACACCCTCTAGGTATGTTGTAGCTCCGCCACTGCTTACGCGTCAGCTCATAACCCGATGGGTTGACCCGAACCAAAACCCGTAAAGTCAACATGCTTCTCATTTTGGTTTAGAGGTGTAGAATAAAATCTCAAAAATTTCCATGATATAAGAAGTATCGGGATTGAGACGCAAAATCTCCCCTTTTGTCAAGGTCCTTTCAGTGGCAATAACATATATAAACACTTCCCAACCGAATTCCAATAAAAATTACTATTAACTAGCATCCATGACAACACATCAACTTCAAAACATGCACCAATTATACAAGTTTGATGTAGCAAAAATTAGGTATTCGTACACCGTTGGAAAACGCATCTATAGCTAGGAACATAGCTACACGAAGCGATGTAACAATAGCCTCAAAACTGCGTTTGCAAATTTTGAGGCTATTGTTACATCACCCTCAAATATGTTGTCGTCGTTAAAATGCTCACGGCTAATTTTAAGCTGCCAACGTAGCAACAAAATTATTTGTGACACCTCGACTTTAAACCGGGATACTACTCAACAGTAGACTTTACCAGGTACTACTTAGGCTAGCGTGACAACAAGTTCTTTCAAGCTAGAAAGTGTGAGATGCATATAGAAAGTTTTTAAAAAAAACAAAGAACTCTAACAACCAACGGTCACATATAAATCAATGCATCTAAAGCTTGAAAACCCCAAAAATGCGTAAAAAGTACGCGCTGCTCTCTTCTCCCATTTCCTGGCCAAAACCCTTGTGGTTATTGAACCGCCGCTCCTTCGGTATGCCTAGATCCCGATCTAAACCCAGCAAAACAAGAATTTGTCCACACAATTTCAAGATGCACAAGAACAAGGCACATTTTCCCAAGCCGAATAACAAATTTCTAGCAAAAATTAGTATCAAAGATGTCCGTGGCGGGGCGATTGATCGCATGCTTCGCCAGAATTTGGAACCACTCATCAAAGAAGAAGGAAAACAAAAGAAAGCCAACTCAGTTTAGCAGGCGCTTGGGTATTCCTCCGATCCTGCAATCTCGAGACATACATCGGGGATCCATAAAGATTGTGTGCGCAACCCAAGGCAGCGGCGACAAAATTGCTTCGCTGGGTCGAGGTCTGGATTGCGGGAGTGCGCGTCTTTTCACCTTCTCCTAGTCGGCATCCTTTTTGTGCCCGAATCCCAGCGCATCGGAAGGGTGCGAGTCGTTCCTTCCTTCATCTTGTCCTGGTCGGGCTTAGCCTTCATAATCCCTTTCTTAATCAGATACAAACAACCCTATCTTTCTCCCTTCTCTGCTTTTGTTCATTTCCCAGATTGATGTTACAGCCTGTTTCGGCTCACCCACCTTGTACACGGTCTCATAATAGTGAACACTAACAAACAAAACAACCCGATTTGCTCAATCCACTTATGTGGAGGCGGTAAACCAACCCAAAAAAGAAAGTATTGGAAAGGCTATTGATGCAATCAAATCTAATGGGTGTAAACCCAACAACCAAAACATGACCGAAAGCATACTTAAAATCTACTCCGAAGAATTCAAGTTCAGCCTAAAAACCGCTAACGAAACCACTGTCAAGTTCCAGTGTTCGCTGGGCGTCTGCACCCACAATGTTGGTTGGGGTTGGCGTGTTGTTGCGCATCTCACCACCACGAACCACCGGGCTCAGCACCTTATGGTGATCCGCCTCGTGGTGCAAGTTAAACCCGAAATTATACGCGCCCGCATTGTGCATGATTAATGCAATTTGGTGACAATCGCCTATGTTCACATCTCGTGGCAGAATCTATTTAACCACCCAAATACACTACTACACAAATAGCATTTTACCCTGGCGTTTTTTCAAATATATCCCGGATATAGGCAAAAACAAGCCAGGGATAAATGCTGAGGGTATAATAGACCTAATATCCCTGATATAAAAAACAAGCCAGGGATATTAGAACTGCTTTCTCTTATGAAAGAACCAACCTAATATCCCTGATATATACAAACACGCCAGGAATATTAGACTTGCTTCCTCTAATAAAACAAATCAACCTAATATCCCTGATGCAAACAAGTACGGGATAAATATTGCTCATTTTTAAAAAAAAATACCATTCGTTTGGTAATGTACAAATATTGCTCATTTTCTAGTAAATGCAATCCACAATAACTTTCTCATGATAAAGTTGATCACATTTAACTTCATCTATATAATTACCATATTTATCATCCAAACAATAATACAAGAACATGATTTTCTAATATATAAACAATGTCTTAAACAACTACAAAGAGACTTTTTGAGGACTTGATAAACTTGCGATTCAAAGCGAAGAAGCATATCTGTCCACATGATCACAAAGCTTGAGCCATCCCCTAATCGAAATTTGTTGATGCATCAACTCATCAAATTTCTCTGACTTTCCAAGCACAATCTCGATCTGGAAATAAGAAAATTAACTTATATTCAAGAACGCATGGGATATAGATGGAGAAAGGGTTGATCTCATGAATACCATGGGCTGATTAAATACTTGCATAGTTCATTTCTATATTAAAAATACATGCAACTATTCCATTGAAAGTTACCTTTGCCTTTTTAACTGGTATGAGTTAATCAATTTACATATTCATAATAAAAATTACATAATGCTTCAGAAATAGCACACCATGATAACATCTTATCACTAATAAAGTCCACACTTATTACTGGGATATTCTTGTATGCTAATAAAAAAATAGCCCACCATGGTCATCATTGTTTTGAATAATACTAAACCTCAACAACCAAGATAATATAGATTGCATTAATCAAATAAAATGAGGAACAACCTATAGGAAACAATAGTTCACCTAGAAATAAAGCATATCTACAAAATATGCCTGAGAAAATTCCCACAATCTAGGGATATGATCATACTTAAATAACTATCATTGCCACATTTAATTTGGATCACCATCTAAACACTGGTATATCTCTATAATTGCATCCAAATTGAGGAATCAGGTAAGTCAATTATGTTATATGAGAGGAATTTGATTCAATTTGCACCCTTTTTCTTTAGTTCAATCATAATTATAAAGGCTGGTGAATTTCAATATCAAAGAAGAAACACAATATGCGGTACACAATATGCAGAAATCACTTATTGGAATAGTTTCCTACTTTTTTGAAATAAAAATTATTGATTTACTTATTGAGACAGTTTTTTAAACTACCAATATACTATTACATGCATATATATTTATTATAAGAATGTCAAAGCAGTATTATTTCAAAGAGCTGTTCAGGCACATAGTTTGTTGCTCTTCAAGACTTCAAATAGATACCATTTACATGTTTACATTTCAAAACCTATTTTGTTTGTAGTATGTATTAAATACTGAGCAGTGTAAGATATCCATTTATGTTCTTACATCATTATTTTTCAAGGAAATTGAAAATTTAGGAGAGATTGAGCCTATATTTCAGGATAAGCTGAAATAGAGCAAACACATATCTGAGATAGTCAAGTAAAGCACAAACTAAAAGCCTACAAGAATTTAAAAGAGTGAAAAAGACCAATAAGAAAGATTTTCATTAAGGGCATTGTTAAATGTGGATTTTTTACCCTTTCCCTAAACCAACCTAGTAAGAAAACAGTAGGATATAAATTTCTTTATTTCTTGTTGTAAAAAATAAAGGGCGGGCAGTATACTGACATTGCTCTGTATGTGTTTTTTTTTCTTTAATCATAGGTATTGAGCCTAATTTTATTTTTGGTTGCTGTCGGAGTTCAGTCTTTAGCTCTAGAAGATAAAAGGGCATTTTGTATATCACACTATTCAGTAATTAAGAATTGGACTTTGCATATCTTCCAATCCTATTAGTCTGTTAGTCAAGTAGCTAGTTTAGTCTATGAAAGCTAAGATAACTTACAACACCTTGTAACTTGAGAGTCAAAATTGAACTGGTATGGCTTGTTATTTGATTAGAGGTTAATCGATCAAGTGTTCTTAGTTTAGTTGGTGAAGAATGATTTCTTGTTATTTAGTAGACACTCCTCCCACCCCCCCCCCCCCCCACCCCCCCCCCCACCCCCCCACCCCCCCACCCACCCCCCCACCCCCCCACCCACTTATTAAAAAACATGTTCATTTGTTTAGCACTACTGAGAGCTAGTGGATGATGTACTCTATAACCAATTCCAAGCTATTCGTTCAATATAAAACAACAGGGGATTGCATTCTTTTTAGTGATTAGAAAAAACTTATTGTCATTGGCAAACTAGAATTAACTAGCAACTTAAATACAATGGTAAAGTCATTAGCATTGATACTGAAGTATCAATCTAATGATTAGAATTCACCAAAATTAGACAAAGAACTTGTAGATGATACACATGTTCCCTTCCCAACCAAATGAGAATAGTTTAATCCAATTCATATGAAATTAGTAATGTTCAAGCGTATTTTGAATGAAGTGACATCACAGTTTTCAGCTTAAGTAAATGTGGTGTATTAGTGTCCTATACCAAGAATAGTTCATCCAATTCATTATATGTACTTGCAATCTAAATACATACAGAGCAATGTCATTTGAGATTATCTGCTTTTGTCAGTGAAAGAACATGTGGTGTGTTAGTGTCCTATACCAGGTATAGTTCAACAACTAGCACTATTAAGACAGTAGCATACAAATTGAAAATGCAGTCTATATCCTAAACAAATTTGCAATTGGGCTCAACAAAAAGCACCAGATGGACACGACACAATATGCAGTTAGTGAATCAATCAATTGCAAGAACACGATTAGTACAAAAAAAATCCACCTAGAAATCACAAAAAGCAAGGGCCCAAGTGTAGCGGTACCTCAAAGCCAAAATCCCCAGCGCAAATAGAAGAACCAAACTCCATACAAAATTAATATCACAATTGCAGCTTCCGAACAATTCCAGGGAAACAAAACAAGATGACAAGGAAAGTGAACCACAATTGTCAAAGAAGACTCGGAAAATTACCTGAGATTTTTTTTCACCCAGAATAGTATAGCGCCAGGTATTTCGATGAAATTGGCAATGATAAGAAGACCTCAAAGAACCACGTCGCAGACCAACACTTGCAACATAAATTGGGTCTTGTTCTCTTGTCCCAGAACCACATCGCCGCTCTTGTTGTCCCAGACCCACGCCGTCGCTCGCCGCTTTTGTTGTCCCAGAACTACGCCGCTCGCTGCTTTTGTTGTCCCAGAACCACGCCGCCGCTCCTACACCGGACCGCCGCAAAAGCAGACCCCGTCGCCGCCCCAACACCGGACCGCCGCACCCAACACAGACTAATGAGAGGAGAGGAGATGTGAAGGGAATTCGAGATTGATGTTGATGGAATTCGAGATTGATTTTGGTCGGGATGGAGTCTATCGCGCGCCTTCACATTAGAGAACTTAGGGGTTTTTTCCGAAGGAATGTCGTCAATAGAAGAGGCACGCTCTTTACCCCTTTTTAAATTTACAGATTATATCCCGGATTTTATATATCCGGGATATTTGATACCATTTTTATCCCTGGCGTGTTATCTCTTATTACCGTCAGCGATATTTGATTTCGACCATAGAAGCACTATACTACTAATTATTCCGGGAGTGTCATAATTTACCCGGAATATTTGAATTTATTAGTATAAAATAAAAAGTTTAAATATTTTTTCTAATTTTTTATCCCTGGTATATAACAACCGTGATATTATATCCAGGGATAAAATGCTATTTGTGTAGTAGTGAATAATAAATAATCAGGAAACCAAAAACCACACCACAATTAATACTTCGGGAAATACCCGATATTACTTTGGCCAAAAACCACACCACAACCGTGGCATTTGTCCCCTGGTCAAACTAAACCAAGATTGCAGGTGGCACTTGATCACGCCATGCAACTGTAGCATGGTTGGTACAACCACTCGTTATATCAACATAACCAAGTCATACAACTCCTCAAATCCGACTAATATGGGCAAAACTAAAAATGCCCAAAAACCTCATAGAATTGTCGCATCTGGGCTATCCCCTTCGTTTTCCGACCCACCTACCTTGGGGAGTGGGAGCCCTTATTCATCACATCAATTTGGTAGCATTGCCTACATTTGCAAAAAAAATGGATAGTAATATCACTACACGCACAAATAACACAACAAAAATCAATCAAATCATTAATTATATTGACCCAAAACAAATTAATACTAAAAACACAACCTTAGGCTTTAACAATAAACAAAAACACTGGATGAACACACATTCTATGAATGCCAAAAGCCATAACAAGCCAGGTTGCTTATGAAAATCTGCATTTGGAATTGCAGGAGCACTAAACGCAAGTCATTTTGGACCGAAGTGAATGCGTTTTGCCGCCTGGAGCACATCAACCTTATCACTCTCATGGAAACAAAGACCCAAGAGCCACCTGATTGCAACAAATGGAAGAAAGCGGGTTTCGACTCATTAGAGTTTGTGCTTGCTAACGAGTATTCGGGCGGGTTATGTGTCCTCTAGAAGGGCACATCGCTTACAAATGAAAGCATCAGAATCATCCATAAAGATAACCAATTTATTGGTTTCCATTATGCGGACCTCGAAAACAATAGGGAGATGACACTAATATTTGCCTATGCACCACCAAGGGCACAAGAAAAAGACCAATTCTGGATGAAATTAAAGGATTTCATTCAAAACTGCAACCTACCCTGCTTACTCATGGGGGACCTAAACGAAATCCAACACCCAAATGAGAAACTGGGTCGTGCTAACCCCACCCAATCCAGATGCGAAAGACTCATCAAATTCAAAGAGGAATGTGACATGTGTGAAATCCCGTTGATTGGAAATAAATTTACATGGAGAAAATCAAAAACATGGATAACACCACTTTTGAGAAATTGGACCGCACCCTTGTAAATAACCAAATTATCTAATGGTACTCGTGCATTGCAACCAAAAATCGTGTTTTCTCATCTTCAGATCATTGTTCTATATCATGCGAAATACCCACCGGTGCACCGTTCAAGCGCAACCATTCAAATTTGAGATGATGTGGACCTCTAGAAAGGACTTCCAAAACGTTATTAAACAAGCCTAGCGATTTAATGTTGGAGGATCCCACATGTACAATCTCACCAAAAAAAACTCAAATGCTAAAAAACAAAGGCAAAGGCATGGAACAAACATACTTTTGGAAACATTTTTGAACAAATTAAGAAACTTGATGAGGAAATCATTCAATTGCAAAAAGAAATAATCGAACACTCCAATATGCAACTTATTCAGAAACAAGGCAAATTATCAAAGAAACGGTATGTGATGTCTCTCTATTTGGTGGTGTTTTCATATGTGATTACCTTTGTAAATATGTTTCTTTTTCCCCTTTTCTTGTGCGTTTTGTTCCTTTTTAGCTTAGTTCCCGTATTTCTATGAGATTCGGAGACTACGTACCTTTTATGTGATTTGTAGGTAATTTGGCATGAATCAAGGATGGATTTGAAGGAGGGTCGAGACATGGAGCAAAGGCCGAGCTAAAGCGGGAAAGAGAGAAGCAAGCCATGAAGAAGAACAAGAGAAGCCAACTAAGAAGAAGGTGGAACGAGGTCAGGACCGAGATGCAACAACGTAGGGCCCGACTTTGAAGTTTCCAACCTCGGACCGAGTTGCACAGAACCTCGGGCCCGAGGTTCCTCCGTGTCGGGCCGAGTCGGTCACCGGACTACTTGGGCTCCAAGGCACAAATTTGTGAACTTCCACTTTTGCCCCTCATTTAATCCATAAAAGGGCCTCTTGTCTTCTAAGAAGGGGTTCCCTCACACATACAAAAAAAGGGGGGTTCCAAGGGAGCCAAGAGGATACTTGGAGAGCAAGGAGGAAGGAGAAGAGGAGGAAGAGAGAGAGAATCGGCCAAGGAGGAGGGAGACTTGAGAGGTTTTGTTGATTATCTAGCTTTGATTTGCTTTGATCTTGTGGATTTGAAAACCCTTGAATTGAATTTGTGGATTGCTTTGGGTTTGAATGAAACCTTGCTTTGTTTTGAGATTGATTATGATGATTGCTTTCTCTTTTGATTTGATTGCTTTCTTTGCTTGTCACATGGAGTAGATCTCCTTGATCTTGGGTTATGGGGGAAAACCCTAGCTAGGTTTAGGCTAGAAACCCCAATTCCATAGCCTTGAGTGTTTGATCTAAGGAACCCACTCTACATGGAGCTACAATTCCTTGCGAAAGTCGGGAATCAAGGCTTGAGATTGGCAAAGTAGCGAAAGTGAACATGTGTCAATCTCAAGACCTTGCTTCGAAGGGGATTTCCCCATGGATCGAGGTGTAGACGTGGTTGGAACGAGGGCGAAAGCACTCGATCCTAGTCCGATCATCACTCATTTCCTGAATTGGGGTGGAAAAGCCTTAATCTACTAGGGAAGGAATCCAAAATCCCAAGATCTACTTTTAAAATCTTTGAGTTCCACATCCCCAGCTACCTCGGGCCCGACTTACCCAGTGTCGGTCCCGACTTCCTCTTGTCGCCAACATCGGGCCCGACGTGACCTCAATGTCGGTCCCGACTGTTTTCTTTGTTTTCCTTTGTTTTATGTTTTCCTTTCTAGCTTCCTAGTATCTAGGCACATCGATCGAGTAGACTTCCCGAGTGTTCGACACCCACCACGTACTACAACGGGGTCGGGTTATAAATTGTATCTCTTGACCCTCGCATCCGAGAGGGCGATCAAAAGAATGGCGCCGTTGCCGAGAAAGTCTAAGTGCATTGAGTGCCAATTTGGTTTGTTTCTTGTGTTTTTGTAGTGATTTGGGTGAGGGAATAGCCCAAACCCTTTGTTTGTTTTTGATTTGTTTTGGTTTGTGTTTTTGTTTCATAGGTGTATGCTAGCTCGTTCCTCCCGAGGAACACTTGAGCTTGAGTTTGTGAGTGATCCGGAAAGTATTTTCAAGGAAGCCCGAAGAAGGAAAAGGATGGAGAATCAAGCTCTCCATGTTGATGAGGAGTTGGCTCGACTTAGGGCCGAAATGGCTAGATTGCAACTTGAGAGGGACAATCAAGAGGAGGTGGCAAGAAGAGAACGGGAGCAACGGATGAGAGCCGAGGCTCAACTCAACGCTCTACCCCGAAATGCACGCCAATACATGCATCCGGAGTTGAGGGTACCCGAGCCGGCTATTGTGCTTCCCGAGGTTGCCAAGAATTTCGAGGGCCGTCCACATGAGTGTCCCATAGAGCACGTCAAACGCTTTGTGGACATGTGTGAGACGATCTCTACCGACGAGGAGACATTGGAGTATGTGCTTCTAAAGGCGTTCAAATGGTCACTTGGGGGCAAGGCCACATATTGGCTCGAGAGTCAAGCTCCTAGGTCAATCACAACTTGGAAGACACTCTATGATGCCTTCTTGATGAAGTTCTTCCCGCCCTCAAAGACAACCGAGTTGAGAAGGAAGATTGCAAGTTTTCAACAAGGTCCGAATGAGCCTCTCTTCGAAGCATGGGACCGTTTCAAGGAGATGTTGCGCCAATGTCCTACTCATGGCCAACAACCATATGTTCTTCAAGACATCTTTTTCCAAGGCATCAATCCGGTAACGAAGGACAAGCTCAATCTCCACACTGATTGTGGGTTCATAGACTTGACACCGGATCAAGCTTGGGAACTACTTGACAAGCTATCCGATTATGAGGCCATGTATGGGGTGAGTCAAGCTAGCAAGGAGGTGAAAGTTCAAGGTGAAGGTGCAAGGAAGTTATATGATCCAAAGGGAGAAGACATTGATAGAGATGTGAAGCTCCAATTCCTTGAAGGTGAAGTGAGCAAGCTTAAGAGGCAAGTCCACTACTACAAGCAAAATGCTAGAGCTTGTGAGGAGTGTGGATCCTTTGCACATGCTACACAAGTTTGTCCGAATGAGAGCCAAGTGCGCTTGGCCGAGCGAATTGAGGAGGCAAACTATATTCGAGGAAATTTCGGTGGAAGAGGCAACTTCAACAATGGTGGCAATGGCCGGTGGAACAACGGTCAAGCTCAAAGCTACAACAACAACTTCAACCAAAACGAGCCAAGGGCGCCACCACCACCATATAGACCACCGGGATTCAATGAGTTACAAACATTTGCTCAAGAAATGAGAGATGGGTTCAAGGAGATGAGGACCCAATTTAATGAGTTTGGTGCATGGAGGAGGCAAGTCGACAATCAATTTGCTCAAATTGCGACTCAAGCCCCAAGAGAGAATGGAAGACTTCCGGGCCGACCCGAGGAGAATCCTCGAGCTCAAAACAATCAAAATGAAGTCCGGGCAATTGGATTGAGAAGTGGCCGAAACCTACCCGAGCAACACGTGCCTAAGAAGAGCGAAGAGAGTCGGACCAACTTACCCAGCAAGTCGGGTCCGACGTTCCCCGAAGTCGACCCAACAAGAAGATCGACTCCTTCACCACGGACCGAGGTTGAGAGCAACTCGGGACCGACATACACAGACCTCGATCCAACTCCTTTGCCCAGGACCGAGATTCACAACATCGGGCCCGACATGGTGCCCAAGTCGGTCCAACCAGGAAGTGTTGCAATTGAAGCGGGGAAGTCCAAAGAAGTTGATCCAAGCAAGATTCAAGGTGCAACAATTCTTCCATATCCCTCGAAAAAGCCGAAAGATGTTGTTGAGAACAAGTTCAAGAGGTTTCTCAAACTCTTGCAAGGCTTGAACATCTCCATCCCGTTCATCGACGCATTGAGTGAGATGCCATCTTATGCCAAGTTTTTAAGGGAGATTTTGAGCAAGAAGAGGTCCATAGTGGAAATGCAAGATGAAGTCAAGACCTTGGAGTTACCACAAAAGCTAGGAGATCCCGGTCGTTTTGCTATAAACATTGGTGTGGGGTCTCAAAATTTCCAAGCCTTGTGTGATCTTGGAGCAAGCACGAGCATCATCCCTTACACCATATGGAAATCCACATCTATGGGTCTCATAGCTCCGGTCAACATGAGGTTAACGATAGCGGATGGGTCGTCCATCGAACCAATTGGTATCGTCGAGGATTATCCCGTTTGCATTGAAGGCGACTATGTCCCAATCGACTTTGTTGTAGTAGACATGATAGAAGTGCCGGGTGAACCGATCATACTAGGGAGACCTTTCCTTGCTACGGTTGGGGCAATCATTGATGTAAAGAAGGGCCACTTGTCTCTTGACATTGGAGGAAGAGAATTGAGTTTTTCTTTAGGCCAACTTCAAAAGGGACCGTACATAAGGAAGCTAAGATGATCCAAGTTCCTCTTGGATTGCAATGGGAAGCCATTTCTAAGAAGTCAAGGCCAAGGGAGCTTAGGTTGAAAGCCACCCCACCACCTAGAGAAATTGAGATAGAGCGCCAAGGTCTAGCCCTCAATATGATTGAGCATGAGCAATTGGAGGAAGGGATGTCTTACTTGGAGGTTTTCAAGGCCGAGAAAGAAGAAGTTCAAGCACCACCGGAACCATCTCAAGAACTCAAGGAGCTTCCAAAAGATTTGAGGTACGCATTTCTTGGTCCCAACTCTTCTTTACCCGTAATCATAAATGCCAACTTGAATAATGAGGAGGAGTCTAAGTTGTTGAAGGTTCTAAGAAAACATAGAGGAGCTTTAGGGTATTCACTAGAGGAACTAAAGGGAATCTCTCCCTCAATTTGCATGCATAAGATTTATATGGAGGATAACCATAAACCCACTATTGAACCCCAAAGAAGATTAAATCCTAACATGAAAGAAGTGGTAAAGAGTGAAATACTTAGGATGTTGGATGCGGGAATTATCTTCCCAATTTCCGATAGCAAGTATGTGAGTCCCGTGCATGTAGTTCCTAAGAAAGGAGGTCTCACCGTTGTGCAAAATGAAAAGGGAGAAATGATACCTATGAGAACCACAACAAAATGGCGTATGTGTATTGATTACCGTAAGCTTAATACCGGCACTCGCAAAGACCATTTTCCTCTTCCTTTCATAGATCAAGTCCTAGAGAGATTAGCACAACATGAATATTTTTGCTACCTTGACGGGTATAGCGGGTTTTGGCAAATCCCTATTCATCCCGATGATCAAGAGAAGACGACATTCACATGTCCTTATGGGACTTTTGCCTATAGACACATGCCTTTTGGTTTATGTAATGCGCCGGCAACATTTCAAAGATGCATGATGTCCATCTTCTCCGATATGGTTGAGGATATAGTAGAAGTGTTTATGGATGATTTCTCTGTCTACGGTTCATCATTTGATGTTTGCTTAGCTAACTTAGACAAGGTTTTGACTAGATGTGAGGAGACTAGCTTGGTGCTTAATTGGGAAAAATGCCACTTTATGGTGAAGGAGGGCATAGTACTAGGACACCTAGTTTCTAGTAGGGGGATAGAGGTAGATAGAGCTAAAGTTGAAATAATTGAAAAACTACCCCCCCCCCCTCTTGTGTTCGTGATGTTAGGAGTTTCTTAGGTCATGCAGGATTTTATAGACGGTTCATCAAGGATTTTTCTAAAATTGCAAAACCATTGTCTAACCTCTTGATGAAGGATGTGCCCTTTGTATTTTCCGAGGATTGCATGAGTTCTTTTTGTAGGTTGAGAGATGCCTTGATCTCGGCTCCAATAATGGTGGCACCCGATTGGAATATTCCATTTGAGGTGATGTGTGATGCTAGTGATTTCGCCGTAGGGGCCGTCCTTGGGCAAAGGAAGGATGGAAAGTTGCATGCCATTTACTACGCAAGCAAAACTTTGGATGAAACTCAGTGCAATTACATAACAACGGAGAAAGAGTTTCTTGCGATAGTGTTTGCATTTGAGAAGTTCCGTTCATATCTTGTGGGATCAAAGGTGGTAGTCTTCACGGACCATGCGGCAATCAAATACCTCATGAAGAAGAAAGATGCAAAGCCGAGGCTTCTAAGGTGGATGCTCCTTCTCCAAGAGTTTGACCATGAGATCAAGGACAAAACCGGTGCAAAAAATGTGGTAGCGGATCATCTATCCCGTTTGCCCATCGAGTACATGTTGGAGATGGAGGATGGTATGACTATAGATGATTCAAGAGCAGATGAAATTCTTATGAGCGGAAAGGAGGAAAGGAAGGGTGGATCGACGAACCAAGTACGTCGGGCCCAAGGTTCAAAACATCGGACCAAAGGCAAGGCAAGTGCGAGTGAGTCGGGACCGAGGACTTCAACATCGGGCCCGAGGCAGCTGTGTGTCTGCGAAGCTGGACCGGCGTCCAACCATGTCGGGCCCGGTATACTTCAATGTCGGTCCGTGGAAGAAAGTAAGTTTCCTAGCTCGATTTCCATTTCTTCTCGTTCTCAATTGATTGATTCTTTCTCTCCCACTGGCCTTCTTTCTATTAGTGCCGTAAGACGAGGGGTTTCCCCTTGGTTTGCGGATTTTGCTAACTTTGCCGTAGGGGGAGTGATCCCACCAAATTTGTCTTATCAAGCTAGGAAGAAATTCTTACATGATGCTAGACAATACTTTTGGGATGATCCATATCTCTACAAGGAAGGGCGTGATCAAATCTATAGACGGTGTGTGTCAAGTGAAGAGGTTGAGAGCATAATTCACCATTGCCACTCCTTGCCTACGGGAGGTCACGCTAAGAGTTCCAAAACCACCTCAAAAATTCTTCAATGTGGGTATTATTGGCCAACCATGTTCAAGGATGTGCATGATTATGTGAGGAAGTGTGAGGAGTGCCAAAGAGAGGGGAACCTATCAAGGAGGAATGAGACTCCTCAAACTGGCATTCTAGAAGTTGAGTTATTTGATGTATGGGGTATTGACTTCATGGGACCATTTCCCACATCGGGGCCTTACAAGTACATCTTGGTAGCCGTGGACTATGTTTCAAAATGGGTGGAGGCCATACCAACAAGAACCAATGATGCTAAGGTGGTGATGAAGTTTTTGAAAAGCAACATTTTTGCAAGGTTTGGCGTGCCTAGGGTTCTCATAAGTGATGGCGGACCTCATTTCATTGAGAGGTGCTTCGAAAATGTGTTGATTAAGTATGGGGTGTCTCATCGAGTTGCTACTCCTTATCATCCTCAAACAAGCGGGCAAGTCGAGGTGTCAAACCGTCAAATCAAGGCTATCTTGGAGAATACCGTATCTCGATCAAGGAAAGATTGGGCCTCTAAGCTCGATGATGCACTTTGGGCTTATAGAACCGCCTTCAAGACACCTTTGGGAACTACACCCTTCAATCTAGTTTATGGCAAGGCATGTCATCTTCCGGTAGAGCTTGAGCACAAGGCGAAATGGGCACTCAAAGAGATGAATTGGGATATCAACTTGGCCGGTGAGAAAAGGTTTCTAGAAATTCATGAGTTGGGGGAATTGAGGTTGAAGGCCTATGAGAACTCCAAGCTATACAAAGAGAAGACCAAGAAGTGGCATGATAGGAAGTTAATTCCAAAGACCTATCAAACCGGTGACAAGGTTCTCCTTTTCAATTCAAGGCTTAAACTTTTCCCCGGGAAGTTAAGGACTAGGTGGAGTGGACCATTTGTGGTCCACCGTATCTACACTCATGGTGCGGTGGACTTGGTTGATGAACAAGGACATATTTTCAAAGTGAATGGTCATCGAGTGAAGAAGTTCTATGACAAGGACGGTCCAAACGAAGAAGTTAGAGCCTCATGGGCTCTCGTCCTCGCCGATTGATCCTATACATGCCATTGAAGAATAAGAAATTGTGAGCTTTTCATACTCTTCTCTCTTGCTTTTAAGTTTTGATTTCCTTGTTTGATGGGGACATCAAAAATTTTAAGTATGGGGTGGGGGTAGTTGTGTTCATGATTTCACTTGTTTATGTTTGTTTGTTATTTTGAGAAAAAAAAATCCATAAAAAAATTGAAAAAAAAATTGTGTTAAAAACAACAAAAAGATTTTGTGTTTTGTAGGTTTTGGACTAGAAATTCCCATCTTAGATTGCCAAAATAAAAGCTAATGATGATGTGAGCATGTAAATTCCTTTGCATATTTTTGGATAGTTTAGCCTCTAAAAATGATGTTGCTTTTGATGTGATCATGATATCTTGTTTGTTTTATTGAGCATGTGAGTTCTAGGATGAGTTTTTATGCAACTAAGTATGAGTGACCCTTGTGAGATTGATTTTTGGCCATTTTAGGGATGCTTGATCATATTTGCATATCCCTCATGTTTCTTGTGTAATTAGCTCATTCACGCTTAGTAAAACTTGCTATTGCGGCGTTTATCTATTTTCCAAGACCGTCATGAGAATTGTCCTAGCATGGTCACATTGATTTTGGACTTTATTCTTCTAGTCACATAAATGTTCCATATCCTACCATGAAGTTAATCCTTTGATTGTAGCCCCGTTCTAGCCTAAGCCTTTGTTTGAAACTCCTCAAAAATATTATTCCTAGCCTTATATGACTTGACCCTTATGGGATTAGACTTTAGAAGAGAGGTTTGGATTGTATTTGAAGAGTTGAGATTCTCTTGGGTTTAAGGGCAAGGAATGGTGTTATGAATCATGTGGGTAGTGCATCTTTGTTGTACAAAAAAATGAAAAAAAAAAGGGAAGAAAAGAAACAAAGAAAATGTTGGAAATGTGAAGTGGAATGAAAGCAAGAAGCTTAAGTGAAGAAAATGGTCCGACCGAGTTACAAGCAACATCGGGCCCGATGTCATAAGAAAGTCGGTCCAAATATAGAAGGTGTTGAAAATCCAACAAAAAGCATAAGAGCAAAGATGAAGTGGAATGTTAAGTGAAATTTTGGGTTGAAAGGAAAATGTTTAAGTCTTTTGGGTGAGTGTAAAAGTAATTGTGGGATTTGGTGAAATTGGTGAGAGTTTAGTTTGTTCAATCCCCATTATAAGCACCACACGACCAAATAATTCCCACCTTGAGAAATACCAAAAGCCCCATTACAACCCGGCCGAATGGAACCTCTTTGAGGACCTCCATTGAGCCAAGTTCGAAATTCTTTGTGTACTTTGCATTAGGCATCTCTAGGTGGAGGAATTGGTGATATTAGCTTCAATAGTAAAGTCCTTACTTGCATGATTTTTGATCTTGAGTGTTCATTGCTAAACCCAAACACATGATGAGTGATACACATTCACATATCCCTAAAGTGAGGCTTAGTTGCATTGACTTTATTCCTTGGAACACTTAATCACGTGTGATGATGTAATCTTGCTTGAATATCGATCACTTGTGCTTAAAATGTGTTTTCATACGAGGCTTTACTTGAAGATTATGTTTCGGTCTTGCTTACATTGTTATTGCTTGAGGACAAGCAAGTTTAAGTATGGGGTATTTTGATGTCTCTCTATTTGGTGGTGTTTTCATATGTGATTACCTTTGTAAATATGTTTCTTTTTCCCCTTTTCTTGTGCGTTTTGTTCCTTTTTAGCTTAGTTCCCGTATTTCTATGAGATTCGGAGACTACGTACCTTTTATGTGATTTGTAGGTAATTTGGCATGAATCAAGGATGGATTTGAAGGAGGGTCGAGACATGGAGCAAAGGCCGAGCTAAAGCGGGAAAGAGAGAAGCAAGCCATGAAGAAGAACAAGAGAAGCCAACTAAGAAGAAGGTGGAACGAGGTCAGGACCGAGATGCAACAACCTCGGGCCCGACTTTGAAGTTTCCAACCTCGGACCGAGTTGCACAGAACCTCGAGCCCGAGGTTCCTCCGTGTCGGGCCGAGTCGGTCACCGGACTACTTGGGCTCCAAGGCACGAATTTGTGAACTTCCACTTTTGCCCCTCATTTAATCCATAAAAGGGCCTCTTGTCTTCTAAGAAGGTGTTCCCTCACACACACAAAAAAAGGGGGGTTCCAAGGGAGCCAAGAGGATACTTGGAGAGCAAGGAGGAAGGAGAAGAGGAGGAAGAGAGAGAGAATCGGCCAAGGAGGAGGAAGACTTGAGAGGTTTTGTTGATTATCTAGCTTTGATTTGCTTTGATCTTGTGGATTTGAAAACCCTTGAATTGAATTTGTGGATTGCTTTGGGTTTGAATGAAACCTTGCTTTGTTTTGAGATTGATTATGATGATTGCTTTCTCTTTTGATTTGATTGCTTTCTTTGCTTGTCACATGGAGTAGATCTCCTTGATCTTGGGTTATGGGGGAAAACCCTAGCTAGGTTTAGGCTAGAAACCCCAATTCCATAGCCTTGAGTGTTTGATCTAAGGAACCCACTCTACATGGAGCTATAATTCCTTGCGAAAGTCGGGAATCAAGGCTTGAGATTGGCAAAGTAGCGAAAGTGAACATGTGTCAATCTCAAGACCTTGCTTCGAAGGGGATTTCCCCATGGATCGAGGTGTAGACGTGGTTGGAACGAGGGCGAAAGCACTCGATCCTAGTCCGATCATCACTCATTGCCTGAATTGGGGTGGAAAAGCCTTAATCTACTAGGGAAGGAACCCAAAAGCCCAAGATCTACTTTTAAAATCTTTGAGTTCGACATCCCCAGCTACCTCGGGCACGACTTACCCAGTGTCGGTCCCGACTTCCTCTTGTCGCCAACATCGGGCCCGACGTGACCTCAGTGTCGGTCCCGACTGTTTTCTTTGTTTTCCTTTGTTTTATGCTTTCATTTCTAGCTTCCTAGTATCTAGGCACATCGATCGAGTAGACTTCCCGAGTGTTCGACACCCACCACGTACTACAACGGGGTCGGGTTATAAATTGTATCTCTTGACCCTCGCATCCGAGAGGGCGATCAGTATGCCTCCTTGACTTCCACAATTCCTACTGGAAACAAAGAGCGAAGAATACTCACATAAAACTAAATGACAAAAACATGAAATACTTCTACCGAAGTGCTTCCGGCAGAAGAAATAAAACAAATATCAAGGAAATCTGCACAACGGAAGGCACACAAATCACGGGTATTTACAACATCCGAACTGAAATAAAATGAGATTTCCAGAACCGATTTCGAGCCCTTGAAATAAAACACGACAAACTCCAAAACATGACAAGAACTATCCAAAAAGAGATAACCGACGCAGATAACTTAGAACTCATCAAACCAGTCTCTAATATGGAAGTAAAGAATGAATTGTTCGACATTGGGGACGACAAATCTCCAGGCCCGGACGGGATGCCGACCAACTCTTATAAAAAACACTGGCACATCGTTGGTCCAGATGTAACTAAAGTTGTTAAAAGCTTCTTTCACAATGGTAAAATCCTAAAACAAATAAACCATACATTCATTACCCTACTGCCAAAATGTGAAAATCCCAACCCAAACAATCACTATACACCAATCAACTTATGCAACACCATATACAAAATTATATTAAAAATACTAACCAACCGCCTGAAAATTGTGCTAAATAAACTGATCCATCAAATGCAAGGTGCGTTTATCCAAAACCGTAGTATACACGACAATACCTTAATCGCACATGAGATCTTCCATTCCTTTCACAACAAACAAGGGCGAGAGTGGTGGATTGCATTCAAACTCGATATGGAAAAAGCCTACGATCGGATGAGCTGAGATTTCCTAGTTGTAGTTCTACAAAAATTCGGATTCCACGAAAAATTTCGTGGTTGGATCAGTGAATGGGTCGAAACCGTATCCTTCTCAGTCCTCGTGAACAACGGACCAACAGAACAATTCTATCCACAACGGGGTCTCAAACAAGGGGATCCCCTATCACCCTACCATTGTTGTCGAGATTCTAGCAAGACAGATCCACCTGGTAAGTACCAACCCAAAAAGTGGTATCGGGATTCAAATCTCAAGAAATGGAACAAAAAATCCATTCATAGCCTTTGCAGATGATATAATCATTTTTGCTAAAGCTAATTGTCAAGCATTTAAAATATGAAAGAAATCATTGATGACTATTGCCAGATTTCTCGCCAAAAAGTCCACTTTCATCCGCATTCCAGGTCACAAAAAAAACTAATAACAACACAAAAGAACAAATTAAACAACTTCTCCAGATTACGAACACTGTATCACTGGACAAATATCTAGGATGCCCGATAATTAATAGGAAAGTAACACAAAACACGCTCAAACCACTAATTATGCGAACCAGAGCTCAACTATCAAAATGGAAAGCAAACACTCTATCACAGGAGGGACGAAAAACCCTAATCAAAGCAAACCTCTCAGCACAACCAAACTATATAATGCAGTCATTCATGTTACCCCAAACAACTCTAAAAGAACTGGAGCAAATCAATAAAAACTTTTTTTGGAACAAAGAAAACAACTACAAGCCTCTGATCAACTAGAATTCCATCTGTCAGCCCCCTGCGCATGGTGTGGCTGGAATTGCAAAGGCGGAAGACATGAACCAAGCACCTCAGATGAAATTGCTATGGAAAATCATGGCAGAACCAAATAACCTCTGGGTCAAAATAGTTACACAGAAATACCTCAAAACAGAAAACATCCTAAATTATAACAAAAAACACAACACATCATGGCAGTGGTCCAAACTAATGGGCCTTAAAGACCTTTTTACAACCGGTCTCATCTGGCAAGTAGGGGTTGGGAAAACCATTCGGTGATCGGATCTTGCTCGGTGTTCTTAGTTTTTTCGGATTCCACGAGTTTGTAAGACAATATTTTCTTTTCACTTTCAAGTAAGTTTAGTTTTTGTTTTCAATGTCTTCTTTAATTAAAGTTGTTTGCTTTATTTCTATGATTAGTGAGTAGTCTTCTTATCTAGGGTCGGGGTTGAAACCCGACATAGTTGTGTATGTTTGAATAAGTATGTTGATGTTTTGATTGCGTTTTATCTATTGAATTGCTTGTTGTGCTTATGCTTAAACGATAGTCAAAGTAATTTGAATTTTCAACTTGATCGAAAGAGAAAGTTGTGAACTTGAATGTTAATATTGTTCGATAACGAAAGTTTCGAGCTTTGGATTCAAAACAAGTAATAAAGTAAATTGATTTATGAAAGTTGGTTGATTTACTTGTTAGTCAACGAAAGTTGATGAATTTATCTTTAAAGGCATGATCTTTATCCTCATATGAGTTTTTATGCATGGCTATGTCGTGGTAACCCTTGTCCTAGATCTTTTTATTTATTGAATTTGTTTAGTTTTGCTCTCGTTCTCATTCGCTATCGAGTTAACATATTCTCGGCACTGGACCTGTGTTTGAGTCGTTAATTCTTCTGTGTTCGTAGATTCTCAGGTTCGTTAACGACCATGAGAAGGTCGTTAACGAGGTTGGTCGTAGCTATTTTTGTGTTTTTTGCTTTGTTTTCTTGTTTCTGTAGTTGATAGACAAACAACCTTGCTTCTCGTGGACGATCCTGACTCTGCTATACTCAGCGGGGTCTTGACTACAAATTTTATTTGTTGTTAAGTAAATCCTTATCAACAAATTGGCGTCGTTGTCGGGGATGCAACAGTGTTTGTTTGTTTATCTTTGGGTCTGGGAATAGCCCAACCCTGTTTTTGTTTTTAACTTTGTTTTCTTAGTTTGTTTTCACGGCGTATGCCAACAGAACGTCGCAGGCTCGAATTTGACAACACCGGTTACTATTCAAGAACTTGAACGCGCCTTGCACCGTAGATGAAGAGAAAACAGAGCCATGGTTACACCTCAAGAGATGGCTCGTCAGATAGAAGTCCTCTAGAAGCGGATGGAGGAGCTACAAGCTGATAGAGATGTCGTTGTTGCTGCTGCTGAACGTGAACGAGCGAACAATGCTCGTTTACAAGAAGAGTTGAATGCCTATCCAAGGAATGCCAAGTAATATATGCATCCAGAACTGAGGGTGCCAGAGTCTGCAATTGTGCTTCCGGAGATAGAGAAGACATTTGAGATTAAATCTCAATTCATATCCTTGATAAAAAGGCCTCAATTTGAAGGGAAACCTACTGAGTGCCCTATGGAAGATATTACGAATTTTCTTGATTTATGTGACACTATAGCTGCTGAAGGTGTCTCACTTGAATATGTTCTTTTAAAAGCTTTCAGGTGGTCTCTTACTGGAAAGGCCCTGAGCTGGTTGGAGAGCTTACCTCCTAAGTCTATCAAGACTTGGAAGGCTTTGTATGATCAATTTCTTACAAAGTTTTTCCCTCCTGCCAAGACAACGGAGTTGTGCAAACGCATCACCTCCTATCACCAGCTGCCTACCAAGACATTTGTAGAGACATGGGAAAGGTTAAAAGAGATGCTTAGACAGTGCCCTACTCATGGGCAACCTTTATATGTGCTCCAAGAAATCTTTTTCCAAGGGATCAATGCAGAAACAAAGAAGCGCATCAACACACACACACACACTACGTGCGGGTTTATAGAGATGAATCCTATAACTGCATGGGAATTGCTGGACAAGCTGTTTAACTACGATGCCATGTATGGTACCCAGGAATCACCCCAGCCCCAGAGACGTCTCTACGTGCCTAACAAGGACGAAGTTGATCCCGATGTCAAACATTAATTTCTACAGGATGAGGTCAACCGCCTTAAGAAACAGGTAAGTTTTCTGAAAGCCTCTCAACCTTGTCAAGAATGTGGCTCTTCTGCCCATAGTACTTCTGCTTGCACTAGCATCGAGCGGGTAAGAGCTGCTGAGACCTACGTTGAGATGAATTACATGAGAGGTCAATACAGGAACCATCCTAATAACTTTGACAGACCAAACAACTATACGGAATGGGGCAATCAAAATCCAAATCCAAACTATGCAGCGCCTCCACCGGATAGACGACCTGCACCATATCGAACTCCAGTCTACAAAGAGCCACCATCCTGGGTACAAGGTTTACAAGAGGGCATTAATGGATTTCAAGCCAACCTTAATGACCAGATGAAAAGATGGGGATAGTTCGATGCGTGGAAGAAGAACGTCGACTCACAGCTAGGGAACCTGGCCGCGCAGATTCCAAGATCGCAAGGGCAACTCCCCACCGCCCCGAGGAGAACCCTAGAGGACAAATAGTGGCAGTACACCTCAGGAGTGCAAAGACACTACCGGAGCATGCCAAAACTAAGGAGAAGAGCCCCAAAACAGAAGAGGACGCCACGGCCCAAGTCGATGACAAACCAAAGAGGGTCGTTACCGAGCCTGAACAACTTTGTAACGATGCTCCCAGGGTCATTAACAACCCCAATCCAGGTAAGATCTCTACTCCTAGCTCCTCTCTTAATCCCAGGCTCGTTACCGACCCTCCGAACGCACCAATCGACCCTAATGTTGACCCGGTAGCATCACCTCTCGAGCCCGCTTTGGCTCCGAGATTGGTGAAATCTCTTCCCTTTCCTACTAAGAAGTCCAAGGACTCTACTGAAGGTAAGTTTAAGCGTTTCGTTAAAATTCTCCAGGGCTTAAATATTTCTATACCATTCGTCGAGGCCCTAAGCAAAATGCCAGCTTACACAAAGTTTTTGAAAGACATTCTTAGCAGGAAACAATCTATTACAGAGCTTCAAGATGAGATCCGATCTATTACTCTTCCGGAGAAATTAGGCGACACATGGAGATTTTCCATAACAATTGGCATAGGCGACCACCGATTCAAGGCTCTATGTGATTTGGGAGCCAGTGCCAGTTTACTCTGGAACCTGTGGACATGAGGTTGTACATGGCGGACGGATCAAGTATGAAATCCACAGGAGTCGTTGACGATTATCCTATTCAAGTGGGGAAATTTTTCATTCCAAATGATTTCATTGTCCTCGACATGCCTGAAGATCCCCTAGTCCCCATCATCCTAGGGAGGCCATTCCTAGCTATAGCAGGTGATAGGGTGGACGTTCAAAAAGGACTCCTCGCTTTCGATATAGGAGAGGAGCGTGTAGAATTCAACATCGACCAAAATGCCAACGACCCAACTGCTGCCGCACAAATCGAGTTGTCCCAGCCAGAGCTCGACATTGCTAAGTCTAAAGACTCTCTTCCAACAAATAAGAAGTACAAGAGTACAACTAAGATTTCTACCAACCCTCCCTGGCCTAGTACCGAGCCTTTTATGAAAAAATATGAGGGAGGCAACTCGTCATGGCACGACATCGAGAGAGGATTTGCACTTAATGGATCGTTAACAACCTCGAAAACCTCAGTACCCACATCATTACCAAATGATCAAGGTGAGTATTCTAACCATGGATTCACTATTACTAGTCATAATCCTTCTTTATATTCTATTCCTACACCGTACCCCACTATCTATGCTATAGAGGAATCAAAACCACCTTGGTTTTTGGAATTCACTAACTCTTGTGTAGGAATATCAAGCATATTGCTAGAAGATAAATGACCAAATTTGGTGGGACGAGCTAATAATGCCTACAAAGCTAAGTATGGGGTCTCTCAAAACCCCGACTTAGATAAAAAGGAACCACCTTGATCTATGAGGTAAGTTCGTCGGGCTAAAGACGTTAAAAATAGCGCTTATGGGAGGCAACCCGGTTTTTAGTTTTAGTTTAGTTTTCCTCTCTTTTTAGATTCTTGTTGTTAGATTTCCTTTGAGTATTTAGTAGTTTAGAAGTTAGCAAGATAGAATTGTTCGAAACTAACATGGTATAGGAAGTTGGGCTCGGAACAACGCTGAAAAACAAGTCGCACAGGCTCGTTAACGACCCTCCCAAGGTCGTTAACGACCCATTTCGAGACCCGAATAGGCGACGCGGGTGAGGTAAGTTTTCTAACCTAATCTATCTTCTATTTATCCTATACCCACGCCGCCTCTTACTGTTCCTCTAGGACCTTCCTACTTAAACTCCTCGAAAACTCCCAATCCCACACCCAAATCTCAAGCCAAATCCTCAAATCTTCAAACCAACCCCACCGATTTCTCTCTACCCACTATCGATCGGAGCTCCACCTCCCCTAACTGATAGGCTAATTTCCTACACCGCAAGTGTACGGTTCGGTTGTAGTAATCAAGATGTCGAACTCAGGGAACTTTGTAGTATTAATTGATGTTCAAACTAGTAGATCAAGCCAAATACGTAAGAAAAGAGTTTATGATTGAATGTAAATGCTAACGAGTAATTAAGAATAACAAAGGAATATCAGTGGAGAAAAACTTCCAAGATTAGGATCACCACAATAATGTTTCAGTAGATTTTAAATGATGTTTATTTGGATTTCAACTTGAATGTCGTTTGAAGGAACTCACTATCTAAACCAACACAAACCCCTTTTCAGAAAATATGTGAATGTGCCTAGACTCAACTAACAATCGCTGTCGCGTAAGGTTAATTAGTTTTAGACCCTTTAAGCTCTTTAGAGACTAGAGACAAATAACCAAGCATTCGCTGTCGCGTTCCGCTTGAATTATCCAACCCTAGAACTACTACGATAGTTGAAATTCACACAAGAGAAATTAAGTTGCTGTCGCATAAATAACTCTCTAGTTTAATACCTAGGGATCTCATTCAGAACCGTTTTTGGTACTTATCAAACCAATATCCTGTTACGATTATCTCCTGTCGGTCTCAAATTATAACAAGAATCCTATATGCAAAGCAAATAGGGCATAAAGCAACGTAGGATTAAATCAAACTACAATCAAATTTCCATTCAACCAAACATCACAATTTAGATCTACCTACTTCATCATTGGGTTCACCCAATCTCAGAATAAGAGAATTAGCTAGACATGAGAAAGGAGGAAAGCAAATCAAATTCAATAAACAACATACCAAATTGTCTTCAAATCGATTCAAACTCCAATCCAATAGATCTAGAAAAATCTCCAATAATCTCCAACTAGGGTTCTATCTAGAGAGGCTAGAAACAATAATCCGTAATGATCCTCTAAAAACTAGGGTTATAGTGTTTTAAGAGACAAAAATAATGCAAAGTCGGCCCAAATCCCGACACGGGGAACTACCCGGGCAAGTACCCGGGCAAGAACCCGGTCGGGTAAGTTACTGGATAAACTCGGTGGTTCTTTTGGAGAACCCGGTCTTGAACCCGGCCACGTACTTGGTCGGGTAGTTGAGAACCTGGCCACGTACTTGGTCACGTACTTGGTCACGTACTCGCTGGGCTGACTTTTCTTCATTTTTCCGCTCTTGCTCCGTCTTGGCCCCCGAGCAACCACTTGTAAGCTCCGTCCTTCATCACTTAGGCTCCATGAAACACTCCTCTTAGCTTTGATCCTTGAAATTCTTGAATCTCCATCCAGAATAGCCTGAAATCCACACAACAGAAGAGTAGATACCGAACAAAGAAAACAAACGAAACAAACATAAAACTAACTCAAAACTAAGCTAAAAAGACTCAAAACATGAAAGTAAACATGTCCTAAACTATGTCTAAATGCATGCTATCAAAATCCCCCAAGCTTAAACCTTGCTTGTCCTCAAGCAAGAAATAGAATCTGACACCCCACAAAACAAGCAAGTCATGCATCCATCTTGACAACGAACTAGACAAAGAGTTTAGAAGTATAGATCAACAATCAAAATCATAGCGTGCATTTGAGAAATTCAAAGAAACTGAGTCAACATATTCATTCTAGACCTCACTTAGGATAATTTTTTTTTCCCGCTCTCTCTCAAGTGTTTAAATAGGACGTGTTTCACTCAAATCTCACATTTGAAAGCTTAGGTACCATAGGCTTGCAAAAGCGTTCTAAATCTCCACCGCATGGGACCTTGCATCCAACAATGATCAAGAGGTCTTTTATTGGGTTGTAATGGGGCCGAGGTGATAAGAAATAGGTGGGGAAATATTTAGGCCATGTGGTGCTAAATCCCGGGAATCTAGACTTAACTAAACTCGATTGAACACCATGTCTCATGATTTTCTTTCCAAGCAACTTATTCTCATACACCAACAACACCCTTCCCTTATTTCTCATACTCTTTTTTTTCTTTTTTTTCTTTTTTTTTTTTTCAAAGCATTTTCTGATTTTTTTCTTATTTTGAATTAAATTTTTTTTTGAAAGATAAAAAGTACTAGCACATTACACAACCCAATCACCAAATACATATAAGTCTCCCCCAAGCTTAGCTTGCAACCACAGAGTCAATCGAGTAGTTATCCTACTTCCCGGGTGGGTCAGGCTTACAAAGGCTCGGATTAATTTTATGGAGCTTAAAAAGAATAAGGCTAAGTCTCGAGAAGGGGCTTCAAACAAAGGAAATTATGCAAGGTGGATAGGGAGTATAAAGGTTAAGAAAATAGTGCCTCAATCACTTCAAAGTCGCATGCAAGAGTCATAAGAGCGGTCTTGAAAAAGAGTCAAAAGCAAGTTCTAGAGGAAGCAATCAAAGTGAGCATCACACACAAAAGAAAGGACATCATGACATTATTTAGTCCTAAGAAAGGCAAACAATAATCCTCACAAGGCTTTTTGTCTAGAACTTCAATATTAACTCAAGTTTCAAAGAATATGCAAGCTCATTCAATCATCAAACTAATTCATAACATAGTCAGTCATCATCAAAACTTCAAGCATTTCAAGCAAGGCAAAGGGGTAGAATTCCATAGAGAAAATTTGAGGACAAGGGGTGTTTCACTTGAAGAGAAATCCATAGCTCCTATAATGCAATTTTTTTTTATATTTTTTCTTCTAATGCAAGCAAAATTCAAACTAAATATACAAACTAAACTATATGCAATGCAAAACATGAAAATGTTCCCCACCCCCACGCTTAAAACCTACATTGTCCCCAATGTAGAGAATAAAAGAGGGAGATAAGAAAACACTAACCTTGGGTTGCCTCCCAAGCAGCGGTTGTTTAAGGTCGTTAGCTCGACCTCCCATCTTCTTTCAAGTGGTCAGGTTAGGAGGGTCTTTGGTACCCACCCTGACTGGATCAGGCTCATCTACAAGCTTCAACCTGTTTCTTTGCACTTTGAATTTCCCCGAGTTTTTATGCCAAAGCTCAGTTCCTCCTCCTTTTAAAACTCGAGTTACTATGTATGGCCCTGACCATCTTGCTCCTTTGCTCCCAGGAAACATATTGGATCTTTCATGAAACAACTTCACCTTGTCTCCTCTTTTAATCTCAGCTTTTGCTCGGGCCTTCTTCTTTTTCTTGTGATCCCTACCCTTTATATCCTCAGCGATACTACCATCCATGAGGCTTTTAACTTCTAAGGTTTCTTGAGAAGGTTGAGCAATATCAGATTGAATCTCCTCATTAGCCAGCTTCACTTTAATAGTACAACAAGCTACTTTGACAGTCTCTTGTGGAGGATTCTTGTCCACTTTAAGGAAGTTATCTTTGAAATATTCATACTCTATCTTCTCTTCCCCTATAGTGAGTGAGATCTTTTCATTCCTAACATCAATGTTAGCTCCAACAGTGGCTAAAAAGGGTCTCCCAAAGATGATAGGAGTCTTGTCATTCATCACCTCCATATCAAGGATCACAAAATCTCCTGGTATAAAGAACTTGCCCACTTTCACTGGAAAATTCTCAATAATGCCCACAGGATGAGTGACTGAATTATCAGCCATGATAAGACGCATCTTGGTTGGAATAGGATCACCCAAATTCAGATTTTTGCAAATTGACAAGGGCATGATATTGACACTAGAACCAAGATCACAAAGGCAATCAAATTGAAGAGAACCAAAACCAGCAGGGATAAAGAACTCGCCTGGATCTTTTAGCTTTCTTGGCATCTTCTCAACTTGATCCATCACCAAGGCGACTGTCTCATAGTCTTCAATCCTCCTCTTTTTGCATAGAATATCCTTCAAGAATTTTGCATATGTAGGCATTTGAGTGAGGACATCGATGAAAGGAATGTCAATGTGGAGCTTCTTTATCATACTCATGAATTTTCCAAATAGTTGCTCTTGCACCACCTGAATCTTCCTTTGTGGGAAAGGTAAAGGTGGTTTGTAAGGTGGGGGAGCAACATATTTAGGTTCTTCATCATTAGATGGCTTATCCATTGTCTTTTCTTCAACTCCATTTTTCACCAATGAGAGCTCTTCAAGCTCTTTTCCACTCCTTAGAATGACAGCCCGACATTGCTCTTTAGGATTGACTTCAGGTTGCCCAGGCAATTGACCAGGAGGTCTAGGAACATTCAAAGCTTGTTGAGCCACTTGTTGTTCTATGATCTTCAAATTTTTGCCTTGAGCTCGCACTTCTTCTGTTAGCGTCTTCATGGAATTGGCAAGACTCTCAATAGCAGTCTCCCAAGCCGGTTTCTGAGCAGGTTGAGCAACTTGATTCGGGTTCAATGGGGCCCTTGGTGGAAATCCAGGAGGCGCTCGCTGTTGTGGCTGATTGTTCCCATAAGAGAAGTTGGGATGATTCCTCCAACCAGGGTTATAGGAATTAGAGTATGGGTCATTCCTAGGCCCCTTGTCAAAGTTATTCATGTATCTCACCTCCTCCTCATGTGGTTCCTCCTTAGAAGCAAATAATTGGCAAGATGATATAGTGTGATCACCTGCTCCACAAAACTGACACACCACACCATTTGAAACGGCTTGAGAAGGACTTCCATTAGTAGAGATGGGAGAGTCATTCATCTTTAATTTCAACTGCTTGATCTCTAGTTTCATGGCTTCAATCTGTGCCTGGTGCAAAGTCTCTGAATCAACCTCATAAAGCCCAGCTGATCTCTTAGAACTTGGAAGAGAACGAGCATCATTATAATAGTGAGTGTGTTGAGCAATGTCCTCAATCTGATCCGAAGCATTATTAACATTCATCTTCATAATAGTACCTCCAGATGAGGCGTCAATGAGCAGCCTGGTGGTGTTGTCAACAGCATTGTAAAAAGTGTGAAGAAGCACCCACTTGTCTATTCCATGGTGAGGACATAACAATAGAAGCTCCTTGAACCTCTCCCAACCTTCATAAAGAGATTCCCCATCCTTCATCTGAAATGAACTGATCTGATTCCTCATCTCTGCAGTCTTCTTAGGTGGGAAATACTTGGTCAGGAAAGCTTTGGCCAACTCATCCCATGTAGTGATAGTGCCACGAGGCAGGGCCTTGAACCATGCTTTAGCCCTGTCCCTTAGAGAGAATGGGAAGGTGCGCAAATAAAGCGCGTCATCAGAAACATCATGAATCTTCACCGTATCCATAAGCTCCAGAAAAGTGTTGAGATGTTGGTGAGGATTCTCAGAAGGTAGACCTCCAAACTGATTCTGCTGAACCATATTAATCAGAGATGGCTTCAGCTCAAAATTCCTGGCCTGAATTGGAGGTCGGACCACACCAGTTGTGGGTCCTTGATGGCGTGGCAACACATAATCACCCAATGTCATAGGTGGTTGAGCATTCAGTTGTCGTTGTTGTTGCAACAACAATTGTTGTTGTGCATTTTCCTGATCGCCTTCCATAGCTTGGGTTTCAGCTTCCCTTTGCTCTCTTCGTCTCCTATGAAAAGCACGCTCGGGTTCAGAATTGTAGTTGTTTAGTGCACTAGTGCTCAGAGTTCTTCTCATAAGAAGGAGAACAAACTAAAACCAAAGCCAAAAAGAAACAAATTAAAAATAAAACAAGACTTAATCTACCGGTTGTGGAACACAACCAATACTTGAAAAGCTTCCCCGGCAACGGCGCCAAAAACTTGATAGGCTAATTTCCTACACCGCAAGTGTACGGTTCGGTTGTAGTAATCAAGATGTCGAACTCAGGGAACTTTGTAGTATTAATTGATGTTCAAACTAGTAGATCAAGCCAAATACGTAAGAAAAGAGTTTATGATTGAATGTAAATGCTAACGAGTAATTAAGAATAACAAAGGAATATCAGTGGAGAAAAACTTCCAAGATTAGGATCACCACAATAATGTTTCAGTAGATTTTAAATGATGTTTATTTGGATTTCAACTTGAATGTCGTTTGAAGGAACTCACTATCTAAACCAACACAAACCCCTTTTCAGAAAATATGTGAATGTGCCTAGACTCAACTAACAATCGCTGTCGCGTAAGGTTAATTAGTTTTAGACCCTTTAAGCTCTTTAGAGACTAGAGACAAATAACCTAGCATTCGTTGTCGCGTTCCGCTTGAATTATCCAACCCTAGAACTACTACGATAGTTGAAATTCACACAAGAGAAATTAAGTTGCTGTCGCATAAATAACTCTCTAGTTTAATACCTAGGGATCTCATTCAGAACCGTTTTTGGTACTTATCAAACCAATATCCTGTTACGATTATCTCCTGTCGGTCTCAAATTATAATAAGAATCCTATATGCAAAGCAAATAGGGCATAAAGCAACGTAGGATTAAATCAAACTACAATCAAATTTCCATTCAACCAAACATCACAATTTAAATCTACCTACTTCATCATTGGGTTCACCCAATCTCAGAATAAGAGAATTAGCTAGACATGAGAAAGGAGGAAAGCAAATCAAATTCAATAAACAACATACCAAATTGTCTTCAAATCGATTCAAACTCCAATCCAATAGATCTAGAAAAATCTCCAATAATCTCCAACTAGGGTTCTATCTAGAGAGGCTAGAAACAATAATCCGTAATGATCCTCTAAAAACTAGGGTTATAGTGTTTTAAGAGACAAAAATAATGCAAAGTCGGCCCAAATCCCAACACGGGGAACTACCCGGGCAAGAACCCGGTCGGGTAAGTTACTGGATAAACTCGGTGGTTCTTTTGGAGAACCCGGTCTTGAACCCGGCCAAGTACTTGGTCGGGTAGTTGAGAACCCTGCCACGTACTTGGTCACGTACTTGGTCACGTACTCGCTGGGCTGACTTTTCTTCATTTTTCCGCTCTTGCTCCGTCTTGGCCCCCGAGCAACCACTTGTAAGCTCCGTCCTTCATCACTTAGGCTCCATGAAACACTCCTCTTAGCTTTGATCCTTGAAATTCTTGAATCTCCATCCAGAATAGCCTGAAATCCACACAACAGAAGAGTAGATACCGAACAAAGAAAAAAAACGAAACAAACATAAAACTAACTCAAAACTAAGCTAAAAAGACTCAAAACATGAAAGTAAACATGTCCTAAACTATGTCTAAATGCATGCTATCACTAACCTCGAAACCGCACTACAATAACGAGACCACTCCTCTCTTGAGTTCGTTACCAGCGCATCACAAGCCTCGTTGCCCTCCCCAAATTCAATCTTTGTTCTTTAATTCTTCGAATCAACAGGTATGGATTCTAAACCCTAACTTTCTATTTGCAAGATTCATGATTTTTGGGGTAAAAATTTCATATCTTGATTTTGATTGAATGGTTGATTTGCATGTCTAAATTGCATAATGATTCTATTGCTCTTGCGAATGGTGATTGATTTTGATTTGTATGTGGTTACTCTTGCTTAGTTTGCATTGAAATTTTCATGAAAAAGCATGAATTATCTTGTCCTTGAATTGACTAAATCTTCACCATGAGTTTTGGCAAATTTTGGCATGTTTGGATAGGGTAATCGAGTAAGTATGGGGTTGCATATGCTTGATTGTGTGTTTATGTGGTATTGTGTTTGATTTATGCTAGATTGGTTGGAAATATTTGGTGTTGAGAACTCGGAATAGACTGTAAATGGTTCTCGCCCAGGCTCGTTAACAACCTACCCAGGATCGTTAACGACCGTGTATTATGCTCAAGTTTTAAAATAATCCCAGACTCATTAATGACCCAATTGGTTCATTAACGATGCAAGTCGAGAGCACTTCTGAGACTAAGTATGGGGTTTCCTTTTGTTGGTTTGTGTGGATCTTATCTTGTACATTCATGTTTTTGTAGGTACATATGGAAAGCACTAGCAGAGCTAACACAAGAGTCGGAAAGAAGAAGAGGACCCAACGGTCTCCATCCCCTCCACGCATGGACAATTTCATATTGGCTACCCAAGCACAAGCTAACCTCTTTGATGCCATTATGGACAAGGACCACTACACTAGGTGGTTTTCAAAGTCAAGTGCTAAGTAAATGGGGATTTATGAGGATGTCAAACACGCTTTTGCCATTCTCAGAGTGCCTCAACTGTTGAAAAAAGAGGAGATGCCACAGTACCAGGCCCTCACCTCCGAGTTCTTGGCCACTCTAGAGACAAGCTTCAAAACCAAGACTTCGGTGGGAAGGATAAGGTTCCGGCTAGGCAATGTCAACCATGAATGCACAATGGCTAAGTTTAATACATATCTCGAGCTTCCTCACCCTTCTCGGAACTACAAGATCAAGGACTACAAGGTTACCAAAACTTGGAGTTACATATCCGGGGAAGTTGAACCTTCTGCCGCAACACTTCCCGGGGCAAGCATCATCAACCCCATCTTCCAGATCATTCTCCGAGTATTGGCTGCCACATTTTGGCCCAAGAGAGAGCTATCAAGGCCGACACGAATGGAAGTTGCATGCCTCTATACTATACTTTTTTAGGATCCCGCCCCGTTGAACTTGGGGTATGAATGGTTGCAATATATTGAGAAGCACGGGATCAAGTCTAAAGAAGTGTGGTGAGGGAATCTAGTGAGTCTACTAGCAGAGAATCTCGGCTTCGATCTCACACTCTATACGTCGAACCATACCCAAAAGCTCGACAAGAACTATTGGTTTACCTCCAGCATTTTTGTAAGGACCGAGAGAGGGCATGCCACCAAAGTACTTGGCCAAGATGTTTTGCTTGATCGGGCAAAGTTTGAGCTGCTTTACATGCCAAATTGGTATGAGTCTTGGATGGGTCATGCATTCCTGTTAGAAAGGAAGCCACAAGATGAGCCATCGTTGAGAGAGTGTGTGACGAGGTTCGAGAGAAAAGGAGAGGCTATGGATGAAGATGATGATGATGCAACAGAGGCAGAAACGGAGGCAACCACAGAGGAGCTCGATATCGGGGATGATGACCTCGATACCGAGGTCCTGGGCGATGATGACAACATCATTAACGACCCACCCAGGTTCGTTAATGATTACTTTAAGGCTACTAACGAGGCTGCTACCAAGTCACACAGCTTCGGTAAAGACCCACCGCCGCCTACCTTGCCGCAATCTTATGAAATGATGCCCTATAACCCGGTGATTTTCCAAGACCACTTTCATCCCCAAGATCATTACCAACCACCTCCTCATCAAACCTACATTGGATCGAGTGTTCCACCTCCATGGGCCGATGATCTATCGTTTCAGATGCAACAACTCAACCTGTAGCAGACATGTAACCGCACATATATTTATTCCTTGAGAACCGTTTTAAGAGTCGTTCTTTGGATAGCATGATAGATAGTGAGGTGTATATTTTCATAAGACGGTACCTTACCTTAATCTAGTTTCGCGGACGAAACTCTTTTTAAGGGGGTACTATTGCAATATCCCTCATTTTAATAAAGGGTAAAAATGTAATTTTACATTTACCTTTATCTGGATAAAATATTTTACATATGTTATTTCTTAAAGCTATAATATTATAACATTTTAAATGTTATAAGGTTGGTTTATAAGGTTAAAACTTAAAACCTCATAGTAAAGGTTACAAAAATTTTGTTCTCATATTATATACGAACCATAAGAATTATAGTTGTATTATTATTATAATATGAGAAAATATAATCATGAATAATATGAGTTGTTTATTATTTAAAATTATGAGAGAGTAATTACAAGTGATAATACTTATGGAAAAGTATTATAATAATATTTTTAAATTTTATATGTTTTTTTAAAAGCTAAAGTTTAATAAAATAAATTGTTTAAAGTTCAAATGATAACTATCTATTTTATTTGGAGGGCAAAAGTTAAGGTGGAAGGACATTTTATCACTTTTGCAAAACAAGACGGTTGTTTATGCAATTTCTCGGAAATGAATTGAAACCCGATTGGGTTGTCTTCAACCTTGAGCCTGAATTTTCAAACAGCCATATCTCACTCATTTCTTAACGGATTTTCGATCCGAAAGATGTTCCGGAAAGCCCATCACATTTTCTTTAATAAACCTTAATCAATTTGGGGTGTTGATTCGGTTTCTGAGAGTGAAGGGTCGAGGAATTCAATCGACCTAAAACGTTCAATATTTCAAAGATGGCTTGAATTCGGTTTAATAACAATCAATTAGGCGTCTATATGTGCTAAAAACAATCATCATTAAAGGAGGGAGTAATAGGAGGATCAAAATCGTCGAAATTGACCATTAATTTGTAGATAAATTTGAATTGAAGTGGGGAGACGTTCGGTTTTCGGGATTGACTGTTCAAGCTCCGAATATGTGTCGATTGGGGATTGTTTTGAGTGCTACAAAAGGCCAATGTGAAGAGAAATCCGTTATACACATTTTCATTCAGAAACTTTCTCCAAAAATACTCTCAAATTTGCCCAAATCGGCTCGGAAAGAAATCACTTCGGTTTAGCGAAAAACAGAGCAAGGCTTGGTTTTCTGGCCCGTTCTTCTTCCACACACAACCAAAATTTTCCCATTATATATCATCGGAAAGCTCTCTCTTTCTGGCCCGTTCTTCTTCAAATCATATATATATCTTCTGCATTTTAAAGTTTTGGTTAAGTTCTGTAATTATAGTAAGCCTTGGGTGACTTCGAGAGTTTAATCTCGGGGTCACTGGCGGTAATATCCCTGTATAAAAAGGGGGTGTTACAATTATAGTATCAGAGCCGAATTTTATAATCTCATTCTTTAGGTCGATCCTTAGGTTCTATTCCCTTAGTCATGCGCCATTCTCAGAGCTATGGCTTGTCCAAAACATTTTGTGTGAAACTCTCTGTAGTTGACAACTTATGACATATTTGTTTTTATAAAACAAAGATATTGTACCATGTTATAACTATTGTGAAGTAATTATGTTCATTTTCATTTATTTGGATGAGTCTTTCAAACAACTAGAGTCGTATTGGTAGGAATCGAGTGGGTTCCGGGCTACTCACCTGAGATTCATTACCAGTGGTGAGGTTACCACCATCCCGTGATGCAAATGCATCAGTTAACTTTGTGTTGAGGCTCAAACAGTCGAAGATCTTCGTGCTTTCTTAGCTCAATGAACTGTTAACATTACTCAATGTTATTCAGTTGGAGAATTTTCAGAGTTGTTTTTACTAACGTTTAAAATATGTCAGTTTGTCGATTTGTGCTTCTCTATTTTCCCATACATCAAAATTTTTTGGTCATTAGGGAATAGTGATCTAGTCTTTGATCTGTTGGGATGGTTGTCGTGTACCTTTAGACTCTAAGTGTCTAGGGTGCATATTCTCGGAATAGATATTTTTTAATCCTCCTTGGTCAATCTATCGTAAATCTTAATCGAAGTGATGGTTGTCAAGTTATTGAACCATCTTATGTCTTGTTGTTTAGACCAATCCAAATCCTTGTACCTTCGTCTTTACACAAGTGAAGTTGCAAAGTTGTATTATGAAATAGAGAAACTCCTCTCGGTGATAGGTTTTTATTCCGACGTTCTATTAGTTCAAGCTCAAATATAATTCTCTTCTTAAAAGCTTGCTCTTTAAAAGTTTACAAAAAAGAAAAAAATGTATGTTTAATTGTGGTCAACTCGTTTGAAGTCGTTAAACCATCTATACCACTTTAGGGTCAGTGAAAATCACGTCCTATTTCGGTTTTGAAGAAAGAGGATTAGTCTTATGATATTTTGATTGTTAAAATCCTTACAATAGTTTTAAGTTTAAAATAAGCAGTTCGTGTCCTTTGATGAAGTCTTTTCACATGTTTGAAGCTTTGAACTGATGACCAATAAATGTTAACCTTGCTATCCTTGGTCCATTTTCGTAAATTTATTGTGGGAAACTTTCTTCGGTTTTATGCTATTTATAAAGTAATCTTTCTCTACGATTTTCATGGTGGTGAGTAAGAATGTATTTTGTCTTTCATCTTGATCACATGGTAAGGCAAGATTGCATGTCTTATTCTTGTGGAAATGCAGTAAAGGGGCTAGGTTGGCTCGGTTCCCCATCCTGATCACATGGTGGAATGTGAGAACCCTAAGTCCTTAAGGTTCGAATTGAGAAAATGAATTTTCAAATGTTGGGATTCTTTTTTATAACTCAATGTTTGAAGATTTAAGAGTATAAAGATTTTGCTTAGGATTTAAATATAACTATGCTTTCTATGAAAACAAATCAAATCAATACTTCATAAATGAGCTTATTTTACTTATTTAGTTATTTGTCTTTATTTTATTTTCGTGGTTGATAACTCATCATCTATTTTGTTAAAAGCCTTGCCTAAGCTATAAGGCAATTTTTTTTAATGCATCAAATGACATAAGTATTTTTAATCATGTTCGAGTTATAAAAATATAATGTCTCTCAACTTTGGTATTTAAGTAGAGTGATTTTGTAATGATTCTTGTGAAAGCAATAAGTATGTTGGTAAACATAAAAAGAAATGACGTACTTCGTATTTTGGAATTCCTTTCATATATATTGGAAACTTGAGCAAGTTACTATGATTCAATTTGATTGATTTAGGTTAATTTTACCAACCAAAGCCTTCCATTTTCTTTTATTAAAATTTCAAGTTGTTACTACGTCGATGTCGATAGTGAATAAACTCTTCATAGCCTTATTCTCTTGTTGAATAGTTTAGTATCATCAGTTTCTCTTACTTGGCGTGTAGTTCATTTCTATGTTTTTTCACATCCTTTGGGTATCCTTAGAAGCATGCCAACTTCCATTATAGAGCATATTGTGTTGAATACAGCAGAATAATTCTAATATCTATCTAATCCTAAATCCTCGTATTGGACTCATATTCGATGTTTGCGTCATAGTTGGTTCTCTTCATAGTACTCCGTGTAGTGGTAATTCAAACAAGATGGATCTAGAAAGTTGTACTTCCGATTGAAGTTAGCCACAAGGTTAAGTATGAATACGATGTTATCTATTATGAGCGTCTACTTAGTTTTGCGGACGAAACTATTTTAAAGGGGGTACTATTGTTACCGCCCTAATATTTATTCTTTGACAACCGTTTTAAGAGTCGTTCTTTGGATAGCATGATAGATAGTGAGGTGTATATTTTCTTAAGACGGTACCTTACCTTAATCTAGTTTCGCGGATGAAACTCTTTCTAAGGGGGTTCTATTGTAATATCCCTCATTTTTATAAAGGGTAAAAATGTAATTTTACATTTTCCTTCATCTTGATAAAATATTTTACATATGTTATTTCTTAAAGTTATAATATTATAACATTGTAAATGTTATAAGGTTGGTTTACGAGGTTAAAAGTTAAAACCCCATAGTAAAGGTTACAAAAATTATGTTCTCATATTATATACGAACCATAAGAATTATGGTTGTATTATTATTATAATATGAGAAAATATAATCATGAATAATATGAGTTGTTTATTATTTAAAATTATGAGAGAGTAATTACAAGTGATAATACTTATGGAAAAGTATTATAATAATATTTTTAAATTTTATATAAGTGTTTTTATAAGCTAAAGTTTAATACAAATAAATTGTTTAAAGTTCAAATGATAACTATCTATTTTATTTGGAGGGAAAACGTTAAGGTGGAAGGACGTTTTTATCACTTTTGTAAAACAAGAAGGTTGTTTATGCAATTTCTCGGAAATGGATTGAAACCCGATTGGGTTGTCTTCAACCTTGAGCCCGTATTTTCAAACAGCCATATCTCACTCGTTTCACAATGGATTTTCGATCCGAAAGATGTTCCGGAAAGCCCATCACATTTTCTTTAATAAACCTCAATCAATTTAGGGTGTTGATTCGGTTTCTGAGAGTGAAGGGTCGAGGAATTCAATCGACCTAAAACGTTCAATATTTCGAAGATGGCTTGAATTCGGTTTAATAACAATCAATTAGGCGTCTATATGTGCTAAAAAACAATCATCATTCAAGGAGGGAGTAATAGGAGGATCGGAATCGTCGAAATTGACCATTAATTTGTGGATAAACTCGAATTGAAGTGGGGAGACTTTTGGTTTTCGAGATTGATTGTTCAAGCTCCGAATATGTGTCGATTGGGGATCGTTTTGAGTTCTACAAAAGGCCAATGTGAAGAGCTATCCCTTATACACATTTTCATATAGTAACTTTCTCCAAAAACGCTCTCAAATTTTCCCAAATCGGCTCGGAAAGAAATCACTTTGGTTTAGTGAAAAACAGAGCAAGGCTCGGTTTTCTGGCCCGTTCTTCTTCCACACACAACCAAAATTTTCCCATTATATATCATCGGAAATCTCTCTCTCTCACGGTTCCAAAGCCTACTCATAAGCTCCGAGGTTGGTGCTTTTTTTTGCTCTGTTTTTGCGTGGGCTGTTCCGTTTGGTTGGTGAGCTCGTGAGCAGGTCGGGCCCGACGCGGCACGACCGGGCTGCTCACTTTTGCAGGTATATTCCATTTTAATTCAACTTATAAAAAATAATCTTTTGTTAAATTAAAATGGATAAAAATTATTTAAATTGACAAATGTTAGGAATTTGGTATTTTATAAGTATTTAAATTAAATTGTGAATTTTTAAATGGGTATTTTTAGTATTCATGAATAAATTGGTATTTTAAAAAGGGTGTTAATAAGAGGAAGAATTTCTTATGGATAAATAAGATTATTAATTATGTTTTAAATATTTATAATGTAATAATGTTTTCCTTTAGATTACTATTAATATATATGTATATATATACATATGTTGAGGTTAATATATTATAAGGAGAAGTTTAAATTGAATTATATGAAGAATTTATAAAATGCATAACTTAGTGTCATTATATTAATAAAAAGGAAATCATTATTTGAATGTTTAAAGTTTATAATTTACTTATAAACTTAAATCTGTTGTCATTCCTCGGAAAATCAACGATCGTTTATGCATCACTCGTTTTATCAAGCATGTTACATATCGTGTTATAGGTTTTCATTTGTTTTAAATTGTTTTATGATTATGTTGAGAACTCTTGTATGTAATAAAAAAAATCTAGGATTTATATTGTTCAAGATTTAATGACATGTTATTTCTAATCGTACTTAGGTTACGCTAGATGGACTGTAGGGCCGTTGCCTTGTGATATGTGTGCCTAGATGAGTAGGCTTGTATGTGCGTACTTTATGATATACGCGTTGATTCATTCAACTTTATTCTTGAGCTAATGCTCTACTTGTAAGACCATGGTCAATACCCGCTCGCTCGATGAGGGGTGATGGCACGTAGCTCGTGTTAGTCTGGGCTTGCAACCCAACCATTGAGTATTTCCGTGGGGCCGTAACCCACATTCTATCTTTTGAGTATTTTCGTGGGGTCGTAACCCATATTCTGTCTTGCTTAAAAAGTATGCTTAATTCCAAGTGGAACGATATTATGATCCCTTAAAATTGGTAGAGATTAAATAGGCACTTGTTGGCGACAATTAAAATGATAGGAAGGCTAGTACAAAATGGAATGCCATCCTTACTCTCGAGTTCTGTAATTCTCTTGCTCCAATCTGAATTTGCACAACACATATGCGGTTAGGTTGGTAGAGGGAACGCGATCAACGAGGGGTTTAATCACCCACCTGACTAAATGTGTGAAACCCAAGTTCCCAACATAAGTAAACCTTTCTTTAAAAATCGAGACTCACCCTTGGGTGACGTTCTCATACTTTTCCTTCAAATCATAGTTTTCATAGGAGGTCCGAGGTCCGAGGATGGGACCGGTTTTCATTCGGTGCCCAACATCCCAACTCGTCTCTTCCTAAAAACCGAACCACCTTTCAAAACCCCATTTGCTTAGTCTGTCACAAGACTAACCGACCGTTTATTTTCCTTGCATGGTTGTCTGGTGTCCATCGCATTTCTCGTCGCGACACATCAGGAGTGGAGTTCTACGTCGAGGATCACGAGGAGCAAGCTTGAGGAGTAGCTGAATTGAAGTTGGTTGAATTGGAATAAGTTAGAATAATTTTAAGGGTCGGGGTTCCGATTTGTGAGACCCTTCCCATTTAACCGTTGTATCCTTTATAGTTTATTCAACTTTTGTAATAGACTTTCGCAACTTTTATATATATATATATATCATCCGCATTTTAAAGTTTTTGGTTAAGTTCTGTAATTACTGTAAGCCTTGGGTCTCTTCGAGAGTTTAATCTCGGGGTCACTGGCGATAATATCCTTGTATAAAAAGGGGGTGTTACAATTATGGTATCAGAGCCAAAACTTTATAATGTCATTCTTTAGGTTGATCCTTAGGTTCTATTCCCTTAGTCATGCGCCATTCTCAGAGCTATGGCTTGTCCAAAGCATTTCGTGTGAAACTCTCTGTAGTTGACAACTTATGACATGTTTGTTTTTATAAAACAAAGATGATTGTATCATGTTATAACTATTAAGTAATTATGTTCATTTCCATTTATTTGGATGAGTCTTTCAAACAACTAGAGTCGTATTGGTAGGAATCGAGTGGGTTCCGAGCTACTCACCCGAGATTCATTACCAGTGGTGAGGTTACCACCATCTCGTGATGCAAATGCAACAGTTAACTTTGTGCTGAGGCTCAAACAGTCGAAGCTCTTCGTGCTTTCTTAGCTCAATGAACTGTTAACATTACTCAATGTTATTCGGTTGGAGAATATTCATAGTTGTTTTTACTAACGTTTCAGCAAAATATGTCAGTTTGTCGATTGTGTTTCAATATTTTCCCATACATCAAAATTTTTTTTTCATTAGGGATACTGATCCAGTCTTTGATCTGTTGGGATGGTTGTCGTGTACCTTTAGACTCTATGTGTCTAGGGTACATATTCTCGGAATAGATATTTTTTAATCCTCATTGGTCAATCTATCGTAAATCTTAAACGAAGTGATGGTTGTCAGGTGATTGAACCATCTTATGTTTAGACCGATCCAAATCTTTGTACCTTCGTCTTTACACAAGTGAAGTTGCAAAGTTGTATTATGAAATAGAGAAACTCCTCTCGGTGATAGGTTTTTATTCCGACGTTCTATTAGTTCAAGCTCAAATATAATTCTCTTCTTAAAAGCTTGGTCTTCAAAAGTTTACATAAAAGAAAAAAAATGTATGTATAATTGTGGTCAACTCATTTGAACTCGTTAAACCATCTATACCACTTTAGGGTCAGTGAAAATCACATCCTATTTCGGTTTTGAAGAAAGATGATTAGTTTTATGAAAATTGGATTGTTAAAAACGTTACAATAGTTTTAAGTTTAAAATAAGGAGTTCGTGTCCTTTGATGAAGTTTTTTTTTTGATAAGGAAAGAAACTAGAGAGCCCACTAACAAGCTAGTGGTCTCCCTAGGGCATCCTGACGGATGAGGGTGAGAAAACCCGGGTCAACTGCAAGCGGGATAGAGGAGACACGTTTGAAGGATCCAGCGATGAAGTCCGCTACAGAATTGCACTCCCGAACGACATGAGAGATACTCCAATCCTGGAACCGGGCAAGCAGGCAGTGGATGTCCGAACGCAACAGCTCAATCTCCCACGGGCAGCGCCAGTCGCCGAGCACGGCCTTGACCAGCTGCAAGTTATCGCCTTCAATCTGGATCCGGGGAATACCACGTCTGATGGCCTCGAGAAGTCCCTGGCGCAAGGCGATGGTCTCGGAGATCAGAACAGACTGTCGACCAATCAGTCCTCCGTCAAAATGGATGGTGGAGCCGCCAGAATCCCTGAGGATGAACCCGAACGAAGCTACGCCATCTGCACTCACTGCCCCATCAAAATTTAATTTAATATAATCCCTCTTGGGTTTTACCCACTTCACACGTTTTCTATTTTCTCTACCCCCCACCTTGTGAGTATGGGGTCCGGAAGGCTCATAGACTCCAGCAAGTCTCCAATCTTTAATCTGATTTCGGATAAATTCGATAATGTTATTGGAATTAGTCAAGTTTGCTGCATTGTTGTTATCAAAGACTCTCTTATTTCTAGCGAACCATAAGCTCCACCAAGTAGTAATTAGGAGTTTCAATTCCTCTTTTGTTGTCATTTTCTTAATTTCCTCCAGGACCTGATGTGGTTTTTTATCGCCCGGTGATACTTGATCAGTAATCCAAAGGAGTTTTGGTTTTATGGAACTAAGGGTTTCCCTTGTAACGGGACATGAGATTAAAATGTGGTTTCTGTCTTCAAACTGGTTGTTACACGCTTCACAACCTTGTGGTACCGGAATATGATTGGCTGCAAGCCTTGTTTTGGTCGGTAGGCCGTTTCGAGCCACTTTCCACAAGAAGTTCTTCATTTTGGGAGGGATATTTAGCTTGTTAATCCATTCCAAGTTAATCTTTGGTTCACCTTTGGATTGGTGGAGCCATTGCATGGTCGAGTGGGTGGAGTACCACCCATTTTTACTTGGTTGCCAGTATAATCTATCTGGTATTTTATTGAGGAGGTTAATAATTTTGGAGATTCTTTCGAGGTCTTCATGGTTGACGACCTCATACAGCTTTTCAACGTTCCATGAGTTATCCTCATGGAGGTACGCCTCAACGGGTTCTTCCCAATTAATAGGGGTTCCAACCTCAGGCTTTGGGTTGAGGGGACCATTACCGGTCCAATTGTCTTTCCAGAAACGGATGGTTTTACCGTCCCCCACTTGCCAAATGAGCCCTTTAACGAACATGTCTCGTAGGCTACATAGCTTGGACCATTGCCATGATGTGTTGTGTTTTTTCTTGTAGCTCAGGATACTTTCTGTTTTGAGGTATTTTTCAGTCACTATTTTGACCCAGAGATTATTTGGTTCTGCTAGGATTTTCCAAAGTAGTTTCATTTGGAGCGCTTGGTTCATATCGATTGCCTTGGCGATTCCCAACCCCCCGTGAGCAGGGGGTCGACAGATTGAATTCCAACTTATGAGTGGTTTGTAGTTGTTTTCCTTATTCCAAAAGAAATTCTTGTTAATATTGTCTAATTCTTTCAGGGTTGACTGTGGTAGCAAAAATGATTGCATAATATAGTTTGGTTGTGCTGATAAGTTTGCTTTGATTAAGGTTTTCCGCCCCTCCTGAGATAGGGCATTTGCTTTCCATTTTGATAATTGGGATCTAGTTCGCAAAACTAGGGGTTTAAAGGTATTTTGTGTTACTCTCCCGTTAATTATTGGGCATCCTAGATATTTGTCCAAAGCAATTGTATTTGCTATTTGGAGAATTTGTTTTAGCTGGTCTTTTGTGTTGTTGTTTGTGTTTTTGGTGACTTGGAAGGCGGATTTGTGGAACTTGACTTTCTGGCCAGATATTTGACAGTAATCGTCTATAGTATCCTTGATATTTTTGCAGGCATGGCTATTGGCTTTTGCAAATATGATGATATCATATGCGAAGGCTAGGAATGGGATTTTTGTTCCATTTCTCGAAATTTGGATCCCGATGCCACTTTTTGGGTTGGTGCGCAAAAGATGGAGCTGTCTTGCCAGAATCTCTGCGGCTAAGATGAAAAGGTATGGAGATAGGGGGTCTCCCTGCCTAAGGCCCCGTTGGGGATAAAATTGTTATGTTGGTCCGTTGTTGACAAGGATAGAAAAGGAGACAGTTTCAACACATTCTCGTATCCATCCCACGAATTTATCGTGGAATCCGAATTTGTGGAGGATAATGGTCAGGAATTCCCAACTGATCCGATCATAGGCTTTTTCCATGTCAAGCTTAATTGCAACCCAACCCTCCCGCCCACGTTTGTTGCGGAAGGAATGGAAAATTTCATGCGCAATGAGTGTGTTATCGTGGATACTTCGGTTCTGGACAAAGGCCCCTTGCATCGGATGGATTAGTTTATTTAGTACGCTTTTGAGGCGGTTTGTAAGAATTTTTTAGATTACTTTATAGATGGTATTGCATAAGCTAATTGGCCTGTAATGGTTGGTTGAATTGGGGTTTTCACATTTGGGTAGTAGGGTTATAAATGTGTGATTGATTTGTTTCAAGATTTTCCCTGTGTGGAAGAAGCTTTTAACATCTTTGATTACGTCCGGACCAACAATGCCAATATTTTTTGTAGAAGCTTGTCGGCATACCGTCCGGGCCGGGGGATTTGTCATCTCCGATGTCGAACAAAGCACTTTTAATCTCACTGTTCGATACCGGTCTTGTGAGCTTTGTGTTGTCTGCTTCTGTTATTTCTTTTTGGATGGTTTGGGTCATGTTTTGGAGTTTGCTACGGTTAATTTCTAAAGCACGGAACCGGTTTTGGAAGTCCCGTTTAATTTCCGTTTTAAAGTTTTCTAGTCCAGATATTTGTGTACCCTCTGTTGTACAAATTACTTTGATGTTGGTTCTATTCCTTCTACCGTTGGCAATCCGATGGAAGTATTTGGTGTTTCTGTTGTTTAATTTAATGTGAGAGTTTTTAGCTCTTTGTTTCCAATATGAGTTGTGGAAGTTAATAAGGCAAGATCATTTCTTCAACAATCTTTCCTACTTTTGGACTAGTTGTGTGTTTTTGTGTTCAATAATATCTTTCTGGATTTGAAGAAGATCCTCATCTAGTTTTTTTATTTGTTCGAAAATATTTCCAAAGGTATTTTTATTCCATGCTTTTGCTTTTGTTTTAAGAAGTTGTGTTTTTTTGGTGAGGTTAAACATGTGTGATCCACCAGCGTTGTGACGCCACGCTTGTTTGATGACGTTCTGGAAATCTTTTCTAGAGGTCCACATCATCTCAAATTTGAATGGTTGTGCTTTGAAGGGTACTCCTGTTGGGAGATCACACGAGATAGGGCAGTGATCAGAGGATGAGAAGGCATGGTTTTTTGTCGCAATAGACAGATACCATTCGATAATCTGGTTGTTGACTAGAGTGCGGTCTAATTTCTCGAAAGTAGTATTTTCGAGGTTTTTGGATCTTCTCCAGGTAAATTTGTTACCAAACGTCGGGATATCACAAACGTCACAATCGTTTTTGAAATTGATTAGTCGTTCAAATCTGGCGTGGCGAGGATTGACGCCCCCTTGTTTTTCACTTGGGTGTTGGATTTCATTGAGGTCTCCCATAATGATAGAGGGAAGATTACAGTTCTGAATGAACACTTTTAGATCAGTCCATAATTGGTCCTTGTCTTGTGCCCTTGGCGGAGCGTAGGCAAATATTATGACCAATTCGTTGTCGGTTTCCAAGTTTGTGTATTGGAAACCGATGAATCGGTTATCTTTGTGGAGAGATTGGATTCTTTCACTAGAGAGTTGTGAACCCTTCCATAGAACACAGATCCCTCCAGCAAATCCATTTGCCGGAATAAACTCGCATGAGTCAAATCCCGCTTTTTGCCATAGTTTACTTTCAGGCAGGTCTTTTGCTGTTGTTTCAACTAACGAGATTAGTTGGATATTTTCGAGGTGGCATAACGCGTTGACTTCGGTCCAAAAGGACCTCCGCTTAATGCCCCTGCAGTTCCACATGCATATTTTCATAGAAAACCGATAATTGTGTGGTTTTTGGCCATTGGGGGATGGGAGAACATCCATATTTTCGATTTTATCGTATTGGGGTGAAATATTATTATTTCAAACTTGTTTGTAGTAGGTCTGTTACGTGAGTTGAATATATATATGAAGCTTTTAGGCATAGGGATATCACAGTTGGATTTTGGGGAGGTCAACCCATAGATAAAGGTTTTGTCATGGATTTTTACATCAAGTGCTTTTTTATTACAGGTGATTAACCCACTAAAGACATAGTGAGTGTCCATAATTGAGTTCCACCGGGGGGGGGGGGGTGTAGGTATATATGAAGCTATTAAACATTTTGGTTGTTTTACGAAGGTTGATATAAGTTGTAAGGTAATTTTGAAGCATCGTGGGTCGATTTTTTCGACAGTTGTTCCCTTTGTAGGCCAACGGGGGTCTCCCTATTGTTTTCAGGCTTTTAGGCCTACTTGTTGATTTAACAATGCATAGATTAAGCAATTTTTGGTTAAAGGTATCACCTTGTTTGTGAACACGGTACAATGGTTGGTATATGGGTTCGCCCCAAATAGCGCTATTAGTTAGTAGAGAGAGTAGATTGATACCACACAAATAAGTACAGTGAATATAGAGCACTCTAGTCAGCATATGCATATAGTGCACAAGCTGAGTGTGCTTTGCTTTAGCAACAGGCATGCAGGCTAAGTACATTTTGTTCAAGCATAGTGATGAAAGGTCGGCCAACACAAGCCAATAACACAGTACACACAAAAAATGTGACCTGTCAGATTTACGATCAAACACAAACTGGTTTATTCCGCTAGCAGGGCAAGCAAAGCCAGCACAGCACAACGTTTCTTGAACGCCAAATCGTTCACGACTAGGCTTGGTAAAAATCCAGCGGAACAATTGCAACCAACGAGACATAGAAAAGGATTGAAATAGAACGGATAAAAAAACTTGGGTTTGGAAGACAAAAGTGGCGTACGAGTGGAGGTTAAGAACTAACAGCAGAGAACTTGCAGCAACAAAAGATTTCGGGGAGGGAGGTGAAGGAAGCCAGGGAACACCTAGAGGGGCGCGTCCGCCGAAGAAACCCGCACTGCAGACCCGACACCACAACCTCTTGGAGCCGAGAGACCCACCACCACCAGATGTCACCGACAAGCACCGCAGATCCAACCACCAACAAATTGAAGTAGGAGAGGGAGCAGATCTTTGCTGCCAAAGGACATCGACACCATTAAGTTGCGAGGTCCAAATTCCCGGATCGGGGACTGGCCATGGACTCCACGGATGCAAAACCATATCTTTAGAATTTTGATTTGAAGATTGATGAGGTGATGGCACCAAGACGCCTTTGGAGCATTGCGTCACTAGATCGCACCCAGGATGAGGCGGAAGGCCCGACAAGTGGCAACCACGGCGGGCACCGAGGTAACACCGCCCGGATCTGCGCCGTAAGATGGGTTGCGAAGTAGTTCTTTTATCGGATTTGATTGTCGTTGTCGATTTCGGACACATCCGGTTGGGCCTTCGCGCAGTGTGATGGAGAGGGAGTCGGGTTCTAGCCCGTCGAATACTTTCAACCCGGCGATGAAGAGTTTTTACCGGCACCGTCTGTTGTGAGGCGTTGGGATCGAAGTCGACAACCGAGAGGTGCTTGCTTTTCAAGCGACCGGAGGCGGTTTGGGGGCTCCCATTCTCGTAGGAGGAGGCAAGGTTCAGGTGCGGCGGGATTTTCCCCGCTAGGGTTTTGGCCAACAAGAGGAAAGAGATGACGAGCGCGTTTACGACGCGTTCTTTTTGCATTTTTCTCGCGTCCTTTGATGAAGTCTTTTCACATGTTTGAAGCTTTGAACTGATGACCAATAAATGTTAACCTTGCTATCCTTGGCCCATTTTCGTAAGTTTATTGTGGGAAACTTTTTTCGGTTTTATGCTATTTATAAAGTAATCTTTCTCTACGATTTTCATGGTGGTGAGTAAGAATGTATTTTGTCTTCCATCTTGATCACATGGTAAGGCAAGATTACATGTCTTATTCTTGTGGAAATGCATTAAAGGGGCTAGGTTGGCTCGGTTCCCCATCCTGATCACATGGTGGAATGTGAGAACCCTAAGTCCTTAAGGTTCGAATTGAGAAAATGAATTTTTAAAAATCACAAAAAAAATTGAAAAATTCCAAAAAGAGTTTTTTTTTAGAATGGATAAATACCCTTTCTTTTGGTTCCATGATAGTAATTGCTAGCATGATCATGTAATTTCCTTGCAAGCATGTTTTTTATGGTATAGCATGATTCTTGGTATGAAATTGTTTTTATATAAAGGAATAGCATTTGATGAATTTGAGCATGTATAACTTTTAGCATTAGTAATGGAATCCAACAAAAATTGCTACCTTGTGGGTTATTTTTGGCCTTATAGGGAGAATATCAAAAAAAATCCCTCTTCTTTTCTTGTGTGATTTACTCTCTTTATGTATATTATCTCTTGGAATCGTGATGGTTATCTATTTCCTGATACCTATGTAAGATTTTTAGTTCATTACTTATGAAAGTCATATGATAGAGAACTCATTTTTATAAGCCTTATTTATCCTTATCTACCCTATCATGATCCCTCTTTTGATAGCCAATTTGAGCCTAAGCCTTTTATTTTTAGCTCCAAAAAAATTATTTCCCTAGACAAGATAAGCTTGACCCTATCCGTTGATTAGGACTTAGATTGGAGAGGTTTGTTTTGAAGAGTGAAAATTTTATGTTTGGTTCAAAATAAGGGTTTTGGGAAGGGTAGATTGGAAGTCTCTTCTTTTGATAAGTGAAATATCTCTTGGTAGTGAAAAGATGCACAAGAATAAGAAAGATTGTTGTTGAAAGATAGAAAACAAGGAGAAAAAGTAGCTCGTTAACGACCTCCTCTAGGTCGTTAACGAGGTTGTTCGAGAAGAAAGAAAGAAAAAAACAACAAAAGAGTTGATTGAAGAAAAATGGAAAAAAACAGAGAAGTGAATGTGCATTTGTGTTTATGAGTTTAAACCGGAGATTATTTTATGTTTATATGAGGCTTTATAGGATAAAAGGTGAGAGAGTGAGCATAATGTAGAGTGAGTTTGGTATGTAATTTTTTATGAGAATTTTTGGTATTGTGTGTGAGTTTTTAGGAGTCTTTATTCCCGGATATTATTAGCACCACATAGCTAAAATATTTTTCACGCCTTATTTGTCTTTACCAAGCACCATTACAACCCGGCCAAATGGAAACTTCTATGAAGTTTTTCATTGAACCTAAGTTCTCTAGATGATTTTTGCTTGTTTTGATAAATCTTAGGTGGAGAGTTTGGTGATATAAGTTCCAATTTCTATGAGTTTTTGCATATAAGATGGAGTTGAGAGATTGAATTTATGAGCCTAAACACTTGAGAGTTGAGAGAAACACATATATCCCTGGTGAGGTTGGATTGTATTTGCTTATGTCAGTTAAGTGCTTATATATGTGTGATGACGTTAATAGTCATTTGCTATTTTCTGCTATGTTCTGAAGTTGCTTTTGATTTGATGGCTATTGCTTGATAAGCATGATTACTTGGTTTTGATTATTGTATGGTGATTGCTTGAGGACAAGCAAGCTTAAGTATGAGATATTTTGATGTTTGTGTTTTTGATCTAGTTTTTAGTGTTTTTCTTAGTTTGTTTAGTGTAGTTTTAGTTGGTAATAGAGTTAGTTTTGTGTGTTTTTGATGAGTTTACATATTTTGTTAACAGTATGGAAGATACTCCGTTTTGTGTCTTTTTGTAGGTTTAAGAGCAGGAAAGGAGCATTTTCGAGCTGAGTTGAAGTCTTGTGGTAGAGGGTGGAATGCATGGAAGATAAGGAAGAAGATTGTATGGGAAGATCAAGTCAAAATCCAAGTTAAAGCAAAAGAAAAGTTCAAGAGAAGCCAAAACAGAGGCTCGTTAACGACCCTGTGAAGGTCGTTAACGAGGCTGTAAAAGATAGAATTTTTTAAGGGAATCAACAGAGTCTACTGACCCTGTGCGGGTCGTTAACGAGGAACCCGTGTCGATAGAGGCGCAACCGACTTTTAGTTTTTATATCTTTTATCTTGTTATCTTTTAAGTAAGGTAAGTTTTTATCTTTTAGCCTTTTTATTAGATAGTTTCTTAATATAAATACCCTTAATCTAAGCCTAGGCAAGGGGGAGATAGACGAGATTAGGAGAGTTGAGAAAGAGAGAGAGTCAAACCTAAAGTCAATCGAGAGAGAGATTTTGGGTCGGTGATCGGATCTTGCTCGGTGTTCTTAGTGTTTTCGAATTCCACGAGTTTGTAAGACAATATTTTCTTTTCAATTTCAAGTAAGTTTAGTTTTTGTTTTCAATGTCTTCCTTAATTAAAGTTGTTTGCTTTATTTCTATGATTAGTGAGTAGTCTTTTTATCTAGGGTCAGGGTTGAAACCCGACATAGTTGTGTATGTTTGAATAAGTATGTTGACATTTTGATTGCCTTTTATCTATTGAATTACTTGTTGTGCTTATGCTTAGACAATAGTCAAAGTAATTTGAGTTTTCAACTTGATCGAAAGAGAAAGTTGTGAACTTGAATGTTGATATTGTTCGGTAACGAAAGTTTCGAGCTTTGGATTCAAAACAAGTAATAAAGTAAATTGATTTATGAAAGTCGGTTGATTTGCTTATTAGTCAGCGAAAGTTGATGAATTTATATATCATTAAAAGAATGATCTTTATCCTCATATGAGTTTTTATGCATAGCTATGTCGTGGTAACCCTTGTCCTAGATCTTTGTATTTATTGAATTTGTTTAGTTTTGCTCTCGTTCTCATTCGCTATCGAGTTAACATATTCTCGGTACCGAACCTGCGTTTGGGTCGTTAATTGTTTTGTGTTCGTAGATTCCCATGTTCGTTAACGACCGTGACAAGGTCGTTAACGAAGAACTTCCTTTGGAAGGTGGCGAGAAATGGTTTGCCTACCAAATCAAGACTTGTTGATAACCATATCCCGGTTCCACAAGGTTGTATTACATGTAATAATCAGGTTGAAGACACAAATCACATTCTACTATCATGCCCCCTTACAAAGGAAACGCTGAACACTATAAGACCTAAACCACGGAGGATTGTCGACCAAATCTCCCCCGTTGACAAAAAACCTCACCAGGTCCTAGAAGAGATCAGGGCAAGAACAAAGAGGAACTAGAAATCCTTACTAGCACATGGTGGTGTATTTGGTACTCTAGAAATAAGAGAGTGTTTGACAACGACAATGGAACAAACCTAAATAATGCCTGTAACCTAAGCGAATTCATCCAAAAGCAAATCAGAGAATGGAAACTTGTCGGGGTACTAGATCCCACCGACCCACAAATTAACAAGGGTCGTGAAAGAACTAAAAGGAAAAATACCAAATGGGAAAAACCCAAGGAAAACTACATTAAACTCAACTTTGATGGTGTAGTGTGTGCAGATGGTGTGGCTACTTTCGGGTTCATGCTTAGGGACTCCAATGGCTTCCCCATCTCTTTTGACTGAGGACTGATAGGTCGATGGTCTGTTCTAATCTCCGAGACCATCGCCTTATGTCAGGGACTTCTCGAGGCCATTCATCGTGGCATTCCCCGGATTCAGATTGAAGGCGATAGCTTGCAACTGGTCAAGGCCATTCTAGGTGACCGGCGCTGCCCGTGGGAAATTGAAGTGTTACGTGCGGATATCCATTGTTTGTTGGCTCAGTTTCAAGATTGGAGTATTACTCATATCTATCGTGAGTGCAATGTTGTGGCTGATTACATCGTTGACTTCTTCCGTCGTGTCTCTTCCGTTCCATTTGCAGCTGATTTGGGCTTTCGTTCCCTCATCCGTCAGGATGCCCTAGGGCGGTCGCTAGTTTGTTAGCGACCTCCCTAATTCCTTTCCTTATCAAAAAAACATATAAATCAATACTTTTAATTCGTATCAATTCCACACTTAACGTTAAATGATCACACACGCACATACACAACCACACAAACACGCAAAGACAACATTCACCTCCGCCGCCACCATCATCGCCAATATTCAATCACAATCAACGCCCATCACAATCATCGCCCATATTCAGTCACAATCATCACCCATATTCAATCACCATCAACGCCCATTATCAATCACACTCATCGCCCATATTCAATCACAATCGTCTCTCATATTCCATCACAGTCATCGCCCATATTCAATCACAATCATCACCCATATTCCATCACCTCCGAGACCATCACCTATGTGCCTGGATTCAGCAAGCAAGGGGTGAGTTCAATGTTTGTGATGGAGATTTTTTTGAACCTTTAATATGACAGATCTTAGACACCACACCAGTAATGTCAATTATTTACTCCAGTTCTTGTTGCCTAGCTTCCACACTTATCTTGCTTTTTACACATTTGGTTGTGGATTCAGTTTACTCCTACCAAACAACATGAAAACATTTGGTTGTGGATTCAGTTTACTCCTACCAAACAACATGAAACAAGCACAAATAACCAACAGCTAGGAAAAAATAATTAACAATAGTGTCATCTTTGATATGGTAATTTTTTTGTTTTTATTGTACAGTTGGGGGTATGGTTGCTGAGGCTAGTGGTAGGGCTGATGATGTTGTTGGTGGAGATGATGGTTTGAGGACTGTTGGCGAGGATTCTCCAACTCATGCTGATACGAGGGATGGTTGGGGTGAGGCTACCATGATGGTACGTATTATTTAATTCAGTAATAATAATATGAAATTAGAATCTTTAAAATATCATATATTATTTATTGTATTAGTTGTAATATATGATTGAAGTTTATTAAGTTGGTTTAGGGTATAGTAATGTAGTTATGGGTCTGTATTTAGGGAATTAAGCGTATAAGTATGTAAATAGACACTTAATTATAAAAGATATGTAATATGAAAACTGAAGTTAAATTGTAAGCAAATGTAATTGAAGACTGAAGTATAAAAACTTATTAAAAAACATAGCAATTGAATGTAATACAGAAAGTAAGCAAATAATGAAAATCGTAAACAACCGTTTCAGGAGTTGAGTCATGAGTTGCGTACTCCCGACTCGACTACACCTCCTGTGCCGAAGAAGAAGAGGACTAGGAACGCGAAGGCCTGAGGTACACTGCAGTCTACTCATGTTGAGGCCCCTCCGCCGAAAAAGAGGGCCAGGAGATTAGGGGATGAGACGTTGATATCTGAGCTACAACAGGACGAGGCATCGCATAATGGTGCAGATATTCAGATAGAGCAGGACGTTGGTCCGTCTGCTCCGGCTGAGACTGTTGAGGAGATTCCGATGGACGTCGTTGGAACTGATCAGGCAGAGGATGTTGTTCTGTGTTCCCCGACCCATCATCACACCCCTCGATGAGAGTCCGAGCATATCGATTCAGTTAGTTTAGGGACTCCGATTGGCACCGGAGAGGATATTTCTAGGGACGTTGATATGAGTCCTCCACTTGCCTCGGTCTCACCTTCTCAGACCCCTCCCATCATACGGACTCCACGTTCTAAGCCTCCACTTCATGAGGCTGCTGATGTTCAGCCTCCGATTGCCCAGGATCCTCCCATTATCGACCCTCCAGCAGCTCCGGTCCCTCCTATTGCTGACGTACCCATGTGGCAGCTAGGAGGACCACGTTTGGCCGTCCTCCTTCGACACTACCCCACGCATACTGCGGAGTCGATATGGAGGTAGACTCCTCGAGATGCTCCGGCCCCTCCTGCCGTTGTCGAGCCTCCAGCTGCTCCGGCCCCTCATGCCGCCGTCAGGGGCTGCAGTTGTTCCCACCCCTCCTGCCGCAGTCGATCCTCATGCACCAGTTGTTGAAGATGTATTGGTGAGCTTATTTACGAATTTTTTTTAATTTTTCTGTGTATTGACATACATGAACTGATCTAAATTTTTTTTCTTAATTTTGTCAGTGGAGGAAGCTGTATAAGGCATATTCACGGCCGTTGGATTGGACTGATATTGAGCCCCACAAAGTTGATGAGCCCCGTACGTGGTGGCATATTGTTGGGCGTAGTGGCTTTTGACATATCGGGGCTATGGATTATCGAGGATCGGTCCACGCCATCATTTCGGCATTTATTGATCGTTGGTATCTGGAGACCAACATCTTTCATTTTCCATGGGGTGAGATTTCGATCACGTTGCATGATGTGGAGCGCATTTTAGGCTTGTCGATCGACGGGGAGCGTGTCGGCGAGCAGTTCTCTGAGATGGAGTTTCAGACGCGGGTCATGCAGATGTTCTCGATTGATGTGCGGACGTTTCGTTGATATGATTCCCGTGGCATTCCATCTGACGACCTCAAGGCACATGTCATTAGGATGATTGCAGAGGCGGCAACACCTTATTTTATAGTTGTTGCGTACTTGTTGTGGGTCATTGCTTCAACACTATTTGTCAACAAGAGCACCAACAATGTCAGCATTGAGTATTTGCATTGTCTCTTAGACCCCGACCGCACGAGTACATTTGCTTGGGTGCTGCGGTTCTGACGTTCATGTACCACGAGTTGGATGTTGCGTCACGGCGTGATAGCAAGGGCATTGTTGGATGTGTTCTCCTTCTAAGGGTAAAAAAATTATTTGAGTAGTACTTTTGTATGTCACTTTATTTTTTAGTTATGTAAGAAACTAACTATAATTTATGACATAGACTTGGATATCGGAGTATATGCAGCTTTTTGGCGGGCATCCGATACTGAGGATAGATCTTTTGGTCAACCCACGTGCGGGTGCCCAATCGTGAGTTGAGACACGCGCTCCTCCGAAGAAGCCAGGGCGGTTGGAGGAGATTCGTAAAGTATTAGACAAGGTTCGCGCTGATGAGGTAAAAAATTGTAATGTAACAATATTTGGAATGAAATAACCCTAAACAATGGATATTATATTTTTTTAACATCTATATTTTTATTTTAGATTAAGTGGCAGCCATGGAGAGGCATAGATTTCGAGTCAGAGCGTTACCGGGTTTCGAGGTTTCGAGGCGTGCTTGAGTGCTTTACTATTCGAGAGGCTTACATGCCCGATAGGTGGTTGCGTCAGTACTTTCGGGTCCAGTGCATACCTCTTGACCCGATTTTGCCGGCTACAGAGGTTTGTAGCACGTCTTGGCGCAAGTATGAGGTGGAATTTTCCGACGATCAACTCTACTGGAACCAGCGATACGACCACCTCATTGACCTTAAGCAGCACCCTTTGGCTCGGTATGCTTACCAGGAGGACCTCGCCTACTGGGATTGGTTTAGTGACGTGACACATCCGTATGTAGATCCGAGGTCAGAGCATCAGGACCGTCCGCGCGAGCCACACACCCACCCATCAACTGTAGTTGATGCTACCATTGTAAGTTAAAGTTTATTAAAGAAGTTAATTCAATAATTGATCATTTTTAAATTTTTAGGTTTTAGCTAAAATGTGTTTTAAATTATGCAGCGACAACAACAACTCGTTGGATATGCTCACGACGATTTGGCAGCGATGCTTGCTGATCATCCAGCTAGGTTGTACTTGCTGGACATGCTGAGCATATTAGGGGATGATCGTCCGCCAATGCCACCTCCTTTGAGCAGGCCGTTTCGGGATTCTAGATATGATCCCGGTGAGGGGAGTGGGGCTGGAGGTGTCGCACGGTGACATCAGTTATTTGCCATTTAGATTATTTGTATTCAAGCATTTGTGTATGTCCCAAAATCTACTATTTGGTGGTCTTTTGCATCCTGATATGTATTTTTGTAGACAACAGATATAGAAAGGTAGTAGTTGTTCAACATTTTATGCTTCCACAGTTTGTTGGGTATGTCACAGTGTTGCGCCAAGTTCTTTTTTTAACTGGAGTACTCTGAATATGCTTATCCTGTTATTTATCTTTAATCCTTTAGTATACATGGATCAAGCAATCATTTAAATTTCAGAAATACATAGTTTAAGATTTTATCATAGAGTAGTTAATGTAGCTCTGTGAGCACCAGGTTTCTCAATATCTTTGTGCTCATGTTTTTCTAGTGATGCAACAGGTGTGGAGGAAGATGGAATCTGAGTTGTATCTGGTGTGATTTCTATCACTTGTTATAAGATATGTTCTAAACTTTTGTAAATGAAATAATTGGGAAAAATTGCTTTGCAAATTGATCTTTGAGAGGTGCTCACATTCTGTAAGATATTTTCTTAAATGCAAAATTCATGTCTTCTTCTTCAAGGGAGATGTTACATCCGATTCATATATTTTGGTAACAATATTGGTAATTTTCATGTGAGTTCTGGCTTTGTAACTGTTGTTACATCTAAGATTGATATGTTCTCATTATACTCTTCTAAAGTTAGATGAATGACCATGTAAAAGTTGATAAGAACTGCAACATTCATGTCTGATGTTAGTGCTACTGAATTTGATGCTTATGAAGAAAATGTTATAAGAAGCTGGATACTTTGTGGTTATATCTTCAATGCCCTCTTATCATAGTTTTCACTGCAAATAAGCATCTTTGTCAGTCTTCTTTGAGGGGTATGCTCTTGCAATATGCTCAAAGACCATCTTTTCCATGCTTTATTAGTGATATGATCAATGGTGACTCTCCCTGTTTACCATTTCTTTTTTGATTGGACAGGTTTTGCACACTTTTTGGTTTCTTGTTACCCTTGCTGATTTTATCTGAAATTGTGCGTTGCACACTTTTTTTCAATAATTGTCTTAGTATTACACTACTTTACTTGAAAAAAAGATTTATGAAAGGAGAGAAGAAATAAAAAGATGTGCCTGAAAAGAATTTAATGATTGTCTTGCCTCATGACACAAGATTGCCAAATGGATCTGTTGGCTCATATTTGACACTGAGGTAATTTATCATACTTCTTAGTCTGTAACTTTTGACTGCGAGAGTGTGATATTTCATTTTATGGAGAGGGTTCAAAGCAATGTGGTTTGGTATTTGTTTTGCCCCAATAAGTCACCTGGTTTGGCTGATTTTGATGGGGTGAAGAGTTCAATTTACTATACACTAAGTATGAAAAAGAGGTATTGAATTATATTCTATATGAAGAAGTATGTGTTCTTGCCATGAGAATATACTCCTAATGTACATATGCTGATGTCTACTCTGATTTGACTTTATTTTGCTCTAAGGAAAAGCAAAGAAGGTTGTACAGGCTCAAAGTTTGTGGTTTGATGTTCTGAAATCTGAATCTACTACAGATATTGAAGAATTGTCATATTGTTTAAAAAGATTATATGCAAGCATGATCAAATATTGTCATAGTGATTAGCTGGTTTATAATTGATTAGGTGTTCAAGTCTTATCTTTACTATTTTTGGAGTTTCTTTGTGTTTCTTTTGCATCTAGAATCATAATGATCCACTGTTAACATCTGTTATGCCTTTTTTACTTGTGATCTTGTTTGATTTAATGGTTTTTGCATCTAGGATTCAATTGTGGGGAAGCTGCCAACTTTGCAACACCAGAATGGCTTATTTTGAAGTGTCCAAATGTGCTAACATGGGATTTCTGGATGATGACCTAGCTGTGGAATTTGATCATGAGCATGAGCATGAGCAAACCGAGCATGAGCAAACTATGGAGGGATCTGATCATGAGCATCAACAATGTTTGGTAGTATTCAGAAGATAAGAGCCCCTAAAGTGACTGGAGACGTGCTGAAGTTTAGCTGATCATGAGCAAATTTAGGTTTTGGCTTTGAATGTTATGTTTAAGTGTGCTGAACTATAGTTTTATAGATGTTGATTACCTCTGATTGATGCACTCTTTGTTGATGCTGGTTCTTGCAGCTGAAAATGAACTCAGTAGTAGAGAAATCAAGTAGTAGTTGTACCCAGTTCATGAACAAGTTGGTGGTTGTGATTTGTGTGGTGTAAAAGGAGACCAATCTGATGCTTTGAAACTTGACCTTGGATTGTCCAGTACCAATGTTCCAGCTGATTCCAGAAGCAGAGCCTTTACTTGCTCTGGGTTCACATCCTGCCCTTCCTTGTATTGCTGTATGATTCAAAACATGAATGTCATAATATTAAGACAAATGCAAGGTGCCATTGAGTGTTGATGGATGTTGGTGCCATTGAGTGTTGATGGATGCTGGTGCCATATGCACATGTCACTTTAAGAGAGAAGCTTTTGATGGATGTTGGTGCCATTTTGAGTGTTGCCAACCTTCTAAAGCGCACGCTGGTGTTTTTTTTATAGGCTTGCCTTACGCATCATGAAGCGCACGCTTCATGATGCGTAAGGCTTATGAGGAAAAAAAGGGTGGCTTTCGCTCGTCCCCAGTTTCGAACCGTAGACCCATTCCTCAAACGCGTGTACCTGGACCAAGTGTGCCGCATTGGCTATCAATTACTAGAGGATATATTTTTAATTTCAAGTAACGCAGTTTCGAGTCGGTTTGGTCCAGAATTAAAAAAACCGACCAGTTCACCTATTTTTAGGATTCAAATTACAAAATTAAAACTGGTTCCTAAGAGATTGTACTTTAAATAATTTTTGGGAGCTATAATAAATGATTTTATGTATATATTATTATGTGAACCCTTATTAATCATATTAAACCTTTAATATAATCGAACCGGTCTTATAATAAACTGGAAAAATATAAGTTGTTTCGGTTCTTGAAATTTCATTTCATAATGGCTATTAACATAACTTATGGTATGGTTTCGATTTATGGTAAGGTTTAGGGTTTACGGTAGGTTAGGTTAAGGTTACGGTAGGTTAGGTTAAGGTTACGGTAGGGTTAAAGTTTATGTTAGTTTTTATAGTTTAATAGCCTTCCAAACACTAATCCGATATCATGTCAAATACTTTCTTATGTTTCTTGACAAGGATTTAGGGTTTTGTGATATGGTTAATCTTATTGTTAGGGTTTAGGGTTTAGGGTTTAGGGTTTATGGATTAGGGTTTAGGTTTTAGAGTTTATGTTTATGTTAGTTGTTATGGTAATTTAGGTTAGGGATAGGGTTTAGAGGTAAGGTTTATGTTATGTTTATGTTTTGATAGATGGTTAGTATTATAATTTAGTGCTTTGGATTTATGGATTATGGGTTTAGGGTTTAGGGTTTAGGGTTTAGGTTACTTGTAGATTTTAAACCTTCTAAAGTGTTAAGTTGTTGTTTTAATATGGTTTATTCCTAAACCCTAAACCCTAAACCCTAAACACTAAACACTAATAGCCTATCTTACAAGCATCATCCATCATAACATATTAACAATGACATATACACAATATATCCATCAAACATGTACTAACCTTAAAACCTTGTCGTTGTAACCAACCACAATATCTAAACCTTCGACCTTGTAACATGAAATGTCAAATAGCGGTAGTATTTGTAATGGATATTTTTGCATTGTATGGTAGTAATGCTAAATACCATTTTATTTTAGTATTATAGGTAATTGATTATGAATATTAAACCAAATAACATATTTGCATCTAAACCCTAAATCCCAAACCCTAAAACCATAAAACCATAAACCTTAAACCCTAAACCCTAAAACCTAAAACCTAAAACCTAAAATCTACCCTTAAATCGTAACCGTACCATAAATTATGGCACTAACAATCACAAAATGAAATTTCAAGAACTGGAACAATTTTTATTTTTCCAGTTTATTTTGAGGCCGGTTCGGTTAAATTAAAGTTTTAATATGATTAATAAGGGTTCATATAATATAATATGCATAAACTCATATATTATAGCTCCAAAAAAATATGTCAAGTACAATCTCTTAGGAACCAGTTATAATTTCGATATTTGCACCCAAAAAAAGGTGAACCGGTCGGTTTAGTTTATATCGGACCAAACCGACTCGACACTGCGTTACTTGAAATTAAAAATATATCCTCTAGTAATTGATCGCCAATGCGGAACACTTGGTCAAGGTACACGCGTTTGAGGAATGGGTCTATGGTTCGAAACGGGGGACGAGCGAAATCCACCCCTTTTTTTCTCATAAGCCTTGCGCATCATGAATCGCACACTTCATGATGAGCAAAGCACTTTACAGTATCCGTCTATGAGATGCTTTAAGACTTGCGCTTCATGAAGCGTTTCCAGAATCCAGAAAATCTTCCGCATCCGATTGTCGATAACTCATAATCGGTCACGATCCTATATTTACGGAAACGATCTGCGATTTCCGTATGTTACATTGATTTTGGGGCAAAATTTCCCTTCCAATATCAAACCATGGCCAAAAAATTCACGCTTCTTATAAAAACCATTTAGCTTCTACATATCTCTCCAAACCAATAGCCTTCCACGCTTCTTTATATTTGCTGCATATATCTCCATCAATGGCATATCCTATTCAAGATGATTTTCGCAAGCACTTGGCGGATGTACAAGAGATCCGTCTCTTCATTCGGGAGCTAATCAACAGCAAGGAAGTAGGCTTGAAGACCGTCGGGAAACACCTTGCCCAACTCGGTTACCTCAGAACGATGGAGAGAATTTTCAAAGAGGATATGGAACTGTAAGAAATTGCTCTCTTCAATGCCGAAGCAAAGGCCAACGGCAACCCTGAGATTGAAGTCCCGTCATACACTGATTTACGCCTAGTGAAACACGAGGAAGAGGATGATTATGTCTTAGTACTATGTGTTAGACTAGATAGTTTATGCACTTGTTGGCTTCTCATATGAATTCTGTTGCCCTCTATTGAATGGACATTTGATTCTCATGGTTTTACCAATTGTGCTACCTTGTCTAAATTATTGAAAGGTTTTTTTATTCAAATTTCTAATGTAATGGTATGGTTTGACCAATTGTGTAATCACCATACTATCATAACTAAACAAGCAAGTACTGTCGTTCACAACAGAAATTGTTGCCACTGGTTGCTGCAATTGTTTGAAGTCTGGCTGTCGTGACTTTGCGCTTCATAAAGCGTGCGCTTCATGAAGCGCAAGTGTTACAGTACTGATTTTGCTTTGCCTTCGTTTGCCCTAATATTGCGCATCATGAAGCGTGCACTTCATGATGCGCAAGGCATATGAAAAAAAGGGGTGGCTTTCGCTCGTCCCTGTTTCGAGCCGTAGACCCATTCCTCAAACGCGTGTACCTGGACCAAGTGTGCCGCATTGGCTATCGATATATATAGGATATAATTTTATTTTAAGCTAACGCAGTTTTTTGTCGGTTTGGTCTAGAATTAAAAAACCGACCGGTTCACCTATTTTTAGGATTCGAATTACAAAACTAAAACCGGTTCCTAAGAGATTGTACTTTAAATAATTTTTGGGAGCTATAATAGATGATTTTATGTATATTTTATTATGTGAACCCTTATTAATCATATTAAAACTTTAATATAATCAAACCGGCCTCAAAATAAACTGGGAAAATAAAAAATGTTCCGGTTCTTGAAATTTCATGTTATAATTGTCAGTACCATAATTTATGATAATTTTACGATTTATGGGTAGGTTTAGGGTTTATGTTAGTTTTTATAGTTTAATAGCCTTCCAAACAATAACCCAACATCATGTTTGTAATTATATGATCCAATTCAAAGCCATTAACAATTATACCAACACTAAACCATATTTAGCATAAGAAGCAAACACTAATCCCAAAAATGTATTACAAATAAGACTAATACGGTTCTAACTAATTACATATATCATCAACTTCAAACAAAAACATTTGGTTCGAGATTATGGGTAATCCGCTTCTCGCGCCATATTTCCATTCTCTGTCTAAACGGCTCATCCCACCCATTGACGCTAGGTTGATGGCTTCTTGTCCAATCTCTCGGCGGAGGAGGAAGTGGGGAGTCGTCGATCAACCAGACCTACGAATTAAACAGATAATATATTACCGAGTAAAAAAATTATAAGCTCTAATTTACTTTCATGATAATAATGTATGACTCACAGGTATGAAGTGATCTTTGTTTCCCACGAGCGCTATGGCATATATCTTCGATGGAGGGTACCAGTTTTCCCCTCTCGCTTGCATCGGCAAGCATGTATGTGATCCATCCCACGACAACAAAACAACTGCAACCTGATGTATTGTGGTTGATCGGTCCTGGCTTGTTTTGTTCGTGTTTGCTTTGCTTTCCGTAGTTTGTCAACTAATCTTTAGCCCTATTCTCATTCACGTGGATGAACCTGACTCCCTGTACTCATCGGGGTCTTGATATAAATTTATTTGTTCAATAAACCCTTCAACAAATTGGCGCCGTTGTCGGGGATTGAGGTGTAGTGTTTAGCATGTCTCCAGAATGTCTTGAAGCATTTTACAGGTTAAGGAAAGTTCTTGTGACAGCCCCCATTATGCAATCATCGGATTGGTCACTTCCCTTCGAAATCATGTGTGATGCTAGTGACTATGCCATAGGAGCGGTTCTTGGGTAAAGGAAGGACAAAAAGCTTCATGCCATCCACTATGCAAGTAAGACGCTTGATGAAGCCTAGAGTAAGTACACTACAACCGAGAAAGCCTATGTTGTTTCGTTGGATGCTTTTATTGCAGGAATTCGATCACGAAATCCGAGACAAGAAAGGAGCGGAGAACTTAGTGGCGGATCACCTATCAAGACTGCCCCTTGAGCATATCCAGGAGTCCGGCGGATCAATCCCCATCAATGATACACGCCTCGATGAGACTCTTTTGTAAGGCGATAAAGAGCCCTATTGAGACAAGAATGGTGGAGAAATCAAGCTCTCAGGACCGACCCCTCCAGGCTCGTGCACGACCCCATTGGAAGTTGGCCTTCTCAGGACCGACCCTTCTAGGGTCGTCATAAGGTCATGCACGACCCTAGAAGGGTCGAGCACGACCCCAGCTCTCGAGTCAGGCTTCAAGCACGACCCAACTGGCTCGTGCACGACCCTCACCCTGGGTCGAGCAGGTAAGTTTTCTTCACCCTTTTCGGTTCTTTCGAGTTCCGATGATCTCCCATCTTTATCTTCTCCCTCTACTTCTATTCTTGCTTTACGTGGGTCAAAGACCCCTTGGTTTGCGGATTTTGCTAACTATATTGTAGGAGGCGAGATTCCGACGGGTTTAACCCCTCAAGCCAAGAAGAAATTTCTCCACGACGTCAAGTAATATTATTGGGATGATCCTTACTTATTCAAGCAAGGAAGTGATCACATCTTTCGGCGTTGTATTCCGGATGATGAGATTGAGAGCGTCATTCGCCATTGCCACACTCTACCAACGGGAGGCCATGCTAAGGGATTCAAGACCACAGCGAAGATTCTTCAAAGTGGCTTGTATTGGCCAACACTTTTCAAGGATGTACATGAGTTTGTGACAAGGTGTGACAAGTGCCAGCATTACGGCAACATTACTTGGAGAAATGAGAACCCGTTCATCGGTATCTTAGAAGTCGAGCTTTTTGATGTGTGGGGATAGACTTAATGGGGTCCTTCCCTTCATCGGGTCCTTATAAGTATATCCTTGTAGCGGTTGATTATGTCTCCAAATGGGTGGAGGCCATTGCCACAAAAAGAAATGATGCTCGGGTGGTTGCTAAGTTCATGAAATCAAATATCTTCCCACATTTTGGAGTCCTCCGAGTTCTTATAAGTGATGGCGGCTCACACTTCATTGAAAGGAGCTTTGAAGCTCTTTTGGCCAAGTATGGGGTCTCTCACAGGGTGGCCACACCATATCATCCTCAAACAAGTGGTCAAGTGGAGGTCTCAAATCATCAAATAAAGAGCATCTTAGAGAAGATGGTGTCCCAGTCAAGGAAAGATTGGTCTTCAAAGCTTGATGATGCACTATGGGCATACCGCACCGCTTACAAGACGCCACTCCGCACCACTCCTTACAACTTGGTGTATGGCAAGTCATGTCACTTGCCCGTCGAGCTTGAACACAAAGCTTTATGGGCTCTCAAAGATCTCAACATGGACCTCGATGCGGCCGGAGCAAAACGTTTTATGGACTTGCAAGAATTGGAAGAATTGAGGCTTAAAGCCTATGAGAATGCCAAGATCTACAAAGAGAGAACTAAAAAGTGGCATGACAAGAAGCTCGTTCCAAAACACTTCAAAGCTGGTGACCAAGTACTCCTTTTCAACTCTAGGCTCCGACTTTTTCCCGGGAAGCTAAAGACTAGATGGAGTGGACCATTCACGGTTCATCACATTTATCCACATGGGGCGGTCGACCATATAGATGAGAACGGGGCAATTTTCAAGGTCAACGGGCACCGCTTGAAGAATTACTATACAAAGGTGGAACTAGATGAAGAAATCCGAGCCACATGGGCTCTCACCACCTCGGAATGAGCTCATGTAAGTCGTCAAGCTAATGACGTTAAACAAGTGCTTTCCGGAGGCAACCCGGTTTTTAGATTAGTTTTATTATTATTTTTAATTTATTTTTTTATTTTTTTTATTTTTTAGATTAGATTTTTCTAACCTTCCTTAGACTAGGATAGAATATATATTTTTGGGAATGAATTTTGTGAGATTTTTACAAGGTCATAAGCTTAAAAGACGGGATCAAAAAGACGAGAAAAGACGACTTTTCAAAAGGAGCAATTTAAGGTACTTTTCGACCACCTCCCAGGGGGGTCGAGCACGACCCCCTTAGGGTCATGCACGACCCCAGTCGGATATTACGACTTTGTCCTTCTTCAAAAAGGTAAGTGTTTTTACCCCTTCTTTTTAATTCCACCCAAACACGACCCAATTCCCCTCTCTTCTCCCTCATTCCTACCCGACACACCACCTCCTCCATTGCCTTCCTCGAGCTTTCTCTCACAACCCTCTTCCTTGCCAAAATTCACAAACCACCCCACCATAACCACCACCAAATCGCCACCACCACACCACTACAGCCACGCACGAGCACCACCAGCCCAGATCGAGCCCAGACAACTCGTACCCGACTCATCCCCCTCGTCCCAAGTCTAGATCTAGGTCGAACATGCCCCGTTTTCCACTTTTCTTGCTTGAATCTCGGATTTTCGGTATGGATCTCTAACCCTATACTATTAATCGTGATTATTCATGGTTGATATTGAATTTTTGGGTTGGATTTGCATTATTTGGGAATTTTTGATTTTGGGTAGAAATTTGGAAATTGCTTGCATAATGGTGTTGTTTCGATTTGTGCCTGCTTTGGTGTGTTTTGACTTGAAATTTAAAGATTATTGTGGTTGAAATCTGATACTTGGGGCCATTGGGGGTTAGATCCGAATTTTGGGTGGAGGTTGAAGACGAAGCATATTTCCAGGTGGTCGTGCACGACCCCCTTAGGGTCGTGCACGACCCAACCAGAAAACGAGCTCCCAGGACCGACCCCCTTAGGGTCGTGCAAGCACTCTTTTTATGTGGAATTGGGTGGTTTTTGCTAAGTATTGCATGCTAGGTTGAGATTTGATCCATGCTTTCATGTCTTTATATATCGTGTCTCGCCTTCGTGTTTGATGGATGGGGTGGATTATGTGGAGTTTGTGTTTGATGGATGTAGGTACCATGGCCTCTACTTCTCGACCTGCAAAGAAGTCAAAGAAAAGTTACAAGCCCGAGATTAACCAATGTACCCTGGCCTCCGAATTCAAAAAGACGTACAATGCTTGCCTTGAGCTCAAGCATAGAACACGATGGTATTGCAAAGAGGATGGGCAACGCTTGCACATCCATGATGATTTGATGGAGGCGTTCACTTACATAGGGGGCGAGAATTTGCATGAGTGGAAAAATCACCATTATCCCATACTCACTTGTGAGTTTTTGGCCACCTTCACTACCATTATCAAGAGCCCTCACACTGGTGGTAAGATCCAATTTCAGCTCGGGAACAAATGGTTCAAGCTCACCTTGCAAGAGCTCAATGATGCATTCGGGTTCCCTAACCTGATTTATGATGCCAAGCTTGAACCCGACCCCCTAGTGACATGGAGTTATCTATCCGGGAAATAGGAGGGCGCCTTCCACAACTTGCCTAGCAAGGATATCGCCAACCCGCTCTTTCGTATCATTCTTCGCATCCTAGGGAGCACGGTCTTCCCGAGGACCGAGTTATCTAGGCCAAACAAGAGGGAGGTCAACATGCTGAGGACGATATTATTCTCTTCCCTCGAGCCTTTCAACATTGGCTTCGAGTGGATGAGAAGTGTGGATGATTTCAAGGCTAAGTCAGATTCGGTTTACTTTGGGAGGATGATTGCTCGGCTCGCCCACAACCTTAGAGTCAACATGAGAGCTTATTCAGGAGAGAAGCCGATATTTGTGGACATTGTTTCTCGTTAATGCAAAGTTGATATTGAGGCACCCCGATGATCCCAACACATATTGCTCCGTCTTTCATGGTAATTAAGTCGTCATCACTAAAGAGCGGGTGGATTTCCTTCATTTGCCGAATTGGTTTGAGGTGTGGTCCAGCAACCGATACCGTTTGAAGAAACGCCCCGAACATGATGAGTCCTTGCGAAGACGCCTCCGCCGCTATCCAAGTCCAAAGCCCGGATATGAAATTCTAGCTTTACCCCCTCCTCCTACCCTTAGGCACGACCCATTTGGGTCGTTCCAACCGGCACGTCAGTCCGTGCGTGACCCTAGGGGGTCGTGCACGACCCCCCAGAGTCATTCCAGCCTGCGCGCCACTCTGTACACGACCCTTATGGGGTCACGCACGACCCTCCACGGCCATACCACGTCCCTATGCCACCCATGCATCCTACCTTTGGGGCGGCTTATGAGTTCGGGACCTCCTCTAATGCTAATACCGGTCCCGGGGATGAGGAGCCAATGCAACAAGATGAGGCTCCGGTGTATGATATGAACTATTTGGCTCGGGAGAAGGCGGCGATGAGGGTTGATCACCGACAACAACATGAGGTCATGATGCGTGGGCAAGAATCTATCGGGGAGGACTTAAGGCAAACCCGGGGCGTGATGGATTATCGTTACCAAGAGTTCCAGCAGTTCCAATCATACTATGAGGCCCAGCAAGAAGTGGATGATTATCGTTAGGCTCATACGGAGGGCTACATGCATTGGGACTACGGGCTTTACCCGGGTCGAGAGGCGTATATTCCACCAGAGCATCCACCATTCCGATCTCGTCGCCAACCTCCACAGTGATGAGCTCCACCACCCTTCCAGCTTCAAGAGTTCTTTGTGAGTTTCTTCTTCCTATCTCATTACTTTGTCATATATTTTTATGCATGAGGACATGGCATGATTTAAGTATGGGGTAAGGGAAGAAGAAACTTCACATGTTGTATATAATTGAGTCTTTGATTGTTTGCTTGTTGCTTGCTAGTTTGTTTTGCTAAGAAAAAGTTTTATAAAAAATTGAAAATTTTCAAAAAATTCAAAAAGAAAAAAATTTACTTTTGTTTGTTTTAGGATAGAAGAATGTTCCATATTAGATGTCCTATGATGAGAATTAATTTTCATGTTTATCATATAATTCCTTTGGCATATTTGGATAGTATAGCCTAAGTCTTGAGAAATTGCTTTTAATTGTGAAAATTGACTTGTGATGAACTTGCGCATATGTGTCTTGAGTAGAAGTAGTTGCAATCCAACAAAATTTTCACCTAGTGAGGAATTTTGGCCTTATATGTAACACCCCGACCTCCGACGGGGCACTACTAAGAAATAGACCTTACTAGGTACTATTAAATAGGTTGACAACTACACTTTAGGATCTTGCAACGCGGGCACGACGAGAAAACGAAATAAAAACATCCAACCTTTCTTTTATAAAAATATAGAAAACGCAGTTATGCATGAATTCCCGAAAACCTAATTATAAATATCCTGAATCTGACGAATCATCACCAACAATAAAATCATTCGACGAAAACAGAAGACAAGTCATAATACCAACTCTAACATATTAATAAAAATAACATCCTAAAAATAACACAACTAAACTATCGTAAAAATAATCCCATCCCACTATGACACGCGCTCTTTACCGCTCCGGCCCGCCATCTGGCCTCGGTTCCTGCACGGCTTCCTGATTCATACCTGGAACTGAAAAATATTCCCCGAAGGGTCAGCGTCTAATCTACCAAGCTAGATAGAATACGGAGATTGTAGAACGTTTTGAAATCAGTTATCTGAAGTCAGCACACAAATCCACAATCGCAATCATAACTCTAGAGGCCAATACCTAAATTAGTTATATCAGTCACACAAGTCACATACGCATTCACAATCACAATCACAATTACACAGCAATGCAATTCTTCCTTTGTCCACGATCCGACTTCCAAGGCGCTCATCACCGCGCCGAGTGCAGAGGCAGGCCCTCCCACTCCACTTCCCAATCTCCCTTCTAACTCCGGGCTAAGCCTCCACTGGAGCGCTTGCCAAAAACACACAAATAATAATTTTCGTTTGAAGGGGTACGATTTTCCCAGTCACACGGGTCAAAGTAGCCAACTCTTCCTCAACACCAGCTACAATGGGCCGTGTCGGAAACGGTACCAACACAGAGAAAACGTTCCAAAATAATTTCCGATAAAATACATTTAAAATCATTAATGCACACAACACACAAGGAGTTCAAAACAATTTAAAAGGGTATTCGGGACTAGTTCCCAAAACCCGCCCTACAATAACGGTACGCAATCTAACAAGGTAGAGAAGAACCGAGCAAGTCGAAAAACGACTTACCTCGAAACTAGGGATCCTTTGAAGGGAACAGAATTAAGAGCGTGAACAAAACGACTTCCGGCAACGCGGGTACAAACGGCTTGGTGATACAATGTCGTGGTTTGTCGGCGTGGTTTAACCGAATCGGATCTCAGGATCGTCGGGCTGAACCGGTGGCAAAAGATTAGCGCAAACGGCCGGGTTGTTGGTGGCGACGACTACCGCTCCCGATGGGCTGCTACATACCCGTGTTGTTTAATGGAGAAGGTAACGAGGGATAGGTCAAGCTTAGTTCCGCGAGTTCGGTTTCGCAAAGTTTGGACGATCGCTTTTGAAAGGTTTGGGTGATGAAAAAGAACGCCGGCGGCTAATTATACAACGAAGTGTTAAGATGGAGGTTTGTTAAATTTGATAAGATTGAAGAAAAAAAAAATTAAGATCGGATTTGGTTTCAAACATGATCTTTTAAGATAAAATTTGTTAGATTACGGTGGAATTTAGATAGGGGAAAAAAGAAAAGAGATTTGGATAGAATAACACTTAACTAGATAAACTCTAGTTAATTTTGGTGCATAGAAATTCCTTTTCATATGGGTAAAAATAACATTTACGTAGGTGTTTTGAAATGGATTTATTTAAACGGGCTATAAATTATAGATACTCCTCAAAACGAGATTACTTGCGGGTCAAGAGATTCGATTGCTTGTAACCCAAGAAACTCTTCTTCTTTTTCTTTTTTTTTTTTTTTTTTTTTGAACGGAAAGGAAAAAACGAACCCGAATATTACATACTACCCCCCTTAAGAAAGTTTCGTCCCGAAACTTTTATAACAAAGGAAAAGATATCTTGATCTTTCAAAGACCTCTCCACCTAAAAAGGGGTTCGTACTCGAACTAGAATTTATCAATAAAGAACAGAAAACAAAATCGGTGCTAGACATGCAAAACACTCATCATGGAAACCAAACAATCAAATAGTCAAAGTCAGAATAAAAGACAACGAACAGTTTTCCACTCTACACCCTTGCTAGCTACTAACCCTCCCGTCAACACACCTCTACTAAACCGGGGTAGAGTTTCGGAAACACTCTCTCATCCTAGACTCAGTCTCCCATGTGGCCTCCTCGAATCCCCGTCAAGACCATTGAATCAACATAAGAGAAATCTCCTCGTTTTGGAGTTCCTTCACTCATCTATATAAGATCACTATTGATTGCTCTCTAAAGGTGCTATTCGCTCAACCTTCAGCTCCTCGGGGTGATCATGTGATTAGGTCAAGCATATACTATCTCAAATGATGCATATGAATAACGAGGTGAAGTTCGTTCATGGCTGGTGCAAAAGCCAGCATGTAAACTAACTTGCCTAGTCTCTCGATAATCTCAACCGTCCCGACGTACTAGGGCGTAAACTCCCGCTTCACTCCGAACCTCTTGACTCCGCGAGTCGGTGACAATCTCAACCATACATGTGCACATATCTCAAACTCTAATGGCCACCATTTCTTGCCCGCGTAGGACTTCTGGCGATTCTACGATAGCTAACACGCGCTCTCAAAATGAGACATGCTAATTGCTACTATACGAAATTCCATTAGTTCCAATTGATTCAACCAGTTGCCTCCTAGACCAGCACACAACGACATCCCCTCTAGCATTTGTCCCGTCTTCACATACTAGCCCACTGACTACGAGTAGTAAGTGCATTCTCAACCCATTGCTTCGTTCCCTTACATCCAAAATATGTGCACATGTATGGTTGAGATTGTCACCGACTCGCGGAGTCAAGAGGTTCGGAGTGAAGCGGGAGTTTACGCCCTAGTACGTCGGGACGGTTGAGATTATCGAGAGACTAGGCAAGTTAGTTTACATGCTGGCTTTTGCACCAGCCATGAACGAACTTCACCTCGTTATTCAAAGCATCCCTAGTTTCGAGGTAAGTCGAAAAACGACTTACCTCGAAACTAGGGATCCTTTGAAGGGAACAGAATTAAGAGCGTGAACAAAACGACTTCCGGCAACGCGGGTACAAACGGCTTGGTGATACAATGTCGTGGTTTGTCGGCGTGGTTTAACCGAATCGGATCTCAGGATCGTCGGGCTGAACCGGTGGCAAAAGATTAGCGCAAACGGCCGGGTTGTTGGTGGCGACGACTACCGCTCCCGATGGGCTGCTACATACCCGTGTTGTTTAATGGAGAAGGTAACGAGGGATAGGTCAAGCTTAGTTCCGCGAGTTCGGTTTCGCAAAGTTTGGACGATCGCTTTTGAAAGGTTTGGGTGATGAAAAAGAACGCCGGCGGCTAATTATACAACGAAGTGTTAAGATGGAGGTTTGTTAAATTTGATAAGATTGAAGAAAAAAAAATTAAGATCGGATTTGGTTTCAAACATGATCTTTTAAGATAAAATTTGTTAGATTACGGTGGAATTTAGATAGGGGAAAAAAGAAAAGAGATTTGGATAGAATAACACTTAACTAGATAAACTCTAGTTAATTTTGGTGCATAGATATTCCTTTTCATATGGGTAAAAATAACATTTACGTAGGTGTTTTGAAATGGATTTATTTAAACGGGCTATAAATTATAGATACTCCTCAAAACGAGATTACTTGCGGGTCAAGAGATTCGATTGCTTGTAACCCAAGAAACTCTTCTTCTTCTTTTTTTTTGAACGGAAAGGAAAAAACGAACCCGAATATTACATTATAGGGAGAACATAAAAAATCCCTCTTCTTTTTCTTGTGTGATTTGCTCTCTTTATGCATATAAATCTCTTGTCATTGATATGGTTATCTATTTCTTGAAGCCGCTATGAGATCGTTCATGCATGTTAATTATGATTAAGAACTTATATTTCATAAGCCACTTTTTATCCTCTCTTTTACCTACCTTCACATTATCCTCTTTTTGAAGCCAAGCTGAGCCTTAAGCCTTTTATTTTTAGCTCCACAAAATTATTCCCTAGCCGATATAAGCTTGACCCTATCCGGGGATTAGGACTTAGTGTTGGTTTGTGATAGTTTTGTTGAGTGAGATTGCTTGGTTCAAGTGTGGGGTATTTATGGGTTGGGAAAAGTTAAAAAAATCTTGCAGTTTGTTATGTAAAAGGAGTTTGGTTCCCTGAATGCACTTGCAAAGAAAGAAAGAAAAAAATCGGTACCGATCTCCCATAAAAAAATGAAGATCATAAGGGAGTTAAAAAAAAAGAGCAAAGCAAAGTGTTGAAAGTAAATAATGTGCATGAGCCAAATTTCCTTAATAATTGTAAGCAAGATTAAGTTGGGATATCCAAGGGGTTGAAAAGAAGAGAGTGTGCATAATGTTGAGAGAGTTTGGTATATGTTCTTTTATGAGAGTTTTGGCAATGTGTGAGTTTTTAGGAGTCTTTGATTCCCGGATATTATTAGCACCACATGGCCAAAATATTTCCAGACCTTATTTGTCTTTACCAAGCCCCATTACAACCCGGCCGAATGAAGTCTTCTATGAAGATTTCATTGAGCCTAAGTTCTTATGATGATTGATGTGTTTTGACTTCTTTAGGTAGAGAGATTGGTGATATAAGTCTCAATGATAAAGTTGATATTGCATAAAGATTGAGATGAGAGTTGATATTAATAGCCTAAACACATGAGAGATGAGTGAACACATTAAAATCCCTTGTGAGGTTGGATTGTGATTGCCTATGCTTGGGACTCATACATATGTGATGATGTTAAAATTACTTGTCTACTTTTTACTTGTGTTTAAAATGTTTTGACAAAGGCTATGCTTGAAGATTGTGTTATTGGTCTTGATTTTGCATGATTATTGCGTGAGGACAAGCAAGTCTAAGTATGGGGTATTTTAATGTCCGCTTTTTAGGTAGGTTTTTAGTGTCTAGATAGATTAGATTTAGTTAGTTTTTGTGCTAGGATTTTATGTTTTTGGGTCTTTTTGCCTTAGTTTTCGTATTTCCTTGAGATTCGGAAACTATGCCTCTTTTGTGTCTTTTTATAGGAGTTTTGAAGCATAACAAAGGATTTGGAGCATCACAAGAGATGGGAGATGATCTATGGACAAGCTATGAGGAGAAGCTAAGGAAGAGAGCCGAAGAAAAGAGTTGAATCGAGCTAAAGAAGCTCGTGCACGAGCTAAAGCATTCAAGAACGACCCTCATAGGGTCGTGCACGAGCCAATAGCAGCCAAGATCGACCCATCCAAGAATTGAGCATTCAGGACCGACCCCAGGGGGGTCGTGCACGACCCATTTGGGTCGATCATGGCGCCGACTTCGCTAGATTCCGAGATCTTTATGGATATATTCTCTCTTTTATTTTAGGGAGTTGTTTGATCTTGTTTCCTAGGTTAATTAGGACTCCTTTTCCTCTATAAAAGGAGGCAAAACTCTTTGTTTTAGGGTTCCGGATTTTGCTCTATTTTTGTTTACGTATTTTGTGGAGATTGAGAAGAAGACTTGGAAAACAAGTTGGACAAATTTGTAAGACTTCTTCTTAGGTTAATTTAATTTATGGTTTTATGATCATGATGTTTTCGTTTTGTTTAGCTATGTGTGAGTAGTTCTCTTAGATTCTAGGGTTGGGTGAAAACCCAACACGGTCATGCATGTCTAAACTTGAATTCATGACTTGAATGCTTGAAAGATCATATCTATCTATCTTGTGCTAAACCCCTTTGCGAAAGTTGAGGCAATATCTTGCAATTAACCTAAAAGCGAAAGTGTAAAGTTGGTTGCTTGATTAGATCTAATAGGATTATTTGCGAAATTTGATATTCCTAGGTTGAAGGATAGATAGAAAGTTGTTTAATTTGCGACAGTTGATTGAATAACTTGAATTGTTTGCGACAATTGACTTTTCTATGATCATAATTGCATGATGGTTGTGAATTCTTGTTGAAGGCATGTATGGTTGTTATTGTGGTAGCCCTAGCCCTAGGATTGCCTTTTTTATATTTGATTAAAACTCGTTAATTTGTTTCAATCTCGACCTCACCAAGGCCGTGTTCGATCCTAGCCCTCGTTTGTGTTCGTGTGTGCCAAGGATCGACCCCCATAGGGTAGTGCACGACCCTATGAGGAGATTTGTTCCAAATAGGCTCATATACATCTCTGTTCCTCCTCAATTCGGTTGTCAACTCCAACCGAACTATGCGGTACTCGCTCTGTACTTGTCCCAACAACACGGAGAGTGATCGATAATCGCAATGCCCATCTGCCATTACATCTTGCACCTGATCAATGTAAGGAAACATGAAGTCGTTAACATTGTCAACTCCAAAGTTGAAATCCAGCCACATCATGCCGCCCCTCTCTTCTTGTGTACTTGTCCCCGTCGCAACTTTTTTCGGGGCCTTGTTGGTTGAGCCCTTTGGCCTTCCACGATTTTTGTCGGGCAATGGGGTTTTTACTTGGCTCTCCTTTTCCTTCTGTTGCTTCTCCTTTTCATATGCCTCCATCCGATGCTCAAGCAAAGTATTGTTCCTCTTTGTTGACCACTTAGTGGACCCCTTTGGTCGTCCCCTCTTCATAGCATCTATCTGCTCAATCAAAGACGACTCTTTTCCCAGCACATTGTCTACAAACGACTTTGTGATCGAGTACACATGGTCATATGTCAATTCACCCTGACGTTTCCTCTCCACCATATCTTCCCATCTGATCTCGGTAAGTTTTTTTGCCTCTTTGTCTTCTATGGGCATGCGCTTCGGATCAACTCCATCCCATACCACCTGATGCCAAAATGGGTGTATGTCACCTGGCGGGATCGGCCGCTTAGTTAGAATGGCTTGGGCAATCGTATGACAGCAAGGAAGACCCATGCACTCCCGTACCCAAAAATCAGCACACTCTTTCTCTAATTTTCCTTCTGTGGCGTCCCTGTTCAGGTCGTAGTACATATTCAACAACTTCATAATGCACAAAGTTGACACTTTGTAAAATAGGCGCATGAATATCGTCCTAACTCGACTAGGGACACTATTCAACTCAGTTGGAATCTTGCTATGTGACATCTCCAGATCCCCCCTTATATCATTAACTTGGGACTGAATGTGATTGTGGATCCTTCCTATCACTGTGTTGAAGCCTCCTCGAGAACCGTCAAGTATTTTTTTAAGCACGTTGTGCATTCCCTCCGCCCTGTGTCATACGTATTAGTATTATGTACATTACAAATGTATAAATCACATAATTTGAACAACTAAAAATATGTAAAATATTAAAACGTGTGTACATGTTTGTTGTTCTCGTTTCAAAGTGGGTACAATGATCGTTCCATGCTCTAACTATCGACTTCTTGTAAGGCCCGAGCCACGACCTCTCAACATACTTCATCAGCCCTGGCCAATGCTGTTTGACTCTTCTAAGCCTATCCTCGTATTTTGCCTCCATTGTCGACATAAATATGCCCCAACATCTATTATCAAACCTTTTCATCGTTTCCCGGTCCTCTAGGATACCTACAGCGTATGCTAATATGTTTCCCTTAACATGCAACCAACATAGAAGATGTTTGACCTCCTCTCCAAACACAACGTCCTTTGCGTTAATGATTGCCCTCTCTCGATCTGGGACAATCGCATTTGGCATCGCTCCCACTTCATGAAACAAACGCCTCAAACGCTTCAACACCCATGTATAACTAGCTGTGTCTTCTCTTGAGAGAAATGCAAAACCGATGTTGAAAGATCTGTTAGTGCATGTAAACCCAACCATCTGCATCAAAGCCATGTCGTACCTGTCAATACATGAAACAATTATACAACTTTACAAAAATAATATTTGCCTCAATATATAAAAAAAACTTAACAGATTGTACCTGTTGGTCTTATATGTGTTGTCCATAATGGCGACATACGGAAACAACTTCAGTAGATGCAGCGACGTGGGGTGCACAAAGAAGAGGATATCAATATAATCTGAACCCCCTATCCTATTCGGAAATACTCTGTAATCGTTTCTTTGTAGAAAATGCAATGCATATTGGGTGGTTGTCAGATTTGCACTATCCTCTTTCAAATACCTCGCCCTCAAATTTGAAACTTGCTTCCTTGATGTCACATTTACGGGGTAAATATTTCTCAACCGCTCCACTATACAAGCAGGTGGCACATATATATAGCTCAATTCCTTCACAAGCAATTTTTACTACTACAATAACGACCTATTGGAGCGACTTCTTGTAGCATTTGAAGTATTGTAGCGCTTTTTTGTAGCGGCTATACTATTGGAGCGGTTTTTGGAACGGTTTATTCTATTGTAGCGGTTTATGTAGCGTTTTAAATACATCTATGCGTAGCACTTATATATTACAAATGTATAGTAGCGGGTATTGGATCTATTGGAACGGTTCCTCTAAAAAAATCTATTGGAGCGGTTTAATAATTTTCATCAATTCGCGGGGCGCGCAAGTTGAGCGCCTTTCCAAAATTAAAAAAAAAAGTCAAATTAAATAAATAAATGAGATACTACAAAACCTTTCTCTCGCTTGACAAAAATATCTCTCACTCGAAGAACTCACGCAGTCACGCCCAAATCGTCTATCGCATATTCGCCCTAGTCATCGACCGTCGCCCTTCTCGCCGGTCTTGGAAGAAGGTCGCTAGCCTTTATTGAACCCCAACGCATCAGATTGAAGTGAGTGGTCGTCGACAAGCTGAAATTTGCCGGCCTGATCTTTTGGAGACTTTATGAAGATGCACCAGAAGTAGTGACCTTCAACACCACCGCCATTGTAAGTCCTCCTTGTCAGCATGATCTTTTCCTTCATGGGTGTAGATTTTAGTTGAAAGGAAAAAGTAATCAAGGTTTATATTGGATTAAGGGACATAATTTGGTCAAATTGAATTTCTAAAATCGAACCCTAATTGATGGAAAAAGATTTTTCTGCTTGCTGGGTAGGAGTATGAGTGGAGTTAAACATCTAATTAGATGGCCATGTTCACTTGTAAACGAAATGGTGTTAATTGGAACCTTGGTTATGCACACTTGCCTAAGTAGCAACTAGATACATACTTTCCTGTTATTGTCATGCTTATTGAGGGAATTCGAATCACTGTTCAGCTTCAGTCCCTTCCTCTTAGATTATGGTTCGATTTTAGGTTGGTCCATGCTGAATTTTTTCAACATATGATCACAGTGAACTGCAATTTAGGTTGGTCTATGCTGTTTTGTTTCAATTGAATAATACTTTTCAGCATGTGATGATCGGATACACACTTTGAGCTTCATTTCTTTCTCTTTGACTCCCTTTATTGGGCTGGTACATGCTGATTTTTTTCTTCCAATTTTAGGTTTCTGATTGCTTTAGTTTTCAGGGCTTTTGTTACTAATCAAAACTCTAATTTGGCCTCAGGTAAGACATTTTGGTTTTATGTATTGTAATTCAAATCTATGTGTTTCTCTATAGAAATTCCCTTTTATGTCTTCATCTATTTGATGAAATGGGTTTTATTCTTTCATGTGTGCTTGACTTGATTCAGCATCTTCTTGTTCATTAGTTTGAAGCAACTGATGGTTCAAATGCATCTTGTTTCAAAATTTTGATGGATAAAACTAATATTTTAACAAGCTACTTCTCTTTTATGGGAAAGGGCTTACTAAGATGCACTTGATTGGTTAGTATTGGATAAAAGTAATTTCTGATGTAGCCCTAATTGCTATGCTTACGGAGTACTAATTAGTGATCATGGTGATCTATTTAGTTAGTAGTGATCATGGATAGAAGTGATATAGGGAAGCTCATTTGTATCTTTATTCTTTAATGGTATCTAGAAAATGAACGGAAATGACTTTTTGGTGCTAATTGTGGACAATGTGGAGTGGGATTGAACGCAGGAGTATGGAACATTGAGACTGAATTGGTTTGACTACTTGGTGATCTGTTTAAATACTAATGTTTTAATAAGCTATGAAATTAGGCATGGTTTTCCTAAACTTTTATTGCCCACAATTTTTCCCAGAATATCATGCTAACTGGTGTCACTCAGTACTGCACAATTTTTCAAGGAGGTCAAACGTAAGAAAATGTAGGAATATCCTAAAGATTCTTTGTCATACTAATATGTGAAAGCAGCTTATTTATAAATTCTAGATTTAACTTGTCTTTGAAGCTAGAACAGTACACTAAAGCATTGGCTAGAGCATTGACATAGATCTAAGTAAATAGGTTATATTTCACCTCGTTTGTAAATTTAAATAGAGTAATTTTATCTATTAACAAAATAATAAAGATTTAATCCATCAATAGTCAATACATCAAAGGAATAGGAGGTGGAAAAATCTGAATTGACACAATATTGGTTGACTCTTTGACAATTTTTTTGAAGTAAACTAGACACTCACATTTTACAAGGGAAATGATACAGTGTGTTAGGGATTTGATTAATTAACTAAAGGTAAACTAATTTCTTGGTGCCTTTGTGAATGAAAAATGTGTGTTTTAACTAGTAGGATCCTGTGTACTGCCATTTCTTGTCTGTTAATTCTTTATTTTTTTGTGCTCTTATAGGAGCTTCAATTCCCAAAGGCAAAAGTAGTGAGGTGCTGCAGATGTAATTTGTCCATGAATTAGGTATGAATTCTCCTAAACTTTTGTATCTCCAAATCAATTGGCTCTTGTTTGTTGGGTCTAGTAACCAAATCTAGCCATCTTATTCTTGAGGCTACTTTCTTATTGGTCAGTTCCGTTTCTCTAAATTGATGGCTTCTTTTAAATTCTATTGGTGAATTTGTCACTGAAAAAATATGATGGATTTACTAAGGATGAGAGTTGAAAGTGAAAAGGTAAAATACGAGAGTAGCATTGAAAGGACACAAGCAGCTACTCTAAATGGGCTTAAGATGGGATTCTCATCAGTTTTTGAGTCTTTGACTGATTTTTCCAGAGCTTTATGAAGTTGTTTGCTGATCTTGTGACATTCTGTGAGAATTCAAATGGTGGCCATTGAGGAGATTAATTATCTGAATTTAGTATACGATGAAGTTACATGATCGAACGAATAACCTTAGAACTGTTGTAAGATTTTGATTGCCCTTTTATTCAGATATTGCATGTTACATATTTCAAATTTGAATGGAAGTATTTTGTGTTCAGATGAAAGGAAACATCTTAAAAACCATTCTAGTTAAACTGAGCAAATTATTATATTGATAAAAAGAAAGCATAATATTAAATGAAAGCTCATGTGAGTTTTGTTTTGATCAACTTGATTGATCATCAAAATCTGTACAACACTAAAGGGAAGGCAAAATCATTTTCAAAAGCTGGTCTTCAGAATAGGAGGGAAGGAAAGACGGAAAAGTAATTAAATAATAAATTGAGTAGCTTTAGAGAATTTTTGCAAGCATCATAAATGGACAGTTGATAGATGCTATGGCCTTGGATTATATGACACTGTCTTGAAACTGTTTTATGGGATTGGATTCTTTCTTAAGTTAAGAGGAGGACACACGATAGTACTGGTTCAATTCATTGTTTGACACTTTGGCTTTATAAACAGTAGTTGTAAATCCATTACTAGATTGGTTTGAGTATATTTAAACTTGGTTATATGATTATACTAACTTAAGGCAAATATTGATTTTCATTTCAGGTTCTATTGCATGCGTGTCTCAAAACATTCAAGGTTGTTGGATTCTAGAATGGTACACTAAAGCATTGACTAGAGCATTAACATAGAGCTAAACTTAATAAATTTCAGGTTAGAAAATGTCTTCTTGCTTATTGCTTGTGGACATTAATGTATCCTTTATCTATTATTCCTTTTCAGCTAAAGGTGTGCATGACCTGACTTGCAAGAGTGTGAAGGTAAGTTTATTTAATTTAATGACTAGTTATTATTATCTTGCAAATCTGCTAGGTTATGCAGTTTTTTTTTGTTCAGCTGGTTGCATTTGTGTTGCTTTATGTTGATTGAATAGGTATAATTTAGGAATTGCAAATGAACATTGATCTTATCCTATTTTTTTGTTTAGTTGGTTACATGTTCTTTTCTTCTGTTGGCTGCAATAATATTGTTATTAGCTGTAATTTATTTGGATTGGATTGGATTGGAATTAAATTGACCTGAAATTTGAATTTAAGGCTAACTTAGCAGCTTAGCGCATCCTTCTTGATGAATACAAGCTAACCTTGCTATTGATGATTACAATACTACTTAATATGATGTAGTATTATTTCATTTTATGGTTTTCTTTCATTTTACATTCAGATTTGTGACTGCACAAGGCTACTAGCTATTTTAGTGTCTTGCCTTGTGAGTTTGAGTAAAATTTTCGTTAGTCCAAGTTCTTGTTTTGCTCTTGGAGCTTGTTGTAAATTCAGGGCATTGTTAGGAGCCCGTTAGGACAGCCTCTTGACCATGGACATTGTCTTTGGACTAGCAGGTAGTAAGCATTTGACCATGGACAATGTTGGATAGAGCAGATGAAGCAAACTCTATGGATTTGTTTTTAACAAAAAATAAATAAATCTGTTCAATACTCTTTTGGCATATTGACATATATAAGATGTGATAATACGTATACAGTATTCGTCCAACAAACTAGCTATATGATATCTGTTGGTGTATATGCTCTTCATGTTTTAATGGTAATTCTTCCCCTAAAGACCATTGTTGTGATAAGATTAGTTGCTTGTTTAGAGTCCTTGTATGTTGATTGTCTATCTAGAAAAATATGGTCACCTTTTCTGATTATAACTGAATATCATGTGCTGAGCCTTGCATTTTTGTTTGGAATTGGTTATATGCACTTTATTCCCTTTGATGATCATATTATTAACCAAGGCCAAGGCATAATCTAGTCTATTTATGAAATATGGACCGGGGCTTGCTTAATAAACTAGGGTTGTTGTAGCTGTGTTAAGAAACAAATATAATGTCATGGAGAAAGGAAGGCCAGCTGCCAAACAAGGCCTTAAAGTTGTTAGTAAGGGGCAAAATGGGTAGCTGAATGTCAGAGAAGTAGGAGTCGGTTAGTGTTTCAGCATAAATAAGTGAATGTTTCCCCTTTAGGAATTATCCAGAAAATCATATAGAGAGGATCGGGCCTAGTGCCTTGGGCTCATTGGAGTTTCTCCTTTGAGATTGGCTCTTTGGGAACTAGTTTTCCATTGAGATTTATCTTGTGTTCTTAATATAATCAGTGAATTGTGTGTGTTTGAGTGTTTCCCAATTTCATACTCTATCAAATGGTGCTCTTGGTGAGTGGTTCAATAATGGGGATAGAGGAAAATTGGGAAGAGGCTTTGGCTTACCTCAGAAACTGGGTTGAGGAAGTGAGGGAGTCGGTTTTGTCATGGATTGCTGAGGGGGAAGAGAGATCAATGTTTCCAGGGAAGTATATGGAGAATGATTTAGGTTGGTTGAAGATATGCTTAGAAGAGGTGAGAGAAGAAATTATGGAGGATAAAGGGAGCCAACAGAAATTACGGTGGTTGTGTCGAGTGATTCATCTCAAGGAACGAGTGGAGATCTTGAACTCTGTGGTGGGAGATTATTTGAAGAAGCTTCAAGCGAAAAACGAGCTAGAGGTAGAAGGTGAAAGTTCCAGGGAATCGTCACCGATCGAATTTGCTCACGTCAAGGAGAATGGCGAGCATCTTTCGTTGGCAGCCAGATTCCCAATTGCAAGACCACCGGGAGAAAACGATTGTAAGGTTAATGATGGTTTCAACCCAGACATCGAACTAGAGCAAAGAGGTGAACTCCAACATATCGGACCACCACCATGGTTGAGACAGAGTAGAAATGATACTCTGAGCAAGACTAGTCTCGATGGGGAGGAAGCACTTCAGATCAAGATCGACAGTGAAGATGCTCTGATCAGCAACTGTACTCGCTGGGAGATGGATGAGAATACGGTCGAAAGAAAATCCGAAGAAGAAAAGTTGAAGGACGTTCGCTGGGAGATGGATGAGAATACGGTCGAAAGAAAATCCGAAGAAGAAAAGTTGAAGGACGTTGGCTATGGCGATTTGAGGCGGCGCAGGGAGGAACTCGCAGAGGAGTTTGAGAAGATTATGACGTTGGAAGCCCGTAAAGTGCAGTTAAACGATGCTGTTTGGATTTTAGGGTGGAGAGAGCATCAAAATTTTGAGCCAGTTTTTCTTCTAACGAAGGGAAAGATTGAGTTTGAATCCGCACCAGAAATAAAGTATCTCGGACCCCCGCCTTGGGCGAGACAAAGAAAGAATGAAAAGGAGGTGAATCAAGGGAATCGAGCTTCGCAGGTGTCATCCATGGCGGATGAAAAAATATTAGGGAATAAGGTAGGATCCGAGGTTGACGAAAAGTGGACGAGCGTGGCTAGTTCGATGGAAACGGGTTTGGGTTGGGAAAAGCAACCCGTATTAGTTCGAAGTTGGGAGGTTAGGGTTTCTGATATTGGGTTTGGGCTGGATCTGAAAGCTCACGGAACATTTACATGGCCCATTGCTTTTTTAAGTGGAATTAGAAAGTCATGTATTGGGCTTCCAATTGACCGTTTGGGCCCAACACCATGGCCTGGCTTCATTTTTAGAGAAGTAGCCTACGAGGGCACAAGTCTTCCACCTCCAGACTTTGCCTGTTTGCAGACTGAGAAATCGATCCCTTGGCCACCACCCCCGGAAATACCACCTCAACCACCAGACTTCACTACTAAACACTCGATAAAATTTATTCCAACGTTCTCTCTTTCTGCCCTCTACACTGCCTTAGGCGGTAAAGCGGATGCCGCTAGCGACGACCCCAGTGACCGTCGATTTAATCGGATCTCCTTGACGTACGTTTTCGAATTCATACACAGCCTTGAGGACAAGGCTGGTTTGAACGGGTTGGCAAGGGCACTTGTACTCGGGAAAGAAAGACATGCCGAGGACAAGAGCTTGGATCCACGACCACCCGCGGAACCTCCACCGAGTTCACCAGTCAACCTGGGGCTTATCGTGAAGAGACACGGAAAGCATAGGTTCAGGATTATAATTGGGGATAAATACTCTGGGACGGGTGACTACACAAGGCGGGTTAGTATTGAATTTATATGTATTGATCAGTGGGTATATGTGGTGGTTAGTAGACTCTGCAAATATGGTTATAAGCTGTTTGCTGGAGAGAATCATCATGATCGAATGCTTGCACTCTTCTGTCACTCTCCTCGTCCTCCTGAGTTGGCATATAAAGATAACAGAAGAATGTCCGATGTTCAAGTGCGTTGGCAGGAAAGGAAACCAGCTACCCATCTGAAAATCTTTTCTTACAGCAGCAGGGAGAGCTACAAGTCTCATTCTCTTAACTTGAATTGGAGTTGCAAACTATATCACCAAGAGAATGTCATACTGGGAAGTTGCAGGAGCAGGGGCCTTGCACAACTGGAGTTCAAGCAATTGCACCGCCGTAACAGTTGCAATCTGAGGCCTATCTGGATGCACAATCCATCTCATTCCAAGTCAATTAAAATGAATACAACCTTGAGGACAAGGTTGTTTGGAAGAAGGGTGACATTGTTAGGAAACAAATATAATGTCATGGAGAAAGGAAGGCCAGCTGCCAAACAAGGCCTTAAAGTTGTTAGTAAGGGGCAAAATGGGTAGCTGAATGTCAGAGAAGTAGGAGTCGGTTAGTGTTTCAGCATAAATAAGTGAATGTTTCCCCTTTAGGAATTATCCAGAAAATCATATAGAGAGGATCGGGCCTAGTGCCTTGGGCTCATTGGAGTTTCTCCTTTGAGATTGGCTCTTTGGGAACTAGTTTTCCATTGAGATTTATCTTGTGTTCTTAATATAATCAGTGAATTGTGTGTGTTTGAGTGTTTCCCAATTTCATACTCTATCAAGCTGACTGTTATCTTGATCTACCAGGGCTCTGTATTTGTTTTCTGCATATCTTTGGAGCATAGTTTATAGTATGAATATCACGATTCAAAACTCAGGCGATGATTGGTACACATAGGATTGCACTGCATTGCTAGTTTACTAAGTTGAAGATAGATTTGTCATGCATCAACTTTGCTATTGCTAATTTATGTGCTTCGGGGCTTTTTCAAATAAAATTTATAATATGTTATTTAAATATGATATATATATATATTATAATTTTTATACAAAAATAATATTACAAATAAAAAAATAGTCATACTTATTAATAGAAAATAGTATAAAAAATCAACTTGTTTATTGATAGAAAATTTAAAAAGTTGTGATACTTGTGAATGAAAAATTAATATAAGAAAATAAAAAGTTAATATAAAATTTTTAATTCAATATATGGTTCATACTAATTAAAGGTGTCATACATATAAATAGAAAGTAATAAAAAAATAATCAAAATTTTGGATAGAAATATAACAAAATCATTCTTATGGATAGAAATTATGCTATAAAAAACGTTTTTATATACTTAAGAATAGAAAGTTAATATTAAAAATAAAAAATCACATTAAAAATCCAATAAAAAATATGGTCCTTTTAATTGAATAAAGTGTCATATATATAGATAAGAAACTACACTAAGGTAAATTTTAAAAACATTTACGTGACTATATTTTTATGGATAGGCAGTTAATTGTCATATATAAAAACTATCATATGGATCAAAATAACATTAACATAAATTTTAAAAACATTACTTGACTAAATTATATAGCATGTATATAAAATTACATGTACAATATATATATGGATAGAGAAAATTATATGGATAGAAAACTGATGTGTACATAAAGTGGTATATATAGATAGAGTAATAGTATTATAATATAAAATATTCTTAGTGACTAAATTATGTATATAATTTATATAGAAAATTCATTATTAAAAATAAGGTGTGTGGGTTTCGACCAAAAAAAATAAGGTGTGTGGGATATAAAATCTTAAGGATAAATATTACAGCCATAATTAAATATTAGAGTATAATGAAATAATGAGTAGAGATAAAAATTTATCCAAGTACATATAAAATTGATAAAAAAAATTATTAAATAAGTTGAGAGTAATAAAATTGGAAATTCCATAAGTGGTTGAATCACATAATATATAATTGATTAAAAATATATTATTAAAAATAGATTGTTTGTAATATAAATTCATAATGACGAAACTGCCCAAAAGTACTTCAGGTTTAGAAGATATATATTGATTACGGATTTATGTGCTAACTTTGCTTAATTTTTTTTTTATGCAGCTGATTTGATAGATATTTGGGACATTTGCTACGCGTACATGATGGTCTATACTAGGTTGGGTTTGTTATATTTGCGAATTCAAAGAGCCATTTGGGGTATTGTAAGACTTTCTTTTTGAAGGGCTACTTTACCTACCATATAAGTGAACCCTTTTGTGTACGATATAGACAATTATGGTCTTGGTCGACTTATTAATTAGCAAACTAGTTGCTTTGTTATATGGGTAAGTAATTGCATGTATGTAGTACATTATATATAATGAATGCATGATCGATCATCGATCTCTTTTGGCTTATATATAGATATGTTTTTCATTTGATCATATGTAATATGGAGTATAGAATAAATCTTTGTTATTATTATTGCATTGTATAATAATATATTTTAAAATTAATTATTGTTTAATATTTAGAACAGGTCATAAAACTACTGCAAAATATTAATTGAATATTATATACATCCAAACAAACCGCTACAATAGGTTCTAATATATGTAAATTACACTTACACTAACCGCTACTATAGAGTACAAAAAATGTTGCAAGACCAACAAAACCACTACGATAGGATGAAATAATGCAATTGTAAATTGTCTGAAACCGCTACAAATAAGTAACAATAGCGATGTTTTTTTAGTTTTTTGTAGCGGTTTCTGTTTCTCCTAGAAACCGCTACAATAGGTACAAAAACGCTCCAAAAGACCTATTGCAGCGCTAGCAGATGGAGCGGTGACCAACCGCTGGTCTTTAGTAGCGGTTTAGGAGCTCTTAGCAACGCTTTCAACCGCTACTGTACATCGTTAATGTAGTAGTGTTTTGTGCTTCCGTCATTCGGCCTGAAAATGAATTGCCAAGCAAACTAGTGGGGAGGTCGTGGTTGTGAACTCCGCACACAACCGTTAGTGCCCACTTCCCGGTCTATTTACTTCTAACGCTAAGCAACTCGAATTTGCATTTCCTCTTTGTGTAAAGGGTTCGCACCTGAGGCGGTGTAACAGTAGGGATGAAATCACCCTTCTTCCCATGTCTATACATACCATGCCTATGACATGCTAGCCTGACCAAATTTTCATTTCACGTTTTTATAGGCAACGCCATATATCTTTCACGCCCAACTTGCGTAGCCCAGACTATCATTTCATCTCGACTATCCCACACCCCATCGTGATGAAAGTTAGCAGAAAAATCTCTCCCATTTACCTATTTATAAATTAAAATTACTTTCAGTTAAACTGCAAATACACACGGTATGTTTTTAACAATAACATATTTTTTACTATTATTTTTCATTCAACTCTACACTATCGAATAACAATAATATTATTTTTAAACGTATATAACCAGTACGAATATATAAGATTAATAATTTAATTTTTTTAATTTACAAATACAAATAAAGATACCTTCACATTTCTGAATATAAAACTATAAACTGCAATTTATATTTAAAAAACTTACCTCGACTATGTCGTTTTCTTCTTCATCAACATCTATTTCTCCTCCTCCTTCTTCTTTAAAAGATGATGACAACTCTTCATAAGATGGTGATGATTCCGCTTCATACGGTTCATCTGAAAAAGGTGATTCAGTCGATGAATTTTCTTCATATGATCTATTGGATGTCATTGTATTTTGTGAAAGTTGTGTTTCTTAACTCATAAACTTTTGTGATATATGAATATATATATAGGGCTTCTATGTTTGCTATCTAATCTATCTTATGATACAAAGATATAAATTAGAGTATGAAAATATTTTTTTTCCCAAATTTACGTCAACACCTAATTCCATGGCAGCGGTCCCGTGGCGCGCGGAGAATGTTGTAACCCTTACGCTTTATGAACCGTGACTCTTTATAAAGAGTGGCGCTTCGTGAAGCGCCTGCCCTAGGGTTCCCGCGGAGGATTCCCTTTGGGTCATACGCTTCATGAAGCGTATAAATCCATGTGCGCTGGGCGTTTTTTTCCTGTGCATAAGAAATCGGCCTATTTTAAATTAGACTTGATGATCCTACCTAATTTTGAAAATGGAGTCGTACGTTTTCTTGCTAAACCCTAATATTACTCAAATCTCAGGTCGATTATAGTAATGTTTGCAATCCATCGACCATGCATATACCACAATTACATACATGCTTATGTATTCTTACGAGGACTTTAACCAATGATTAATGGACCTTTAATTGCCACGAGATTAACAATATATTACTAAATGGCCAATGATACAATTATGCATCATACATATATACAATATACTGTATGCATTACATAATTCTACAACTGCACTGATCATTATCGATGAACTTACAAGTTTTGACAGTGAGAACATTACGTATAAATATTAATTGATCGAGTATTAAGTAGCCGACTCCTAAATTTATAGATAGATATTACAAATATATACTCCAGTAATTAAGAGACATAATAATAATGGAGGAACATGGATACAGGAACCAAGCAAAGTCCTTTTCTCCTCAGCTGATCAGCTGTGTCATCATCGCTAATTCGTTTTTCTACCCTAAAATCATTTCCTCCTGCCTGCATTAATATATATATATGAAACGTAAAATTAATTAACTAAGCATGATCAATTAATATCATTTTTATTAAATTGTGATTTTGTAATTCCCCTCATTAATTTACACCTAATTAAGAAGAAAAAGAAAACCAAGATAGTACTAAATTACTAATTACCTGAGAAGCGTCACCATTACTTCCATCATGTTGCTGCTTGTGCAAGTCTTGGAACAAATTGGGTTTCTGTCAATTAACAATACCAAATTAAATTAAATCAAGAATTAATTAATAAGGAACTATAAAAATTGTTTGTTGCATTCAGGCATATGTACATATCTCTATATACGATCGAATTCTCACCTGGAAAGTGCTGATTTTGTTCATTTTAGGAGTGTAATCAGGCGAACTAGCAGTATCCTCCAAATCATGATCGATGATGGTAAAATCTGTTTTTCTCCTTTTGGCGCCAATTCTTATCTCCTGGCACTGGGGAGGATGATCAGTACTTACAAGGGTAAGAGAGGCCAAAGAAGAGGTTTTGGAGCCGGTTTCGGTTTCGTTGTTACAAGGAGGCCAGTAGGAGGACTTGAACTCTTCAAGGTAACAACTCCAGCTGCTCTCTTCATCATCATGATCGGAAGAGGAATAATAATCAAGACCTTTGCTCATCATGTGGTTTGTGGAGATCATTGACTCCATCTAGCTTTTAGTGTGCAACTTTTTGGAGGAAGATCAGAAAAGGGTATATACAGTAGTTGATTTCAAAGGTTTAAGAGAGAGTACAGCAGCTATCAAAGAGCTGCTCTATATATAGCAACTAAAATGGATCAAGGAGATTAGCCATGGGGGTGAAAATGAAATTATTGTCAAAAAAATTTAATTAAATATTTAGAAATGATCGTCTAGAATCCTGCAAGTATGACCCACTAAAAGTTTAGGAATCTTAATTTTTCAGTGGAAATCTCATAAAATAAACCATTCTTTATTTAACCAAAAAAAATGTTCTTTAGTTTAGAGTGTTTCTAAAAATAATTACTTTTATTTTATTTTATTCAAAAAATTATTCTTTATTTTAGAGTATTTGTTAGAAAAAAATATTTCTTTTATAGATTAGGGATCCATTAACCTGAAGCATTTGTAAGAAATTCATTTCTATTTCACTTTTTAAAATGTCGGGTTGATCATGACTCATGAGTGCTTATTTTATCACTATCAAGTATCAACTCTCTTTCAATTCCTAACAAAAACAAACTTGACCCCACTAGGCATCCAAAGAGATCCTCATGAGCCAACTCTTTATCTCTCTCGAGCATCAATAATAATCAAACACCGTAATTACCGGAGCTTGTCAATTTAGTACAGCAATATTTTAACCTAGGAGAAATTATATATTTCAACTCTAATTTAATACTCCCTTTGTTTAATTCTACTTGTCTTTTTACGCTTTTTTAACATGTATTAAGAAACTCATTGAAAATATAAAAATGTCATTGAAAATCCAAAATTTTCTAAATGTAATAACCAATAGGTAAAGAAAGAAAAGTCAATACAAACACTTTCCAACATAGTAATTAAATAAAAATTCTAAAAGGGCAATTTTTGAGGATGGAAAGGCAAGTAAAACTAAACAGAGAGATACGATATGTGGCAGTTCAATGAAACGAAATAGAAATACGAGGTATTTTTTATTAAAAAAAAGTAAAATGAGGGGTAATTTCTTACAAACGCTCTGAGATAAGAGGTAATTTTTTTATAAAAAAAAGTAAAATAATAGATGCATTTTACAAATGCCCCAAAATAAGGATATTTTTTTGTATTTTACCCTTTAAAAAATTGTTTATTTTGTTGGTTAAGCAATTTGGATTTCCGTCAATTTGTGTAATTTCCTAGTAGTGGTAGATGATCATGTTTGTGACTGTTAAGCCCGAGTTCGAATCATCCTTCTTCAAATGTAATGTTATAACGATTTTTCTAACCTATTCTCTTAGGGCATGCATGAGATAAGAATACCGAATCATCATAACTATAACCTAAAGCAGAGGTTAAAAAATTATTAAACGACACATGTCACTTTTAGATTGGACCACATCACTCTTTTTTTTAAAATAATCTTTTATTTTTTGGATATGATAAATTCTATTTATGTTTTTAAAATATACGATAGAAAATCCTATTATTACACAATCTTTTATTTTTGGATATGATAGATAGGAAGATCATTAGGATATTTTTTTTCTACTATCATACAAATTTTAGAATACATATTTTATTTTTAGATAGAATCGGTTTTTAACTAAGATATATTAATTGATTATTTTTAATTGTTTATATTTATATGTTAAATAAAACAATCATTATATTGAATTTTGTACATATCTTTACATATATTAATTTTTATTTATTATTTTTTAAACTTATATAAGGCACGGAAATACATACTAGTATGAAAACTAAACCCTAAGAAGAAAAATATAAACCTTTAGAAAATAATTTTAAAATTTTAAATAATTAAAGTACATTTCAATATTTCTAAATAAAAGCTCTTTATGTCATATTGTCATAGGTTAGAAAAGTCGATGTTATAAAAACTTTCTATGAAAAAGTTATTCTAACTTTAATAACGATCGTATTGTTCTTGTTATCACGTACATTGTGGACTAAAAATGATGAGATCAAACTTTTTAAGGAAAGGTGATCAACAAGGATAACAACAATAGCTTGAACTCAACCCATAATTTTGAGAAAACGCTTGTTTAAGTGACTTTTTTATATAAATTTAAAGAAATTCGGATAATATATTGAAATAAATTAGTCCATGAAAAGCAGTGGTTTTACGAAATAATCATATTAATAATATCCAATCCAAACATGAATTGGTCTGTATTGTGAAAGGCCACACAAAGACTTTGGACTTTGGACTTTAGACTTTAGAAGTGGTCTATAATTCTTTTTTCATTGAGAAACTTCAATTCTCTCCACCAATATAATATTCTTTGTAAGAATTATCACACCTGACCTGAGCTATAATATATCTTTACTAGTGGGTTGGCCCGTGCTTTGCACGGGTCTTTTTCAATTTTTATATTTATCAATTTATTTATTTTACGCTATTTTAGTGAAATTATTATGATAATTTTATAATACGGTTAATTTTATGATACAATGGATGATGTACACAATTGCTTGATGAGAAATAAGAGCTTGAAAAAGTTTTGATGTAATATATAAACAAAATAAAATAGCTTTAGCAAACCTATTATAGAACTGTTTATTTTAAAAAACTATTTTTTATTTTATGTGAAGTATTTTATTACACCCGAGTTGTTGGTATTTGTTTTTTTTTTTAAAATTTTGGTGGCTCGGGCTTTTCAAAATTAAAAGATTATGAGATTGGTCTCATACTTTCATTTGCATTAGGTAATGGGATGATGAATATGAAAGGGTAGATAATGCACAATCAATTATATCAATTTATTGCTCTACATTTCATTTTGTTCGAATTTGTCTTCAAACTATAACTTAGAGAGGTGAAAATCGTTCATATTTACCCAAGTGAATTGTAGAAAAGTGTGACTTTATAAAGTCTAAGAGGACAAATCACATTCAATGCCATAAATTTTCAATATTTCATATTAAATATCAAATGTCGTAATTTTACATAGATATGATATGTCAAAATATATAGAACGGTGATATTCATTATAAACAAACTATTTTTGTACAAATACTTATTTCTAAAAATATTCAATTTGATTTTAGGCTTGAATTATTTTAGATGATTTTTCATTTAAATTTTCAAAGCTAGTTTTTTTTATACTCTTCAAATGAATTTTTTCCCCACTTCGAGTATTAGAGTTGTAAATTTGTATGAGAAGAAAAATATAAAATGATATAGTAGCTATTCAAACCTTATCCGTTTTCTTTTACTTTACCTACAATCACCATAGATATGGACTATTGTGAAATAACAACTCAATATGATAATTATTTAACAACAAAATTTAGAACTCACATGTATTATCTAACTATTATCATATTGTTTAAAAATACATTCTTAAAGATCTTTAGTATCTCACCATATTCCTTGCAATTCTTGAGTTCAATGCTTCATATGTGGGAATTTCTATTATGGTCACTTTCGCACCCAACCCGAACATATATGCTTTCTTCTTGAAGGTGTTCTCCTTGAAAGATTGAAGTGGTGATCATTTTGTTGACAATATATCCTATAATAATAGTATAACGTTTGTATAAAAACATATAAATTGATTGATGTTCTCTAAGATTACTTACTTTGCAGGAGAATAAACATCATTGAACACTTGGACATCATATGGCATATTTCTCTATAGCACATGTAATTAAAAGATATCAAAAATGTTAATACAAATAAAAATATTTTTGGGAAAACTAATGAGACAAACCAACAATTTCTTCTTTCTTCCATACCCCTGAACCATTAGAGCAAGTTCTATTTATATTGAGTATTATTGTGCAATTAATACTTCGGTTATAATTTAGCAATTAAATGCATTAAATTTGTGAGCATTTTGTCAAATTTAGACCTTATAAAATACTCCCTCCTATTCATAATATTTGGGGTTTTTAACTTAAAATCTCTATTCACAATATTTGGCTATTTTTAATTAATTAATGCTAAATCATTCTAAAAATAACATAAATTCATTTATTTTGTTCTAGTTTCAATAAAATTCTTACTATAATTGCATTGAAAATATACATTAAATCATTAAAGTCTAAAATAATAAATTTTAATATTTCTATTTTAAGCTAATCTTAAAAAGTGTGAAAAGTGACAAAACCCCAACTATTGAGAATCGGAGGGAGTATTAACACAATCATATCGATTTAGACCATTATTTATTAAATTCTTAAATAGAAAATGTATAAAGATAAGGGACCTTTAGATAACCAAATTAATGGCACAAATTGACCTCAAGCTATTTAAATTTTGTACAATCTTAATGAAGAGGATAACTGTTACATTTGTTTTAAATTTTGGCAAATTTTTAGCTATTTGTTTGATTAAAAAATCCAAATTGTAACAATTAGTATATTTAAGACTTAACATACATTAAGACATTAACTGTGTCAAAAAATTTCAATTGCAATGAAAAATTTTCTTGTGTACATTACATGGTGTGTACCAAAGAGTTACAAAATATTTGTAAATAATTTTGTATGCTCTTTTAATTATAGTGTATGCTTAATTAGGGAATAAGTTAAATTTTTTAATTATGTGTAACATCTTATGGTGGAAATTCAAAAGGTTATGTATAGGTTACAAAACTAAAATGACCAAATTTAAGTGTGATAATGTAATATACTATTAATTTTTTACCCATTGGTATAAATTAGCGATTGCAATTCAAGAGTCTCGTATAGGTTACAAATTTAGTATCATTAATTCAACCAAAAAATATGCAATATCATTTCAAAACCGTTTATATTGATCAATTTAATTAAATGTCATTCATCAATTATGGTGAAATTTATCACATATAAGCTAGATAATATCATTTTAAGTTTTGTTTTCCATTTAATTTGTTTTGAGTGACTCTAGCTTTACTATCATTTTTGGAATATTACTTGCAACTCTTTTAGTATGTTTTGTACATTATATTACTTGTGAAGTTGTGCTAGCTAGATCCAAAGTCGTAACATGTACATTTTTATCATATTTTATTTTTTAAAATAAGTTAAAAATACCTTATATGTTTATAAAAGGTAGTTTGGAGTAGACTTTTCAATTATTTTCTCATGCACATGCTTTGTAATTAAATTTATTGTAATTTCTAATTATAGTGTCATAGGATTCCTTATATGAGGATTAAAATTAGCATTAATCTCATCATTTAAATGCTTAATCCATTCTAATTATGGTGCCATAGGATTCCTTATATGAGGACTAAAATTGGAATTAATCTCATCATTTAAATGCTTAACCCATTTAATCACAATTTAAACATAAATGTTATGTAAACTAATTGTGGGATTTGCATATTTTTTATATATTTGTTATCACAAAACACAAAACTTTATTCATTTAATTTCAAAAATAGCCACAATCTATGGGAATCGGAAAAACAAAAATCAAAAAGAGTAGGTAATATATGCTTAAAATGGAATTGAAGCTATAATTAAGCTATAAAAATATTTAAAATAAATTAGTTTTTTTTCAATGATTATGTTTATTTTTTATGTGTTTTTAATTATTTTAGAAGACTTCTCGACTTCGTTATCATTCAATCATTATAAGATAAAAGAAATATTATTGGTTTTATAAGATGAGTTTTTTTAATAATTTTTAAAATTCATGGGGATTTACAAATGTATCGAATTTGGCTTTCTATTATTATAAGTATTATCATATAAAAATTTGTCATAAAAGGAGAGTTAATTTATTTATTTTTAAGTAAAAAGGAGAGTTAAAATGAAACATAATCAAAACCATTTAGAATATAAAAAATCCATTTAGAATAATTTTGGTAAAATTCCTTATTAATTGAATGAGCATTTATTATCAAAAAACTTAATGTTGAAATCATAAAATATCTTATTAATATGTAAATGTATAGTTGCAATGACATTATAAAAAAACTTTATTATTAGTATGAGCATTAATTACCAAGTTATTTAAGTTTATAGTATTATAGATATTTGTTGTAACAACTAGCTATAGTATAAAATATCAGACTTATAATGTCAGAAAAGTGCTAAAAAAACACTAAGGGGTAATTAAATTTTGTTCCCTACAACCAGACCATATAATTGAATCGTGTAGTTCCCTATTCTGCAACTATTTTTTTTTAATTGAGCACTTGTTTTCCATAATATTGTTTTCAATAAGCTCTATATTCATAATTGAATATTAAAATTTCCGAAACTTACATCTTCAAATAGTATAAGCAAGCCCATGCCTATTTTACTGATCCAATTTATCAAAAATTAAGTAAAAATGCAGCATAATATATATTAGTGTCATAGAGACAATAAACATGCATATCCCTAAATTGATGTGGATGGAGTTCAAACGCAAGACATTCGACATTGAATTAAGTACTCAATTCAACTGAATGAAATATATATTTGCGGGCATGCATGATCTCCTGAACTTTTTACAATCATGAGAAATATTATAAATTTTGCAATTAATGAGCATTTTTAAGTTGATCGATCAAGGATGAATATAAACAAGACAAGGACCGATCATAATTAGGAAGCATGTATTATTGACTTTTACCAGAATTCATACACGACTTAAAATAATTGGGTGCAAACAAGACAAGGATGACCTCAAATTGTTCTAAAACTAAAGAAATGGTTCATTTTGATGATTGGTTGGTGGTAAGATATTCTTTCTAGATGTGTGATTTTTTTGATGTATGTATTTTCCCTATAGTGTTCTTCAAATATTAATTTTTAATGCTTGCATTGAAATTAAGACTTTTGTGGTTCAAAGCAAGAAGACATGCATGATGTAGAAGGCTCTACTCGAATATGAAAATCACGTTTATTAATTAATTCATTAATTAGTACATGATTATCCTTGATTTGATGCCTAAATCAAGAGGAAAATCAATTTGTACACTTCAAATACTAAAATAGAATCTGTGTAATGTTGATGTTTTCAATTTAAAATAGAATCTTCCATATTGGTTCAATTAATTGTATCTTGGTATAGTCAACAATATGCCAATCGAATAATCGATCGTGACAATTTAATCTGTTGATGCTTTTATCTTTTCCACATGAAAAACAAGATGCTAAATAAAATTACTTTATGCATAGGCATTCAGCCATATCGTTGTCCCGCAAGATTGTGTGGGGTGCAATAATATAAACGAAGATGCATACCATCTTCTACTAAAATGCCAACTTACAATCATAACCCTAAAAATCATCAACTCAAACCTAGTTCGTATCATCAAACAAATTAACCCCGCAAGTAATAAGCCTCTCTAGTTCTTCGAAGAACTTCGATCTAGGATCTCCAAGAATGATTTGGAATGGCTTTCTTACTCCTGGTGGTGCATCTGGTACTTCAGGAACAAAAAAACATTCAATCTTGACGACGACCAAACCCAATGTAGCCCAAACAGTATTTGCATATTCATTCGCAAACAAATGGACGATTGGAAAAATGCGAACAACACAATCCGGAATTGCCCCACCATCGGGATCAAGAACCACAGTAAAAGGAAAAGGGCGAAAGCCAAATGGGTAAATCCCACAAAATCAACTTAATTAAACTCAACTTTGATGATGCAGTTAACAATGACAGTGTCTCTTGTGTCAGTTTCATCCTTCATGACCTCCTGGGCGCACCAGTTTGTTTGGACGGTGGACTGCTTGGCCATCATACTGTTTTGATGATTGAAGTTGTTGCACTTCGTTTGGGGATTCTTGAGGCCATCCGACATGGCGTTCCCCACATCCAGATTGAAGGTGACTGGAGCTGTCCATGAGAGATTGAGCTTGTTCGAACGGATATTCAGAGTCTGCTAGGCCACTTTCAAAATTGGAGTATTTCTCACGTCTTCCGAAAAGCCAATTTTGTTGTGATCTACATCGCTCGATCGTTTCGACATGTTTCCTCCCTCCTGATTGCCTCCGATCCGATTTTTAGGGACTTCATCCGCAAGGATGTTCTAGGACAGCTTTCCTCTTTTTAGAGTGGAGCTCCCTAATTCTTTTCCTTATAAAAAAACAAAGGCATTCATCCATTAGATGTAAATCTTCCATTTACCACCATTGGTGTTCTATTTCCGTACTCTACTTCAATTTGCAATATCAAATTAATATTAATAAAATTAAAAATATGTATTTATATTGTAAATAACTATATGCAAGTGTGTAAATTTTTTTCTTAAAAATTATATTATAAAATTTTTAAATTAAAAAGATGATTTTGGTAAAAACTATATAATACTTTTTAAGCTAAAATTTTTTACATGTATAAAATTGTTTCAAATATAAAATAATTTTTAATATTAATTTAATATTTTTATAATTAAGTGGACACTAATGATACATACATCTAAGGTGGAATAGAGAATTTGTCAACATATTACACTACCAATGTAACAAGATAAACTTTCTTCCTTAATTAAATGTTTACATTCTTTCATCCTTTCACAAGAAAATGCGGCAAAGCTATATACTTAGAGTAACTTCAAGAGTTTCTCTATTATGTATTGAAATTTATATTTTTAGAGAATGTTAGACTTTTTAAGTCTAACAAATTCTTTATTCTATTCTTTAAAATTAATATGAATTGAGGGGTGAAAATGAATTGATTTCCCTATATTTAGTAAACTCTCCAAATAAATTTAGGGAATGACTTAAATATGAATGTTATACATGTAAACATGCAATTGGTTATAGTAAATTTTTTAATATTTTAAAAAACATTATATATATATAAAATAATAAATAATAAATGTTAGGTTTTTTAAATAAAGGAAATTGTTGGAGTTAAAGTAATTTTTTTAAAAAATTTGACATTTGATTTCTCATTTTGAAGAAAATTATAGAAAAATTATTGGACATACATCTTATATAGTTATATCATCTCAATTACGAACAAATCAATTTACGTTGAATTTTTCAATTGACAAAATTTGTGGCCACCTCATTAAAGCTATAATGGCCATAATCATCTTATGATCCATGAGAATTAATAACTTTGGATCATTAATAACTTCCGCTGGTTCACCCATATGCCTAGCACTATGTCGATCAGAAATAGGTCTCTTTCATATTTTGATAATAAAAAAAAAAGTTAACTTATTATGATTAAGTATCAGATTAACAATTTTTTACAAGCCTTTTTTTTTGGTCGAGTGTTTTACTAGCATTTTGTATTCACTGGCTTCTTTCATTTCTTTGGATGAGGATGACATTCTAACAAATGGAAGATTTAGTCTGAATTATTTTAATTCTAGTAGGTAATGATGATTATCCTTTCATTATAATAATATATGTATGTCAACCTGCTTTTATTAAATATGTCGTCTTATCTGTTTGGCATATATCAAGTCTCTATATAAATGACCTCACATACATACGTTACTTCTGGCACTACTTTAAGTCGTATGGAATAACTTGTAACAGGCCTGCTATGTATTTTATTCCTACTCAAATTCCATATATAATAATGCTAGAAAGGTACAACTTTTCCATAGAAAAATAAGAGCAATAGATTTTTATTGCGGGAAGTGAAAAGGAAACTTATATTTTTTTGGTGAAGATGAAAAGGAAATACGTACTTTTTGTTGTATTGAGAGTTTTCTATATAGAAGTATATATTAGAATAAATTAATTAGTATATAATTTCTCGAGTTATTCTACCTATTGTTATAAGATTTTGCATGTTGAGTCCCACATACAAATGTGAGAAATCAATAGATAGCTAAAGGAAAAAATGGAGTCAATCTATGGTATACCTTCGACAAGTTGTAAGCAATAAATATTTGTACAAGTATAATCTATGTAGAAAATTAGTTTTCTCAAGAAGCATTGGGTGATAAACTGATAATGATGGTGGTGCAGACACGGTTCCGGTACCGGAACCGAAACCGATCTTGGGCCGGTTCACCGGTTTTGGTCCGGTTTTAAGGCCGATTCCAATTCCAATTCTGAATCCAAAAATATTAAAAAAAACTTAGTTGGAAAACAAGAAGGAAAGAGGGTCGCGGTCGCGGTTCTATTGAAAAACTGCGATCGCGATTCAATGTACTAAGAAGACACATATGAAGAGTTGTATAAATAAAGGGGTTGAACTTAAAATTAAGTTACCTATGTATCCTCTCGGGGTAGAGAAATCAAAGCACACGAATTCTCTTACCTTTCTATATGAAACCTCGTTTGCTTACCATCTATGTCGATCCATCGGAGCCGGTAGAAGAGCTTTGGGGTCGTCCGAGTCAAAAGTTTTCTTCGAATTTTATTGACGAATTTCCGCCATCTTCCAATCACACGCGCACACTTGGGCTTTCAAGACCTTGGTTTTTAAGTTCGATCACTTTGCATCTAAGACGTGTCCTCCTTCGCTAAATGTTTGCTCCACTGATACAGTTGAGGTGGGAACAACAAGCACTTGAGTCGCGACTTTACAAAGGTTGGGAACGTCTTCTTGTGAGACTTCCACCAAGCTAAAATATCAAATTCTTCGTCAACAAACTCAAAGTGGGTTGTTAGATATGTCTCAAACTCTGCATTTGAGCTCAAATGTCTCAGTCTCTTGGTAAAGCTGTAAAATACTAGCTAGCCCCCCCCTCCCCTGCTTTTTACCAAGGTGACTCGAGCTCGAAGAGGATGAAGATTGTGAAGGTAATGGAAACTTGATAAAAAAAATGATGCGATCCAGCCCCGACCCGAGGCAGTTTCCATTATTGTCATTGCCTGTTTTAAAATATAATATTACTATATTAATTTTTTTTTGGACTTGGACGTGTGACTTGGGCTTGCATGCCATGTCTAGCTCACTAGGTCTTTAGAAGCTCCTAGATTTTCTAGTTAAACCCAACTCTTGTAACTCTTATATTTACTCTTAATTTGAATCAAAGTTTGAGTTTGAGTAGATAGTTCTTTCCCCCTTTGATTTTGGGTGTCACCCTTGTTTAATCCTCTCATTCCCTTCCTCCCACCGACGCTACAACATTATCCACTCGATCTGCCATCCTTCGACTCGCCAATGAGTCTCGTGCCAACAAGGGTCGGCCCAGCAACAAGGGCAGCCTGGGCGATGGTCCAGGGCCCAAGCTGGATTGGGGGCCAATTAAATTTACATATATGTAGTAATAGTATTAATTATTAATAAGAGAAATAATATCAAATCAAATAGAGATTAATTTGTTGGATTAGAAAAATGGCCCAATAATATTTAAAATAAAGCCCATATGATCTTGGCGATTAAGGGAGGTTGTTTAATTAATGGTCAAGAAGATTAAAAAAATTAAAATTACTTATTTCAATTGTAATGTATTGTACGTGAATTAGCATATGAATTAGAATATGTACGTGAAGAGTTAAGGGGGTGTTTGGTATAAATTTGGGTATGGGAATGAGATAATGTATCGGGTTGAATAGGTATGGGGTTCGAAACCCATACTTAATATCCGGTGTTTGGTATATTTTTGGGAATGAAATTTAGGGTTTTTTAAATGTCAATCTATATCAAAACTATACCGCCACTATTTTGTCTTCTTTCTTCAACTCATCTCTGTACTTCCGCTCTTTAATTCTTATTCCCCTCTACTTCATTGAAATTTACACAATAACTTTAGATTTAGTTTCCTCACTGCACGTATAACATACTTACTCCACAAATTAGGTTGATCCCCCACTTTGCTCACTAATTAATTTACCTATTCACGAGAGATGAACGAACGAGAGATAAACGTTTGGGAATGAAATTTCCTCACTGCACGTATAATTAATTTGCCTATTCTTTATAATAAATTAACGAGAGATGAACGTTTTTATGTTTGAAATAACGAGAGAGAAAACTGAAAAGGGATTTGATTTTGTGAAGTTAAAATTTAGATGGAGAAAAAAGAATGAGTTTTTAATTTAAAATATGGTATGAGATTCATACCCATCAAAAGTGAGAGGTATGAGAACCCCATACTTTGAAGGTTTGGGGTATCGGTTTGAAACCCAAAACACTCACAAACAAACAGTAGGTATCGGGTTTTCATTCCCCAACCCGATACCCGATTCCCCATCCCAAATTTATACCAAACGCCCCCTAAATGGTTTGATGGGGCATCATTTTAATTGTGCATACAATATATGGGGATTGTTTAAATTAATTATTTTTTTAGTTCAGATTTTTAATTTGTCTTAGCTATATACAATTATTGTATTAATCGTATACTTGAAGAAGAGTTTCAATTTAGACTTAAATATTATAAGAAGAAAATTAACTTGACAAATTTATCGAATTACAAAATATAAGCTCTTAAGAATTTTGATGGATTAGGGATGTGTTATGTTACTCAGTTCGATATTTAAGAGATTAAAATTAGATTAATAAACATGATAATCTGCCTAATATAACTTATATTCAAAATTTGTTGATGAAAAATTAACCCTATTGTGGATTAGAAATTTCTATTAATATTGACAGTTTTTAAGTCTGTACATATTAGGGCCTATAATTTATTTTCGCCCAGGGGCCTCTTAAATGTTAGGACCGGGCCTGGTGCCAACGCATCCAATCGGGTTCGTCTCCTTGCACATCCGGCACCGGTCTTCTGAGGTGTAGATACTTGCTTCTGCAACTTTGGATTCCAACGAGTCAACCTCTCATCTTGTAATTCAACAAGGCATCCGCCTAGGGTTCCACGAGAGGGTTCGAAGACTAGATCCAGCAAAAACAAGGCATTTCGATCACTTCTCGTGGACGGATCGCACCGTATGCTTACTTTAATATGAGCATGTGCTAGTGTGAAATTGGCGGCTTTTTTGTCAAGAAAAAATATATGCTTGATAGTTTGAGAAACCAAGACAAGCTCAATAGTCAGGGAGACCGACATGATCATGAGAAAACAAAGAAAAAAAACAAAAAAAAAGCAACATCCAACTCAAAAGAGAAACAAACAAACGAACATGGAAGCTTTGAAGACTCGGGATGGGGTGAAATTGCCCACTTTGATCTTCAAGGTTTTTGCTGCTTTAGAATAATTGAATAATTGATCTTATTTTCAAAATTACTTAGTTTACAAATGTATTGGCATTGCTTGTTGAGAGGAAAAAGGTTCATGATTATCATGTTCAGAAGTTAATCAATCAACTAAAACCCACCTACCTAAACTACATCATCATTGCAACATAGTAGAGCTAGAAGGGCATAATAGAACAATCCAAATTTGAAACTTTAATCCAACCAAGTTTATGGATAAGAGTAAAGCAGATATTTTACCTACCTCAACTATCACCTGAAAATAGTTTTTTCCAGTAGGCAGAATGAGGCATCATATGCAAAGAAACAAGTGAAAATGGTGTTTGTATTCAACTGAACTGAAACTAAGATAATTTATAGTGAGTATGAGAAACAATGTTTATCATGTCATACACAAATACTAGCATCACATTGTTTGGAAGCATGAGAAAATCAGGCACAATTACAACAACAATTTTTTAAGATTTGTGCTTTTGGATCTTGTTTTCAAGCTCATCCCTTTTTGCTCCCACAACCCTATCAACTTCCTTGCCTTGCTTTATCAACACATATGTTGGCATTGCCTGCACCCCAAACTCTTGCGCCACATCCTACCATAGTGAAGCAAGAAGCAACAATTGTGACTAATTATAATTCAATGTGTAAAATGGAGAGAGATCACGATAATATAAATTTTTATCATTAGTTCTACTAGGTCAGTTACTTATGTTTAATCATACATGACTTCAGCAGTGGCAACAAACTGAACAGGCCTAAATACAAATTTAACTTGGCTATATATTCATATGTGCACACTGCAATGTAGGGCAAGCTAAAATGAAAAATGTAGGAAAGATTTTCAATGTAAACATCGCTTCAATCTTAAATTCATATGACATCGTATGCACGTGGTATTTAATTGTCTTTTAATCAGCAAGGTTCTCTTAATTCAAACAAAACTGCTTTAGTTAATTCTTTCTTTTTCCTTCCCTCTTTTATCATTATCCTGAACCATTCAAAAAGATATGTAAATCTAGATTCCTTTTGTACTTCATAATGGTTTCAAAAGAAGATGGAACCCCAAAAATATGCAAATGGCTCAAAGTATAGTTCAAACCTAGCTCTTTATAAATCAAGATAATGATGTGACTAACTTCAAATTGCACCTAAAATCATACTCTATGAATGCAGATAAGAATGTCGATCTATATCAATTGCAATTTAAGGGCTTTCATTCTTGGCATCTTAAATAGTCTTTCTTTCATGCTCTAAAATTTGTTATCCAAACAATAGAAATAGCCTAATTTTGCCTTCTGATCATCCTTCACAGATCACAATAACACAGTTATGCATCCATCTCACCAAGCTTGTTGTTCAATCTAATTAAAACTAGTTTCATCCACCTTCTAGGGGGATTACAGAAACCCTAACAACATAAGCAATCCCAAATACAAGTCAAAATTCGTCAAAGCTAGCAAATTTCAGATCAAACAAAGCACCAAAACGAATTAACAAAAGAGAAAGAGGCACTAACAGGCAACTCATCGACATCAATTTTGGCAAATTCGACTTCAGTGAACTTGGAAGACATGGCGCCAACCACTGGCTCCATCATTTTACACGGTCCACACCAAGACGCCGCGAAATCTACCACCATCTGTGAACACAATCAAACCAGAAAAAACACACACAATTGAGACGAATCGATCTTTTTTGTTGAACGAACAAGTCAATTGAATAAGCAGATTCTGAGACAGAGAGAAAGAGAGAGTGTGTTAGGTACAAGCTGGTTGGAGTCTTTGACGGAGTTGAAGTGGAGTTGCCAGCGATTGGCGGAGTGGTAGGCCACCACACGCGACGGCTCCGACGAGGCATCCTCGGCGCGGCGCCGCCGAACAAGGACGATAAAATTGACCCCGTCTCTCTTTTCTCTACTAATTCAATCTTTTGAAAATCCTCCTTTTCGCATGCCCGTCGCGAAACAAGAGCGCTTGTTATTCGTTTCTTAGAGTGACGTTGAGTACGCGACACGATACGACGCCGTTTTAATAGCTAATTCTCTTGCCTTTGACTCGTGTAGCGTTAAAACGCGGGAGCTTTTCAATATTGGTAGACAAGGAAGGAATTTGTCCTTCAGAACGGGCCGGCTGAGCATTAGTCCTTTCAGAATGAAAACATAGAAAGATTATTGGATTCTTTTTTTCTCTTAAGGTTTTTTAACACTCCTCATTCCTCAATGCACGGATAATAATTTGTTATTATAAAATACTATTCTTTTTTATTTAATTAGAATTTTAAATATGTTCTATGAGATTTATTTTTTTCAATATTATATTTTAGATTATAACAGGTTGCATTTGTACAATAATCTACCTAAGTGATGTGAGCCCCACCAGGACGGCTAGCCAAGACGAGGAGGACATGTCCGTGCGCTCCGATGGACCGATCACACGAGCCAGGACTCGGGCCATAACCCGAGCCACTTCGTCCATCATCGCGCGCACCGTCGCAAGCCATGGCGCAACCACTGGCGCGCCCCTCTCCACGTGCCTCGTCACCATCAGCGCGCCGAGTCTCCAGCTCGACGCCTCGCACCGCAGCGCCGAGAACCCCATTCTCGGCACCGTACCAGTCGCGAGCGCCGAGCCACATGCCACGTCGGGCCACCCCGGCGTGGGAACTTGAGGTTCCAGCGCGCCTCGGCCTCGACACTCGAGATCCGAGTGCGCGCCAGCCTCGGCACCGCCGACGCCGTGCCGCGCGCTTGACAGCGTCGCGACACGCCCTTGGCGCGCCACAGCCTTGTCACGGCCTTGTCGCGAAACTCGCGACTAGGCCACCGTGACTTATATTTATTTATTTCCATTTTTAGAACTATTTCCATTCCGACATCTTGCTACTTATGTTTTTACTATTTTTATGCATTTTGGGCTTGGGCCAAGTGGTTGGGCCGCATGCTTGCTTACCCCTTCACTTCCCCACGCCGCCTAGGGTTTCGAGACTAGGGCGCGCCTCCTTCTCCTATAAAAGGAGCACGCCCCTCATTGTTTTCTTTACGCTTGATTGAATTATACCGTTACTCTATCGAGATTGCTCCAGATTTCTCTAAGGCGTCACCCAAATTCTCTTCTCATCCCATATTCCTCAGTTCTCCCTCAAAAGAGAACACCTTCTCATCCTTTCAATTCTCTTCTCATCAAAGTCAAGTCGTTCAACAACTCAAAACCTATCCAAATCCGCAAGAGAAGACCATTTACGAGTCCAAGATCGATTCTCTATTGAATCTCCCAACGGGGTTCACATCAACTGGCATCAGAGCCCCGGATTGCGTAAGTCTTTCTCTCGCTTTTACTCGTTTTTTGCACAAATTTTTTTTTCTACCACCATTTTCATTAGCTTCCACCATATCTACCATCATTCACCTAGTTTCCATTGTTATTTGCTTCGAAAAAATCAGAAAAATCCACAAAAAAAATTGCCAAACCCGCCGATTTGCACATTAAGTTGGTTCATTGCATCGAGTTTTCGAATTTGCTTGCATCTTAACTTGCTTTGTTCGAACTGATTTGTGTGTGTGTGTCGTGTGAATTGGTTGCTTGGTGCGAGATTTGGTCAGATTTGGCCTTATCTCAAATCTTCTTAGTTGTTGCAAGTATCTTGGGAAATATATCCCATATCTTTTGTTAGTTGCCAAAAATTAAAAAAAAATATTGGATAAGGAAAGCCAAAATAAGGCAATCTTATCCTTTCATAAATTAAAAAAAAAAAAATTGTGGGGACACACAAGCCAAAATAAGGCAAGTGTTCCCATAAGGCAATCGACTATCTCTCTCTCCTATCCCACAAAATATTCTCTTGATTTGATTTGCAACTAATTGATTGATAGCATATCTTATTGATTGATTGCATATCTTCTTGTTTCTATCTTGGTTGCTTCAATCTCGCCTCCTTCCCTAAAGGCCGAGATCTCATATCTTCTTCTTTCCTCTCTCGTGCCAAGGCTTCCCTAAAGCCGACGCCACATCATCTCTTCTTCTTACTTGCTTGTTTGTGCTTGCTTGTTCTTACTCTCTTTGTTCCATACTTGTGCATGTCGAGATCCTAGCCTCCCATACCCTTCGAGTACTTTTCGTGCAAACTAAGAGTACTTGCGTGGTGAGTCTTACAATATCTCGGCGTTTCTATTGCTTGTTGTTTGAGAATTTTTTAACCCCTTTCTTTCATGTCTATGGTCGAGATTGGAGACGGTAGTATGGAAGAGGATGAGCTTTCAAACCAACAAGGTCTCTCAAATCAACCACCGAACCCACCGTCGGCGCCAACGAGCCTTCTCGGCGCGCCGAATGCATCGGCGCAAGGACTCGCACCCGCTGCGGGTCTCGTTGCGCTTGAGGCGCGCTTTGCCAACCTCGAAGGCTTGATGACGAGGTTTCTCAACCAGCAATCGGCGCCACCGGCCGTGACCATTCATACGCAGCACGCGAACCCGAGCGTAACGCCACACGGCGTCTCGGTTCCGCGGGCTTCGGCACAAGAGAAAGGCAAAGGCCCTTTGGTGGAATCGACTAACCCGAATGGGATCCAACGCTTGGAATCCATGAAGGAAAGCCGACCCACTAATCAGGCTCAACAGGTGGACGACGTTGTTGACGTTCATTCCGATGAGGAGTATGACTCCGAGGAGTGGCGACGTCAACAATCAAAAAAGAAGAAAAAGGCGGTCACCCCGACGCCTAGAAAAAAGAAATCCAAAGGCCGAGATGACTTCGATGTCGATGACTATCGAGGCCATCAAAGCCCCACAACTCCATATTCGGAATCTGAGGACTCTATGACGGAGTACGAGGAGGATTCCGAGGAGGATTTTGACCACCCTCCGGTCCATGATTCGGAGGAGTGGATAGATCGGGATCGGGATTGGATTCCGAGACCAAGTTGCCCGTGAACCGCGCGGAATATGATCGGTTCGAGGGCCGTGACAACCGCGATCGGCCTCGGCGCAATAGGGATCGGCGTCGCCAAGACCGAAACCGGGAGCACCAGCGGCGCCCTCGGCGCGACGAGGACGACGATCCCAGCGAAGGCAGCGACGGGTCCAGCCGAGGCCCCCGACGCCGACGCACTCCCCTTCCGCGTGCCAACCGGCGCGCCGCAAATGAACCTCCGGCGCATGTATCACGCCGCGACGTAAAGGTAAAATTTGATGATTTTTTCGGTAATTACAACCCTGATGAGTTTATTTCTTGGTTACAGGGTACCGAGCACGTGCTCAAGCATTGCCATTATGAGGAGTACGAGAAGGTTGAGGTGGTAACCCTTCATTTCAGGGGTGCCGCTCGGATGTGGTGGAACCGATTCGAATCGGATCGGGCCCAAAAGGGTAGAGCCCCCATAACCGAATGGCATCAACTTGTATTCATTATGAAGAGGAAGTTCATCCCAGCCGACTACAAGGAAAAAGTGCGGATCTTGATTCAAGATGCTCGACAAGGTTCCCGGACTTCGGAGGAGTTCTTTGCATACCTTGAAGATTTATTCTTCAAGGCCGACATTAGTGCTTCCCCGGGGGCATTGAGGTCTCGTTTCGTGGCGGGACTCCACCAATGGATCCGAGATAGGTTGGTTGTCTTGCCAATCAAAGACTTGGGACGTTTGATACACACGGCCATGGAGCTCCACACGCAATTCAAAAGGCCGAAGACGTCCACATTTACAAGGTATAATTCTTCCCCTAGTCCATCCACTTTAGGTACCAACCGGTTTGTTCCTCCTTCTTTGTCTAAATCTAAGGTAGGTACCCAAACGACGGACTCCAAGGGCGCTTTGGTGGGACAAAACCGTGACAAGGCAGCCCCTCCCCCACAAAGGACTTGAGACATCGAGTGCTATTTATGTGGTGGCCGAGGGCACTTGAAATGCGATTGCCCCAACACGAAGCGAGTGCTATTCTCGGCTCAATCCGCAGCATACGAGAGTGTGGAAGAGGATGAGTCCGAGGAGGACGACGCCGCGTGATAGCATGCATTTAGACATAGTTTAGGACATGTTTACTTTCATGTTTTGAGTCTTTTTAGCTTAGTTTTGAGTTAGTTTTATGTTTGTTTCGTTTGTTTTCTTTGTTCGGTATCTACTCTTCTGTTGTGTGGATTTCAGGCTATTCTGGATGGAGATTCAAGAATTTCAAGGATCAAAGCTACGAGGAGTTTTTCATGGAGCCTAAGTGATGAAGGACGGAGCTTACAAGTGGTTTCTCGGGGGCCAAGACGGAGCAAGAGCGGAAAAATGGAGAAAAGCCAGCCCAGCGAGTACGCGACCAAGTACGTGGCCGGGTTCAAGACCGGGTTCTCCAAAAGAACCACCGAATTTATGCAGTAACTTACCCGACTGGGTTCTTGCCCGGGTACGTGACCGGGTAGTTCCCCGTGTCGGGATTTGGGCCGACTTTGCAATTTATTTTGTATTTTAAAACACTATAACCCTAGTTTTTATGGGGAGGACGGATTATTGTTTCTAGTCTCTCTAGATAGAACCCTAGTTGGAGATTATTGGAGATTTTTCTAGATCTATTGGATTGGAGTTTGAATCGATTTGAAGACAATTTGGTATGTTGTTCATTAAATTTGATTTGCTTTCCTCCCTTCTCATGTCTAGCTAATTCTCTTATTCTGAGATTGGGTGAACCCAATGATGAAGTAGGTAGATCTAAGTTGTGATGTTTGGTTGAATGGAAATTTGATTGTAGTTTGATTTAATCCTAGGTTGCTTTATGCCCTATTTGCTTTGCATATAGGATTCTTGTTATAATTTGAGACCGACAGGAGATAATCGTAACAGGATATTGATTTGATAAGTACCAAAAACGGTTCTGAATGAGATCCCTAGGTATTAAACTAGAGAGTTATTTATGCGACAACAACTTAATTTCTCTTGTGTGAATTTCAACTATCGTAGTAGTTCTAGGGTTGAATAATTCAAGCGGAACGCGACAGCGAATGCTAGGTTATTTGTCTCTAGTCTCTAAAGAGCTTAAAGGGTCTAAAACTAATTAACCTTACGCGACAGCGATTGTTAGTTGAGTCTAGGCACATTCACATATTTTCTGAAAAGGGGTTTGTGTTGGTTTAGATAGTGAGTTTCTTCAAACGACATTCAAGTTGAAATCCAAATAAACATCATTTAAAATATACTGAAACATTATTGTGGGGATCCTAATCTTGGAAGTTTTTCTCCACTAATATTCCTTTGTTATTCTTAATTACTCGTTAGCATTTACATTCAATCATAAACTCTTTTCTTACGTATTTGGCTTGATCTACTAGTTTTAACATCAATTAATACTAAAAAGTTCCCTGAGTTCGACACCTTGATTACTACAACCGAACCGTACACTTGCGGTGTAGGAAATTAGCCTATCACCGCGCCAATCGAAGACGGTGCATATTGTGCACCTTCGGACATCGACGCCGGCGTCGACAAGTTATTGCTCGTGACGCGCCGAGCGCTTAGCATGAGGGAGGCCGTGCCCACCGATCAACGGGAAAACATTTTCCGTACTAGGTGTTTGGTACAAAATGTCTCCCTAAGTGTGATTATAGATTCGGGATCATGCGGAAATTTCTTATCAAGGAAAGTGGTCGATCATTTCAAGTTGCCACAAACGGATCATCCGCGGCCGTACAAGCTTGCATGGATCTCCAACGATGGCGACCATTGGATCAAAAAACAGGTTAATCTTTCCTTTTCCATTGGTTTATATTCCGATTCTATTCTTTTTGATTTCACTGACATGGACGCCACCCATCTTCTTCTTGGTCGTCCATGGCAATTTGACCGTCACGTGATTTACGATGGCCGGTTGAACACATACATGTTCAATTACCATGGTAAACACGTGACCATCTTACCTATGTCTCCGAGTGAAGCGTTACAGGATGAAGCCGAGAGGCAACAAGCAAACGCTCGGGACAAGTCCACGGCCGCGCCTACGCCGAATGCAAGCCCGAACGGCGCTTCTGGCCAAGGACCAAATTCTGTCGGCGTTCCTGGCTCCAATACCCACAATTCTGGATTTCATGATGATTTGACCCAGAAACGCCGAGCAAAGTTGAAGACCGAGCCCCGGACGCCGTTGTCGTCCTCGGCTGCGCGTCGCGACGCGCCACCGCCCGTGCCCAACGGCGCTGGCTCGAACCAGAGCCTTTCCAGCGGCGCGCCTCGGTCAGCATCCCTGTCCAGGAAATGGTGGCCAGCAGGTTGGTGCCCACGGAGCATCTCGGGTGCGCGACGACGCCGAGCCACCTCTTCTCGGCTCGGTGCAAGAATGGCTATTTCTATGCCGTCGGCGCGATGTGGTCAAACACATCGAGGGGAGTACTACTTGCTTTCTTTTGTGTCCATTGCTTAATATTTCCATAGATTCGACACATGTATTACCCCCTTCTATTTCTGACTTGCTGCAGGAGTATTCGGATATTATGCCTGCCGAGCTCCCCGACGGGTTGCCACCTATTCGGGGGATCGAGCATCGCATAGACCTCATTCCCGGCGCTTCATTGCCAAACCGGGCTGCGTATAGGGCGTTACCTAAGGAGACTCAAGAGCTTCCACGCCAAGTCCAATCTCTTTTGGACAAAGGCTATGTTCGAGAGTCCCTTAGCCCGTGTGTGGTTCCGGTTATTTTGGTGCCGAAGAAGGATGGCTCGTGGAGGATGTGTGTGGATTGTCGTGCCATCAACCAGATTACCATCAAGTACCGTCACCCGATTCCCCGCTTGGACAACATGTTGGACGAATTGCATGGAGCCGTGTTGTTTTCAAAGATTGATTTGAGGAGCGGCTACCATCAAATTCGGATGCAAGAAGGGGACGAGTGGAAGACGGCTTTTAAGACCAAACATGGTCTTTACGAGTGGTTGGTGATGCCCTTCGGCCTCACTAACACTCCCTCTACATTTATGTTTCTTATGAACTTTGTTTTGCGTAAATTTTTGGGACTTTTCGTCGTCGTGTATTTTGACGACATTTTGGTTTATAGTAGGACTTTAGACGATCACGCGGGGCACCTTAGGCAGGTGTTAGATTGCCTCCGCGAACACTTTATATGTAAATTTGGACAAGTGTGTGTTTGGCTCGGATACGACGAATTTTCTTGGCTTCGTCGTATCCAAGGATGGCCTACGAGTGGATTCTGACAAAATCCGGGCCATTCGTGAGTGGCCAACCCCAACGACCCTGACAATGGTTCGTTCTTTTTTGGGGCTAGCTGGATTCTATAGGCGATTCGTCAAGGACTTTAGTTCTATCGTCGGGCCACTCCATTCTTTGACCAAGAAGGCCGCCACAATAAAGTGGATGCCGCATCACGAGGCCGCCTTCGAGGCCTTGAAAGATGCTTTATGCCGAGCCCCGGTCCTGCAATTGCCGGACTTTACAAAGCGCTTCGAGATTGAGTGCGACGCTTCCGACTATGGTATTGGCGGCGTACTCCTTCAAGAACAAAGGCCTATCGCTTACTTTAGCGAAAAGCTAGCTGGGGCTACACTCAATTATCCGACCTATGATAAAGAGCTTTACGCTCTTATTCGGGTCCTAAAGACGTGGAAACATTATCTATGGCCAAGCGAGTTTGTAATTCATACGGATCACGCGGCCTTGGCTTATCTTAAAAGCCAAACGACTCTGAATAGGCGCCACGCACGTTGGGTTGAGTTTATGGAGACGTTCCCTTACGTCATTGCTCATAAGAAAGGAAAAGAGAACGTCGACGACGACGCTCTCTCTCGAAGGTACATTTTACTCACCCAATTGCATTAAAAAATGCTCGGTTTTGCTATGATCAAGGAGTTGTACGCCTCAGATCTGTACTTCTCCTCAATCATAAAAGAACTTGAGCATTCGCGGATCCATGAGTCCTTCTTCTTGGACAATGGTTTTCTTTACCGCGCTGGGAAGCTTTGCATTCCGGCCTCTTCGGTGAGACATCTATTGCTCCAAGAGGCTCATGATGGCCGAGGCCACTTTGGCATAGCCAAAACCTTGGCAGCACTTCGTGAACATTTCTTTTGGCCTCATATGGCTCGGGATGTTAACAAGTATTGTCAAAGTTTTGTGTCGTGTCATACTGCCAAGTCTCGGTCCCAACCGCATGGACTTTACACGCCACTTCCAATTCCGGACGCCCCGTGGGAAGATCTTTCGATGGATTTTATTACGGGCCTTCCGACGTTGAGGAATGGAAAGGACTCAATATTTGTAGTCGTAGACCGGTTTTCCAAAATGGCCCACTTTATTGCATGTAAGGGGACAAACAACGCGGTGGAAATCGCTAATTTGTTCTTCGAACATGTGGTGAAGTTACATGGTATTCCTAGAACTATTGTTAGTGATAGGGATACCAAATTCTGCAGCCACTTTTGGAGAACACTTTGGGGGAAGTTAGGGACACGACTCCTGTTTTCCACAGCTTATCACCCCCAGACCGATGGTCAGACTGAGGTGACCAATCGGACCTTGGGCACTCTTCTTCGGACGATGCTCAAGGCAAACCCACGTCGGTGGGAGGACTTACTTTGCCATGTTGAGTTTGCATATAACAGGTCCTTTCACTCTGCGACGAAGATGACACCTTTCGAGGTGGTCTACGGGCGTAATCCTCACACGCCTATGGATTTGGTGCCTTTTCCCTACAAGCCCGAGGAGCATGTCGACGCGGCCAACCGCGCCGACCACATCCGACGCTTACATGAGCGCACCAAGGCACAGCTGTTGCGCCGCGCGGATCAATACGCGGCCCAACGCAACAAGGGGCGCCGCGCTTTGATCTTCGAGCCCGGAGATTTAGTGTGGCTCCATCTTCAGAAAGACCGTTTTCCCGCTGCTAGGAAGACAAAGCTTCACCCACGAGGGGACGGTCCCTTCAAGGTCCTCCGGCGCATCAACAACAACGCTTATATACTCGACCTCCCGGGTAAATACAACGTTTCCGCCTCCTTTAATGTCTCCTTATGTGGATTCCGAGTATCATGACGAGGAAACGGGGACGTTTCCCACCCGAGGGGGGGAGGGTGATGTGAGCCCCACCAGGACGGCTAGCCAAGACGAGGAGGACATGTCCGTGCGCTCCGATGGACCGATCACACGAGCCAGGACTCGGGCCATAACCCGAGCCACTTCGTCCATCATCGCGCGCGCCGTCGCAAGCCATGGCGCAACCACTGGCGCGCCCCTCTCCACGTGCCTCGTCACCATCGGCGCGCCGAGTCTCCAGCCCGACGCCTCGCACCGCAGCGCCGAGAACCCCATTCTCGGCACCGTACCAGTCGCGAGCGCCGAGCCACATGCCACGCCGGGCCACCCCGGCGTGGGCAAGTTCCAGCGCGCCTCGGCCTCGACACTCGAGATCCGAGTGCGCCCCAGCCTCGGCACCGCCGACGCCGTGCCGCGCGCTTGACAGCGTCGCGACACGCCCTTGGCGCGCCACAGCCTTGTCACGGCCTTGTCGCGACACTCGCGACTAGGCCACCGTGACTTATATTTATTTCTTTCCATTTTTAGAACTATTTCCATTCCGACATCTTGCTACTTATGTTTTTACTATTTTTATGCATTTTGGGCTTGGGCCAAGTGGTTGGGCCGCATGCTTGCTTACCCCTTCACTTCCCCACGCCGCTTAGGGTTTCGAGACTAGGGCGCGCCTCCTTCTCCTATAAAAGGAGCACGCCCCTCATTGTTTTCTTTACGCTTGATTGAATAATACCGTTACTCTGTCGAGATTGCTCCAGAACGATTTCTCTAAGGCGTCACCCAAATTCTCTTCTCATCCCATATTCCTCAGTTCTCCCTCAAAAGAGAGCACCTTCTCATTCTTTCAATTCTCTTCTCATCAAAGTCTAGTCGTTCAACGACTCAAAACCTATCCAAATCCGCAAGAGAATACCATTTACGAGTCCAAGATCGATCCTCTCGTGAATCTCCCAACGGGGTTCACATCACTAAGTAATTAATTTTACAATGAGATTTCTTTATTTTTAAAGAAAATTTAATTTTTTCGACCAAAAAAAAGACAATTTAGTTTTCAACGGAAAGATAAAAAGACACGATTTCCTTATAATTCTCTCAATGTGAAACTCAATATTAACAGTTATATGACCCCGTTTTATTAAAATTAATGGAAACGTAAACGGAATAAAAATGAATGTAGCCCATTTTAGTGTCATGATACATTGACAAAAAAAATCAACTTGTTTCACACAAGCTCTTATCCATTGTAAAAAAAGGACTTGCTCCACCTTAATCCTCCATCAAGAAGGTGTGTAACAAAATGGTGGAATGGCTTCCTTTTATCTTACTTTTACAATGTAAAAGTTGTTGGATGATTTTTTATATAAATGTATTATCACACTAAAAATGATCTAAATTCACTTCTTTTCTGTTTGCGTTTACGTTTCCACATGTCACCACAAACCAAACGAGCCTAAATTTATTCTTGAGAATGATACAATGTAAAAGTTGTTCGATGATTTTTTATATAAATATATTATGACATTAAAATGATCTAAATTCTTTTCTTTTCCGTTTACGTTTCCACATCTCACCATAAACGTATTTGAACATAAGATCTTTCAACCGAATGTGTTTAAGCATGAAGCAATTACCAAACTTTAGTTTTTTTTTTTTTTGTTCCAAAAGACTAAACTTTAGTTTAGGCTACGCCAATTGCATTGCTAAATAATGTAGTGTATCGATGAGTAGAGATAGCCCTATTTTTATCCTCTATAACATTTGTTCAAAAGACTGATTAGTTTTACGTTTATTTTTCAAATACCCATATAGCAAATCTTTACATTCTACTCCTATATAATATACCCCTACCCAATCTAAGTTACAATTGCTTAATAAGAAACCCTTTTACAAAAAATTGTGAACTCAAAACCAACAAGGTTCCACATCCTTTTCTTCAAACCCTGAAAGATTTTTATTCAAAACACCTTTGGCCCGTTTAGTACCAACGGCTAAGGACGTTGGGTAACAATGTCATAAAAGGTATCAGTATGACTCGTATAGTCGTATCCCTACCTAATACCGATGATACCAAACACATGTATTGGATTCATTGATGTCGATGCTGATATCAGTTTGATACCAAACGGGGCCCTTAACTACAACACAACACATTTTCAGACCTGTGCATATAGTAAAAAAAGGCCTATATATAGCATCAGGCATCAGCCAATAGATAAAACTGAGAATTATCAAGAATGGATCAACTAGTGCTTATCTTGGGAAGTTCATACAAATGGAGCAGGAGTTCCAAGCTTCTTATTGACAATAGCCATTGCCAGATACCGTGTTCCCATTCCAATGGGCGCCTGGTCATCGGGCCCTTCCCAGAATGGAGCCTCTCCATCACCCACCAGACGCCAATATCCCGTTCTCAGTGACTCCGCCTGTTCGTCTGTGCAGTTCTGCAATAGAGCTTCTGCTCTGAAGTTTATCCCGAGAGACCCGAGAAACTGGGACTGAGTAATGGGCCCGTGGACTAACACTTCTCCTGTGCAATGACAAATTGCCAAAGTCATTTCTAAATCATATCACTTTCATAAGGGACAACAAGAACAGCAACATTGAGCCAGTGTAATTCCACCACAGCGGAATTTGGGGGGCCAAGATGGGACACTCCTAACCTGAAACAGGGGGTGCGCCCGAACGACCCAAGGGAACCACAAAAACAACATTGATAAGACTATTAAGGAATTCTAAAACACTGCAAACTTCTTCTCAAATTTAGAAACTATCAAGTAGCCACCTCATTGCTAACAAATGAATAAAGAGAATTCGCATCGAAAGAGTCCAGTTTAACATTTCACAATAGCAAACCTCATAACTCACTAATAAATCATTACCTAAGACTAAAATGACAACATTTCCTAACAAGAGTTGAGGGCTAAAATGACGATCTTTTCTAGGTTAAGAGTCAATAATAAGGACATGGAGTGTGTTAGTTTCAATGCCATAGATATTGCAACCTTTGATTATTATAAGGACTTGTATTATTAATGGAGAACATTTGAAGTTGGAGTATATGTTCAAATATTGCAGTCTAGGATTAGGTTGAGACTACTTTTCTCCCTTCCCACAATGCATTATTGCATTAGCAATCATTTGGATATTGAGCCACGCAGAACAGAAGTTTGCAAAACACACAACAAAAAAGAGCCATGAGTGCATAGCTTCTCTCAATGATGCACTTTTAACAATTAACATATGTATAACATTATCACAATAGAAATATGTACTATACTTCTGTTTATTGATTACTAATTTATGAAGCAAGGCTCAAGTTTTCTTTAGCATAGCTGCTTACATGACAATTCCCCCACATTTAGGGCTAGTGGCAAGAAAAATAAACAAGGAATGATAAAAGCAATATAAGAAGGCACCTGAAGCCTCTTCCGCAGAGTGACGGATTGCTGGGAAGTCAACATAAGCACTGAGATCAGCAGACCCTGGATCATCGAGAATATCCACAAATTTATGCTTTCTGATTGCCTGGATCATCAAGAATCATACATGAACATAGTAAGCAAAGAAAGAATGAACAAGAAGGAATAAATGTATCTATTTCAGCATGCAAACATCTTTTAAGCTTTTCCAATAAACAAGTAACTGAGCTCCAATATAATGTGTAGACTCAACAAGAAGCGTCCAAGTTAAAAATTGTTGAAGTTTACGAGCATTTATCAGTAGCTAATACTTATATTTGATGATTCTTAAGCTTGAACTCCACAAGCTTACAGAAGAACAATACAATACTGAAGTATTCTAAAATAGCTTCACCTGAAGGCTGTCTGAAATTATTCCATTAATCCCATAATCCATTATGAGAGCTCCCCCACCATCAGAACTAATTCTTTGTGCAATGGATTCAGTCAGTTCCATAGCATTTGGGCAAACTTCAACCCGATCCAGTTTAGACATTTCTTCTTTCTCCGCCCATTTCAAGCGCCGCCTCAGAAAAAGATTTGCCGGAGTAGGATTTGGTGAGAGAACAAATCGAAATCTAAACAACATATAGAGAAGGACATCATCTATCCAAAATCCAATCCCGGAAAGCACTACACGAAAGACATGATGCTTGAAAGTCCTTACTTTGAATCTTCAGTGACATCAACCATCTTCTCACACCAGCCACGAGATGTCTTCTGTAGATGATCATTAAAAACCAGAATCAATACAAAACATTCAAGAGTGGATTGCCAAGACAATTTAATATACAACAAACATTACTGGAACAAATTTCAAAGATAAAACTTCTACCAACAAAACAGTACATGCAATTTTTAAATCAGGATGAGAACACTTTCCATTTTTTTGTGTGTGTTTTGGTAAGGACAATAAGAACTTCAAATGGCCAAAAAATACACACTAAAAATAATTGTGAGCAGATTTCATGTAAATGGTTGTTTATAAAATAGATATAAGGCAAGTAGACAACTGATTCATTCAATTATGATTAACATAAAGTTCCACCCTAGAAGTAAACAAAAATATATAAACTTCTTCAAGTGTACAAGAAACAATAAACACAAACCTGAAACTGATGAACGGGTAGAGCATCATAAAACTCATGGGCAATTATAATTGATGGTCCTAAAGAAAGGAAAAAAGAAGAGGAAGTCATAAGTGAACATAAGGCTTATATTATGTATATTCACATTATAAATCAACACTAAATTTTAAGAAATCTGGAAACAAATATTTGATGAATTCTCCACAACAAATCCAGATGCTAGAAGGATATATCTGTTTTATGGGGAAAAAAAGTATGTCATATTATAAATGAAACTTTATAGTTTGGACTTGAGAACTGCCCATATCAAGATATTTATAGGCTACATAATGACTCCCTTAGGATATCAGTGTTAATGCTTTCTTAAAGATATCACATCTTTCTCTTCCTCACTTCATTTAACAAAATAGGGGGAGCAAGTAAACAGGTCCAATTAGTATTAACTGTAGAACTATGGCCATTGCATTTAGCACCTATGACAGATAACATAATTCAAATATAAATTTTGTAAACCCAAACCAAAGCACAGAATAAGTTCCAACCTATCATAACGCATCCAAACAAATTGACAATAAATTTCCTGTTCAATTTCAATTTATAACTAAGGACTTGTCAATTGCCATTGTTGCACTTGCCAAAGATTATAAAAACAAAAGAGGAAATTAACTACAGATCGTAACCTTTACAGCTCCATTTGTCACAAATGGCTCGGATGTGAGAGAAATATCAGTATGTACAGAGATGTAAGAAAAGACCATCAATCTAAAATTGCACAATTACACAAACTAGCAAACATTAGTTCTAGCTCGAGCACTAGCATGGGAAGTGGGTGGAAAATCACATAATGAAAAAAGTAAGTGCATACATTAATGCAATGAAGTTCAAATGAGCAAATAAATGCACATAAATTAAATCGGACTGCTAGCATTTTGCACAAGGATGAGATGGAAAATATCGCGTTAGACTATGCTTCCTAAGTTCCAAATCTGGAAAAAAATAAAAATAAATAAAACAGCAAGTTCTGAACTTACTTCCAGCTGGAACCTGATCTAGCGTAGCATGCCATGACACATGATTTCCGGCTAACGTACTAATGGTTTTCTTTTGATCATGTCCAGAGCCATTATCTTCATCCACGCATTTCAATGTAGAATGTTGGAGCTTCTGCAAAGCAGGACTGCATTCGACAAAATGTATGGATAGCGAGTTTGTGAAGTTTTTGAACTTTGACGTACCCTGAGAGAAAATTGCTATGTATTAATTTACAAGTGCAAACACTGAAGAGAACCGTTACCATTTTCAGAATTCTCACATCCAATGTGACAGTGTATAAACTCGAATCTAACAACAAAAAACAGAATCTTCTTACACGTAAGAGATCAGCCATGAGAGTGCCTCGGCCAGGGCCAAGCTCAACTAGGTTAACATCATTAGGTTGCCCCATCATCTCCCAGAGACACACAGCCCAAACACCAATCATCTAACAACAAAATGCAAGAAGGCAACTTAGAGCATAAAAGTAACAAACAGCACTAGAATTATCACAACCAAGGTCCAGCTAGTTACCTCCCCAAACATCTGGCTAACTTCAGGAGACGTTATAAAATCACCTCCTGCTCCAAAAACATCGCGATTCATGTAGAACCCAGCATTAGGATTTGTCAGAACTTCCTCCATATACTCTGCCACCGAGATAGGACCACCTCGAAACTGCCATAGCCACAGACCGTTAATCAAACAACCTAAAAAAACTAAAAAAGGGAGAAAAGAATCACCAGAATAATTTCTCCTACGCATTTCAACAAACACATTGTAGGCATCAATAAATAAATCTGAAATTGAACAAAAAAAGATAACATTTAAACTATTGAGTACTTTAATTATGCTCTTGAGATGCTTCACGAGCTCGGAATCCTGGGTGGTTTCATGGGAGTGATCTGCAATTTCAAAATCCAATCTTCTGTAAGCAAAAACGTGTGCTTTAAGTTTTCAAATATGTTAAAGCAACAGAAAGTAATAAAAATAGATGTAGAGACATCACCAGGAGGATGGTAGAGGCCAGAGCGGTCAATGGAGATGGTAGTTCCGAGCGATTGCTCTGGAACGGCATTATTGATTGGATTGTCATTATCTGTTTGTTGGACGGAAGCACCAGTGGAGTTTTCGGAGGAAGAAGAAGGAGCCGTGGAAAATCGGAGAACGCCGGCGGGTGATGGGAGGGCGCGATCGGCGAAGAGGGAGCTAGAAGCAACGAGCTTTAGAGCTCTTCTCAACATCTTCAGTTTTAGAGTTGCAGTGTACAGAACTACAGAAGGAAGTCCTCCTGGACCCTGGTGATGTCTCTACAACTATTAAATTTAGTTTGCACTTTGCAGTACCAAAATATTGCAGTATAAAATTCCAAAAATATCCTCCTGTTAATAAAACTTGTAAAAAAACATCGACCTTGAAGAAGTGTTACCGACGAGTGACAACCAGAGGCGGAGCGAATCCTTCAGTTCAGCAGCCGTTCAGGCCTTCACGAGTTCACGGAATCACCGCCAATCCTCCATCGGCCCTCTGCCGGACCGCTCCTCCTTGGCTCCCCGGTCGGCTGCCCCTTCCGTTCCGGTTCCCCTCTAGCCTCTTAAATCTTAATCTGTAATATTATTTTCAATTTGTTTAATTTCGATTTTAAATTGAAAAATTGCAACTTTAGGGTTTGTTTAAATTCGTGAATTATATTTGTAATTTTATATTCAGTTTTTTTTGAGCACCAAAACAACTTTTCATTCAGATAGAAATGGCATCAGCTAATAACAAAGATTCCAATTCAAGAGGACACAAGATACACCATAAAAACAGTAGAAAAGGGGTGGGCACGGTCGGTTAACCGGACATCGGTTAACCGGACATCGGTTAACCAGAAATTCAGTTATTAAATTCCAATAATCATAACCGTACCGTAATTATCGGTTAACCGTTAACGGTTAACCGTGAAATTCGATACGGTTTAATGGTTAACCGACTTGTGTTAAAATTATTTTTTTAATTAAAATTTTGATTTTTAATAAAAAAATTACCTTATTTTTCAATAAAATAAATTTAAAATTCAAATTAAAAGCAAAATATAAATAAATATCTAATTTAAAACAAAGCATTCATATGTATATTACATATGGATGAGTTGACAAAAGATACAAGTTGTACAGTCTTACCATCATGTACATGTGAATCACAGGGGAAGCACCAAAGATTGTAAAGAAGGAAACTTGAACCTATAAAATAGAAGGATCACTTTAATTACGTTTTGCCATAATTTTTTGTTGAATTGAAACAAGGTGACAATTAACTCCCTCTCTGACTTCTCATTCCCCAGTCTCTATCTCATCACAACAAAACCGTAAGCTGTGTTCTCAGTTCTGTATTCATTAAATGAAATGGTAAAATTATAATAGGTAGTTCATTGTTCATTAAAATATATTTATTTTTAACTAAAACTAATTACATATATAATTCTCTTTCTAAAAATATATAATATATAGTAAAATATTATCGGTTAATCGGTTAACCGACCGTGAAAATATTGATAATCGTATCAACCGTTGAACCGTTAAAAGTATCGGTTGGTTAACCGTAACCGGTTAAATTATTTTTTCGATTCGGTTAACCGTAAAAAGTGATCGGTTTATCGGTTACTCGGTTCGATTTTTCGGTTACGGTTTTTTTTGCCCAGCCCTAAGAAACAGGGTGGAGATTTGCTATCCAGTGAGCCACCATATTTGATGCACGCTTGGAGAATTCCAATTTGCATTCAGTGAAACTGCTACATAGCTTCAGAATGTGCTGCATAACACGGTGGAGATCTCCTCTGCCTTTTGCTTTTCTTTTCAACTTGGATATCAGTGATAGTGAGTTAGATTCAAACACAAAATGGATCAGTTGATTAATGCCGCATTGTACAGCCCATAGAAGTGCTTCTGCCTCCACCAACTCCACATCCTCAAAAGGTTGAACCTGTTTTGCTCCGTAAAAACAGACCTTCCCTGCATCATCTCGAGCGACAAAACCAATAGAACAACCTTTCACCAAAGAAACAGCTGCATCACAGTTGATCTTCACGAAGCCTTGTGCCGGCTTGATCTACTTTGGCTGCTCTAAAGCACTCCCTGAACGGTTAGATTTCTGCACAGCAAAGTGCACTTTGCATTCATCTGCTATTGCTCGAGCCTTCTGAATCACATCCTTTATATCCGACACCATGCCTTCGAAAATACATTTGTTTCTAGCATGCCAAATGCTCCAACAGATTAGGGCCCAGAACTCCACCTCCGATTGGCTTGCATTTTGGCATATCTGGTCTAGGAAAGCATAAACATTATCAACTCTTAGACCCCAATATCTGAGGCAAGGTAGTCTCTTCCAAATCTTTTGGGCTTCAAGACATCTAAACAAACCAGCTCAACGCCCCCACAGAAATCGCAAACATCACTGTCAACAATATGTCGTCGTTTGAGATTTGACTTATGTGGAAGAATGTCTCTCACAGCTCTCCAAACGAATGACCGTACTCTAGGGAGCGTCTTGATCTGCCAGAGCCTCTTCCAAGGGCTTTGAGTGTTCAAAATCCTAGTCAAAGTCGTCCCACTCTCGCTTTCGATCTCCGGAAGTAGCAGCATGTGGTAGGCCGTTCGAACAGTAAAAAGACCATCTTTTCCAAAGAACCAAACTAGCTCATCTTGGGCGGAAGGATCAACAATTCTGATTTTACAGATCAGCTCAGCGTCTCAAGCGTCAAAATTGTCTCTTATTAATTGAGTCTTCCACAAGCCCGTCGTCCAGTCAATCAAATCCGCAACTCTCCAGTCCTGTTGTATGGCAGTAGGTTTGGTTAACACCTTAAAACTATGCAGTCTCGGAATCCAACGGTCATTCCAAACGCTCAGCCGTGTACCATTACCCACTCCCAAGTAAGATCCTTTAACAATGACGTCCCGACCCATTAACAAGCTTCTCCAAGAATAGCTTGGTTGGTAACCTAGCTTGGCCTCCATGAAGCTTCCATTGGGGAAATATCTTGCTTTTAGCAACTTTGCAAGGAGCGAACTTGGGTCTTGAACAAGGCGCCAGCCCTGTTTAGCAAGCAAAGCTAAATTGAAATTCTGCATATCCCTAAAACCAAGACCACCTCTGGACTTTGGGAAGCATAAGCGCTTCCACTTAAGCCAATGTATCCGAGATTTGCCTCCCTCATCTCCCCACCAGAACTTGCACAGAAGCTGTTCAATTTCTGTACAGAGAGTTGTCGGCAATGCAAAACAAGACATCGTGTACAAAGGGATGGCCTGAGCGATGGATTTGATCAACACCTCCTTGCCTGCTCGAGACAGTGACTTCTCTTTCCACCCGCTCAATCTAAGCAAAGTCCTCTCCTTAATGTTACCAAATATCTCCTTTTTCGATCGCCCAACAATCGTTGGAAGTCCGATGTATTTCTCATGTCGATCAACCTCCCGAACGCCAAGAATGCGCTGAATTTCAGCTCGCCTATTAACATCCATATTTCGGCTGAATGACAATTTTGATTTCGCAAAATTTACCTGTTCACCCGATGCCTCACCATATTCATGGAGTATTTTAACAAATTCCGAGCTCTGTTGACAGGTTGCCTTTGCAAACAAAACACAATCGTCTGCGAAAAACATATGTGAAATAGACGGCGTTGTTCTTGCAATTTTTATCCCCTGCGTTCGGCCCTGAACTTCACTCAACCGAAGCAAACTCGAGAGGCCTTCTGCACACATAAGAAAGAGGTAAGGCGACAGTGGGTTGCCTTGCCTTAAGCCCCTCGATGACGTGAAAGGTAGTCAAGGAATGCCGTCCATAAGCACAGAAAACGAGACCGTAGACACACACCTCATTATAATACGAATCCATCCCTCAGCGAAGCCAAGACACCTCATGCTATGCTCCAAAAAAGACCACTCCACACGATCATATGCTTTGGCCATGTCAAGCTTTAGCGCCATGAACCCCTTTCGGCCTTTTGTCTTATGCTTCATATAATGAAAGATTTCAAACGCCACCAGTACATTGTCTGTAATTAATCTCCCCGGGACGAAGGCACTTTGACTCTTTGAGATGAGCTTGTCAAGACAGCACTTCAACCTATTTGTAAGAACCTTGGAAGCAATTTTGTACAAGACATTACAAAGACTAATAGGACGAAGATCCTTCATCCTACTAGGATTAGTAATTTTAGGAATTAAGCAAATAAAAGTATGGTTTAAAGAAGATGGGTATGACTCGCCATTAAGAAAAGCAAGTACGAAACAGACAACATCGGGTCCAACGATATGCCAGAACTTTTGATAGAAAAGCGCTTGCATACCATCGGGACTTGGGGATTTAGTTGGGTGCATTGAAAAAAGTGCAGCTCTTACCTCTTCCCCGTTGAAGGGACGTAGCATCTCACGGTTGTCCTCATCCGACATTAAGGGCTCAATTCCTTGAGAAGCCGAAGCTGGAGAAGCTCTAACATCAGATTTAAACATGTCTAGGAAGTAATTGACTGCCACTTTTGTTTTCCCCTCAAACGATCTCCATTCTAGATTATTTTCATCCACCAGCTTTTTCACAACATTCTTCTTTTTCCGACCAGTTGCCTTTAGGTGAAAATATCTAGAATTTTGATCACCAAACTGAAATTCATTAGCCTTAGCCCTCTGCATCCACATAATTTCTTTGTGTTTCATAAGTTCTCGCTCTCTTCCTTCTAACTCTCTTCTAGAACGGACCAACTCGGTTGTCATTCCTCTCATTCCCATTTCTTTCAACCGCTCCCTTACTTGCCTCAGCTCTCTACTGAGATTGCCAAAATGCTTATAATCCCAATCTTTAAGGTCGCCCGCACACCTGGCAAGCTTCCCCTCAATACCAGCAACCGCACTAGAACTTCCAGGATTGAGCCATGCGTTAGCAACAATTTCCTTGCAATTCTCATCTTCCAACCACATCGCCTCAAATCTGAATGGTTTATTTCCCCTAGCCTTGTAACCTTTTTGTCCCTCGTCAGATGTGGTGGATAACCGGAGTGGTTCATGATCCGAGCCACATCGTTCAAGGTGAGTTAACCGATCCAAGGGAAAAGTATCCAACCAAGCCTTATTAGCCAACCCATAATCAATTCTTTCCTGTATAAACTCAGCTCCCTCTCGATCATTATCCCATGTGAAACGTGGACCTATAAACTCCATTTCTCGTAACCCACAGTGCTCCAAAGTGTCTCTGAAATCCAGTAAGCGGGAAAAATCAACCGGTGAACCTCCATTCTTATCCTCACTACTTAAAAGCTAATTGAAGTCCCCCATGCACACCCACATATTATGGTCATCATCAAACAATCTACGGAGCAATGAAAGAGTGCGATATTTTTCGTTGGAAGCCGCCCAACCGTATACACCAGTAAATCGCCACACAACCGCCTCATCCTTTCCCTTAATTTTTGCATCAATGTGATGGGCCGTGAATGACTTAATAGACACTTCAGTTTCCTCATCCCATAACAAGCACAAACCACCAGAATTTCCCCGGCAATCCACCGCAAAGCAACCACCAAAACCAAGCTTTCTTCTTATTTTCTCCATCTTGTTACGATCACTTTTTGTCTCCATCAAGAAGAAGACATTTGGGGACTCTCTCCTTGTTAGAGCAACAAGGCGATCAACTGCTCAAGTCTTCCCCAGTCCCCGACAATTGTACCTAATGAGATTCATAATTCTCGGCAAGGAAGGTTGACCTTCCTCGCCGATTCCTCAGAAGCTTTCTCTGACAGTTTCATCCTTTTTTCAACACCACCATACTCCTGTACCGTCATTTCCCCCTCATCAATATTCATCTCATCTTCTGTTCTTTTCTTGTTCCCCTTGCTGTATTTTGTTGATTCCTGTCCCCCACTCTCAGTCTCTTTCCATCTAGCTGCCCTTTTCCATTTTTTCTTTTTAATAACCTCAGCCTCATTCTGCGCTATATTATTTTCAGTTCCTGGCCCCTCTCCTCTCTTCTCAACTTCCCCTGTCTCCTGCACTATTTCTTTACCCTTGGAATTGGACGTTTACATGATCCCATGCACAGCCTGATGAGACTCTCCACTCTCCTCACCTTTCCCTTTTTCAGCAACAGTTGTTGACACATGCAAACCTTTCAGTTCTTCTGCAGCTTTCGAGATGTGATCCTCATTCGCTTTTTGTGTCACACTTTCAGAGTCACCCTCGTCTGCTGTCGAGCTTTCATCTAACAGGGCCAATAGAGATTTTCTTGTACCTCTTTTCTCCTAGTTTTCATCTTCTGCATGTTCTCTTCTCCTTCCTTGAATTTTCTGAATTAACAGCTCCTCTTTTGCCCTTTCACTCGCCAATCTTTCCGGAATGATTTTCATTGGTGATGCCCTAATCCACTCCCCATATTCATTCCTGTATTCCCCATATTAATTATACTTAATTACATTAAATTGTTTAATGTTTAGTATAATTTTTGTTCAATTGATATTTTAGAGTTTGTAATTTCAATATAATTATGTAAATTGGATGATTTAATTTGTTAATTTTCTTAGTTGAATTGAATTTGTTTTTTATTCTTTCATTGAGAAAATGCAAAAATGTTTACGATCCTCATGTTTGAGAGGTTGTTAGAAGAGAGTATTTTTTGCCCTCTTTCAATTATCTTTTTTTTTTGGGTCTGGAAACGGAGCTATGCTCCTGCGGGTGTTTTATTGATTAATTAGCAAAGGAGTTCCTCGTAGAGGTGTGTACATCTAAAGCCAAAACAGCAGCAATACTACCATGAACATGAAAATATTCTACTAGGGGAACATCAAGTCCTAGAGATAAATTTGCTGGAGTATCGGCCACTTGATTTGCATTTCGGGAGATGTGGCACAGCTTAATCATCCAAGAACTGTCATAAATGAGCTTTTTGCATTCAGCAATCAAGTAGAAATCCTTATGCGGACTATCCCCAACATGTGTAAGAAGAGCAATTGCTTGAGTCGAGTCTGATTGAAAAACCACTCTTGGATAAGCCATTCTACGAGCAATCAGTAAACCTTGATTAATAGCATTAAGCTCAGCTCCAAAGCATCGGTGAAACCAATTTTGAAAGAGAATGCTTGAATAAAATTACCTCTGTGATCGCGAAAAACCCCTCCACCACCAAACGACCCCGGATTACCCTTGGAAACGGCATCCGTGTTAAGAGCGACCCAGTCCTGCGGAGGTGGATCCCATACTCGCGCCAAGGGTGATGTACGAACAATGGCCTGATGAGAGATATCAGCAGCCTTGGCAACGCTATAGGCATGAACTGGATTCACCACCTTCAAACTCAGCCTGTGAACCTCATCTTTAGATTCGTACACCAGCAAGTTCTGAGTTTTCCAAGTGAACCACATCATCGTGACAAAGGTAGAGCTCCAAGAATCCAAATGACGAATGTTGGGACAAATCCATTCACGACAGTCCAATTCAATAAAGAAATTCGGGAGAGTAGCATTCCCAGCAAGTGCCAACCAAACCAGCTTGGTTTGTTGACAGTCTCTAAGCATATGCAGCAGGGACTCCACATCACCACAACGAGGACAAGCATTAAAATTCCCGATGTGCTCCTAACTCTGTTATCGTTGCATAGAACCGAGTTATGAGAAGCCAAATAGAAGAAGTGTCAAGCTCGCTGCTGTGAGTCAACCTTCCATATCTTTCCCCAAACCAGATGATCTTGCTGGTGTGCATTATCCCTCACCAACTCATAGGTTGATTTAGTGGTGAAACAGCCAGATGGAGACAGTTTCCAAAAAACCTTGTCGTTTGCATCATTCTCAAGCACGAGTGTTACAGAAGATAGATGCTGCAAAATATGCGAAGACAGGAGAGGAGACAGGAGAGGCCAATTCCAGCCATGAACCCCATAATAGGCAGCAACAACCTTATTTTGATCATGATTTGGGACAACTGTAGTAGCAAATTGAATCAAAGGCACATCGAGGAGCCAAGAATGCAACCAAAACAGGGCTATGTAGCCATTTCCAACCGAATAAGCTATTCTTTCGATAACACATTCGCCCCATGAACCATCCCTTTCCACATGTAAGACGAACATCGTCTCGGTTGAAACATATCCACACTTAAGCGATTATTACAATATTTCCCTCTAATCACCCTGCTCCAAGTTGAGTTGGGTTCATTAATAAGGCGCCAATCTAACTTGGCCAATAATGCCGAATTAGATGCCCTCATTCATTTGAGTCCTAACCCTCCCATTCTTTTTGGCTGAGCAATTTTATCCCACCCAAGAAGATGCATCTTCCGTCTTTTCGTCGTTGATCCCCATACAAAGTTTCTTTTATGTTGATCAAGTGCATCACAAATTTCTCGAGTTACTAAAGTCGATTTCATCGTGTACACCGGAATACTTGAAAGAACTGAATTGGCCAAAGTCACTCTACCAACAGCTGAAAGGTATTTTGCTTGCCAAGAGCTCAAGCGGGCAGAAACCTTATCTAGTAAAAAAAGTATAGCGATTAGTGGACATTCTATCACACAAAGTGGGAACACCATGATACGAACCCAAATATTTTGTGTATGACATGGCCAAGGCAGAGCTAAGCGTCATTCTACCATCATGATTTACATATCGAGAAAACATGACATTACTCTTGCCATAGTTCACCTTTTCACCAGAAAACAAGCAAAAGCGATCAAGGCAGTTTTTAATCACCATCACCTGATTAGCCGTGGCTTCAACAAACAAAATAAGGTCATCCGCAAAAAAAGATGTGATAGGCAAACACCTCCTTCAAAAATCGGTTTCCAAACTCCCGAATTCACCAACTCTTGGATCATATGAGAGAGATATTCCATACATAAAACGAAAAGATATGGGGAGAGCGGATCTCCCTAGCGAATTCCTCTTGACGGTTTAAAAGAACCAACTTTCTGCCCATTCCAAAGGAGTTCTGTTTTACCCATCGTTTGACACTGCATGATAATATCAACAAGATGACGGGGAAGCCGTGCACTCATCAAAATAAGTTTAAGAGAACTCCACCGAACGCGATCATATACTTTTGCGAGATCCACTTTAATCATCATCATCTTGGTTCTATTAGTCGGTGAATTAAACGAATGTAGAACCTCATGAACCACCACAACATTATCATTAATCTGTCTCCCCAGAATAAAACTAGATTGAGCTGGTGAGACAAGAAGAGAAAGGACCAGTTTCAGGCGATTGACAATCATTTTTGTCACAATTTTGAAGGTGACATTAAGCAGAGATATAGGACGAAACTGCGTCGCTGAAGAAGGGGAAGCAACTTTTGGAATCAACTACATAAGAGCATCACAGATATCCGGATCCATTTCACCTCTGTTTAGCATACACAAGACGCTTTCTGTCACTTTGGGACCTACAATCGACCAATTCCATTGGTAATAAACCGTCGGAAAGCCATCCAGGCTCGTAGCTTTGAATGGAGCCATCATATGGACCGCATTCAAGACATCAAGAGCCGTGAACTGTTTACCAATCTCCATTAAAGAGTCATCGCTAATCATTGGGAAATTAATTCGGATAGGCATGGCAGAGAAATCCGGTTCCATAGAATCATCGGAAAATAAATCTAAGAATAAAGATAGAACCATGGATTTAATAATATTGTCGTATGTGATCCAAACACCGACCTCATCTTGTAGAGTAGTGATTTTATTGGCTTTGCGTCGGATAACAGTGGACATGTGGTAATATTTCGTGTTTCGATCTCCCTCAATCAGAAAAGAAGATCTTGATTTTTGAAACCAAAGAACTTGCTCATGTTGGAAGACCTGTTCAATCTCTTTACAAAGCTCTCGTTCTCTCCAAACTAAACCCAGAGAAAAACGGTTGTCAAGAGCATGTCGAACACCCTCGAGTCGAGCCAATAATTTCCGTTTCTTGAAGAAAATGTTTCCGAAGACTTCTCTGTTCCAACGACCCAAAGAACTCGATAGTTGTTGAAGGGATACATTGAGAGTACTATTGTTGCGCTCCCATTGTTCTCGAAGAAAAGGCCCAAACTTTTCATGGCTCAACCATGCTGCTTGTAATCTGTAGGGATGGTCCGAAGACCCACACGGTGCCACAACAGAGGTATTGAGGAGTAAGGGGAGATGATCAAAATGAGTAGTGACAAGGTGCTTGACAGAAGCTTCCGAGAATAGCAGGTGCCAGTCACTATTGCAAAGTGTACGGTCAAGACGAGCCACTTTGTACGTGGCCGAGAGTTTCCTGTCGACCAAGTATACCGCGGCCCCTCAAAACCCAGATCAATCAGTTGTAGTTTATCCACACATTCAGCAAACGCAAGTGAAGATCTATTAGATCCAACAGACGAGCTAGAGCATTCATTGGAGTTGATCGTCGCATTAAAGTCGCCCGAAATAAGCCAAGGGCAGTTATTATTTTGGGCTAAATAGCAAGGTTATCCCACAAATGTACTCGATCGTTCGGGTTCGGAGATGCATAAACCGTAGTAAGCATCCAAGGCTCATCATCTCGACGTCTCACTTCAACCTTAATGTGTTGTGGGTTCAATGACAAGGGAATAAGAAGGACATCATTAGTTCTCCAGACAAGCAATATACCACCTGAGAAACCAGTAGCGTCCACCCGAAGTACACCATCAAAGCCCAACTATCGGCACACCACATCTGCTCATACACCACTAATACGCAGTTCAAAAAGAGCAAAAACAGAGGGGTTGTGAATTCTGATCAACTCTCTGATAAAAGTCAGAAAGTTTGCGCTACATGCGCCACGAACATTCCAGATAATTAGACTGAGACTAATCATGGATAAAACTGAATTACTAAGGTTCCCATTAATTGGGGCATGCATGGAATTAGATCGGACTGCATAAGCTACAACCGCTCGTGCGATGCAGAGCATCGCGCCACTGATCTGAGGGGGCATTGAGACCCAACACAAAACTGGTTGAGTCTCCGTTTGCAATGGAAGGAACTCCACTATCATTCGGTTCGCTAACTGGGGAAGCCACAAGTATTTGGGGTTCATCTGGCGGTTTGAGACCATCGTACTTGACCTGTTGAGGACAAGTGTGGACTCGACTCTGAGGTTCGGGAACTGGAGGTGGTGGTGGTGGTCCATGGGACGAGGGTGGCGGATTTGGTGTTGTGTTTACGGTGAGAGACGAGCTTAGGGGGGGATCGCTTTGTGGTTTTGGATCTTGTTTAGGGTTGGATTTTGTTAACATGTTTGGCAAGCTTTCTACTATTAGTTGCGCTTTCCTCACCTCAGTATCTTTAGAAGATACGATTTCCAGGGAAGATTTCTTTTTTGGATTTTTGATCGTAGAGGATAATCTCAAATCTTTAGGATCTTTTCTCTCCTTTTTCTTTGGATGCTTGTTTTCCCAAATTTCAGTACTTGTGGCCCCCATAATATTTATTTCCATAATTCTAGCTCCCATCTCTTGTAATTTGACCTTTGCAGCAGAAGCCGCAGCTTGTGAGATCACCACTCGAGCCTCAGAGTCGCCGAGTCTAGCATTAGGGTTTGCATGGATATCGGTACTAGGTTTGCATGATCAGGTGCGCTAGCGGCCACATATTGCACGACCGATTTGCCCTTGTCCTTCTCCGCAACTGTCCCTTGAATTTCAGTATCCTGTCGACCTTGAATTTGACTTGTATCTTCTTCATCGTTAGCGGATTGCAACGATGAAACCGTGGGTCGGTACTAATGTTGGCCTGGACTTGTGTCTTTGACAGCTCTTGTGAAGCAGGCCTACCTTGGTTTTTAGGACGTTGGTTTGGCTTCCGCACTTGCATCCAAGGACCAAACTGGTCATCCAATGATGCCTACGGCACATTTGTGTGTGGCTCTTTCTTTTTAGGAGCCAACTCCATCTCCTCAGCTTGTTCTTGTTCAGTTGGTTTAAGAAGGGGACAAGACTCCTTCGTGTTGCCAATAATACCACATTCATAACATAAGGACCGAATTCCTTCATATTGAATTGACCACATTCGTCCTCTAAACCGAAATTTGGATAGCAAAGTATGATCAAGGTCAGTTTCCACCCCGAGCCGAACAAATTTTCTTCTATCTGCATTCACTGTTGTCTTGTCAACTCTTATGACTTTGCCCACCGTATTGCCAATTTGGCTCAAGAACTTCGAGTTGAAGTACTCCATTCTGAAACCCGGAATACGAATCCAAGTCGTTAAGATTTTTGCTTTATCCTCGTAGGGATCAAAATTAGGCACCCATGTTCTTATCAACAGATTGTTGTCTCCTATCGTCCATGGCCCTTGAGTAAGAACATGGTTTAAGTCCTCCATGTTTGAGAACTTGGCAACGTAATGGGCATTTCCTATGTCGACCAAAGTCAAGCCTCCCTTTAGTGCCCACTTTTGTTCAAGACTTTTCTTCAACATCACATATCCCAGCCCTTTGTCGAAAGTGTTGATGATCAGTGTATGTGCCCAAGGCCTCCTAAGTTCGCACTTCTCTTGTTTCGTCAAAGTGATCGTTGGGCATTGATATGCTCTATTTAGTATAGGTTAACTCTTGTACTTTAGGTATGATTTGAGTGTGTTTAGGTTAGTTTTGAGCATAATTGTCATATGAAGACCGAAGACACGATTTGAAGAATTGCAAGAGTTTTGAAGACAAGTGTTGATTTGGAGTTGTTTCGACACCACTTTCTTATAACGCTTATTCCGGGAGCTACGGTGATCGGATGAAGCTGAATTTGGTATCATTGGAAAGCTAACTCGAAGAACTACAATTCATCTTTTTACGGAGAGTCCAAATTCCAACCCTAAGTGGGTCAAAACTACCTCCGAAGTTAATACCAGTAAGCTGTCAGAAGATCCGCGGACGCGGATTATTTCCGTGCTCGCGGATCGAGGAGTTTCCGCGCCCGATGATATTTTCCGAGCTCGCGGATCGAAGGAATTCCGCGGCCGAGGGTAGAGGATTGATCCGCACCCGCGGAAATTTTCCGCGCTCGCGGATTTTGGCTTTTCAGCGCCGCCTTTATCTCGTTTTATTTTATCTTTTTAGTATTTTTATATCTTAGGGTTTCGGATTATTTTCTACTATTTAAGCTTAGTTTCGTTTTCAGTTTAGGGTTCCACAATTTAGACACAATTTCTAGCATACTTTTACTTTTAGGTTTTTATTTCAGTATTATGGAGAACTAATTTCCCCTTGGAGTTTGTTTGATCAAGGCAACCTTTTTATGTAATTCGTGAGATTCTGGTAACTTTTCTATCCCTTGGTTAATATCAAAACTCTTGGTTTAATTTATATGATCTATGTTTGATTTGATAAGCCTGATCAACTTGTTTGATTGACTTAGATCTACTGTTTGGATTAGGTTTGATTGTTGTCTGTGCAATCTTATTTATCCTTGAAACAACTCTTTTCTAGGACCGTGGACTAGAATTGAGAAGAGTATTTGATTATTATTTTATGCATGAGACTCGTAGCTTGATTGCATGATTTGATATCCTTCTATCCTTAATATCTTGCATGATTTGAATTAAGCGTTCTTGTTCATATCATAATTTCGCTTGGACCGTGGACAAGCGGAAATCTTTTATAAGGATTGGAATTAACTAGGGATTTAATAGAAAAGTGGATGAATCAATGATTGGATGATTAAAAAGGTAGAATTGATTGAATAAACTCTGCTTTCCTTCAATTGATTTAATCTCAACAATATTTGCTTGTTTGTTTACTTGCCTGAACTTCCAAAAAACCCTGTCTTTACTCTTTGCTGATTGATCAAAATCCCGATTCTCTTGGGTTCGACCCCTTGTTTGCTTGATATACTAGTTAGTAGTTTAGGGTTATTTATCTTTGATCTTGGCAGCAACGATTCTAGCCGAGTCAGGCATGCAGGATCATCATGTTTCGGCACTTCATCATCATTGGTGCCATAGAGTTCTGGGCGTTCCTCCAACGCCGAGACGAGTGAATCAATCGTGCCCTGGTTGCTTGATGATCCGGCCACTTTATCACTGAATGACACTGTCCCTGGTGGATGGGACACCATCACTGGTGTTTGGAGCACTGAATTACCAAGCAAGGGTTGTGTTTGGGGTTGTGGGTTTTCATTTGGAAGCTTTTTTGGGGCATCGACCTCCATGGCTATTGGTGATTGTTCATTTGGTGGAGCAGGAGGTGGTTTAGCGGCGTCCGTCGACGTCTCCATAAGGCGGCGAGCACCGGATGCACGGGAAAACGGTAAAAACCCTAGGCGGCAAGAGTTTTCAAAAAAACAAAGAGCAAATATTTTTTGTAAATTTTTCATACGTGATAGTACATGACGATGATGATCGAAGAACTATTATTATCAAATAAAAAATTGGTTTGGCAGGTCTTATTTATGTATGCTTGAATTTAATTTGTATGGTATGTTGTTCGATCGGATGGGTCAACGGAAGACTTATGATGCAAAATTTGGTTCACTCTAAAACCATAGACTTCTAGCTAGTTTTCTTTAGTGATTTAACGTATCTGTGAGTGGGTAAAACAAACATAATTCCTATAGTTATTTTCGCTATTAAAAAGGTATTTCATAAATTATTACGTAGTTATTTTCGTTATTTTCTATATAAAAATATATGGCGGTTATGCAACTTAATGGGAGATCTTATCCTGCAAATATGATAAGATTCAATCCGGAGAAGGTGGGAATATTCCTAGCTTGGGCTTTAAGCAACCCTAGGAAATAGTTAAATAAGGCCCCCTGATCTCCCTCTTCCATTATAAATACATGCCCTAGGCGTGTAGGGAGGGACACATGTGCACATCGGCATATTTAGAAACCCTAGGCAGGCTAATATTCGCTTAGTTCGACTGTTTAGGGGTTCACCGCTCTCTTGCTGTACCTCGTCGCTCAAAACGACAATTGCTCTTCTGACTTAGGCATCGGAGGTGGATGAGGGGGTCCCCGCCCCTATTTCCATTGTTTTGCAGGTTTTCTAGGTCAAGAGATCGAAGAGGAGCGGAAGAGGAGGAGTTCTTAATTGGTGTATTTAATACGAATTGAAGGCGAGATTTTGTACACCAACAATTGGCGCCGTCTATGGGAAACAAGTATTCGATCCAAGCAGTCATGGTGTTGGAATCAATACCGGAGAATCAAGAAGTCAACTTTGAAGAGACCGTGGCATCATTGCGAAACGAAGTCGCGCGAATCGTCCCCGGCGAGCGAAACCGCGGGTCAGCGGCCGCGATCGCGGGTTCCGTACACCACGAGCGCGGGTCGGCGGCCGAGGCCGAAGATTCTGAAATTTGCTTAGAAAACCATGCCCTAATGGAGATCGATCGGGGTAGTTCCGATACTCGCTCGGAAGATCAAGCCTTGGTGCCTGAAAACGACTCGAACCGTGACCCGGCCCCTCTTGCTAATACGTCTGTTCATCGCACAGGCTGTTTGGGGTCCGAGTCAAGCGACGGAATCGTCAATCGTGATACTCCAGGGCCCGAGTCAACCAAATTTGATCAATTGTGGGAATTAGCCATGCGCGTGGCCGACAACGAAGGAGACCGAAGGATTCAGGGGCAAAGCGAACCCATACTGGCGATCGTGATCACCGCCGATCAAACTGTGCCCGCGGTCCTGAAAACCGCGACCGTGGGCTGCGAATCTCTGAGCCATCGCTCCCTATCCGCGAGCCAAACCCTAGTTTGGTTAGCCCACGTCTAGAGCAAGGCCAATCTACCCATGCCAGGTCCAATCCCGTGAGAGAGGACAACTGCGTCGTCTTGTCGTCCGATCCGAACGGCGGGAATGGAGCGTCTACTACCAATGAAGACGAAGACGAGATCACCCACGATTTGGCTACCACTTTAAGAGAGAACGAGAAATACCAAACAAGGTGTGCAGAAGCCGAGTCTCGATTGGAGCATGCCCTGGAAGAGGTCGCCAGGTTAAAACGCTCCTTGGATAAAGTCCAAGGCAAGCGCCCTGTTGATGAATCAGAAATTGAGAGGACTACTCGACGGCTTGCTAGTGTTATTGAATTCGCTGATAACCGCCATAGTCCTCAATCGATCAGTTCTGACGGGCAAGATGATATGAAAATCGGTTACGACAACGATAGAAGAGCACCAAGGAACCGACAAAGAGATCACCGCCACGAGTCGCCCCCGCGTAAGAGGTCACGAGCCGCGGATCCTCCCCAACCCAGTGGGCCATCATCCAGCGATTCGGGCGAAGCTAACCACCGCGGCTGAAGCCGCGAGCGCAGCTCGAGGGACCGCGATCGCGGTGGCGGCGAGCGCGGCAGATCAGACCACGATCGCAGGTCTGGCGGTCGGCGAGATTCTTTGCGCAAACGGAACGATCGTTATGTCCCTTCTAATCGTGATCGATGTTTGGAAAATAGAAAGAGACACCGCAGCCAACGTCGGAGCATTAGCCTCGAGAGAATTGAAGGAAGAGCCCGAACTCTTGAGCGTACCCAAAACAGGCTTTTGATCTTTTAAGAGCGCAAGGCAATACTTTGCAATCAACTCGGGATCACGTAGAGCACAAGTTGGCCTTGCTGACATCAACGCCGTTCCACCCAAATATTCAACGAGCTCTGTCGCCGTCAAAATTCTCGCCACCAACCTTTGTTGTGTACGATGGAAATACGAATCTTGTGAATCATATAGCCTCTTACACCCATAAAATGGCGTTATGGGTGTCTGAGGACGCTATCATGTGTAAGATGTTTCCGAGTAGCCTTGGTAATGTCCCTCTGAAATGGTTTCAGAGTCTGAGGCCGGACTCGATTCGAAGTTGGGGACGATTGGCCTTTAAGTTCGTGAAGCGGTACATAGCTAATAGTCGGGATGCTGCCTCGCTTGACACACTTTTCGGTCTCAAGCAAGAGAAGGGGGAAAGCTTGCGTCGCTTCTTCAATCGGTTTATGGAGTGCTATGCGGAAATTGAAGGGTGCGATCCTAGAAACGCTATCACTGCCTTTAAAAGAGCGATCTTCACAGACAGTAAGCTTAGAGAGGAATTGACACTTCGTCTTCCCTCCACGACTTTAGAGCTTCAAGAGCGCGTTCATCAATACGTGTGATAGCTTGCATTTAGGTAGTGTTTAGGACGCATATTTATGTTTATTTTGCATAAGTTTTAGTTAGTTTTAGTTGGTTTTAGCTTAGTTTCTAGGATCTTGTGTTTTCGGGTAGTTGCGCTTGTTTTGTTCGGTTTTGCAGATCTTTAGGTGAACAAGCATGGACGGGATGGATCTTAGATGATTGTGGTGGAGTTTGATGAAGCTTAGAGTGATACAAGTGAAGATTAGAAGAGTTAACGCCCAAGAGCTTGTGTGAAAAGAACGCTTAAACCCGGGCTATGCATTGGAGTTCTTATTTTGACACCTCTATCTTGCAATGCTTGGTTTGGGAGCTATAGTGCTCGGATGAGGCTCAATTTGGTATCAATGGAAAGCTATTTCAAATAGATACAATTCATATTTTTAGTCCGAGTCCAAATTCCAACTCTAAGCAGGTCAAAACAGCCTCTGAAGTGACGCCTGAATGCTGAATCAAGGTAATTGCGCGGGATGACAATTGCTCGGCCGCGCAATATGGTGCCAAGCCGCGCAATCTGGAGCTTTCAGCGGACGCATGTTTGGGCCGAGTCTTAGTTTTGGGCTTTGATATGTTGGTTTATGGGCTTATGATTTCCGAGTATTGTGTTTAATATATCTTATGAGGGTTATTTTTAGAGACATATAAATACTTTATGTTAGTTTATTTTTAGATAACTTTTGTCATACTTTTGGAGGCTAGGGTTTCTTTGGAGAGAGTTTTCTCAAAAGAGCAATCTTTGAACCTCTTGTAAGTTTGATTTTAATTTAATTATGCATTGCTAATTCCTTTGTGTTTGACTAGTTATTGAAATCATAGATTGCATATTATTGTGAGGTTTGATTGATTCTCATCAACTTGAATAGGTTTTATTCCCTGTGCTTAATTGAATCAAAATTATTCTAGAGTTTTATCAGATTGATCACCTAATAGAATTTCTAGGTTAATTTACAACTAATCCGATTAATGCCCGTTCGGGGTTGATTAGATAAAGTAGCATCTATAATTGTTTGGACCCGTTCGGGCTATTCAGTTGTAGAAGGGAATGAATCCACAATAACTTAGATGTCTGTTTGCTCTAAGTGTTTGTTTCTATTGATAACTTGATTCGTAAAGCTGTCGTTTAATTGAATCTAGATGTTGTTTTAGGTTGTTAAATGATTAGGGTTGTTTAGACTGTTAGTTCTTTCAACTATTTATGAAGTTCGGGTCATAATCCTTAGTAGGAGTATAATCCACAATAGATTATTCAAGGGAATTGAGAATCAGGAGAATCGATGATCAATAAGCATATCTATGATGGATTTAACTAGTTGAACATATTTCTCTCATATATATTTACAATCAACTTTTCCATTCATAGTTAGTTTTATTATTGCATATTAGGTTAGATTAATAATTCCAAAAAAACCCCATATTAGTTACTTGGCACTTAAGTAATAACATTCATACACGAGTCTCTGTGGGATCGACTCTTGCTTACCATTCTACTCAGATTGGTTAAGTTAAGATTCTTTGATAGGTAAACGACTGAAAAACACCTCATCAAATTTGGCGCCGTTGCCGGGGACTCGTCGCTATTTGTATTTTTACTTTTGTGCTATTCTTGGTGTTGTGAACCTATCTTACGGTTCATAACACCCGTGCTACTAATCTATGGCTTTGTTCGATTGTAGACAGCTGCAGGATGAACACTTCCATGACTATTTTTCAAGATTTCAAGATCATGTGTTGCAACTTGGTGCTTGGGGATTACAGTATAGTGATAGAGAGGTAAACATGGGAGTTATCAATGGTATGAATTTTGAGACAAGGGGATTGGCAGATTACATGAGCAATGGGAGGCTTTTATATATGGGACCTGAGGAATGCTGGGATTTCTTATGTTTCATGAGCCATCAAAGCTTTCTGGTTGAGTCATCTTCCCAACCACCCCAACCGGTTGATAAGTCTCTTGAGGATATAATCAAGGATATCTCAAAAAGGGCGGATGCTTTAATCATGGAGCACTGTGAGTCATGTTCTTCAAGTTTTCATTCCACAATCTCATGTCCTTTTGATTTATGTGGAAGAAGTGGTGAAATCAAATTGGAGTCAAACGATCATGAGTCAGACACTCAGATTCAAGTTGAGGAGCAATCTACTACACTTGATGTGAGTTATGAAGATGAATTTGATGCCCAACATGAATTCACACCTATAAGTCATGCTGAGCAGATTATCACAGAGCCAAATGAAGTCTGTTCTGGCATAGAGATTCTTACAGAGCCTAGGGAGCCTGAATCATCTTCACTCACGTGGAGTAAATTGTTACAAGGTTTTGTGATTTTGGAAGAAGACTCGTTTGTTGACCATGCTGACTTCTTTGCTAATGAAGTAGACAACCATGAGGGAGAAAAACAACATGACGCTTCTATTAAGTCTCCCGATGTCATGGTGTGCCCTATGTTAGGCCTTGACATCCCATGCTTCAGTTTCCCCACCTTCTCACATCCAGAGCTTATGGAGTTCCAAGATGAGGAGCCAAGCCTACAACACAAGGTGGAAGATGGAGAATATATGGAGTTCATGCTGGATAAAAGTGGTATTGCTGACAAGTGCTTTGATTCATACTGTAAGTATTTTCTAAAGCCACCACTTGTGCTGAATTCTTTTGAGTATATGCCATTTCATGCCAACTGGGCACACATGTTTGATAAGTTAAAACGATCTTTGAAAGTTATATTATGCATCTTTAATTTATCATTGTGTTACTTATGTCTTTTTGAGATGTATGCACAGGGATTTGACAGGTTATTAAGGGCATTAACGATGTCTAATCTTGTCTAATCATGCTAAGAGTCCAGCTAATGACGTTAAAAAAGCGCTTCTTGGGAGGAACCCAAGGTTTAGAGTAGTTTTGTTTTTCAGTTATAATCTTTTTCTTTTTAGGTAGTTTTGTGTGTGTGTTAGATATCCTAGATCTGAAGATTGATAACCCGAAGAAGTCTTCACCATCACCGTCGGATTTCCCGCAGCATTACCCGGATAGTTAGTTTCTTTGTGAATTTTTCTCTTTCCTTTTCTTTTTACTATACTTTGGGGACAAAGTATGTTTTAAGCATGGGGGAAGGGGATTACTTGTTGGATTGCATATAGTTTGTATTAGATTAGGTCATGTTTAAAATTTTTGCATGCATTGATTAAAATCCTGAAAATGAAGAAAAAAAATCAAATCAGAAAAATTTAAAAAATACAAAAATATTGCATTTAGGTTCTTATTTCCCCATTGTTTGATTCCTCTTGTGTTTCTAAGTTAAGTATAAGTTCTAACCCATGATTTGCATGATTTACTGAAGTTGATATGATATAAGCATGATCATTGATTAAATGACTTGATTATAGGATAGAGCATGTATTTAGCTTGAGTTTAAGATTCATTCTGAAGTTCTAGACAAAACAATTAGCCTTGTGAGATTTGATTTTTGGCCTTTCATGATATATTTGTTCTTTACATTCTTGAGTGTATCACCATGATTATCTAGCTCTAGAACTTGCGTCAATACTCTATTTTGAGGCTGCTTTATATGATTAAATGCATGACATTAAAGTGATTGAGGCAATGTTTCTTAATAGCCTATTATTTCCCTTCCTACCCTACAAGATCCATGTTTTTGACACCCCATTTATTTGAGCCTTAAGCCTATTTTTATTTGCTCCACAAAATGATCCATAGCCGAATAAGCTTGACCCATAATCCGGGATTTAGGACTTTAGGTTTTGGTTGTATTTTGTGTGAGTTTGATGTAAGTATGGGGGAGTTGGATGAAAAGTAGGAGAAAAAGAGGAAATAAAACTCTTGAGTTCAAAGTGAAAAAAAAAATGAAGATGAAGTTTGTTGCAAAATAAGCAAAAGAAAAAGTGCTTAAATGTTATTAGTCTTCATTAGCAAAGTAAAAAAGAGTTGAAAAGAGGCAAAAGAAAAGAAAAAAAAAAGAAGAAGCAAAGTGTTCAAATATAAATGTAATGAGTTGGTAGAGTGGAAGTTGGAAGAAGTTGAGAAAAAGAAAGTGTTGAATTTTGGTTTAGGATTAATTCTTTATCCCGGATTTAGCACCACAGGCCAAATATTATCCCTTCCAAATTTTTCTTTACCTTGGCCCAATTACAAGCCGGAAAAAGTCCTCATGATTTTTGTTATGTATTTGATCCCCAACGGTGGAGATTTAGAACTCTGATGCAAGCATATGGTAGTCTAGTTTTCATTGGTTGATTTTGAGTGAAACACATACCCTTTATACACTTGAGTGTTGAGTGCAAAACACAATTTCCTTGGTGAGGTCTAGAATGAATGAATGGTCTTTACTTATTTCTAGTCATAATGCATGCTGAGAAGTCTTGGTTGAGTTTTTAATTACATAAGAAATGTTTGTTCGACTTGAGATGGATGTAAGATTGCATTTCTATGGTGTGATTTGGATTTATGTCTTGCTTGAGGACAAGCAAGGGTTAATCATGGGGGAATTTGATAGCTTGCAGTTAGGTAGTGTTTAGGATGCATATTTATGTTTATTTTGCATAAGTTTTAGTTAGTTTTAGTTGGTTTTAGCTTAGTTTCTAGGATCTTGTGTTTTCGGGTAGTTGCGCTTGTTTTGTTAGGTTTTGCAGATCTTTAGGTGAACAAGCATGGACGGGATGGATCTTAGATGATTGTGGTGAGTTTGATGAAGCTTAGAGTGATACAAGTGAAGATTAGAAGAGTTAACGCCCAAGAGCTTGTGTGAAAAGAACGCTTAAACCCGGGCTATGCATTGGAGTTCTTGTTTCGACACCTCTATGTTGCAATGCTTGGTTTGGGAGCTATAGTGCTTGGATGAGGCTCAATTTGGTATCAATGGAAAGCTATTTCAAATAGCTACAATTTATATTTTTACTCCGAGTCCAAATTCCAACTCTAAGTAGGTCAAAACAGTCTCTGAATTGACGCTTGAATGCTGAATCGAGGTAATTGCGCGGGATGACAATTGCTCGGCCGCGCAATATGGTGCCAAGCCGCGCAATCTGGAGCTTTCAGCGGACGCATGTTTGGGCCGAGTCTTAGTTTTGGGCTTTGATATGTTGGTTTATGGGCTTATGATTTCCGAGTATTGTGTTTAATATATCTTATGAGGGTTATTTTTAGAGACATATAAATACTTTATGTTAGTTTATTTTTAGATAACTTTTGTCATACTTTTGGAGGCTAGGGTTTCTTTGGAGAGAGTTTTCTCAAAAGAGCAATCTTTGAACCTCTTGTAAGTTTGATTTTAATTTAATTATGCATTGCTAATTCCTTTGTGTTTGACTAGTTATTGAAATCGTAGATTGCTTATTATTGTGAGGTTTGATTGATTCTCATCAACTTGAATAGGTTTTATTCCCTGTGCTTAATTGAATCAGAATTATTCTAGATTTTTATCAAATTGATCACCTAATAGAATTTCTAGGTTAATTTACAACTAATCCGATTAATGCCCGTTCGGGGTTGATTAGATAAAGTAGCATCTATAATTGTTTGGACCCGTTCGGGCTATTCAGTTGTAGAAGGGAATGAATCCACAATAACTTAGATGTCTGTTGACTCTAAGTGTTTGTTTCTATTGATAACTTGATTCGTAAAGCTGTCGTTTAATTGAATCTAGACGTTGTTTTAGGTTGTTAAATGATTAGGGTTGTTTAGACTGTTAGTTCTTTCAACTATTTATGAAGTTCGGGTCATAATCCTTAGTAGGAGTATAATCCACAATAGATTATTCAAGGGAATTGAGAATCAGGAGAATCGATGATCAATAAGCATATCTATGATGGATTTAACTAGTTGAACATATTTCTCTCATATATATTTACAATCAACTTTTGCATTCATAGTTAGTTTTATTATTGCATATTAGGTTAGATTAATAATTCCAAAAAAAAACCATATTAGTTACTTGGCACTTAAGTAAAAACATTCATACACGAGTCTCTGTGGGATCGACCCTTGCTTACCATTCTACTCAGATTGGTTAAGTTAGGATTCTTTGATAGGTAAACGACTGAAAAATACCTCATCAACGTGCGGTTAGAGGAGTCCAATCTCAAGATAAGAGGAAGGTTGTCCAATCCTCCTCGTAAAATTCGCCGTCGTGTTGAGAACTTCAAGGGAGAAAGCCAAGTCAGAGCGATCTACACCACTTTTAGCGTTCCAATCTATCGGATCCTGCCTCGCATTAAGCATGAAGGCTTTTTCTAATACCCCCAAAAGAAGAATGTCGCGATGACGATCCGCGGAGCAGAAAATATTGCATGTATCACAGAAATCGAGGGCATATGATCGAGCAATGTGAGCCATTTAAGCGGTATTTGGAGAGCCTGGTGGAAAAGGGGTACTTGCAAGAGTTCATCAAGAAAGAGAAGCTGAAAAGAATGATGAACCGGGGCAGAAACAGATTGAGGTGATCCAGACAATCTCGGCGTCTTATAGACATGAAGATGATGAAGCGAGAAGCAACTTCAGAAAGTCTTGCCATGAGCTTGAGGTTATGAGAGTTCAACAAGCTGAGCCAAGATGACTTCCTTCCCCCGTGCGTGTGGTGGACGGATTAGTCTTCAGGGATAAGGATCTCGCAACAGTCCAAGTTCCTCACAACGATCCATTGGTTTTGGCAATCGAGCTAGAAGGGCTTAAAGTGCGCCATGCTCTTGTTGATCCAGGGAGTTCGGTTGACATCATGTATTTTGAAGTTTTCAAGCTCCTCGGGAAAAGCAATGAATATTGGATCCCGGTGAAGATGCAGCTAACCGGACTTGGTGGCTATCCGACGTATCCGCTTGGAATGTATAAAACCCAAGTCAACCTTGCCAAGAAAGTGATGACCGTTGAGTTTTTGATCGTTGATGTGCCTTCTCCCTACAATTTAATTTTGGGAAGGCCATGGATCCATGGGATTGGAGCGGTAACATCGACCCTCCATCAAATGGTCCAATTTAAGGAGCGGTAACATCGACCCTCCAGACAATCTCGGAGTCTGGGCAAATCAGTTGGATGCTCGTCTATGTTCCAAGGGAAGTCGTCCGAAGTCGGAATTCATGCAGAAAATAGAGAACGAGTCGCAAGTCGAGAACCAAAACCGCGCTGGAGCCGAACGTAAGACCCCGATTCTGGGGCAAAACCTCGGCCACGGATCGCCATGTTGCGACCACGGAACTGAGAGTCGCGATCGCAGGTCCCCTCGCTGCGATCGCAACATCGGAGCTGACTGTCTCGCTACGCGAGACAAAGATCGTAAGCACTCACCCGTCTTCCCCTGCGCAGGGATCTAGGGGTTAGGATTTCATGTAGATAGGGCACTCTTTTTCCCACGTGGTTTTGATGAGGCCCTTAGGTTTTTTCGCTTTTTGCATTCATCTCGTTTAGCTTTGTAGCTCAAAACATTCACGCTTATTTATTTATAAAAGTTAGCTTTTTGCATTAGTTTGAGTCATGCATAAAAAATATCGCGCAACATTAGTTAATCGCACTAATGGATTTTTCATATGCGTGTATGAAAAAGTTTATGATATTCGCTCATAACACATATGATATTCGCTCATGTGGACTCGGATTTACAAATATACGAATATATGAATATACGAATATACGAAAGCGCTAGGGGACTTGACATCGACCAATCCACTTGGCCACTCCGATTAGAAACCCTCTGTACCCTACGTCGCCAAACATGGTAAGACATGTAATGCGGTGTAGGTAATGCATTTGTGTGCGGGTAAAACAAACATAATTACCATAGTTATTTTCGCTATTAAAAAGGTATTTCATAAATTACTACGCAATTATTTTCGTTATTTTATATATAAAAATATATGGCGGTTATGCAACTTAATGAGAGATCTTATCCTGCAAATATGATAAGATTAAATCTGGAGAAGGTGGGAATATTCCTAGCTTGGGCTTTAAGCAACCCTAGGAAATAATTAAATAAGGCCCCATGATCTCCCTCTTCCATTATAAATACATGCCCGAGGCGTGTAGGGAGGGACACATGTGCACATCGACATATTCAGAAACCCTAAACAGGCTAATATTCGCATAGCTCGACTGTTTAGGGGTTAACCGCTCTCTTGTTGTACCTTGTCGCTCAAAACAACAATTGCTCTTCTGACTTAGGCATCAGAGGTGGATTAGGGGGTCCCCGCCCCTGTGTCCATTGTTTTGCAGGTTTTCTAGGTCAAGAGATCGAAGAGGAGCGGAAGAGGAGGAGTTCTTAATTGGTGTATTTAATACGAATTGAAGGCGAGATTCTATACACCAACAGTATCCTTGCTAAATTACGTGGTATTTGATAGACCGTGGGATGATTCAGATTCACTTTTTGGTGTTGTAATTTTGGGTATGTTTGTTTGGTTGTAACTTATGAAAATAAGGGAATTTTTATATCATGTGATAGAGTTTATGGACCCGTTAGGTAGATAAACTAAGGACATGTTGGTATGGAAGCATATACGCGGATGGGCTAGCACATAAGCCTATGGGATTTCATCTTAAAATCAATTGGCAATAGGAGGAGTAACTCAAGGATATATTTTTTTCTGATAAGGTAAGAATTCGGATACCAAACAGGTTTGTTTGACCGAGAGGCCGTAAGAAACGGCGTCTGTAAACGGCTAAGTGATTCAAAAGAAAGCAAGAATAGCTATGAACGGTACAAATCTCCAAAAATAAGAACTAAAAAGAGTTTGAGATCGGGGTGAGTAAAAAGGCATTATAAGAAAAGTGTCGCATGTAGCAGGACAACTGATGTTCCCTCCAACGAAATGAAGGATCTTTAGAGGTCATAGAGCACCAAACGACCTGACCTAATACAACTCAGTCCAATGCCAAACCCAACTCTTACTCCTCGAAAAAAAAGTACATAAAATAAGTCTCGAGCTACCCTGCAAGAAAAAAAATGCGAAACTTGAATCACAAATAAAACATAATTGTTTTACTTGCAATGCAAGAGACACGAACCTTGCTCCAAAAGTAGATAAAACTTGATTAGCAAGTAAAAATCTTGGCACGCAAGTAATAAAGCCAAATCCAAAATCTTTTTATTATTATTATTTTTTCCCTCTTCTGCATGGTAGTCTTAGCAAATTATTTTATTATTTTTATTTATTTTTTCTTTATTTGTGGTAAGTGTATCAAAAAAACAAGGCAAATCCTTTAAGTGTCAATTACCTAATTTCTTTTTTTTTCACAGAAACCCTCCGCCCAAACTTGCACAAATGCACAATCCAGTCTGGTTATTCACAGAAACCCTCCGCCCACACAAGCACAAATCGACACAATCCAGTCTGGTAATGAGTGGTGGAAGGACATCAACTTTAGATCTAAGCGAAATCGGCGTGACTCCGGTACCAGATTGGGATATCGCTACCCATGCAAGGAAAACAGAAGTCAAGATCTTATCGGATAAAAATGCTTATGGTCGGAACAAGCGCAAATTTTTATCGGAACAATCAAGCCCAAACAGGCACAAATTCCCTTCAAATTTTAGATTAGATTTCTGAAGGTTCGGCATAATTATCGCCTTCTCGGCAAGGGATTAAAAAGCCTTCTCTGCAATGGATTAAAAAGCCTACTCGGCAAATTATGGCCTTCTAGGCCTTGCTATTCGATTCTCAAGAAGAAGAATCAGAGAGAGGAAAGAAAGAAAAAATTGATTTTCCCATAAATATCCATCGATTTGTATCTGAACGAGGAGTCGGGTCGATGGTGAAACTGGTCGGAGTCGAACGTGTAGAGGCTCAAGCTAGTGAGACCATGGCGAGTCCAACAACGGCTAAGGCTGGGAGGAGGTGCGCGCGGTGGTGGAGTAGTTACGGATATGGGAGGTTGGTGTTTATCAGGGATGGAATTAGTGGAAGGTGCGGCGGTAGTGTAATTTTAGGGTTTGAAGGTTGAGGGTTCTTTGGAAGTAACTCAAGGATATAAATATTAATTGGATCTCTTTGTATACATTTTAAATATGAAATAGGTTATTATTTTCAACATCATGAAATATTAAGTGAAAATTATGACACATCATTTCTTGTAAAAATAATGAATTTGTAACTAACCAAAATAAAAACACCATAAAAAAGGCATTTAGTAACTATATTGGGGTCGTTAAATTTGGTCGATAATTAGCGACTAAGTGGTCGCCAAATTCTAGCGACCACTTGATCGAAAAAATTAGTGATCAAGTGGTCGCAAATCTCATGATTAAAATTGCCCGCGCAATATTAACGATTAGATGGCGTGTGGTGGCTAAATTAGCGACCAAGTGATGACTAATGTTTTTTTTGTTGGACTTAACGACCATTTTATCGCTAATTAGTGACTATCTTAAGTAGTCTTTAAAATATAATGGCTAATGGTGTAGTAAAATTATCTTTTTCTATATAATAAACTGATAACTGATAACTGATTTTCAAAAAAACACTTCAAACTGATAACTTTCCATCTCATTTTCTTTTAATCACAATAATATTAAAGATATGAACTGAGATAAAAATTTGTGTTGATGGATCATCATGTCATTCAAGTAAACTAAATTTTTTTCATTTTTTTTTCATTTTCGTACAACCAAAGGTAAACCTTAATATTTTATCATATATCAAATCAATTTATAGTGCTCTCGATTTTGAATCCGATCCTAATCAAAATTTTTTTCCCTCGAAAATCCCTTTTTCCGAGAATCTATCCAACATTTCAACTTATAATCATAATTTTTTTTGAGAGAAATATTAATCAATTAGTTACCTTTTTTGGTGGGTAGTTATTAAATAAGTATCTTGTACATCCAAACAATGTTCAACGCAAAATAGTGGGATGGGGGAGTCAAAAGTTCTTCACACGTTATTTATATTCAGCACACATTTGTGGACAAATAGTAAGGGTTGGTACTTTTCAATTCCGCCTGTAATTTAATGTAGAAACAAAACATGTACAAGATCAATATCGAATTATCGTTCATTTTATTTTCAAAAAGAACCAAACCTAAGTCCACATACATCAATTCTGGCTGAACTAGATTTTATAGTATAATTAAACTTCAATTTATATGACCAACATATCTGTATCATTCGTATCTTTAGGAGCTGCTAATCACCTAGTCTAGTAAATTGCTATTTTGTTCTACCAAAAAAAAAAGTAAATTGCTATTTTGGTTTTGTAGACCAATGGCAATCTAGTATATTTTTTCATGACGAAATGTTAAATCATGCTGAAATTTACCATCACAATTTTTCAATTTTTTTAAGGGTTAAAAGTAATATATCGAGGAAAGAAAGGATATATAGAGCCACAGAGCTGAGTGTTGACTATACATCACAAAAAGGGGTCAAAAGATGTAAGCTGATTAATACTAAAGGAGTCTATATGAACAAAAGCACCACAAAACGCCAAGATAGGAAAAGTCAATTGGAGTCGATATGAAGAGCAAAGAACCATCTCCCACTTCTGGCATCATGCTTGGTCCACTTGACTTTCAGGCAAATCTTGGTCATAGTGATGATCTCCCCAGCACACTTCTCAGGGGTCAAAGCAATGCCTTCAAAGGCCATGCGATTTCGGGCTTGCCATGTGTAATAGACGAAATTGGCAAGCGCCGCACAAGTGGCATGGAAAATGAAGCTTGATTTTCTAGGGCAAGCTCCAAACCATGAGAGCCACTCAATGATGTTGTGACCAGAAATGGTGTCGCCGAGCCACCGAAGGACATTAGAGAGAGCACGAGGAGTGATGATACAAGCACCCCAAAGATGGTCCTCACTCTCATTGGGAGACGAGCAAAGGGGGCAAGAGTCATCAGTAATGAGCCCCCAACTTTTGAGCTTTGATCGAGTGGGTAGCCGTTTATGGGCAACAATCCAGGTAAGGAACTTGGCACGTGGGAGGACAAGATTGCCCAAAACAGCAAAACACCAGGCAATGATGGGAAGGCGGCCACGGATTAGGTCATAGACATTTCGAGAAGAGAAGTTACCAGTAGGATTACGCATGGCATCGAGGATGTCCTCACAAGTTCCTAACTTGAGAAGTTCGTCTTTTATGGAGACAATGACTTTCATGTGAGCACTGTCATTGGACTTGGCGGTGGCGGTTCAAATGGGGCGGCCCTTGAGGATATAGACACTGACCCAACGGGCCTAGATATTTCCATGGTTAGTGGCGAGCTCGTAGATGGATTGAGCCAAGCTAGCCTTGTTCCACGAAAGGAGTTCTTTAATGCCAATCCCACCTTCCTCTTTAGGTTTGCACACCCTCTCCTAGGCAATGAAATGTCGTTTTCCAAGAGCTTTGTCGGGCCAAAGAAACGAGTTGAGGTTACTATTGATACGGGTAATAACCAAGGCTGCGAATTTGAAGATGTTTGCCCATAAAGATTGTATTCCTAGAAGGATAGACATAAGGAGTTCAAGTCTGCTTGCATAACGGAGACATTTAGCAGACCAGTACATGATATGGGTTGTGATTTTATTAATCAACGGGGTGTACTCGGAGACTGTAAGGATTTTTTGGCAGAGGGGATTCCCGAGTATCGCATAGGTAGCGTGCCAGCTGAAAACCCTAAGGTGGAGGCGATTAGGTGTTGGTCAGTCAGAGTGATCCCTCCGAAGTAGACCTTGGATTTTGAGTGGTTGCCCGGAGACTAGAGAAATTGGAGAAGTCGTCAAGGGTCTGCTAAATGATGTTGAAGAAGACAACATCGGCCCTACTAAAGAGGAGCAGGTCATCTGCAAAACATAGGTGGTTGATCCCGAGGTTGAAGCATTTGGGATGTGGGTTAACGTCGAGGTCAAGGGTTCAGGTAGCCAACATTCTACCATAGCAATAAGTGGCGGACCTAGAAATTTTCAGGGGGGGGGGCGGAAATACCTTACAAAACTCAAGCCGATAAAATTATTTTAAATATATCAAAAAATAAGTTTATTATTAATGGTTATAAAAATGTCATTTTTACATAGCATTCTAGATAATCTATGAAAAATCATCATTCATCTTATAGGTTAATTAATTTTGACAACATTGGAACTAAAATGCACAAAATTTACCCATATTAACATTGCTATCATAAATTTAATTAATCTCAATAAAAATTAAAATTAAAATTAAATTCAACTAATCAAAATCAAGTTATAAAATAATTATCTCAAAATTAATCTAAATCATAAATTTCATATAAACTACACCTTCTAGTAAATGGTTTCACTGTTTCAGTACAATAAAAAAATATACTAACATTCAACAATGGAATTAGAGGTGAATGGATGCCAGCCTGCAATTGGCAATTCATAATTAAAGTGGGCAATTTAGCTTTTTTTTAAACTGATTTTTAATTAGATTTTTTGGTTGAAAGGACACAAGAGTCAGAGGTGTATTAAGACCAAAAAGAGAGTCAGAGGTGAGAGGTGTGTATTTTCTTTTTATTAAAACGAGGTCGTTTTAGATGCATTAAAAAAACAGAAATGAATATGTTATCGTCATCAACCTTTCATTACCCATTTACCCCATTTTTTCCAGATCTGAAACTAAAAGTAGGGGCTCAAGATCTTTAACTACTCCCTCCCTTTGTAAATCCGGCGACTCAAGGGTGGCGGCCGCCCCCTCAAGCCCCCCCCCCCCCCGAGTCCGCCACTGGCAATAACGAACATATACGGAGATAGAGGGCAGCCTTGTCGAATGCCCCGGTGGCCAGGGAAGAAGTCGTGGAGTGTGCCCTCAATGTTGACAGAGAACATGGACGAGGATATACATTCTTGGATGAGACGAACAAAATCAAATGGAAAGACAAAGTAGTGGAGGATTTGAAAGATGAATTGGTGCTCAATACAATCGAAGACTCATGTTTATTTTGATAGCACAATGAGGTGAAACTTGAGAGTTGCCATAGCCCCTCATGAATCTTGAGCAAGCTGGATGTTGTGGCTAATAGAGCACCTCGAGATGAAGGCGCTCTAATGTGGACCCACCAGCCGGTCGATCAAAGACTTGATACGGGTAGCAAGGAGTTTGGCAATGGTTTTATATAGCATGGAGTATCAAGAGATAGGGAGAAAGTCGTCAACAGATGTAGGGTTGGGCACTTTGGGAACTAAAGAAATGTAGGTATGGTTAATTTCTTTAAGCATCTTACCCAAGCTGAAGAAGCTGAGAATGGCCTCACATATTCCACCAGAGATAATATTCTAAGAGGCTTTGAAGAAACGAGCGTTAAAGTCGTCGAGACCTGGAGCGTGGTCATCTCCAAATGAGAAGACTACGACCTTGACATCATCAGTTGTGAACGGCCGGAGTAGATCGATACAATCCCCATCGGAGAGGCACGATCCCAAGAGATAGAGAGTGGTAGGTATGGGGGGTTAGAGGAGGAGCCTAGGAAGTCAGAGAAGTGTGAGACAAGGAAAGTAGCAATTATGTCATGGCTCTCCAGGGAGCTACTGACATGATGAAGAAGCCTAGCGAAGTTGGAGGGAGCTCAACGGGATTGTATGGACTTATAAAAGAAGAATTTGCAGTGGTCGCCAAATTTGAGCCACCAAAGCTTAGCAATTTGTTTGGTAGTGGCCCGGAGCTTGGAAAATAAGAGGTCCAACTCGGTCGTCACATTGTGCTCGAGGAGGAGGGGATATTCATCAAGGGGGGAGAGCTGAATGGAATGTTGGATGGTGGCTAAGGTGTTATGAGCATGGTCAACCGCTGATTGAAGAATTTCAAAGGAGTTGTTGGGTAGTGCTTTTAAGCAACATTTGAAAGATTTAAGTTTTTGTGTAACCCGGAAAAGGGGGTGACCCCCAACATTGAGAGTCCAAGTATGGAGGGGGAGGTTGAAGAGTTGTCCTCATAGAGATGGTCAGCGTGGCTGAGGGTAGGGCTGAGCAAACAGATATGTCCGATCCGATTCGATCCGATACACCGGATATCCAATAATTTTTTTCCTTAAAACTTCCGTTTTGAAATAATATTTCTACTATTTTTGAGTTAGGCCCAACTAATATGCATGATTGACGGATATCGGAACCAAATATCCGTCGATCCGTTTAAATTTTAAGAGAAAGTTTACATGGTTGAGGAGAATTGAACACTTGATGAGTTAAAATTTTACAAAATACTCATTTAAACATCTATTCTACTTAGTATTAATGTGTTTTTTCCAAAAAATACATATAGTACCAGATATACAGGATATCTGGTTGCTTGAAAACCCTGATCCATATTTGGTCCGGAAATTCGGCAAAAAATCTCGAATCTCGAATACGGATAGAAAATTTTGTGATCCATTCGGATCTGGATTTTGTCGGATCGGATAGGCTGGATCGGCGGATTGGATTAAAGGATCAGACATTTTAGCTCACCCCTAGCTGAGGGTGGCATTGAAGTCTCCTAGAACAGTCCAGGGCCCATTGATAGTGGAGCTGAGATTTATGAGGTTGTCCCAGAGGGGTTGGCGTCCAAAGACATCATTGAGAGCATAAATAAAGGTAGCATGGAAGGGAGGTTGAGAGGAGGAGAGAGGTAGGGGAGTAACCAGGAGGTGGATGAGTTGGGGGGAGATTTGGAGAATTTGGATATTGATTTTGAGGGGGTTCCACTATAGCCAAATTCTATAGTTGCTAGATAAGTGGCCATTGGAACAATTTTCCCAGCCCGGGAGAAGGAGCTTGGCAACACGGTGCTCTTTGTCTTTCCATAATCTAGTTTCGAGAATGCCCATAATGTCAACTTGATGCTTGGACACAAACCTACAAACAACGTCTTGTTTGACATCCGTGCAAAGACCACAAAAAGTTCCAAGATGTTATAGATGTGCTAATCATGAGGATTCGATTCTTCAAGGGGGGGGGGTAAGAGTAGGGCTGTCAATTAACCACGGGTGACCGACCCACCCGAAATAAACGGGTGAAAACCCAATCAAAGCGGGCGACGGGCGGTTCGAGTGACGGGCGAAACGGGTTATGGGTCGGGACGTATGGGTGAGATTTTATCACGCAATAACCCGACCCGTCAACCGACCCATCACCCATTTCACCCAAACCACCCGTTTCACCAGTTTCGGTCTATCATTTATAATGTATATATGGGCCCTTAAAATCACATATATAAATTATTTTGGGCCTTTGATAAAAGCCCATTTATTTTCCAACCCATTTATTTGCTGAAATAAATATTGCCTCAGTCCGTAACTTCGTTTGAAGGATGATGGATGCAGATTTGGAGCTCTCGACTATAGATGGAGCTCTCAGTTGACATTATTATTTTATATTTTTATACATCTTTGACTTTATGTTATAGGATTTGTTTTGTAACCCATCTTCGCTCCATTTTGCTTATGGGATTTGATTTTATTTATGTATGAATTATGGATATTTATAACTTTAGCTTATGTATGACAATTTAGTTATATATATAAAATACAGTGGTTATACGAGTAAATGGGTCACCCATATAACCAGCGGGTGATGGGTGGTTTGGGTGACGGAGATAATATTTCACGGGTGACGGGTGACGGGTGGGTCGGGTGGGGCATTTTAACTTGCAGCTCGGGTGATGGAAGTGCTCCAACCACCTATAAACCGACCCATTCACAGCCCTAGGTAAGAGGGAGGTAGAGAGCAGGGTAGAAGTTGAGGACGAGCCAGGTAGGGGAGGAGAAGAGGCTGGAAGGGAGGTAGGACTAGTGCTTGAGAGAGAAGTGGGGGAGGATAGGGGGAGAAGAAGAGGAGGGGTTGGAGTAAGAGGAAAGTAATTGAGGGGAGGAGGAGGAGGGGGGTTTCGAGGGGGGATGTAGGTGGGGGCAAGGTCAAAAACTGCTTGTTTTTGTGAGAGTGAAGATGAGGGGTCAATTTTGACTTAAAGGGGGGAATGGGAGGTCTAGCAGGAGGAGCAGCGGAAGAGGGCTGGTTTAAGGCGGGCGGTTGGGGAGGTGGGGTGGACGGTGAAGGCGGGACGGGGGCAACGGTGCCCGAAATGTTTACAATAGGAACAGTGGGATGGTAGCCAGTCGTAATGGAGAGTTTGGCGAATGATGAAACCATTACAGTCCCTAAAGCATACTCCTTGAGGAGCTTAGAAGAAACGGAAATCTCGACCATAACCTTTGCGAAGGATAGACGATCTTGATTAATGGAGATGAGGTCAGTTAGGACAGGCTTGCCCATTGCTGATCCAACCTTAGCAAGCATAGTCTCCGACCAAAAGCGGACATCAACGTCCGGTAAAGTGACCCAAATAGATATTTCCTCAAGGCATGATAGGTCTAGCGCCATTCTTGGCTTTCATCGTTTGAGCACAAGGGGGATCCGTTCAGCTAACATCTAAGGAGATTTTTCCAAAACTGAGATAAGATGAGCTTCAGCAGCAAATTGGAAAACAAGCAACCCATTTTCTTTGAGAATGATTTTAGGGATGGGGATATCCGTCCAGAGATTAGATATGAGACGTTCCATGGCCCAAAAGGTGATTCTCCCTCCCATAGGGGCACCGACAAGAGTACGGGACCAGCGATTAACCAAGCTAGCAACATCATCGTTTGTGTAATCGATAATGTCGTTAACGATTCCTTCCACATAGGATAGGGGAATGAGAGGTTATGGGCGCTTGCCCTGTCCATTGCACAATACATCCTTAAAGGATGGAAGAGAGGCTGATAGGGTTGGTGGGCATGTGGCTGGTGGAGTCAATGGGGTCGAGAGGAGAGGGGGGTTAGAGCTAGAGGGAGGGTGGAGTTGGGGATGAGAGTCGCACTGGGGTGGGAGGTGAGGAGCAACGTTAGAGGAGGGACAAGGCCGAGGTAGGGGGTGTGAATCTTGTGGAGGAGGAGGATCCACGCTCGCCAGGGACGGGGGCAGGAGGCCCAATGGAGTTGAGCAAACGGACATTGTTTGAGGAGATCAGGTCAGCCGGAATCTCCTTGAAGGGGCTTGGCGGTGAAGGGGGGAGAGAGGTGAGTCGGCCGATGAGAATGAGGGTTGAACATAGGCAATTTTACATAATAATTTTTATGTAATTAGATTTTTCTCTTTACATATTAAATGAAAAATCAATGGTTTAAATTAGATTTTTCTCTTTCTATATCAAATTATTTAATTTATCTAGAGTTCATTAATTTATTATAGAATTTTAGTACTTTCTCCATACTCCTAATGAATTCTATGAGAACAAGAGGTAATTTTACATAACTATTGTTTTACACTCAGCATGTAGTTCTACAAGTTAAGGATTTTATACAAAATTATTTTTTAACTTTTGATTAATTCTTCTAAGTGAACAAGTGCGTAATCACATAGAGTCCTATTTATTTGATGATAGGAAGGAAAAAAAAGTAGTTACAGTAAAACCTCTATATTTTATTATTTTATAGGGATATTAATTAACTAAAAAGTTAATATTTATTAATTTAAAGAGATTTTTTTAATAAGAGCTTTCAAAATGCACTATCATACAAGATTTTATTGTAGGATTTTAGGATGATATGAGTTGGGACAATCTGATCCATGTAAGATTGATGTTTTGGCTACTATCAATCTTGTAGTCTCGACTTGGATAGTTAATGTTGAGCAAGAGGCAATAACAAATTGTTTTAGACACTGTAAAATCAATTCGTTCATGAGATGAAGTCTCAAGGAATGATTATAGTTGACATTGCAAAATTTGTTTTCAAAACAACGATAGAAATGTTGGATCCAATTAGAAAAGTTAGAGATGAGCTCCAAATAAAACTAGAAAAAACAAACAACACTACCACCATATTTCATTTTTTTTTTGATAAGGAAAGTGATTAGGGTGGCCACTAACAAATTAGTGGTCGCCCTAGAGCATCCTGGCGGATGAGGGTAAGTAACCCTGGGTCAGCTGCGAGTGGGAAGGAGGAGACACGACTGAACGATCCAGCAATGAAATCCGCCACCGAATTGCCCTCCCGAAAGATATGAGTAATACTCCAATCCTGGAACCGAGCAAGCAAGCAATGGATATCCGCACGTAAAAGCTCAATCTCCCACGGACAACGCCAGTCACCAAGCACGGCCTTGACTAGCTGCAAACTATCGCCTTCAATCTAGATCCGGGGAATGCCACGTCGAGTGGCCTCGAGAAGTCCCTGGCGTAAGGCGATGGTCTCGGAGGTCAAAACAGACTGTCGACCAATCAGTCCTCCGTCGAAATGGATGGGGGAGCCGCAGGAGTCCCTAAGGATGAAACCGTACGAAGCTACGCCATCTGCATTCACTGCACCATCAAAATTCAATTTAGTAAACTCCCTCGTGGGTTTTACCCACTTTGTAGGCTTCCTCTTAGGGCCACTTTTCACTATGTTGTAGCGCGGGTAATCGGACTCAGAATCTACAGCGAGTTTCCAGTTTTTAGTTTGGTTGCGAGTGAATTCGCAGATGTTTGTGGCGCTGTTTAAATTGGTCTCATTGTTGTTGTCAAAGACTCTTTTGTTTCTTGAGTACCATAGGCACCACCAGGTGGTGGCAAGGATTTCTGTTTCCTCATTTGTTAGCAGTGTTCTTATTTCATCTAGGATCTGATTTGGCTTTTTGTCCCCCGGGGATATTTGGCTGATGATCCGCCAAATTTTTGGGCTGACGGATTTGATGGTTTCCTTGGTTAATGGGCATGATAGTAAAACATGATTGGTGTCTTCTACATGGAAATTACATGCCTCACAACCCTGAGTAACTGGGACGTGGTTGGCAGTCAGTCTTGCTTTCGTTGGAAGACCGTTTCTAGCCACTTTCCAAATGAAGTTCTTCATTTTGGGTTGAATGTTGAGTTTGTTGATCCATTCTAGGTTGATTCTTGGTTCACCTTTAGATTGATGGAGCCATTCCATGGTTGAATGAGTTGAGTACCAACCGTTTTTGCTTGGTTGCCAGTACAATCTATCCGGGATTTTGTTAATGGGATTAATGATTTTGGAGATTATTTCAAGGTCATCTGGGCTCATGACCTTGTTCAATTTTTCAATGTTCCACGAATTGTCCTCCATGAGGTACTCATCTACAGTTTCATCCCAGTTAATGATGTTTTCGGCCTCGGTTTTTGGCTTTGGAGGACCCTTACCGGTCCAGTTGTCTTTCCAAACTCGAACGGTTTTTCCATCCCCGATCTGCCAAATAAGCCCGTTCACAAATAGGCCTTTGAGGCCAATTAGTTTGGACCACTGCCATGAGGTGTTATGTTTTTTCTTATAACTAAGGATATTGTCCTGTTTGAGGTATTTCTCTGTTACAACTTTGACCCAGAGATTATCTGGTTCTGCAAGTAGTTTCCAAAGTAATTTCATTTGGAGTGCTTGGTTCATTTCTTCTGCCTTGGCAATTCCTAAACCACCATGGGCCAGTGGACGGCAGATGGAGTTCCAACTTATGAGTGGTTTGTAGTTGTGGTCTTTGTTCCAGAAGAAGTTTTTATTTATTTGGTCAAGTTCTTTCAGTATAGACTGAGGTAGCATAAATGATTGCATCATGTAGTTTGGTTGTGCCGAGAGGTTTGATTTAATTAGGGTTTTACGTCCCTCCTGGGATAGGGCATTGGCTTTCCATTTTCAAAGTTGGGATCTGGTCCGCAGAATTAGTGGTTTGAAGGTGTTTTGTGTTACCCTTCCGTTGATAATTGGGCATCCTAGGTATTTATCCAATGCGATTGTATTCGCAATTTGGAGGATTTGCTTAAGCTGCTCCTTCATGGTGTTGCTTGTGTTTTTGGTGACTTGGAAGGCGGATTTATTAAAGTTGACTTTCTGACCTGAGATCTGGCAGTAATCATCGACAATTCTTTTAATATTTTGGCATGCATTATTATTTGCTTTAGCAAAGATGATGATGTCATCAACGAACGCAAGGAAGGGGATTTTAGTTCCATTTCTTGAGATTTGGATCCCTATGCCACTTTTTGGGTTAGTGCTCTGGAGGTGGAGTTGTCTTGCAAGGATTTCGGCTGCAAGTATGAACAAATAAGGTGATAGGGGGTCTCCCTGTCTAAGACCCCGTTGGGGGTAGAATTGTTCTGTTGGCCCGTTGTTCACTAAGACCGAGAAAGAGACGGTTTCAACGCATTCTCTGATCCAGCCCACAAATTTGTCATGGAAGCCGAATTTGTGTAGGATTGAGGCCAAGAAGTCCCAGCTAATCCGGTCGTACGCTTTTTCCATGTCAAGTTTAACAGCAATCCATCCCTCACGCCCTTTTTTATTGCGAAAAGAGTGGAAGATCTCATGTGCAATTAGGGTATTATCGTGGATGCTTCGATTTTGGATAAACGCCCCTTGCATCGGGTGTATAAGTTTGTTGAGAACCTTTTTCAATCGGTTTGTTAGGATTTTCGATATTACTTTGTATATTGTGTTACATAGGCTGATGGGCCTATAGTGGTTGGTAGAGGTAGGGTTCTCGCATTTTGCTAGGAGGGTTATGAATGTATGGTTTATTTGTTTTAGGATTTTTCCGGTGTGGAAGAAACTTTTGACGGCTTTGATGAGATCCGGCCCAACAATGTGCCAGTATTTTTTATAAAAGTAAGTCGGCATTCCGTCAGGGCCGGGAGATTTATCGTCCCCAATATCGAACAAGGCGGACTTAATTTCATTGTTCGATACAGGCTTGATAAGCTCTACGTTGTCTGTGTCGGTTACTTCTTTTTGAATAGTTTGTGTCATGATTTGGAGCTTTTCATGGTTAATTTCCAGTGCTCGGAACCGGTTATAGAAATCCCGTTTAATCTCTGTTCTTATGTTTTCTACACGTGTGATATGTGTACCTTATGTTGTATGAATCTCTTTAATATTGGTTCTATTCCTTCTACCGGTGGCAATCCGGTGGAAATATTTGGTGTTCTTGTCGTTAAGTTTTATATGGGTGTTTTTAGCTCTTTGTTTCCAATATGAGTTGTGGAAATTTAAGAGGCATGACCTTTTTTTTGATAGGCGTTCTTGTTTTTGGACAAGTTGCATGTTGTTGTGTTCTATTATCTCCTTCTGGATTTGTACGATATCCTCATCAAGTTTTCTGATTTGTTCGAATATATTACCGAAAGTTTGTTTGTTCCAAATTTTTGGTTTTTGCTTTTAGAAGTTGTGTTTTTTTAACGAGATTGAACATATGGGATCCACCCGCGTTATGTCTCCAAGCTTGTTTAATGATGTTTTGGTAGTCTTTTCGAGATGTCCACATGGTCTCGAATTTAAATGGTTGTGCTTTGAATGGAATTCCCGTAGGGAGGTCACAGGAAATTGGGCAATGGTCAGAGGATGAGAAGGCATGGTTTTTTGTCGCTATGGACGGGAACCACTGAATGATTTGGTTGGAGACCAAAGTTCGGTCTAGTTTTTCAAATGTAGTGTTATCAAGGTTTTTGGATTTTCTCCAAGTGTATTTATTCCCGATAGTGGGAATGTCACACAAATCGCATTCGTTTTTGAAGTTAATAAGTCGTTCGAAGCGAGACTGGGATGGGTTCTCACCCCCTAATTTTTCATCTGGGTGTTGAATTTCGTTTAAATCTCCCATTAGGAGGCAGGGTAGGTTACAATTTTGTATGAAGTCCTTCAAGTTACTCCAGAATTGATCTTTCTCTTGTGGCCTGGGTGGCGCATATGCAAAGATAAGGATCAATTTCCTGTTTGTTTCCAGGTTCTCATACAAAAACCCAATAAAACGATTGTCTTTATGGATGGTTTGGATTAATTCATTTGAGAGGAGGGTGTTCTTCCAGAGGACGCATAAGCCACCCGAATAACCATTTGCGGGGATAAACTCGACCGAGTCGAATCCCGCTTTCTGCCATCCATTATCGTCAGGCAACGCTTGGGCTTTGGTTTCCACTAGTGCAATGAGGTTGATGTGTTCGATGCGGCAGAACGCATTAACCTCAGTCCAGAAGGACTTGCGTTTGATGCCTCTACAGTTCCAGGCGCAGATCTTCATATAAAACCGATCGAGTTGTGGCTTTTGGCCTTGGGTGGGGTTGCATATTTCCAACACTTTTGTTTCTTTTTGTTATGTAATTTATAGTCACCGAGGTAAGTATATATTGTGTTTGATCTGTGTATTTGTATAAGGTGGGTATGTTGTATTTTGTGGGTTTGTCTTGGTCGATGGGTGTAATTATACAACCCAAAGGGAGTTTGGGTTTTTTATCCAAGCAAAGAGAGTTTTCATGGTGCTTTTGATGCATAAGAGGTCGGGTTAATCGACACATGCCTCTAATGAGGTCTGCATACGCAGGAGATCCCGCTTTAAGTTCAATGGTTATTATTGGGACATTGTTATCAACAATTTTCGCCATAACTTGCAAAACCAAGTATAGCAAGACATCAAACTCTAAGTACCAGCGATTGACAAAAACAAAGCATATACTCTGATTGAACACATTAATTGGGTTTAATTTAAGGGTTTTGATTCCCCAATTATGAGTCAGGGGATTGGTCTCCCTTTTATTTGTGAATTTGGTATGTATATGGTATAAATTGTCACATTTGAGAATAAGGCTAATAAGCCTGAGACAGCACACCATTAGTAGCTTACAAGTACTGAAGTAAACCACAATTGGAGAGCAACTGATCAAAAAGACAAAATTAAAAATGTATTTCAAGCGTGGATCAAAGGCATAAGTAGCCACCACATGCCAGGTTATGGAGTTGGGTTGTTCGTACCCACAAATTTGTGTAATGTTTGTAATGAAAACAAAAAGGAACTTAGCATAAAGTGATCCATGGAAGGTGGCCATTTTTTTCAAAAACAGAAGGCTAACATATACAGATTTAGAACAATCACATACAAAAATGACACCAAAAAAGTATGAAGCATTGTTAGTGGGTTTAAGCCCTTCATGGGAGTTGCATTCAAGCTTCCCATAAGATTTAAAGTAATCCTAGTTTGTAGCATAAGTAAGATTTAAAGGGGATTTTCTGTTTATTCCCACAAGGGTGAACCTGTTGAGATGTAAACACACACAATAATACACAGAGGAGAAGAATTTTTTTAAACAGGGGCAAGGCCTGCTAGAGTAAGGCAGCAAAAGATACAAGTTGGGTTGGCATCCAACAATTGAAAGATAAACAAGTAGATCAGGGTTGAGACTGTCTGCAACAAAATAAGGGAGTCCGAAAAGGACAGGACGATCCGCACAAAGCAGGGGGTGGGGAGACAGCAAAATACAGAAAAACCTGGTGAATTTGTGGTTGTTGGTCCAACAACCCCAGGCAAGTCGCCCGGCCGCCGCAAATCTGGAAACGGATTGGCATGGGAAACGATGTTGTCCACACACCGGATTTGGAAGACCGAGACAAGGCAATTTCCGACGTCGCCCCCACCGGCCAAGATCCGATATCGCAAAGGGATGAAAATAACGCCGAAAGTGTTTTTGTGGCCGCTTAATGACCATCGGGCTTCTAGAGTCGATGCGACACCTGTGCACAGCCACCCAAGCCCGCCATAGTAGTTTTCTCGAGTGCGGAATCAGGACGCGGCGGGACGCGAGATTCGCCAAGACGAGATCCGACACCGGCAAAGCAAGTTGAGAGGGAATCGGGTAGGGCGACGAGACCTTCTTGCAATTGTTAATGCTCTCTCTTGAGAGATCCAACAACTTGATCAAAATTGAGCAGATTGAGATCCACAGTGGTTCCATGTTGGGAGTCCATTTTAGGACTAAGTGGTTTTGATCTCGCTCTCGGTGCCGGAAAATCTTCCATGGCTTGAGCACCAATATTTCTCTCTTTAATGTATGGCTTAGGGCCGGTGACGGGGCTGGGAGATTGCCGGAAGCGGACCGTCCCAGGGGCGGCGGCCCAGGCGACGCTAGGGTTTGGACCAGTTTGTGGGGATGGAGGTCGAGCGCGTGAGGCGCGTTCATTTTGGACTTTTACAATCGTTTTTCAACCACCATATTTCATTAGATTTTCTTAGTTATGACTTATGACTATGTAAATTTTTATATAATTATTAATTTATGATACTAATTGGACCTTATATTTATATAGTGGTTTTTTTGAAAATGTATTATCTTATTATCTTATCGAAATTTGTTAAATTTTACATTGATCCAAATCGGAATCGGAGAAAAATATTAATTTAAAGTATTTATTAATTTATCGAGTATTAATTTAATTAAAGAGGTTCTAGCCATCTGGTTGCATTAAATTGAATTATATACACTGATAGTAATAATTAAGATGATTGATGTGAGCTACCTTGTACAAGTCAACATGAATCAAAACGAGGGACAATAAATCCTAGATTAAAGCACATGTAAAGGCCAAACCGGGATTTTGGTTGGTTGAAAGACTGGTGTTGTTATCACTGATCATGCTTATTATACCGATCACACCATGCATATTGAAATTTTCTTATAAAGCATCTAACCCATAAACTTTTTTTTAGAAGGAGAAGCCGCACGTACTCTTCGTCTCTTTAAGGGAGAATCTATCTATATCTACTATAAAATAGAAAAATTTTGGACAATCAATGCCTCATTAAAATGGCCTAATATTTATTTTTAATTTATTTTCTAATCTTCTATAATCTATCTATTCTATCTTCTATATATTTATCTATAAACATATAAGACAAACATTTTTACAATGAATGTTTATGTATTTAATGTGAAATTTTATTCAAACTCAAAGATAAAATTATACATTTTCCAAAGAATCTTTTATCTATCTATCTCTAAAAAAAAATATAAAGTAGGAAAAAAAAGAAAGAAAATCTACTCATTAATTTTACATTTGATACACTCTTTACCCTTATTATGTGTAATGGGTGGTGACTTTTGGTTTTCCATTTACTATTTAATCTTACAATTGATATGCTCTCTACTCTTATATGTGACTTTTTGTTTTCTATTGAATTAAAATGTTAGTAAAATTGGGAGCTTTAATAGGTGTTTTAAATCACCAAACATTATGTATTGGGTGGTGACTTTTGGTTTTCAATTGAATTAGAAGGTTAGTAAAATTGGGAGAATTAATATGTATTTTAATTCACCAAGCATTATATCACGGAATGTCTTTTCAAATTCTTAACCTTCTTATTTTCCTTATAAATACCGATCTTTACCCTTATTTTATGTATTGAGTAGTGAGTTTTGGTTTTTCATTACTAATTAATTTACATTGATTTGCTCTCTACCCTTATTATATGTGACTTTTTGTTTTCTATTGAATTAAAAGGTTAGTAAATTTGGAAGCTTTAATAGGTGTTTCAATTCACCAGGCATTATGTATTGCATGGTGACTTTTGATTTTCCATTGAATAAGAAGGTTAGTAAAATTGGGAGAACTAATACGTATTTTAAATCACCAAGAATTATATTACCCAATGTCTTTTCAAATTCTTAAGCTTCTTATTTCTCTTATAAATACCAATTAGGAGTTAGAGATTTGAGTTCTTCAATTTTTTGGGTTTGAGAAATAGACTAGCATAGTAAGTATGCTCTTTTGATCAAATTATTTTTTTTCTTTTATATGCTTGCATATTCATATTTTTTATTTATTAAAAGAGGTCCAAACTAATCCATATATAGTAGCCTTGAAATCGTTAATATGCTCTTTTGATCAAATTGTCAAATTTATATTTTTTATTTGTTCGCTAATAGCTACTTTACGGAGAAGATGACGATTTTGCATAAATATTATAAATAAGTTATACATGTTAAAAAAATCTGATCCCGTCCAACGGACGGATAAAACCCCTAATTTTATTAATATTAAAAAAGAAGAGTCATTAATGCGGGGTAACCCGACCCTTTACATCATCAAAAAGCGATAAATAAATCTCCTTAAGCGTGGAAGACAATACATGAATTCCAACAAGAAGATTAAAAGCATAAGACGCAAGCCCGATCAACCCATATAAACTGAACTACTGACATAAAGCTTTACCAGTAATATAAATCAGACAGTCAAATCTACATTTTATAGACAACCTAGCTCATAACTAAACTAACCTTAACTTGTGCTAAATGAAACTAACAGAGTCTTGGTACTTCCATCCAGCACTAAAAACTCCAACTAATTAACTGAAAACTAGAGTAATTTACACAACTCAATCGAAAGATCAATGGTCTGAAATCTTGTAGCTAGAAAAGGCTGTAAACTTGTTCTTGTTGTTGAGGATGATACAGCAACATCTCCTCCCAAATCATCTCCCTTACCATCTCCTCATCCACTCCATCCGGGTTCTCATCGACCTCCAGCCTCACGCTCGAACGAACCCGATCCACTACCAATGGAACACACATCTCCGAGAAGTACGGGTGCTCGAGCGCTTCTTTAGCAGATATCCTCTTCTTAGGGTCCAGCACAAGCATCCTCTCCAGCAATTCGACCCCTACATGATCCGCCTCCCAATACAGTCTCCTAAAATCCGACTCCGACAAGCACGAGCACGGCAACTCTTCTAGGAGCTTCCTAGTCTCCGAACACTCCACGAAGCTAAGATCCATCTTCTTCCCAAGGAACCCGAAAATCTGTTTGATTTGCTCCACGTCGTCGTTCCCGTTGAAGATCGGCTTTCCCGTTAGCATCTCAGCAAAGATGCACCCAACCGACCACATGTCCGCGGAATCCTCGTAATCCCGACGCCTCATTAGGATCTCGGGCGCGTTGTACCACGTGGTCCCAATGTTAACGTTCCTCGGTCCAGACTCGTCCTTGTATAGGGTGCGGGCGTGTCCGAAATCCGAGATCTTGAGGTCCCAATTCTTGTTCACCAAGAGATTTTGCGGCTTCAAGTCGCGGTGGATCACGTTCACTGAATGGAGAAACTCGACTCCGCGAAGAATCTGGAATAACAAATATCTACACTGTCTCTCCGAGAGCCCCGTCACCGAGTTGTCGATGACGTAGCCGAGGTCATAATCCATGAGCTCTTGGACCAAATAGACGTCCCGGAAACCAGCCTTAGAGGGGGACGAGACCATGACGTCTTTCAAGCCTATGACGTTCTGGTGTCGGGTTTTCCGGAGTATCTGCATCTCTCGGAGCGTGGCCACGGCGCTGAACTGGCTGCGCAGGGCTTCTCCGATCTTCTTGACGGCGACTTGCTCTCCGGTTTCCTGGTTGAGACAAGAGCATACAAAGCCGAACGTGCCCTTGCCTAGAGCCTTGGTGGGAACGTATTTGGCGTCCACTTCAAAGAGAAGGCCGTCCACCAGATAAACAGGCTTCCTCTCAGCCGTCTTGCGGTGGTCTCGGACGAGGCGTCCCAGCCGGTCTCCGATCACACCGAATAATTGATGATGAGCATGATCGCCCACAACCATCATCATCTCCTCCGTAAAGTAGCGAAGCGATCGAGCAATGTGATCAGAATTGATCGAGATCCTTCGCTATTTGTATTACGTTGTAATATATATGGTATGTTTTTTTTTGGTCAAAATATATATGGTATGTCTTATAGCTAGCTTGAGATCCACGGCTAAATGTGGTAACCGACTTCGACTTGCCTAGTATACTTTAAGTGAATTGAAGTTTACTTAGTTGGTAATTGATGTTTACTTAACGCTGATTCTAATTGCACACATTTTTTAACTTACTACACCACACAATTAGTTTGTGTGGACAATCTCACACAATTTGTTTGTGTGGAGATAAAAATAAACGTATTAAGTTTAATTAAATATATTTTTGATTTTTTGTAGGCCGTTTGTCAAATTATAATCTTAATTAATTTGACAAATTTCTAATTGCATGTCCTTTTTTAGTTTTAGTTTGGTGTTTTTGACTATCTTTTTCTTATTAACATATCTTAGGTACAACCACTATATAATGTAAATACCGAAGGGAATCTTAAACCCTAAAGTAGTCTTAAGTAAGGATGCACAAAAGACCTGTGAGGTCGGGGATTCCCCGACTTGGTGGGGAACGGGGCGGGGATGGGATCAATTTTATAACACCGATTTAAAACGAGGTGGGGACGAAGAATGTACTATTTGCCCCGAATCCCCATCATGTATATCCGATATGTTTTTTAATTTTTTTAATTTATAAAACATAGAATAAAAATAGATATTAAAATAATTGTAGTTTTCTATTTAAAAGCTTATATATATCTTCAAATTATATGATGAAATTTAAAATTTATGTTATTAAATTTGATATTTGTAAACTTTTTTAATGTTTAAAATATTTTTATATAATAAATGGGCCACCATTTCCCGCCCCATTCACCGCGGGGATTAGACGGGGACGGGGCGGGGATGAGGGACATAATAGTATGTCGGGGATGGAGCGGAGGAATGCATTCCCCGCCTCGCCTTGCCCCCATGTGCATCCCTAGTCTTAAGTTTAAGATATATAACTTAAAAATAAATATAGTTTAAAATTGAACTATGTCAAACATCTTTTTTAAATTAGTATAATTGGATGAATTTTAATTAGAATATTTAAATATTAAACAAAACAATCAATATTAGTTTTATTTTTGGATAGGATATTATCCCATTCACCCAATTTTTAATAATGAATTATATATTTTTGTAATTCACTCACTTTAATTTTAATAATAGTTTTTTTTTATCAATTTGGTATAAAATTGGATAAATTTTTATCTTTATTCATTATATAAAAATATTTAATTATCAATTTGGTATTGGATTGAATAAATTTTTATCTAAATGAAAGAATTTTCAAGTTTATAATACGTAATTCACTGACCTTATTTAATAATTTTATAGTATAATTGTGTACACATTATTTAATGATAAACTTTCTATGAATTTGGTATCATGTTACCCAAGTTAATTAATAAATATTCTAAATTTTTATAAATTATTTTTCATCCCACTTTCTTTATTTCGAGTTCGAATTGAGTACAAATTTAGATTGTTAAAATTTACAGGTCAATTTTGTAGGGCCATTGTAGGTTTATTTTTTTGCATGGTCAGGTCGATCAAATGGGTCAAGAGTAATGACTTTTTTAAGATTATTAAAATACATATAATACTTAAATTTGCATATTAGGAAAATTCCAAATTCATTTCCATTCTAATATAAAATTTTGTGTTTGTGTGATTAAGCTAATAAATTTAGCTCATATATTTGTTTTTATATTCCTAATAAAATTCTTTAAAAAATACTTTATTCACAAATCTTATATAACATAAAAAAGTCATTCTAATGAACTCACAATTTTCTTAATTTAATTCATTCTTTAATTTTATATCTAATAATCTACATATTATTTAAAATAATACCCCAATATTTATTTAAAAAAGTCCCTATGCAAGGCGCAATAAAACTAGTTGTAACCCTAAACCTTAAACCCATAACCCAAAATCATAACCTTAACCCTACATAATAGCTTAAACCTATAACTTATAACCACAACCCTATCCCTAACCCTAACCCTAAACTCTTAACTCTTAATCATAACCTTAACCCTACATAAAAGAGAATGTTCTTAATTCCGAAATCCTAATCCAAAATTTTAAACCCTAACCCTAATAATAATCTTAACCTTAAACTTTAACCCTAAATATTAAACCCTAACCCATAACCTTAAATCAAACTCTAACCCTAAATCTTAACCCGAACATTAAACCCTAACCCATAACCCTAAATTTTTATGATAATTTATTTAAGATATTTTTTCTATCACATTATAAGCTACATGCCTAACCCTATCCCTAACCCTAACCTTAAATCAAACTAACACTAACCCTAACCCTAATAATAATCTTAAACTTAAACTTTAACCCTAAACATTAATACTAACCCATAACCTTAAATCAAACTCTAACCCTAAATCCTAACCCGAACATTAAACCCTAACCCATAACCCTAAATTTATAATTTATTTAAGATATTTTTTCTATCATATTATAAGCTACATGCCACATAGGATCCTTATTTCATACAAATCATTCTCACATTAAGTCACTTAGGATTTTGCCACATAAGATTTTGTATTTTTTTGGAAATTTACATATGTTAGAAAGATTCTATCTAAACTAAAATAAACTATATGAACATTAATATTAATGCTAAATATTTTTTATGATAATTTATTTAAGTTAAAAATATTCTATCTAAAGTAAAATAAGCTATAGAAATATTAAATATTAATATTAAATATTTGTTATAATAATTTATTTAAGTTATATTTTCTACTATATTTTAAACTACACTTGATATAGAATTTTGCCAAGTGTATAATTTTTAATATACAAGTTGTTATAAAGATCTATAACTAAACTATATATTAAAGTTGTATCTTTTTGAGCTAACACATTGATTCTAACCTCACTTTATATTAAAAAAAAATTAATTTGTATTTATATTAATTTATCATTTACAATGAAATTCCTTTCTATTTATTTATGTGAAACAAATGAATTTCGAATTTTAATTAAAAATCATGAAAATTATTTTATCTATTTATGTAAAATATATATATATCTTAAATCAATTTTGATAAAAAAGTAACAATTTCAATATCTAGATAATTACTTTCCTAAAACGCATTTTTTCACTCAAACTGTTTGTGTTGACTCCACTCAAACAGATTGTGTGGTGCAATTAGCTATAATATCGTGTGCAAACAGCATCAGTCCTTATCGATTAATAAAATCTGAAAAAAATTTACTAATATCGATCTTTCAACCAAAAAGGATATTCATGAGTTAAAAGGACTGTAAAATTGAGTCATTACTAATTTCAATCGGATATGCGCATGCATGTCCGTGTTTTAATTTCGTGTACTACATATAAAAAATAAGGGGATCATCTGTAAATCAACTTTTTAAGTAAATTTGAAAAGATTAACCGTGAATAAAATTTAATGGTAAGATTTTTTTAATACCCCTATTTTTTTTTGTTTTATTTTTGATTTACTTTTGTTTAGGGTACGGTTTATTTATTTGTGAGAAGCTAGGTATGAAAAATCTATTATTGATTAGAATCTTAAATAATTTTCATGCATAGATTTGCTAAGATTTTGATTGTTAAAAAAAAGAATCAATTGTCAGATTCTAACTCATATCAAAATATAATTTTTATTTTTAGTATTTTTAAATAGGGTTTTACTCATTTATGATAGGATTTAGAAATTTTACGAAATTTGTATAAAGCTATCAAATCCAAATCCTATATTGTCAAACTACTAATTGGCGTTTGCCTTCGCGATAAGATGATCCAAAGCTAGCACCCTAGTTCTACGGCACTTCAAATTTTGAGTATTTAAGGGCACTAAGAGAAATATATTAAAACTAAAAAAAGTCAGAAGTATTGTATTCAATGTATAAAATAATTGTCTTCAGTGTTTAAAATAATTATTAAATTATTTTAACATAAAATTGTGATAAAATATTTTACTATTTGAGTGAGAAAATCGTATGTCAGGTGTCTTAATTTTGTATTCGATACATATTCAATAATAATCAGAGTCACGCTCGGGTGGATTTATTTGATAGGGTGAAAATTGCGGACAACTTTGGACCGTCAGATTATATATATGGACGGATGAGATTAAAATAAAACAATTCAGCAAAAAAAAGGAAAATCGGAGGTGGATGACAACTTTGGACCGTCAGATTATATATATGGACGGATGAGATTAAAATAAAACAATTCAGCAAAAAAAAGGAAAATCGGAGGTGGATCATTAAAGATGGCATGGAGCGTTAATTCCATTAAAGTTGAGTAACGGGACCAAAATGCCCCTATGAAAATATGATACAAAGGCGCCTTTCTCACTATACGGAAGATTCATTTTCTCCATAGCCAAAATCTCTTCAGACTTCAGAGGAGAAAGTCGTCCTGTAATCCAACAAAAAACCACACCATAAATTCGGAAATTCACCCTCTAGCTCGCTCAAAAGTCATTAATTTCGCTTCATAAATTAGATTTTGCTTCATAGAATCCATGGAGAAACAACCACAAAAGGCATGTAAAAATGGATTTTTCTAGGGTTTGATTTCAACTTTTAAAGGTTCTAAAATTTACTTTCGTGTGTTGAAAGTGTTTATTGAGTTTTAATGTGTGTTTCTAGTTGATTTGATGGGTGTTTGTATTTGGTTGTGTTTGCGTTTGAAATTTTTAGGGTTCAAGATCTCTGATTTTAGGGTTCAGTATTTTTAATATATAGGTTCAAAATATCGAGTATGTAGGTTCATAGTCAAACTGGACTTACCTTATTGTGATAGAGTACCGACTTTTCATTCCCACCATGGAATTTTCATAAGTAGTTCTAGCATGATTTGTTGCTTATTTGCTTCAATTTTTGTTTTTAAGAGAGTGAGCGCGAACCATGAACCATAAATCTTATTTGCTTCAATTTTGGTTTGGGGGCGGGGCATTTGCACATCTTTCTTCCTTTTTTTTTTTTGAAAAGCATTGACACTTAAAAAGCATTAACTTGTATCTATATAATTAGCACTTCCAATGAGTCTTGGAGAAATCTATAGTACTAACTTATAGTGCCAACTTTTACTAAGAAGAAATGAACAACGAAGATCCATGACTTTTGTTTGTTCATAACTTTCTATGTTAAGGTTCATCGCTAGTATTCTCACGATTCATGCTCTGTACTACTACGTTTACTATTTTTAAGTTGAAGTTATTTAGTAGTCTATAAACATGATTTAGAAATTTATTTGGTAGCCTATTAACTCAAATGGTAGAGCAATGTGCATGTGCACATAGATGTGGGTTCAAATCTCACATAGGCTAACTCTTCTTATACTTTATGTAATTAATTCATGTTAGTTCTTTTTTTTTGTTCATGTTTTTACATACTTAGGTTCATGATAGTTTATCTTACAACTCATGTCTTTTGAGTCATACTACTTTTTATTTTGGTTCATGATATTTGTTCATTTGATTCATGTTTTTTTATAAACACATGTTCATGGTACTTGTTCTTTTTGGTTCATGATTTTGTAAGCTTTGTTCATAATAATTCTTATGGTTCATGACTTTTAATTCTTAATAGTCTATCTTATAGTTCATGTGTTTTAAGTCATACTAGTTATTTTGGTTCATGACTTTGGTCCTTTTAGTTCATGTGTTTTAAGTCATACAATTGTCAATAAGGTTCATTAAATTTAATTTACAATACTTGTTATTTTGTGTCATGTATTAATAAATGATATTATGTTGGTTCATTTCTGTATACGGTTATGTTCATAACAAATGACAATAAGGTTCATAAAATTTAATTCGTAATACTTGATATTTTTGTCACGTAATCTAGTACATAAATTTTATATTGTGGGTTCATGTCTTTATGCAATTAGGTTCATAACACTTTTAATACCGTTCATGAAATTTAATTCGCAATAAATGTTACTTGTGTCATGTATTCTAGTTCATAAATGGTATGGGTTTATAATTTTGGTACACTAGGTTCATAATTTATGAACAATTTTATTGATAAAAAATTGATATAAGCGCTAAGTTGAACATTTGGCCAATTTGTCGAACACATGGTGGGCGGTTAGATGTGCATTAGTCATTAGGCTTTGTTTTCAATCAAAAACTTGAAAGTTATAATGCAAAATATGAACAATCTTCATATGTTTGATTATAATCAACAAAAATTAGTCCAAAACACATAAAAATATGTAATCGAAGTACCAAGCTCCAAAATTTGAAAACCTCCCAAATGGTTGAAACCATAGAAAAGAGATGTATAACAAAATCTATGATGAGAGAACATAAATTCGAGCCGAAATCAACAATAAAAAAGTAAAAAAAATAATAAGGAATTTTAGAAATAATTTATTTAATTTATTGCTTTGTTTAATATATAAATACAACTAAATAAAAATAATCTAATTAATTTTCTGTCAATAAGATTAATTTTAGAAAAATGAATGATGTAAGACCATTTTAAATTTTATTTTATCATCTATTATAATATATGGTAAATTGGTAATGATAATTATATAGTATCATAAAAAAATTGTTACCAACTACCAAGTAAACATCAATTCAGTTAAAGTATTTGAGTATATAAGGCAAAATCAAGCGAGGTATGCCTAGGGAAGAAAACCGCGATCGCGGTGTCGAGAGCCGCGACCGCGGCACACTAAATGCGACCGCGGCTTGGTCCTCCGCGACCGCGGTTCGGCGAATAACATTGCAATTTCTGAAAATCGCTCGGAAAATAAATCCTTAATGCAAGTTGATCAATCTAATCCCGATATTCGCTCGAAAGATCAGACCTTTATGCCTGGAAATGACTTGAACCTTGACCCAACCCCTCTCGTTGATACGGTTGTTCATCGCATAGACCGTGAGGGGCTCGAGTCAAGGGACAGAATCATCAGTCATGGTATTTCCCGGTTTTGAATCTACAAGATTTGATCAAGTTTGGGACTACGATGTGTGTCGTTGAAAACGAGAACAATTGAAGGGTTCAAGAGCGCATCGAACCGCGACCGCGATCGCGGCCAGTCAAACCGTGTAGGCGGTGCAGAGAACCGCAACCGCGGGCTGCGTATTTCCGAGCCTTCTCTTTCTATTCGCGAGCCAAGCCCTAGTTTGGTTAGCCCTCGCTTTGACCAAGGCCAATTCAGCTGTGCCGAGTCCAATCCCGTTCGAGGTGACAATCGCATAACTTTGTCATTTGCTCCAAACAGTAGGAATGGGCTATCTACCACCGTTGGAGATGAAGAAGAAGATGAGATCACCCATGCTTTGGCTACTACTCTAAGAGACAATGAGAAGTAAAAAAACTAGGTGTGCAGAGGTTGAGTCACGCTTGGACCAAGCCTTAGAAGAAATCGCTAGGCTTAAACGTTCCTTGGATAAAGGTAAAATGCAAGCACCCTGTCGATGATCAAAAATTGAAAGGGTTACTCGAAGGTTTGCTAGTGTTATCGAATTAGTCGATAACCACCATAGTCCTCAATCAACCAGTTCTGACGAATCAGAGGAGATGCAAATTGATAATGACAACGAGCGTAGGGCGCCAAGGAGCCAGCGAAGGGACCGCCATCATGAGTCGCCCCTGCGTAAGAGGTCCTGGGCTGTTGTAATACTCAAGAAAATTTAATATTTTAATGTTTCTACAAATTCGTGTTGGGATTGCTTAGCTATTAAGTAATCTCGGGTAGATCTTAAAAAAATATATGCTTGGAAAAGCGTGCTCGACTTAAGTGATGTTTGGATGTAAGTTGGTAATTTTGATGTATCTCAAAAAACGCGTCTAGGTTACTTCACTTATAAGTAAGCTCGGATAAGTTTGTTTCTTAGTTATGAAGAAAGTTCGTATACATAATAAACGAGGTTTATCTAGTATCATCAAAATGTGTTAATCTTATCTAGTACCCTCAAAAGGTGTGAAGCTTATCTAGTATCATCAAAAGGTGTGAAGTCTATCTAGCCTCATCTCCTTGGAAAGTGTGATGCTATCTAGTAGCATCAAAAGGAGTTTCAAAATTCAATATTTGTAGGCAAGAAGTCTCCATCTCCTTCCATTCTCTTCTCCACCATTTGAACTCCCCTTTTTCCATTCTTCTTCATCTCTCACGTCCCTCTCCATGTTTCCTCCATTTTCATACTTCAAAAATCCAAATAAAATCACCTTGTTGAACTTTGGCCATCCTAGATACTTATTAAGTTGATATCTTGCTCCATAGATAGTTAAAAGTTCAAGTTTCAAGCTTGGAGATAACTAAACAACCATCTTGCACTCTTCATGGTGTAAGTTCCATAAAAGGGAAATCATTCTGACAAGTCCTTATTCCATTCAAGAGTTGGAATTCCCAGTCAAGAGGTAAGTCGCCTAGACATACTTAGTTATCAATTTTGATGTGTGCTGGATGTGTAGATATGATGTGTAGAGCTGTATTTTGGGATTCTTTCCTATATATTATATGTGTCTATTTGAGATTAATTCGTTATTTTGGAAAAATATAATATATGAATATTATTTTGTATTTTATTCGGATTTCTAAACATTGGCACCTAACCGATATGGCTATGATTAGGGATAGTCGGGAAGGCGGAGACATCCCTAACTTAGTTGTATGTCAAGGAGGGCCCCTTCAAAATTATAATAAAATGTTTTGGCGAGTGCTCCCGAGGAGGCTTGACCAGGGGTAAGAAGGTGAATGATGAGGGTGTGAGTGGTTCGGATAAACGGTGGAGGCCGCCGTCCACTACCCCACGTAAGGCTGGAGGATGCCATGCTTGTTTAATAAATTATGTCGATTGAGAAATGATGAGTTGTGATTGAACAATTATTGAGACGAAAAGTGGTTGAGGTAATACTTAAGTGAAATGATGTGCTATTATTAGTATGCATCATATGGCTATAAGTATTATAATGTACATCCTATGATTATAAGTAATGTTGTGCATTTGTCTGCTATTGTGAATACTATATGTGAACTATTCTAATACTATTCTTATTATGTAATTTGATAAATTGATTTTGCTATTGCATACTGTGTTTACTATTTAGTGCATATGGGAATTGTTAGCTAACCCTTCGGGGATTTGTTTTTGATGTGGACCCCGTTGGGAGATTCACGAGAGGATCGATCTTAGACTTGTAAATGGTCTTCTCTTGCGGATTTGGATAGGTTTTGAGTCGATGAACGACTAGACTTTGATGAGAAGAGAATTCAAAGGATGAGAAGGTTCTCTCTTTTGAGGGAGAACTGAGGAATATGGGATGAGAAGAGAATTTGGGTGACGCCTTATAGAAATCGTTCTGGAGCAATCTCGACAGAGTAACGGTATTATTCAATCAAGCGTAAAGAAAACAATGAGGGGCGTGCTCCTTTTATAGGGGAAGGAGGCGTGCCCTAGTCTCGAAACCCTAGGCGGCGTGGGGAAGTGAAGGGGGAGGCAAACATGCGGCCCAACCACTTGGCCCAAGCCCAAAACCCATAAAAATAGTAAAGACATAAGTAGCAATATTTCGCAATGAAAATAGTTCTAAAAATAGTAAGAAATAGATATAGGTCACGGTGGCCTAGTCGCGAGTGTCGCGACAAGGCCGTGACAAGGCTGTGGTGCGCCAAGGGCGTGTCGCGACGCTGGCAAGCGCGCGACATGGCGTCGACGGTGCCGAGGCTGGCGCACACTCGGACCTCGAGTTTCGAGGCCGAGGCGCGCTGGAACCTCAAGTTCCCACGCCGGGGTGGCCCGGCGTGGCATGTGGCTCGGCGCTCGCGACTGGTACGGTGCCGAGAATGGGGTTCTCGGCGCTGCGGTGCGAGGCGTCGGGCTGGAGACTCGGCGCGCCGATGGTGACGAGGCACGTGGAGAGGGGCGCGCCAGTGGTTGCGCCATGGCTTGCGACGGCGCGCGATGATGGACGAAGTGGCTCGGGTTATGGCCCGAGTCCTGGCTTGTGTGATCGGTCCATCGGAGCGCACGGACATGTCCTCCTCGTCTTGGCTAGCCGTCCTGGTGGGGCTCACATCACCCTCCCCCCTTGGGTGGGAAACGTCCCCGTTTCCTCGTCATGATACTCGGAATCCACATAAGGAGATAGATCCGAGACATTAAAGGAGGCGGAAACGTTGTATTTACCCGGGAGGTCGAGTATATAAGCGTTGTTGTTGATGCGCCGGAGGACCTTGAAGGGTCCGTCCCCTCGTGGGTGAAGCTTCGTCTTCCTAGCAGCGGGAAAACGGTCTTTTTGAAGATGGAGCCACACTAAATCTCCGGGCTCGAAGATCAAAGCGCGACGCCCCTTGTTGTGTTGGGCCGCGTATTGATCCGCACGTCGCAGCTGTTTTGCCTTGGTGCGCTCATGTAAGCGTCGGATGTGGTCGGCGCGGTTGGTCGCGTCGACATGCTCCTCGGGCTTGTAGGGCAAAGGCACCAAATCCATAGGCGTGTGAGGATTACGCCCGTAGACCACCTCGAAAGGTGTCATCTTCGTCGCAGAGTGAAAGGACCTGTTATATGCAAACTCAACATGGCAAAGTAAGTCCTCCCACCGACGTGGGTTTGCCTTGAGCATCGTCCGAAGAAGAGTGCCCAAGGTCCGATTGGTCACCTCAGTCTGACCATCGGTCTGGGGGTGATAAGCTGTGGAAAACAGGAGTCGTGTCCCTAACTTCCCCCAAAGTGTTCTCCAAAAGTGGCTGCAGAATTTGGTATCCCTATCACTAACAATAGTTCCAGGAATACCATGTAACTTCACCACATGTTCGAAGAACAAATTAGCGATTTCCACCGCGTTGTTTGTCCCCTTACATGCAATAAATTGGGCCATTTTGGAAAACCGGTCCACGACTACAAATATTGAGTCCTTTCCACGTCTCGACGTCGGAAGGCCACTTTGGCTATGCAAAGTGGCCTCGGCCATCATGAGCCTCTTGGAGCAATAGATGTCTCACCGAAGAGGCCGGAATGCAAAGCTTCCCAACTCGGTAAAGAAAACCATTTTCCAAGAAGAAGGACTCATGGATCCGCGAATGCTCGAGTTCTTTTATGATTGGGGAGAAGTACGGATCTGAGGCGTACAACTCCTTGATCATAGCAAAACCGAGCATTTTTGAATGCAATTGGGTGAGTAAAATGTACCTTCGAGAGAGAGCGTCGGCGACGACGTTCTCTTTTCCTTTCTTATGAGCAATGACGTAAGGGAACGTCTCCATAAACTCAACCCAACGTGCGTGGCGCCTATTCAGAGTCGTTTGAACCTTAAGATAAGCCAATGTCGCGTGACCCGTATGAATTATGAACTCGCTTGGCCATAGATAATGTTGCCACGTCTTTAGGACCCGAATAAGAGCGTAAAGCTCTTTATCATAGGTCGGATAATTGAGTGTAGCCCCAACTAGCTTTTCGCTAAAGTAAGCGATAAGCCTTTGTTCTTGAAGGAGTATGCCGCCAATACCATAGTCGGAAGCGTCACACTCGATCTCGAAGCGCTTTGTAAAGTCCGACAATTGCAGGACCGGGGCTCGGCATAAAGCATCTTTCAAGGCCTCGAAGGCGGCCTCGTGATGCGGCATCCACTTTATTGTGGCGGCCTTCTTGGTCAAAGAATGGAGTGGCCCGGCGATAGAACTAAAGTCCTTGACGAATCGCCTATAGAATCCAGCTAGCCCCAAAAAACAACGAACCACTGTCGGGGTTGTTGGGGTTGGCCACTCACGGATGGCCCAGATTTTGTCAGAATCCACTCGTAGGCCATCCTTGGATACGACGAAGCCAAGAAAATTCGTCGTATCCGAGCAAAACACACACTTGTCCAAATTTACATATAAAGAGTGTTCGCGGAGGCAATCTAACACCTTCCTAAGGTGCCCCGCGTGATCGTCTAAAGTCCTACTATAAACCAAAATGTCGTCAAAATACACGACGACGAAAAGTCCCAAAAATTTACGCAACACAAAGTTCATAAGACGCATAAATGTAGAGGGAGCGTTAGTGAGGCCGAAGGGCATCACCAACCACTCGTAAAGACCATGTTTGGTCTTAAAAGCCGTCTTCCACTCATCCCCTTCTTGCATCCGAATTTGATGGTAGCCGCTCCTCAAATCAATCTTCGAAAACAGCACGACTCCATGCAATTCGTCCAACATGTCGTCCAAGCGGGGAATTGGGTGACGGTACTTGATGGTAATCTGGTTGATGGCACGGCAATCCACGCACATCCTCCAAGAACCATCCTTCTTCGGCACCAAAATAACCGGGACCGCACACGGGCTAAGGGACTCTCGAACATAGCCTTTGTCCAAAAGAGATTGAACATGGCGTTGAAGCTCTTGAGTCTCCTTAGGTGACGCCCTATACGCAGCCCGGTTTGGCAATGAAGCGCCGGGAATAAGGTCTATGCGATGCTCGATCCCCCGAATAGGTGGAAACCCGTCGGGGAGCTCGGCAGGCATAATATCAGAATACTCCTGCATCAAGTCAGAAATAGAAGGGGGTAATACATGTGTCTTATCTATGGAAATATTAAGTAATGGACACAAGAGAAAGCAAGTAGTACTCCCCTCGATGTGCTTGACCACATCGCGCCGACGGCATAGGAATAGCCGGTCTTGCACCGAGCCGAGAAGAGGGGGCTCGGCGTCCGCGCGAATCCGAGGTACTCACTGGGCACCAACTTGATGGCCACCAGTTCCTGGCCAAGGATGAGGATCGACACTGGGCGCGCCGCTGGAAGTCCGCTGGTTCGAGCCAGCGCCGCTGGGCACGGGCGCTGGCGCGTCACGACGCGCAATCGAGGACGATAGCGGCGTCCGAGGCTCTTTTTTCACCTTCTGTCGGCGTTTCTGGTCTGGATCTTCGTTAACACCAGAATGGTGTGTGTGGACACCAGAAGCGCCGGCCAGATTCGTCTCATGGCCAAAAGCGTCGTTGGGGCTTGAATTCTGCGTAGGCGCGGCCGTGGACTTGTCCCGAGCGTTTGCTTGTTGCCTTTCGGCCTCATCTTGCAATGCTTCACTCGGAGACATAGGTAAGATGGTCACGTGTTTACCATGGTAATTGAACATGTATGTGTTCAACCGGCCATCGTAAATCACGTGACGGTCAAATTGCCATGGACGGCCAAGAAGAAGATGGGTGGCGTCCATGTCAGTGACATCAAAAAGAATAGAATCGGAATATAAACCAATGGAAAAGGAAAGATTAACCTGTTTTTTGATCCAATGGTCGCCATCGTTGGAAATCCATGCAAGCTTGTAAGGCCGCGGATGATCCGTTTGTGGCAACTTGAAGTGATCGACCACTTTCCTTGACAAGAAGTTTCCGCATGATCCCGAATCTATAATCACACTTAGGGAAACATTTTGTACCAAACACCGAGTACGGAAAATATTTTCCCGTTGATCGATGGGCACGGCTTCCCTCATGCTAAGCGCTCGGCGCGTCACTAGCAAAAGCTTGTCGACGCCGGCGTCGATGTCCGAAGGTGCACAATATGCACCGTCTTCGATTGGTGCGGCGTTGTCCTCCTCGGACTCAACTTCATCCATACTCTCGTATGCTGCGGATTGAGCCGAAAAAGCACTCGCTTCGTGTTAGGGCAATCGCGTTTTCAAGTGCCCACGACCACCACATAAATAGCACTCGATGTCTCGAGTCCTTTAAGGGGGAGGGGCTGCCTTGTCATGGTTTTGTCCTACCGAAGCGCCCTTGGAGTCCGTCGTTTGGGTACCTACCTTAGATTTAGACAATGAAGGAGGAACAAACCGGTTAGTACCTAAAGCGGATGGACTAGGGGAAGAATTATACCTTGTAAATGTGGACGTCTTCGGCCTTTTGAATTGCGTGTGGAGCTCCATGGCCGTGTGTATCAAACGTCCCAAGTCTTTGATTGGCAAAACAACCAACCGATCTCGGATCCATTGGTGGAGTCCCGCCACGAAATGAGACCTCAACGCCCCCGGGGAAGCGCTAATGCCGGCCTTGAAGAATAAATCTTCAAGGTATGCAAAGAACTCCTCAGGAATCCGGGAACCTTGTCGAGCATCTTGAATCAAGATCCGCACTTTTTCCTTGTAGTCGGGTGGGATGAACTTCCTCTTCATAATGAACACGAGTTGATGCCATTCGGTTATGGGAGCTTTACCCTTTCGGGCCCGATCCGATTCGAATCGGTTCCACCACATCCGAGCGGCACCCCGGAAATGAAGGGTCACCACGTCGACCTTCTCGTGCTCCTCATAATGGCAATGTTTGAGCACGTGCTCGGTACCCTGCAACCAAGAAATAAACTCATCAGGGTTGTAATTACCGAAAAAATCTTCAAATTTTACCTTTACGTCGCGGCGTGATACATGCACCGAACGTTTATTTGCGGCGCGCCGGTTGGCACGCGGAGGGGGAGTGCGTCGGCGTCGGGGGCCTTGGCCATGGCCTCGGCTGGACCCGTCGCTGCCTTCGCTGGGATCGTCGTCCTCGTCGCGCCGAGGGCGCCGCTGGTACTCCCGGTGTCGGTCTTGGCGACGCCGATCCCCATTGCGCCGAGTCCGATCGCGGTTGTCACGGCCCTCGAGCCGATCATATTCCGCGCGGTTCACGGGCAACTTGGGTCTCGGAATCCAATCCCGATCCCGATCTATCCACTCCTCCGAATCATGGACCGGAGGGTGGTCAAATTCCTCCTCGGAATCCTCCTCGTACTCCGTCATAGAGTCCTCAGATTCCGAATATGGAGTTGTGGGGCTTTGATGGCCTCGATAGTCATCGACATCGAAGTCATCTCGGCCTTTGGATTTCTGTTTTCTAGGCGTCGGGGTGACCGCCTTTTTCTTCTTTTTTGATTGTTGACGCCGCCACTCCTCGGAGTCATACTCCTCATCGGAATGAACGTCAACAACGTCGTCCACATGTTGAGCCTGATTAGTGGGTCGGCTTTCCTTCATGGATTCCAAGCGTTGGATCCCATTCGGGTTAGTCGATTCCACCAAAGGGCCTTTGACTTTCTCTTGTGCCGAAGCCCGCGGAACCGAGACGCCGAGTGGCGTTACGCTCGGGTTCGCGTGCTGCGTATGAATGGTCACGGCCGGTGGCGCCGATTGCTGGTTGAGAAACCTCGTCATCAAGCCTTCGAGGTTGGCAAAGCGCGCCTCAAGCGCAACGAGACCCGCAGCGGGTGCGAGTCCTTGCGCCGATGCATTCGGCGCGCCGAGAAGGCTCGTTGGCGCCGACGGTGGGTTCGGTGGTTGATTTGAGAGACCTTGTTGGTTTGAAAGCTCATCCCCTTCCATACTACCGTCTCCAATATCGACCATAGACATGAAATAAAGGGGTTAAAAATTCTCAAACAACAAGCAATAGAAACGCCGAGATATTGTAAGACTCACCGCGCAAGTACTCTTAGTTTGCACGAAAAGTACTCGAAGGGTAAGGGAGGCTAGGATCTCGACGTGCACAAGTATGGAACAAAGAGAGTAATGGGGTTCTCGGGGTGGCCCGGCGTGGCACGTGGCTCGACGCTCGCGACTGGTACGGTGCCGAGAATGGGGTTCTCGGCGCTGCGGTGCGAGGCATCGGGCTGGAGACTCGGCGCGCCGATGGTGACGAGGCACATGGAAAGGGGCGCGCCAGGGGTTGCGCCATGGCTTGCGACGACGCGCGCGATGATGGACGAAGTGGCTCGGGTTATGGCCCGAGTCCTGGCTCGTGTGATTGGTCCAACGGAGCGCACGGACATGTCCTCCTCGTCTTGGCTAGCCGTCCTGGTGGGGCTCACATCAGTTTTTCAGTTCCAGGTAAGGATTAGGAACAAGAGACCCATGATGGAACCTCGGCAAAATAATGGTACGAGTCGTTGAAGGCCGTGTCATTAGGATTGGGTTTGGTTGGATGAAATGGTGGTTATTTATCTTTTATATTATGTATAATGTTTGTTTTTGTTGAGGAAATGATAGTATGAGGTCAATAAAGTGTTCACAATTAGTATTGTAGTTTATGTTAATTGGAAATGCATGCATGTTTTCCATACATTGATTTTATAAATATAGGTTGGATGCTTTCTTTGTATTTTCTCGTCGTGTCTGAGTTGTAAGATCCGCGTGAACTCATTGTCAGGTTAGCCCATGTAGACCCATGTGTGGTCTACTACCGAGTAGTGCCCTAGTGTAAAGACGGGGTGTTACAAATTGGTATCGGAGACAGGTTGATAACAAGGGCACATGGAACTGACCAACAAGTGTACTCGAGGTCCAACTTAAAATAAAAACTGGCCAGTCATTTCAAAGTTTTCTCATGGGTAGTCATATTACATCTAGGTGGGTAAATGACATGCCACGACTTCGCCTCCATCAGCCGAGGATCTCATGTTGAATAGTAAGTTAAGGTATTAACTTTAGTTAAAAGTAGATTCTAATTGTAAGAGTTTTGTTTGGACATAGCTGTATAGACTAGAGTTGAAGCACACAAAGATGGTGAAAGAGAAATCATGGTCAAGACCATGGTAGGGGCCAAGTTGAGGTTAAGAGAGGAATTCATGTTGTTGGAGAGCCACATAATGTTCTTTTCCAAAAGGATAATATGTTGGTGGTATGTTTTCTCATGAATAGTTGGTATTGGTTTGATAAGTGATTGAACCCAGTGTAAAAGGGTAAAAGAAGTTGTTAAAACAAGAGGGGTAAGGTAATTCTAGAGCGAATTCTTCTTGAGCACTTAAGATTCCAGACTAATGGTGATCATATTTGAGTTAAGAATGAGGATTGAAGATGAATGATATTCGACTTGAGAAAACTGGATCATTGTTTTAGGAAATGAACTGAGGATGCAGAGTAGAGAATAGGAAGAGAAGTAGTTAAACTTCTTTGAAGTTGATCATAGGAAGAGTATCAGATATGATTAGGCAAAAGACGTGACAAGGCTGAGCTATACAGTGATTGCATACATGGACAACATGATTGAGATAATCTAAGTGTCAACTTTGATGTCATATGCTGCAAAGTCGTTTAAGAAAATATAGAAGAGGATGGGATCAGTATGGTCTAGGGCATGAACTAACATTGGAAACATCTTTGTCAAAGTGGTTAACTAACAAGTTGAGACAACTTTATAGATATATCGATAAAGGAATGACATTGTGTGTGCTAATGTGGGGAGTGAAAGATGTAAAACTCTAGGATAAAGATGCTTCTATTGGAGGAAGAGTTTGTGGACCAGTAGTGGTGCCATAGTTTGAAGTACCACTAGATATTATTATTGTTATTCGAGCCATATGGGTGGGATTTCTTCTGAATTTGACGGGCATGGGAGTTGTGCCTAATTAAAATGTTGTTGCAGAGCATCTAGGTTAGTTTGGGGAATTGCAGAGGCAACGGAGATCAAAGGTAGTTGATTGTAGGTCAAAGAAGTAGGGTCAAGGGATTTAGGTTAGTAATAAGTGTGGAAAAGACTGCTAAGTTGTGCAGTGATGGATATATGAGGTACTAGTGATCTGCTTTTCAAGAGGACAAGGAAGGATTACGCATTTAGAATATACCTGATGTTTGTAAGTTGCGATGTTATTCCGGGATTAGCTTTCAAGATTACCACCTTAGAGTTGGGCAAATTATTAGTAGTGAATTGAAATTGGGGATGAGACCAATATCAAAAGTTCTGAATCGTATAGTCCCGAGAAAGGATATTTTCTTATGATGTTGTATAGATTATTGAGAGTTGAACTAAGTGATTATTATGATCAAGAACTTATTGTCCTATAATGATGACTTGTTGGACCAATTGCAAGGAGCCATGGTGTTTCAGAAGTGGATTGAGATTAGGTTATCACTAGTTGAAGAAAAGACATTCCTAAGATGGTTTTTTGAGCAAGATATGAGCATTATAGATGGGTAGTGATGCCGTTTGGATTGACTAATGCCCTTAAAGTGTTTATGGAATGATGATCTTGGTGTTCATTGACCACTTGGTTAGGTTCATGGTTGTTTTTATTAATGACCTTTTGAATTACTCTCGGAAAAAAGGAGCACGTAGAGTATCTCAGACTGGTATAAGGAGTATTGAGACAACAAGGATTGGTTGCCAAGTGATACAAGTAGGATTTCTGATAATTAGAAGTTACTTTATTAGGACATGTCATGTCCGCAGAAGGAGTTAAAGTGGACCCCTTGATGCTTGAAGTTAAGTTGCGAAAAAAGGGGGGATAATATAGTGATGGTTGAAGGGTAGAGCTCAATTGTGTGTTTATGCAAAGGGATAAAGTTAGTGTTTATGTTTCTAGACAGTCGAAACCGAACGAGTTGAATTGAATAAAGCATGATTTGGAATTAGTATTAGTGGTTCATGCTTAGAAGATTGGTGCCACTGTTAGTAAGGAAATACATGCAAGGTGATGATATATTATAAAAGTTATATCTTTGCATAGTATGAACTGAGTATGAGACAACAAAGATGGCTTGAGTTGTAGAGGATTATAATTTAGAGATCCTTTATCATCCTAGAAAAGAGGATGCAATCATTTATGCTCTTAGTAGGAAGACATTTCAAGAATGTATTTTAGTTTATGTGATTGTACAATCAAAGTTATAGAAAGAACTGATGAGGTATGGGATTAAGGTGTAGATTCAATGATATTAAAGTATGCTGAATTTTATGGATGTGTTAGTCAACCTTACTAGAGAAAATAAGGCAGAAGTAGGAGATATGCATACTGATGCAAGATTTTAGATAGAGGTTGATTCGTGGAGATATATCCGATTTTTCATAATGGGCTGATGGTACTTTGAGATTTAATAGTCGAATTTGTGTGCTTTGAAACGAGGAATTAAGACACAAGATTTTACAGAAAGCATATGTTACACTATCCTCAATCAAACCTGGAGCAAGTATGATTTACTTGGATTTGAGACTACATTATTGGTGGAGCGACATGAAGCCGAAATGTATTTAGAATCGTGGCTAAGTGTTAAGTTTTTAGTAGGTGAAGGTCAAGCTCAAAGGTCATGTAGACAGTTGCGATTATTTTCCATTCTAGAATGAAAGTGGGAAAATATCTCCATGAATTTTTGTCATTGGGCTAAAGAATAGCCGAGTTTAAGATGTTGTTTGGGTTGTTGTGGATAGATGGACTAGGATTGTGTGTTTCTTGCCAATCAAAGGGATTTGACTAATGTATAGGATACTGGAAGTTTTTGAACCGGATTATAAGGTTATTGGGGGTACCTAAAATGAATGTATTGTGTTGTGATAAATATTTTAGATGTTGGCAGTATTGGCATGATGCAATGGAAAGGAGTTTGCATTTAAGGTCAGCATATTATCCGTAGACAGATTGTTAGATTATAAGAAGATTCATTTTATAAATGATATATTAAGATCTTGTGCATTGGATTGGCGATGTAAATGGTCTGATTACTTGGAAACTGGTAGAGCCTGCTTACCATACTTGTTGGAAATTCCTGATACAGATGGCACTGTATGAGGTTTTGTATGGCCACAAGTGTAGAACGTCATTGTATTAGGATGACCCATTAGATTAGATAGAGAAAGTGCTTAAGATTCGAGAGTGCATCATACTTGCACATAATTCTTCGCAATCTTATGCGAATAAGAGGGGACAACAATTAAAAATGTGAAGTAGAAGTACAAATGTAGTAAAAAGGGTTGTCTACTCGTGAAGTTAAAAGGTTTGGGATGAAAGGGAAGTTGAGTCCTCGGTACATCGAGTCATTTGAGATTCTCGAAAGGGTAAGTGACGTGGCCTACAAGCTAGCATTGCCACCAACCTTGGATGGAAGCAATTGATGAACACTCTAGTTAGATCTAGGTGAGATCTAAATCTTCACATAAGATTCATGAGAGAATAGTGGTTACAATACCATGACTGAGGGTAAGGGAAACTTGAGTGGAGTTGAAATTTCCTTAGGACCATGAAGACCAAGAGTTTCTAAAGGAAGATGTAAGTAGGCTAGAGTTACAACAGTGAAGCACAATGTTAGAAACTTACACCAAACGGTATAGAATGAGGAGAATAGCAATTCCAAATGAGGAAGGGAGGAATCAAGAAAGGGATCCAGTTTTGGCCGATCGTAGAGATGTATGGCTATGTTAGTAGGGCTATTAGAGATTTGCAAGTTTATTGATTGTGAGAGGGATATTATCTTGGATGTAAGGAGATGTTAGCATATTAATCTGAGTTGTGTGGTTCAATGTCAAGTGTACCGGTTAGTTGAGATAAGTCCTTCAAGAGTCTTGTAGTGTAGACTTTTCCTGGATAGCTAAGTCAAATGAGCATTGGAATATATATTAATGGAGAAAGTGACAGAATAAGGAAATGTCATTGGTATTGATTCCTTTGTCTCAACGAGGAGTTGAGAAGGCCACTTTTGGAGCCTGAGATGAGAATAAGATAAAACTATCCAGAGTTGTAGTCGAGTTTAGTTAAGACCTTGGAGTGTGGAAGTCAGAAGTGTGTGAGAGAATATCTTATGGATGGTAACTAACCATGTACTTTGTTTAACTTGACATTGTGTGCTTGACTTGTTTAATAGTTGTTGCTTGTGGTGTACTAAGGGTATGGCATGCGTGTTGTTTGATTCGTGTGAAGGATTTTAAGTAGTGTTATGAGTTGTTTCCTATATCTCAGGAAGTTTCGGGACGAAAATTTCTTTAAGGGGGGTAGGATGTAATACTCAAGTTAATTTAATATTTTAATGTTTCTAAAAATTTGTGTTGGGGTTGCTTAGCTATTAAGTAATCTCGGGTAGACCTTAAAAAATATATGCTTGGAAAAGCGTGCTCGACTTAAGTGATGTTTGGATGCAAGTTGGTAATTTTGATGTGTCTCGAAAAACGTGTCTAGGTTACTTCGCTTATAAGTAAGCTCGGATAAGTTTGTTTCTTAGTTATGAAGAAAGTTCGTATACATAATAAACGAGGTTTATCTAGTATCATCAAAATGTGTGAAGCTTATCTAGTACCCTCAAAAGGTGTGAAGCTTATCTAGTATCATCAAAAGATGTGAAGTCTATCTAGCCTCATCTCCTTGGAAAGTGTGATGCTATCTAGTAGCATCAAAAGGCGTTTCAAAATTCAATATTTGTAGGCAAGAAGTCTCCATCTCCTTCCATTCTCTTCTCCACCATTTGAACTCCCCTTTTTCCATTCTTCTTCATCTCTCACGTCCGTCTCCATGTTTCCTCCATTTTCATACTTCAAAAATCCAAATAAAATCACCGTGTTGAACTTTGGCCATCCTAGATACTTATTAAGTTGATATCTTGCTCCATAGATAGTTAAAAGTTCAAGTTTCAAGCTTCGAGATAACTAAACAACCATCTTGCACTCTTCGTGGTGTAAGTTCCATAAAAGGGAAATCATTCCGACAAGTCCTTATTCCATTCAAGAGTTGGAATTCCCAGTCAAGAGGTAAGTCGCGTAGACTTACTTAGTTATCAATTTTGATGTGTTCTGGATGTGTAGATATGATGTGTAGAGCTGTATTTTGGGATTCATTCCTATATATTATATGTGTCTATTTGAGATTAATTCGTTATTTTGGAAAAATATAATATATGAATATTATTTTGTATTTTATTCGGATTTCTAAACATTGGCACCTAACCGATATGGTTATGATTAGGGATAGTCGGGAAGGCGGAGACATCCCTAACTTAGTTGTATGTCAAGGAGGGCCCCTTCAAAATTATAATAAAATGTTTTGCTGAGTGCTCCCGAGGAGCCTTGACCAGGGGTAAGAAAGTGAATGATGAGGGTGTGACTGGTTCGGATAAACGGTGGAGGCCGCCGTCCACTACCCCACGTAAGGCTGGAGGATGCCATGCTTGTTTAATAAATTATGTCGATTGAGAAATGATGAGTTGTGATTGAACAGTTATTGAGACGAAAAGTGGTTGAGGTGATACTTAAGTGAAATGATGTGCTATTATTAGTATGCATCGTATGGCTATAAGTATTATTATGTGCATCCTATGATTATAAGTAATGTTGTGCATTTGTCTGCTATTGTGAATACTATATGTGAACTATTCTAATACTATTCTTATTATGTAATTTTATAAATTGATTTTGCTATTGCATATTGTGTTTACTATTTAGTGCATATGGCAATTGTTAGTTAACCCTTCGGGGATTTGTTTTTCAGTTCCAGGTAAGGATTAGGAACAAGAGACCCATGATAGAAACTCGGCAAAATAATGGTACGAGTCGTTGAAGGCCGTGTCATTAGGATTGGGTTTTGTTGGATGAAATGATAGTTATTTATCTTTTATATTATGTATAATGTTTGTTTTTGTTGAGGAAAGGATAGTATGAGGTCAATAAAGTGCTCACAAGTAGTGTTGTAGTTTATGTTAATTGGAAATTCATGCATGTTTTCCATACATTGATTTTATAAAGATAGGTTGGATGCTTTCTTTGTATTTTCTCGTCGTGTCCGAGTTGTAAGATCCGGGTGAACTCGTTGTCAGGTTAGCCCATGTACACCCATGTGTGGTCTACTACCGAGTAGTGCCCCAGTGTAAAGACGGGGTGTTACAGCTGCAAACCCGCTCAATCCAACGACCCGTCCTCACACGACTCGAGCAAACCCGAAAACCACGACAGAGAAGACCGCGACATAGAATTTGTACAATTGTGGTTACATGTCTACAAATCAAGTATACGGGTAACCACAATTGCGCCCGCGCAGGCCATGGTTCTCATTCCAAGAAAAATTGATCTTAGATGCAATTTCGCGCTTGCGGAACACGGAGCCGCGATCGCGGTTTTGCCCCAGTGAAGTTGTCTCGCTTTTTGATCCAGCGATGTAGTTGCGAGCCTCGTGCCCGCAATTGCGGTTACACGGCTGGTCTTCACTTTTAGGGTTGTTTTCATTCTCATATGATGCCGAGATTGTTTGGACGACCTCGATTTGCCTCTTTCTTGGCTCTTAACGATTTTCTGGTTCTTTTTTTTAAATATACGCGTGCAAGTACCCTTCTTGAACCAAACCTTCAAGGTACTTCTTCTAGGGCTCACAATCTTCAGTCATTTTCCCCCGTGCTCTATGGTACATGCAATATTTCCGACTTAGTACATCATCTTTGGGGCATTCCTCTTGAGAGGGATAGAGGAAATAGCTATCATGTTTGATGTGTGGTAAAATCTTATAGATCAGAATGTTGAAAGCTATGTAAACCGCTCTATCATGCCCCTCCGACGAATGTCCATTTTGCCTAGAGCTCTTGATTGAAGGGCATTGTGATTGTTGAGGCAGAGAGGGTGACTTCCCTCTCGTCTCATGGCTAACTTCTTCCAAGCGCACATATTGGTGAACGACGCTCTTGAATTCCGGCAACGGTGGAAGGAGGACGAAGTATCAATTCTTCCCTTAGCTTGCTCTTAGTGGGAATTTCCCTTTTAAAGGCAGTAATGGCAGTCTTATCATCACAACCTTCAACCTATGCATAACACTCCATGAAACGATTTGAAAAGCGGCGCAAGCTTTCATTTCTTTCTTATTTTAGGCCAAAGAGTGTATCAAGAGATGTTGCATCCCGGTTGTTGGATAAGTACCGCTTCACAAATGTAGTGGCCAATTGATCCCAAGACCAAATTGATCCCGATTTCAAACTTTAGAACCACTTTAATGGTCCTCTAGAGAGACTACTTGGGAACATCTTGCACATAATAGTTTCCTCGGATACCCACAATGCCATGTTATGAGACTAAGAGGCTATATGATTTACAGGATCCGAGTGCCCATCATAAAGAGTAAAAGATGGGGGAGAAAACTTTGATGGAGGTCGGGCTTGTTGATGTCTATGTGGAATGGTGTCGATGTCACCATAGCCAATTTATGCTCTGCTTGTTCTTGAGCCGATTGCAAGGTCCCGCCTTGTGCTCTTAAAAGATCAAGCAACCTTCTTTGTGTGCGCTTAAGAACCCGGTCTCTTCCTTCAAGTCTCTCTCTACTCTCACTCCGACATTGACTATGTTGTCACTTCTTCTTTTTTTCCCCAATCACACCTAGACTTGGGATTTTCATAAGGATCATAGAGATCATCACGTCCACGCGATTAATCGCGCTGCTCGCTGAATCGTGATCACAGTTCGACTGGCCGTGGTCGCGGCCTCGGCGACTTCCACGAATAGGGATGTCAAGCTTGTTATCCACGAATAACAGTGTCGCCTCCTACGACGGTCTCACCTCGTCCGAACAAGGTGGATGTAACGTTCTACATGGGTCATACTTATACATATTCAACAATCCAACAACTTCATCAAATTAAAAACCAACAACAATTCATTAAATTATCCAATTCATCACAACAACAACTCAGAACTAACTACAAGCTAACAAATTTATCAAATTAATCAAACTAAAATTAAAATTATCAAACAATAAAATACAACTAGAACAACAACTAATTTATCAAAATCATCCCAAATTTCACAATTTCGTTAATATCATCACGAATTTAACCAAATAATTCATTAACCATAAATAATTCATCAAAATCAACCAAGAACTCAAAAAATAACTTAATCCAATAACAAAATCATAAAATATCACCAAATTCATAAAATTTATAATCAAGTTCATCAAAATTAACCATTAAATTATTCATTAAAATCATTCATAAAAATTTTCCTAATAGAACAATTATCTAATTTCTTACTTGTTATAAAATTCAACTAAACAATGATCCTAACTCAACACTAAAATTCATCAATTCGATCCTATAATTACATAAATTCAATTTTTCCTAAAATTATCAAATTTGACATCATCAACAAAATCAACAAAATTTACTCCTTAAAATTAAACAAATTCAACCAAATCAACAACAAACCATAACAATGTCATCCAAACCAAATTAAGAACAACACAACCATTAAATCAAACTATTCCAACAACCCTAAATCAAAAAGATCTAAATCAACAACCCTAAATCAACAAAAATTAGGAAATAAAAAAAGTGACATTTAAGCTTACTTGGATCGAAAAGGCGACAGACGAGAAAGGAGGACGACGACGAGTTGTGGGTGGCTATTTGACCAGCAAGAGATGAGGCGGTTGGCGAGAGTAGGCGATGGTGGCGGTGGTCGAGGAACTAGAAAGGTGGAGGCGAGAGATGCGGTGAGTGCATCGACAATGGTGACGACGTTGAGCAGGCAAGGGTGGTGGAAGACAACCGACAAAGCTGATTTGTGCGCGAGGGGAGGAGGAGGGAGAAAGGGGCGAGTTTTGGGACGTGAGGAGGTGAGGAGGGAGGAGGGAAATATTGAAAGACGAGAGTCGAAAGAAGAAGAAGAAGAAGAAGAAGAAGAAGAAGAAGAAGAAGAAGAAGAAGAAGAAGAAGAAATGTTGATCTGATTGCGATGGTGCTATTTTGGGTGAATTTAGTGACCACTTAGTCGCTATGTAGCGAGCAAGTGGTCGATAATATTATTATTTTTTATAAATTTTACTTGTGTAATTAGCAACCATTTGATTGCTATTTAGTGACCAAGTGGTAGCGAAATCCAAATGTTTGGATTTAGCGACTAAGTGCCCGCTAAATCCAAATATTTGGATTTATCGCTATTTCGAATTTTGCCCACCAATCATATGGGTTTAGCGACCACTTGGTCGCTATTTAGAAACCAAGTAGTCGCTAAATCCAAAAAAAATTCCTCTTGTAGTCATATTTCCCACCATATTTTTAGTATTTACCAAACATATCTACACGATCATGGTGGTTAACTAAGAGTTTATGTACGGTCGGGCATCTATTTGTGCACGATCTTGGGTAATTTAGTGACCACTTGGTCGTTAATTAGGGAATAAATGGACGCTAATTAAAAATGTTACGTAAAACTCAATTCACCCAACACCAAGAAATCCTAAAAATAAGTAGCTCATACATAATTTGAAAAGGTTACATGAAAATCAAGAAATCCATCCAATTGCTTTCAGAATTATACGTGAGTGATCATATTCATTACAACTCTTCCTCATCGGTATATGATTCACTCTTAAACTTCCCTTTTTCCATTTCGCTAGACGTCTCGACCTCTGCATCAACATCAATGATATGATCATCTCCTCTTGTGTCATTCAGCAAACCAAGCAGATCGGTATCGTGTGTATCATCGATAACTCGTGGAATTGATGAATCTTGTTAAAATGCCTCCTAATTAAACGACAACTGGCGTGAACTGCTCTCATTGGGGACTACACTTCTATCTTCATTAGGCCACACACGTGACTTCACTCTTAAATTTAACTTAATGCAAAATTTACTCTAAATTAACGAAACAATGAGAGTAGTTTCCACTTTTCCTACTTGGAAAGAAGAAGGAAAAACTATTTGGGAAAGTCATAGACAAAGAAGAAGGAAAAACTATTAAATCAAATTGAAAGAGGTTTTAGCATCTAACTAAATGAACTTTTCCCACTTCACAATACATTTTTATACTACACAAATGCACTTTAAAGTACTAGTATTTTGGCTCTTTCAATTATCTTTGGCTCCGCCACGGGTGATAACTAATAATAATATAAATAATAGGATAAATTATAGAAAACCACGCTTATCTAATCCAGTTTGCAAAAAAACACTCTTTATTTCGTTTTTATAGAAAACCACACTTTATTTATATTACGTTTTCATTTACATTTAATTACATGAACCAATTTTCCATCCAAAATAAGGATCAAAATACAGAATTGCCCCTAAGCTATTGTGAGGTAAATTATAGAAAACTACCCCTTATCTAATCAAGTTTACAAAAAAACCACCTTTTATTTCATTTTTTTTATAGAAACCCACCCTTTATTTACACATGATGAGGGTTTGAATTCTACATAGGCTAGAAGAGCAAAATCATGTTTTTTCTCTTAAGAAATCAAATAATCTATATGATATCAGACACAAATCGTAAGAAATATTGTGAACCTAGGCTTACAAAAACATGAACTAAGAGAAAATTTGTCATGAACCAAAAGATGTGAAATTAAACAAATGACAATTATGATTTGAAAGACATGAACCATAAGAGCTATTATGAACCAAACATATAAAAACATGAACCGAAAAATTAATTGTCAAGAACCCAAAGACATGAAACAAAATAACAACTAGTATGAACTAAAGACATGAACCATAAGATGAATTGTGATGAACCTAAGGTAACATATACATAAACCAAAACAACAATTGTTATAAACAAAAAGCATGAAACAAAATTTATGAATCACAAGAAGAAATATAATGAACCTTAGCTTAAAAAGATATGAACCAAAGAACAACTAGTATGAATTAAAATACATGAATGTAAGAATCAGCCCATGTGGGATTTGAACCCACATCTACGTACACATGCACATTGAAGCAAATAAGATTTATGGTTCATGTTTTTCGGGGTCACTCCCTCTTAAAAACCATAATTGAAGCAAAAAAGTAACAACTCATGCAAAAACTACTCATGAAAATTCCATTGTGGGAATGAAAAGCCAATAACCTTTCACAACAAGGCAACTTCAGTTTGACTATGAACCTACATACTCGATATTTTGAACATATACATTAAAAATTCCGAACCACAAAATCAGATATCTCGAATCCTAGAAATTTCAAACCTAAAAACAACCAAATGCAAACACCTCTCAAATCAACTAGAAATACCAAACAAAGCTAAACAAACACTTTCAATAGTAGAAAACAAATTTTAGAACCCTTAAAAATCGAAATCAAACCCTAAACAATTTATTTATACATACATTTTTATGGTTGTTTTTCCATGGATTCTATTAATCAAAATCCAATTTATGAAGCTAAATTGATGGCTTTTAGTGAGCTATTAGAGGGTGAAATTCCGAATTTATGGTGTGATTTTGGCATTCGATTAGATTGCGGCTTTCTTCTTTGAAGAGGTTTTGGCTATGGAGAAAATCAAGTTTGAGTTAAGTGAGAGAGACGCCTTTGGATAAGCTTTTTATATGGGTATTTTGGTCTCATTACTCAACTTTAATAAAAATTACGCTTTGTGCCATCTTTAATGAACCACCCCTATTTTTTCTTTGTTTTGCTGAATTATTTTATTTTAATCTCGACCATTCATACATATAATCTAACGATTCAAAATGCTCACAATTTTTACCCTATTATTTAAATCCATCCGAACGTGACTCTATATACTGTCAAGTGATTAGACTAGCTAATCATAACTCATAAAAGCAATAAACAATAATCAATATATAAGCTGGAAAAAAAAAGATTATTGGAAGATATACATAAAAAATATCATATTTTTATGTAGCATGACACTATATTATGATTCCCCATCCATCATAGTTTGAACTTTGAAATGAATGGCAAAATATGGTGAAGATGAAACATCAAACGTACAAGCTATAAGTACTAGACAAATACTCTCTTTCTTTATTTTTGGTCAACAAGAGGTAGACAAATCTTGTGATACAATTCGTGTGTCCTACATATATTATAAACTCACCTATTAATTTGCTAGAAAGTAAAATAGAAAATCCACACAAAAAAGAAAGTAAAATAGAAAATGGCAATAACGACAAAAATAGCAATGTTGTTTCCATCAACAAGTTATTCTATATTAGCGCCAGTATAAACTCGCCTACTAACTTCCTAGAAAGTGAAATAGAAAATGGCAACAACAAAGACAAAAATAACAATCATTTTCCTTTATATATAGCATAGTATGTAATATTAGTCTAAGAAAGTGTACAAAAGCAAATTTTCTATCAAAATCTACTATTTTCCTGTTGGGCTTTATCCAAAAACCTGTGCATATAACAAACATCATCATGGCTAATTTAATTGCACCATTATCACCTTAATTGTCTCTAAACCTACTTCTTTGCTCTCTTGCTTCCAAAATCCTAATTTTTTCCGAAAAATTGACGGCCCCATATATTATGCATGTAAACTCGGCGTTTAGAAACTTCATAGACTAAATTAAACGTTTATAATACAAATTAATAAAGGTTTCAAAGTTTAGTGTTTTACCTCTATTTCGTTTGCGTATTAGTTTTTTTACTGCCCCCGCCTAAAAAACCTCATGAAAAAAGATCCCATATATCTATTTTGGTGTTGACATCATCAACCCAAGAAACTAATTCCAATGAGAATGGTCCACATGTCTCCTCAAATCATGCACTATTGACCAACATTGAGGAAATATCTCAACCATTCATAGTGATCTAATCAACTACAAACCCTTTTAAACTGCACTTTATTTGTCTAATTAATTTACACAATACATGCGTGATGAGTTTTGTGCCTAAAAGTTTAAGCTTAGTTTTGGATCAATCCCCTTACACCTCTTCAAATGCTTCTTCAGTGCCTTCATCAATGGTGGCTAAAGAGCCAACCGAGAATGTGATTATCCATGACTCGTCTCAACACAATCACATTCTCCGTTCGCTTAGAATTTTTGACGAGTTTGCTAAGATCAAAAGGTAAGGGCTATTAAATCAATTAGGTTTTTCTTTTTACTTCCATTAATTGTGCGTGTATATATATATATATATATTATTATATATATATTCCTTTAAGTGAATTCATGCTTAATTACTGCTATGTTCATTATTTTCCTCATGTGTATACATATATATAGTTCCATGGAGATGTTTCCTTTACCCGGTAATGATGTCGAGCTAGGGTTTCCAGTGTCTCGAACAACTGAGGTACAAACCCTAAACATTATGTATCATATACTTTCCTCTTCGTATTGATTTCAGCTAGACCATACTAATTTGATACTTTCCATGAAGATGATCAATTAACTGAATCAAGTACTTGCTTAATTAGTTCGATCAATCAAGTACACCTTAGAAGTGTTTTTTTTAGAATATAACTCATATATAGCATTAATTCACTTGTTCGATCTGATCTCAGGGTGGAATTACTGATAACAATGGATATCTAAGTCGAATGACGGATCTTTTGATCTCCCTTTCCTTAAAAAGCAATTCCAATATTCACAAACTTAATGAGCTAATTGAAAAGGCGGTTGAAGAACTAAGGCAAATGGTTTTAGAGAATGAACCCCTTTGGGTGTATGATGAGCAAAAAAGAACCCAAGTTTTGAATAACCTCGAGTACAACAAGCGGTTTAGAGAGTTAGAGATGACATTAGATAACATAATCAAGTTTGTCGCCGGTACAGATATGGCTCCCGAACTACCCAATGAAGACCTAAATTGCCCGAGTTCAATGCCTAATGTCGTTGCGACAAGAGAAATCGTGTTTGTTTCGGTACCCCCTCTTTGCATCATTGAAATTATGATAGACGCGGTAAGTACAAATTATATGTGACATGGATTTTAGTTATTGATCATGTGTTATCTCATATCATTCATTGTAAGATATATAGCACCTACACCTTGTTTTATTTAGAGGTTATGGTCATCTGTATTCGGTGACGTGCTATCAAGAGCCGTTGTTTTGGAGCTTTTGGCAAGTGGTGATCCAAGCACTCATGATGGGGTTGTTCAAGTGGTAATTTGTTATATACCCTTCATCTTAACTATTTTGATTGGGTTGTCTCAATTGAGTTTATTTATTATTTCAAAGTGCTAATCTTGATTTTGTGTTTATATATACTCATAGATGAATGTGGAGTACCATGGTCCATCGCCACTAGTGCCTACACGACAATGCTACTTTGCACGACATTGCAAACAATTGAGCTCCAATACATGGATGGTAGTCGACATCCATTGGATGAAATAGTTCCAAACCCGGTTACAGGCTTCAAAAGAAGACCATCTGGATGCTTAATTGAAGACCTTGGTCAGAATGGAAACTCAAAGGTGACCACTAACTCAATCAAGTCATACATTACATCTCCAAAGTTGCCATATGCAGGGGCGGAGGTAAGGTGCCCAGTGGGGGCTACAACCCCCACCGGGATTTCCAAATTTTTTTTTTTTTAAAATATAGTAAAAAAATTAGGTTACTTAATAAAAAGTAATTTATTTGGTTAGAAAAAGGCAGATTAATTTATATATATAATATATTGAAACGGTTTTTTATACATAAAAATACAAAATTTTCAATATAATTTTTTTACATACAGAAAAATATAATTTTTTATATTTTATAAAAAAAATACAAAAAATAAATTTCTTGGCTTCGCCAAGAATATTTCTTTAGTCAAAAAAATTACCCAAAGGAATTTAGCCCCCACTGGCCATATGCATATGTATATGTTTATGCTTCTTGTATTTAGTTTTACATTCCAAATTGAGGATTAGATTATTACTTGTATTTAGGTGACTTGGATTGAGCATGTTGAATATAAGAATCAACATGTTCAACCTTTTTTCAAGCCGTTAGTTGACTCGGAATTCATGTTTGGTGCTAAGCGTTGGGTTAATCAATTAACACGCCAATGTCAACAACTTGAGGTCATTATGCAACGTAATTTGTCTACCGATCATCCTAAGAAAGGTAGACAGCTATATATATGATCAAACATTTTTTATTATTATTTATATTCCTTTTGCAAAAATCTCTTACTAAGAACTTTTTTGTGGCGAATGTACACATGAAATCACTTGAATGCTTGTTGTGGGAAACTTGGATCATATTACAGGTCTAGATGGCTTGTTAAGACTGTGTGATCGAATCAGGAGGAGCTTTTATGGAAATCTTAGCGGATCTAGTGTTCATGTATGGAAGCCGATTTCGATACCCGGAGCACAAGATATTTTAGTTCGTACGGATGAGATTGAAAATCAAGATGTTGTGACACTATATGTTAATGTTACCTTTTGGCTTCCTCACGCACAAGAAAGAGTATTTGGTTTCCTTCAAAATGAGAGAAATCGGTCTTTGGTATGTACATTTATCTTTCGATGCAACATAAACACCAATTCTTCAAAAATAATCATAATCCTTATTCCTTAATATTAGTTGATGCACATTCTTTTTATTTAATACATTTCAAAGCAAACTATAGACTACCCATCTATTACAAGTTCAGCCGAAATCATTCTTTTCTAATGATCTTTAAAATATGTCACAATAATGACTCTTGAATATACCAACAATTGATAATATACATTCGATTCATGTTTGCAGTGGGACATAATTGCAAGCGGATGTAGTGTAAATGAGACATTTCATCATACTATTGGCCATCGTTCGGATATGACTGTTTCCATCATCAAAATGTCGGTAAGCTCCTGTTTAAGTAGTTCTTCAAGCAAATAACTTTAGGGCTTTGTTCTTCATTTTTCATGATAAAGAAATTGTTCTTCATTTTTTATTGTACGATCACTTTCATATATAAAGTCCTTGAAATGCTTGAAAACAAACTTACCTTCACATTTCAAAGGTTATAAAGTGAAAATGAAAAGCAAATACCAATAGTTTCATTTTATTTATATGCTCATTGTTCTCGATATAGAAACTCATAAGTAGCCTAGCCTTGTTGAAATATTTGTATTGTGTGCCTTTATTTCATAACGTAGGATGAAGATAGTAACACGGTCACCACGACGCTCTTGCAAGAATCGTGCTACAATACAGACGAATCATACATCATCTACACCCCCATTGCATCAATAAAAGTGTTTGGAGAATTGGATGGACAAAATGATGCAGATGATGTAAGCGTGATGCCCTCGGGATTTGTCATCCATCAAGGAGGAGAAAATGTTGGAGGAAGCGTGGTTTCTGCTTTGTTCCAACTCTTTGATAGGAAATCAAGGTTAGATTTTGTTCCAGCGGAGAGCGTCCACACTTTGTATTGGTTTGTTACGAACACTCTCTATGCAATTAGAAATTCTCTTTCTCGTCTTTCTTCAACTCCAAAACTATAATTTGAGCAAAATCACAAAATCTTTATGTATTGCTATTGTGTGTATCGTTAGATAGCTACATATCTTTTAGCTTTGGGAAAAAGGTGTGTATTTATGTTCATGATATACAAGAAGAACCAAAAGTAGGAATGTTATAAACTCAAATTATTCGAATTTCAAATTAACAAAATTCATTTAATCTAACCCAGAAGTTTCACAAGTATAATACTACAATTGAAATCTATTTTTGTGTAAATTGAAATAACAACTTCATTATACATAGCATGATTGAGAGTTATAAATAACATGCAATTTCTTTATAAACATCTGTAGCATATATTTCATTATGCCTCTTATAGCAACTAGGCCAAGAATGGAAGAGTTTAAAGTATCAAAAGGTTTTCTAAATAGTTTTAATATTATGCTCCATGTGTATGAGTAAGTTTAACTATTTTACCCATATTCCCTATTTCAGAATTAGGTGCATTTCATATTTCACTTTTAAAACAATGCTAACTTGTGAAAAGTTTTCTAAATTGTACTACAATGAGTGGAGGTGTGGAGATTCTGAACAATTTTCAACACATATTAAGATTGTGTAAATGCAATAAAATGATTTATATCCTTAATTGAGAGATGTTCCACCCAAAATAAATGGAGGGAAAATGAAAATGTTACGGGGTATTGAATTTATGAAATCTTCTTGGTTTGCTCTTCTTCACCTAATTCGTTTTAGGAAATATTTCAACCTTTGGACAATGCACAACAACAACAACAACATTGACTCAGTGAGGTTCCGCTACAACGGAATTTGAGGGGTCAAGATGGGGGTACCCTGCCCAAGGGAAGGGGGTATGCCCGATAGACCTAAGAAAAAAAATTCAGCTATGTGATAATAATAAATGAATTTAGTTAGAATACACCAAAAATGATAAATTCCCTCACTTGTCCTCATGGTTCTCTTTCTTTTGAATATATTTTTCCTTTGATATCCTTTGCTATTATATGAAAGTTATTTTTTTTTTTAAATTTTAACCTCTTATTTATTGTTATTTTGTGTATACATCTTGCAAGTTCATTAGCATCTTTTGTGAGAGTGGTTTGAGGATTAAATCACATAATTCCTTCTTTGAAATCATAAGATTTGGGTAATTAGAAATTTCTCAATATATATAGCTAAGACATGCACTTTACATGCTCGATTTGTAACAACTATTAAATATTAAATTTATGCATACATAATAATAAAATTTAAACGAATCACACAAATAAAATTTCATTCCATGACCTTAATTACTTTACTTTTGAACATCTTTTATTGGTCATGTATTTATTTTATTATTAATCGACCGAAAGCACAATGTGATGCATCTATTAATTTGAGTATGAATATATGGGAGTGTTAGAAGCCAAGTAAGTAATCTAATATTTGCTTATGTATTATTCTTTAAATATAAGAGTTTGGTGCTTGTTCTCATCAAACTTAAACAAAAAATCTAAATTTATATGTGGTTAGAAAATGATAAAAGTCTATCGTGTTTCTTTTGAGAAGAGTTCAAATTCTATTGATAGCACACTTTGTATTTTTTGCATCACATTACTACATACATATACGATAAAAAACATAATAAATTTTATATTGACCAAATACCATAACCTTATTATTTACACAATTCAAAATCCCTTTACATATGTTAATTAAGGGCCAAATAAACATTTGAAAGAAAGGAAAAAGAAACTCATTTCAGCCTTTCGATGGCGTAAATAATTTAATGTCCATATTAATTTTGCAACCGAAATATCAAACACATTATTTATATTGTAACATTTGAATATCCTTAATTACATAAATATGAACTCTAGGTGGCATATTAATATTGCAATATTGGGCATATTAATGACGTTCCTTTTTTCAAATCTCGCATTTAAAATATACTGGTATTTTTTTGAAATTAATATTTTTCTTCTATATTTTTTCAAAGAAATAATAAATATACATATAAATCGCAAACCACAAACTATGAAAGTATATTCTACCAAAATACACATATGCATAAAACATTAAAACAATATTAAAAAAATAAACATTTGCAAAAACTATGTCGTATGCGTTAGCACGACTCTTACTATGTACAATTCATATCCTTTGTTTAAACCTCTCACAAATCTACACACTCCTCAAATTTGATCCTTGTGTAGTTGTGCCTCTTCAACCTTATACCACCACGTCTCAATCCATCACCTTCAACAAGACTTTTTTAAGCGTATTAAATACACTTAAAGCAAAAAAAAAACATCTAGTCGGCAATGCTAAGAATTAACATGTTTTATAAAAATACCAATTTTTTTGAAACATTTGTTCGTAATCGGTAATCCAAAACAATTTTAGGTGCAGACTTTGCAGGCCTTGAGATCGGTGGTTCGACGACAATGGTTTGGTTAAAATCGTGGATGTGTGATCGACACTTGAAGAATCCCCAAGCGAGTCCAAATATGAGGTGTCCATAGTTGTTTCCCGTGACCTCGTCTTGTGTTTTTTTCAGTCGCTGTCTTCTATGCTCATCTCGTGATGCTTCGCACAACCTTCTTCTTATGTTCTTGTTCAGTTCCAGTTTCAACTCCAGCTTCGATCAATGTTCTGTTTAGTTTGATGTTTTGGTAGCATGTATGCTATCTTTTATCGGTTTATCCGGCTATCATTTTCAGGCTCTTAGCGTCCGTTCAGATGCAAGGTAGCTGGAGCTTCATAGCCCATTCAGCTAACGGAAATTAAAGACCATTGGGTGTAGGAGCTTCTTGAAAAAGCTCAAAATTCCGCTCCATCTAGCGGAAAACGCTCCTATTTCCACTACATCCGAACAGATGCTTAATCTACCATATCTGCGTGATACATCGAATTACTTCTGTTATTTTATTTATCTACTTATACATTTGTCTATTTCCAAAATATAATTTTACAAACTGGCCATAAACTTATTATTTTGCAAAGCGCTGCCTTTTGCACCCAAACTCGACCCATGTAAATCAAAAAACCTATAAAGAATCGATTTTCACTGTGAACAGTATTGACACGGGTTCCAACGCATTCTACCCATGTATAATTTTCCGTTCATTTTTTATTCATCCTGCTATCCCATCCCCTCCTTTTCTCTAATCTCTCCCGATTGAACTTGTTCTTCCTCGGCAGCCCCGCTCCCTCCCCTCCAATCTCCTGTAATCTTCATTACAGCACACCAACATCAGCCACCTCAAATCATCGATACCTCTCGCCTTCTTGCTGCCTCATCCCCGCTCTTCCAGGCGCCTGCCTCCTCCTCGCTCTCCTCGGCGCGCCACGACTTTGTCCCTTTCTTCGTGACTCTACGAGAATTGATCTCTCCAGATACCTCCACTCTGTTCTTTAATTTTGGGGCTCCACGCTTAGTGGATTTCAGTTCTAAGGTTGTCATCTTTTGGCCAATTGTAGCTAATCATTCACGATTTGAACTAGGGTTACGACACTTGAGGTGAATTTAACTTTCTAAAGAGTTGTGTGCTGCATAATTAGTGGCCTTAATTAGTGTTTTTCTCAGTTTAGTTAGCTAAAACCTATAGATGTACACATTTCTTATCTACACTAGCGGCTTGTGAACAGTGCCCAATTTTTTCCACGGCTTCGGTATCGGCTTCGGCTGGCTCATTATACCCGAAAAATTAGCCTCTCCCAGTCTCCCCTGTTCTCGCCATTTTACTTCGCTCGCCTTGCTGCACCCTACCTCTCCTCTTCTTTCTTCCTTATCCTGCTCTCTCTCATCCTCTCCACTTTCTCACCCTTTTGCCTATCGCACGCCACCGGTGTACACTAGCCCAGCCACCACCACCGCCACTTTCTTGCTCTGCCGGCTGCCCCACACCTCCGACCTTTCTTTGTACAATCATCCTTCTCTATAGGTAAATTATCCAATCTGGTTTACACAATTAAGGAACTCATCTCTATGGTTTTAAGAATTTGGTAAATTTCCTATCAGATCTGTGTTAATTTGACAAGAATTTGCTTAACCCGAAATACAATTCGAATTTTAGGGTTTGCCTTGTCATCAAATTTGTTGAATGCTCAATTTCTATTAATATAGCACTGCACATGTTCGATGAAATGCCCAAAAGCAATTTAGGTTCAAACCAACGTGACATGTTGTTTATTCCATGTTTTTCAGGGTTTTTTTGCTTTGCTATTATGTTTCTAGGAGTACTTCCATTGTATAATTGTTGGTTTTTCAATTTGAGGTGAACCTAGCTTTCTGAGCACTTGTGTGCTGCATAATTAGTGGTCCTAATCAATTGGTTTTTTCAGTTTAATTAGCCAACATTGAAGAGTTATTTCATTGCATAATTAGTGGTTTAAACTAAATACAAAGTTAGCTGCATAAAGATGGATGCTATTGATAATTGATAGAGGCCCTAAATTGTAAGGTGATGTTGCTGTTGGTGAACTATTGATAACTGAGACTACTAAAGTTCATTCATTTTATTACCTTATGTTAATATCTAATAAACTGAAGTGGCTAAGGGATAGTGAGAGAGTATGATTTAATCACTTAAGGAGAAATAGATCCGTGAAAAACTACTTAAGAAATAATGACATGGAAAAAAAATACAGATAATATGGTTGTTTAATGGCTGAATTCTCCCCTTAATTAAAGTATATCATGGAGCTGTTTTATTTGTTTGAGAGTGATTACATAGGCACCTAAAGGTTTCTAATAATATCAGCTTTTTACATGGAAGGTATTTTGAATATCACACCAATTTTCCTCAAACCATTTCCACTGTCACCTTTTTTCAGTCGTGAAGAATGTGGATCTTCCAGAATATATGGCTAATTATGTGAAAACTTTGGCCATAATGTCAAGGGTTATGCTTGGTTAATGTAGTTAAAGATGGAGTCTCCAAATATGGGGGCAAAATTTAGCGTGAATTTCATTTTGTGTTGGTTTCAAAGCTGGAAGCCTGAACATATGAAGAATTTATTATTTAATAAAGACCAATGCATGAGAAATTAGGTTTGCAGGAGAAAGAATTCTAGGTTTATTTGGGTTTTTTTTTTACTTTAGCTGCTCAACTAAGATATTTAAGAAATTAGGCAGCACTGTAACATGTCATAGATTCTCAAGTAGGAGGGTAATGGAGAAACTGGATGCTTTACTTTTTGCGTGAAAGACAGATAAGACATGCCTATGACTTGGTCATTTTAGAAGGCTATTGGTAAACACACATTGAGAAGTTGTAAGAACCTTGCTACAATGACAAATGTCTTTCTGTGTGGTGTACCTGTGTTGTAACAACTTTAAAGTGCCATGATCATGCATAAACTACTGCAGAATGTTGATTATGAAGCTGCCTTGAGAGCATAATTGTTTCATATGCATACGTGTAGTGTTGTATAGCTACTAAAGTGACAACTTCATGCCTAAAATACTGCATAATGCTGAATATGAAACTGTCTTGAAAACTTTCTATTGCAATAAAGTATAATCTCTTGAGAAAGATTTAATACTCAAGTCTAACATCCGTCATAACTTCTTATCAGAGAATAAGGTTTGCTACGTACACTTAATAGAATTTTGGTTTTCTTCATATTTATATATTCTCTTTCTAGCATGGTCATTTAACTTGTTAATTTGAGAGGAATGACTTACATCTAAACTGGTTGCAAGTATGTTATTGGCCAATGCCTAATAGTTGGTTAAAGTATTTTTTTTGGTAGTTGTTGGGGAAATGACTCTTTAAGCGAATGTATCATGTATGTGTATAATAATTCTCTCTTTTGAATCTTCCAACCTTTTCTCTACAATCTCTAGGCGAATGTCTTAGCTCGTTCTAATTAGAAGTAGCATAGTTTTATGCAAACAATAACTACCATATAGGCCATTCATTTTTCAGCGGATTTCTGCTGTTCTATATTCCTTAGCATGCTTTACACCTTTGTTTCTGTAGTTTGAAACTGTTAGGATCGAATGGAACAAGTTTAAATCTTAAGAATCTCACAATCAACATAATAATTGAAGAGTACTTAAATCTGAGATTTGTTATTAATTGGTAAGAGATGATTACACCACAACCCACTTAACCTATTTATGGATGCAAAAAGGATACTTGGGGTTGGGGTTTAAGGGTACTTTAGGTACAAGACCAAGGACAGTAGAGATATATCTAGAAGTACAATTTTATTAGATACGGGTTATTGCATGACTGGCATGTTACCTCTTCTCTTTTAATTCCCTTCATGTGGTTCTTTTAATCCTCTTCCTGTAGTTCTGCATCAGAAACATTGATAAGATTATCTTATGTACATATGTAGTAATCTTGTGTTAGAAAGAGTGAGACTCAATCTGCTGCTTGAAATAAGATTATAAACTAATGTTAAATAGCTCTTTGATCAGCCTACAAGCCTTTGAAGCTCACATGAAAGACATAGGAGATGATCAATCTGATTTATTGGGTTATGAAGTTGATTTTGGAAAGTTGGTTTTTGATACTAGAAATACAAATCAGAGTTCAGATGTACACACTTCAACTGAAGCGAAAAAAAAAGGACTTTATGCTAAACTTACAAACAACGCACTTGTTTGGGGATCCAATACATTATATTTGGAAGATGTGATTTTTGTAAGCTCCTTTGTCTCTTTTGCATGATAGCTCTTTAATGTTTGTCTTGATGGATTCAAGTTCTATAAAAAACAGCATCATAGGTTTTCTTTTTTTTGGGCCGGGTGTCTTACAGCACTGGTCTTAGATATTTCATTGTGCACTCATATCCAATTAGGAGTCCTTCATGTGCTCTTTCTTGTTTTATGAAACCTAAGAGAGGCTGGAAATTTTATGGCAGGCGTTTAAGAGTGGGCTCCTATTTATTTTTTTTCTCAACGTTTGTACATAGCATTCGTGCTTTGTTTGTTTCCTTATTGCAAGGTGTATGGAACAAGTGATCAGTAGAAAATGCAAACGTACCATTATTTATGTTTCATCACAAAAATGCTCGTGTATAATATTGGCCCAATTTATTTGCATCCCTAATTATTTTACTTGCTAGCAAGCGAGGTAAATTCATTTTCTTTTCTCTATTAAATTATTCACTTCTAATTTTCTATCTAACTACTGATTGTAGTCAACAGTAGTGGTTTCATGTATTTTTAGTTCTTTGTGGTGTACTTTTTATCATTGATTCTTGCATCTTAGCCTCCTATTGATAAATATTTTTTTCATTTTTTTTGTAGGCGATCCTTGCTTGTTTTGTTTTAGCATTGCTATTCATAGATATATCTTTTTTTTTTGTGCTGTCAAGCAATAAAATTTAGACAACAGTGAGGATATAGTGTTTATCTCAAAGAATTTCAATTACACACACAATAATTCATTTTCCCCTTTGGCATTCCTATATTTAACCTTTTTTTCCTCCTCTAACCCTCCAATTTATTTTCGGTAATTATTTTTTTAGTTTGAAAACCTGATCATTCCAAGAAATTCCAGAGGACATCGTGTGCTTGCCCTAACCATCACAAGTCATTTGCTCAGGATAAATTTTTTTTTACAAAACTATCGCGCGCGGTCCTCCCCTAGTATTGTATAAAATTTTAGGAATTGAGAAATTGGAAAAAAATCGCTCGAAAGCGCACAATAGCAGCAACCACCCCCAAGGTGGGAAAGGAGAGTTTCCGGTGACCTTGCTACTCCTACTACCGCCACCACACCACCTCTGGAGAACGGAGGTCTGGGTTGGTTCTCCGCTGCTCCGCCACCTCCGGAGCCGCCTTTCACGCCGCCGGTCTTCTCCGACGCCCACAGCCCCCCGCCGACCACCAGCTCGATAATGGAGGGCGAGAGTAGTTGCTTATATGAAGGGACTGAAGGCGAGTGGAATGCAGAGGAAGCAATTGCCGGCAACGCCGAAGCATTCCAATCTCTCAGGGAACTCATCGTTTTCCCTCACACCTATTCTCACCTTTCTCAAAAGCTTGGTCTCAAAGTATTCCCTTGCACTTCTTCTTTTCCTTTTCAATTCGATTGCTTCTGAAGTTTAATTTTCCTCATTCTTTGTAAGTAATTATGCTTCGTGTTTCCAGTGGCGTCGTGGATTGCTGCTCTATGGTCCTCCGGGAACTGGAAAGGTAAAACTGTGGAAGCACTCAATCTTACTTAGATTTTGTCAATTGTTTCCCTTTTATTGTTTTGAATTATACATGTAGTGGATGCTTGAGATTTATGGTGGATTTTGCTTCTCATGATGGATTGTTGGTGGTCACATTCCGACAATTGGGCAATTGTGATGTTGTATTTGTGCTATCTGATAGATAACTTGTCACAATTTCAAGTGTTCCTGCTGTCTAATATTTGGTTTTTTTATTTTGCAATTCTTTGGTTTATGTCTCTACATTGAGATTAAGATGTTTTGTTCTTTGTATCTATGATAGACAAGCTTGGTACGTGCAGTGGTTCGTGAATGTGATGCAAAGCTAATTGTGATTAGGTATGCTGTTCCCAGCTGGACCTCATTCTTGCTTATTTAATTTTCTTTTCTTAATGAATTCTGAAATGAGTCAGTGCTCTCTTGAGTGATATTGTGGATGTCTTGGATGTTTTTGTTTGTGGAGTGCAGTCCACATACTGTTCAGAGAGCACATGTAGGAGAAAGTGAGAGAATTTTAAGGGAGGCCTTCTTGGAGGCATCGTCACATGCTTCATCTGGCAAACCTTCTGTTATTTTCATCGACGAGATAGATGCACTTTGCCCACGAAGGAACTCCAGGTAAACGAAATAAGAAATTACCAATAGTGATTCAGGTTCATAATTCTACTAACCTTTTTCTCTTTTTTTTTTTTTTTTTTTTTTCTAATGCTTAACTCTGAGAAGATCAGAAGTTATTTGTGCTTTATTTTCCCTCTGAAAGTGTATTAATAGCCATTTAAATGTCTTTTCAGAAGAGAGCAAGATGTCCGGTTAGCTTCACAACTTTTTACATTGATGGACTCAAATAAGCCTTCATCCTCCCCTCCTCAATTTGTGGTGGTTGCATCAACCAACAGGTTATAAATTTGCTGGTATTTTTTTTTCTCTCAATTTAAAGTTAACTCTGTGGAGCATCTGCTATTTGCTGTACAGTGAAGGTTATATTTGTTGTTTGCACTCTATGCTATTGTAGTATTAAATTTTAATTTTTGATAAGATGTTCTGCTATTGCGTAACATGGAATTGTCTGATGAACTATTGCTTCTGATATATGTAACTAATTTGAAGATATTTATATGAAGGATTGATGCTATAGATCCAGCACTCAGACGATCAGGACGTTTTGATGCTGAGGTTGAGGTTACAACGCCTACTGAAGATGAACGCCTTCAGATATTAAAGGTCAATCCAGATGATTGTTTCATGCCTGTTGCACACTGGTTCTTGTACTTATAATAAATACTTTTGTAGTAAATTAGCCAACAAATTCAGGAGATAGCGTCTGATATGGTTCTTTTCTCATCTACGCTTTTGTTATCCACAGCTGTATATTAGGAACATAAGACTTGACCCAAATGTTGATTTGCGTGCAATAGCTTCATCTTGTAATGGGTATGTTGGGGCTGATTTGGAAGCTTTATGCCGTGAGGCTGCAACATCAGCAATTAAACGAGATTTGGAAACAACTGGAGGTGCTGATTTATGGAGCATAATGTTGGATGACTGGGAATGTGCTAAACTAGTGGTTGGTCCAAGCATAACACGAGGTGTCACAGTGGAAATCCCCAGGGTATCTTGGGAAGACATTGGGGGCCTACATGAATTGAAGGTTAGTGGACATGTGTTATTATTTTGAATTAATGAGCAACTCTCTTGTATTGTGAATGAAACTTTGCCCACAAAATGGTTGTCGGTGTCTAACGGAGAAGGTGATATGATGTTTTGACTTGGCCTTTAAAACACCTTTCTTTTGGTGAAAAAATAGTTAAGATTAGGATTTACAGTGACATGTACTCAAACAATTATGAGCAGTAATGAAACATGAGATGGGTTACATGAAGAGTCAATGGCTTAAGTCACTAACCAATGTACTATTCCCATTTGAAGCAGTTTCCGCGGTACCTTTTTTGGCTAATACACATAGCTTGATACTTCAGTTTTTTTTTTGTAATAAAATCAAGTTTCTCACCAAATTCTGGTTCTTCCATGATGGACAGAAAAAGCTGAAGCAGGCAGTTGAGTGGCCTATCAAACATTTTGATGCATTTTCAAGGTTAGGGATATCACCTGTACGTGGTATTCTTCTGCATGGCCCGCCAGGATGCTCAAAAACTACCCTTGTTAAAGCTGCAGCTCATGCTGCTCAAGCCTCATTTTTTTCGTTAAGGTCATCCCTTTTACCTATCCGTACTTTTTTCCGTTTATTTACTTTGGGGCATATATGCTTGTAAGTTGTAACCATTGGCTTGTGTTAATAAAAAAAAAGATCTGCAGAAGAGACAAACGTAAGGCTGCAAATGAGAAATAGCAAATAGATGTGAATTGACAATTTATATATACTTAATGTGGTTTCATCTGTATATGCAACCATATTGTTTTGAGTGTAGCTTGTAAGTGAAGATGTAGTTACTGATTCAGTTACACGATTTGACATTTTTCCACCTCCGTATTATTTTTTGTTTTCATTATTTGAAGCTTTACATAATCTACATCCCATGTTCCCTGTTGTGAATATCTACGCTTCTATCTTCAGTGGTGCAGATTTTAATTCGAAGTATGTTGGGGACGGAGAGGCTTTGTTAAGGAACACTTTTCGAAGAGCTCGACTAGCAGCACCAAGCATACTGTTTTTTGACGAAGCCGATAATATTGGTGGCAGAAGGTCACTATCCCTTTCCTTTACCCTCTTATTTATCTCGTTTTAAGCAATTCTAGGTGGCAAGAGATTGCATTTGTCATTGGTGCTAGAAAAACTTGCTCTTTTTCTTGGCTTGTCTTATTCTTTTCTATATTGTTTAGTGAAATCTCTTGTTTTGAAGCACAAGATTTTCCTATTTTTTCCCAACAGTTCGATATTTGATTATTTAGGTCTGATGAAATCTTGTACAGATTGATGGGAATAAGAATTCTAGTTGTTCTAATGGAACTCAATTTTTTTTTTGTAACAATTATCTGGCAGAGGTGGGAGTTATAGTGGAAACTTCACTGGGGAGCGACTTTTATCAACTTTGCTCACTGAGATGGATGGATTAGAGCAGGCTAAGGTATACATCTTATATTTGTCAATTCTGTTGTTAGTGAACAAAAGACAAGATTTGATATAAAAGCATTTCTTTCCTGGTGAAAGGAAACGAGGGTGTTCAAGCCTTTTCTTGCAATTTTCACCAATTGAAGTGTGTATGCCATTTTCTTTGTAAGTATGACTGTTCCCTTTTTAATGTTGCAGGGGATTCTCGTCTTAGCTGCCACAAACAGGCCTCAAGCAATAGATCCTGCACTTATGCGCCCCGGGCGCTTTGATCTGGTAAAACCACATCTGGATTCTGAATTCTAATTCATTTGGAATTGTGAAAGAATGAACATGCTCAAAGCACTCTGTCATTCTTTTGGTAAATTACCCGGTTAATTCCTAAAAAATCACCTCTAAAACAGGGGTATTTTCTCACAAGTACTTTTAATCACTTTAAATCTCATTTTTTTTATTATTGAAATCACACTTTTTAATCATTATAGCCATATAAATAACTAACTTGATGTATACATAAGAGTATACGACTCAATACATCCACTGCAAACTCAAAATAGATAAAGCAACCATTGTAGACAGTAGACCATCAGAAGCTGTGAAAACTGAGTTTGGGTTTTGATAGATAATGACATTAGAGGGAGTATACTAAAACTGAGTTTGGGTTTTGATAGATAATGACATTAGAGGGAGTATACTAAAACTTTTTTCCAAAAAAAGAATGGTAGTTGAGAAAATTCCTTTATTCTAGAGCTAGATTTGTTAAAATCCTAATACTATGATTTAAAAAAAAAATTACAGGTTCTATACGTCCCCCCACCAGACTTGGAAGCCCGATACGAGATACTCCGTGTTCACACAAGAAACATGAATCTAGGAGATGACGTCAATCTCAAAACTATAGCAGAAGAAACCGAGCTTTTCACAGGGGCGGAGTTGGAGGGCCTTTGCAGGGAAGCTGGGATAGTGGCTCTGAGAGAGGACATTTCTGCAACAACGGTATGTGACCGACACTTGCAAATAGCCAAAGACTCCTTGAAACCGAAACTTACTGCAGAATTGGTGGAATCATATGCTAAGTATTCAAAGGATGCGTCACTTCGAGCCCGGGATTCAGCTCAGATCTGTGACGCACGAGATACGAAAGAAACCGAGGGAAAGCGATTTGGACAACTGGGTAAGATCAAGGTTGGGTTTGTGAGTATTGTGGTTCTTGCATTTGCTGGGTATTTGTCCAGGCGGTCTGATCAGAGTTTGACTGAAGCAATAGCCACATGATGCAATTCCCCTTGGTAGTTTATTGTGTTGGAAATGAGCACTCTGTGTCTGTTTTTTTTGGTAGGGTAAACCTCAGTTTTGGAAGATCATAAGATATTGTGTAAATCAAATTTTGAAAGGACAAGTAGGGAAAAAAAAAACTCGACTACATTTTTAAGGGAAAGAGAAGGTCCTGAAAACTTTATTTTATTCTTCATGTAGAACTACAGCAAGCCCTTGATAAGTTAATCTTTCAGTCTTGCTAATACTCATCATTTACATGGCAAGTGATTTTGTAGATATGGGGAACACTGTATTCCTGCCTTGGCAGTTTGAACCGTGTCCATGAGCTGACTTTTAACTGTGTATTAATCCTAAATGTCTGTAAGATCTCACAAGATCTTAGTCAAGCTGACTTTTAACTTTTTACTGTGTATTCATCAAAATGGATGGTTAAATGCAATTTCCCCAAAATGTTATTTTCTTCGTTAATTAAAGTAAATTATGTTTTTGCCCTTCTTTTTTAATTTTATTTATAATAAATAAAAGAATTTAGGAATAAATTTAGATTGGAACGTCATTATCATTGGATTTCGGCCTACTTCTCAACCTTTTAAATCTCGAGTCGTCCATCAACTTAGACACAATCGACTCTAAAGGACGCTCAATGTCGTCAGAATCAGATCCAAAAACATGGTCTTTCAATCGGCGAAGTCGTGGTTCTTCTTCACCATTGGATGAAGAGAATAAATTATTATGAAGGAAATTAAGTCAGGGTTATCGGCGTATTGTAACTTGAAAGTGTCAATTATAGTTTTTCCTTTATTTTTTTATTGTAAATAAAATTTTAAAAGAAATGAGAAAATGTAATTTACTTTACTTAACGAAGAAAATGGCGTTTTTCGTTAAAATGGGTGGTTAAATGCACATAATTACAAATAAGGGGTGGTTAAATGTAGAAAAAAATATAAAGGGTTGTTGATTGCAACCAAGTGTAAAATAAAGGGTGGTAAAATGCAATTTTCCCTACAATATTTGTACCCATTGCAATTAGCTAGTATGAAAAAGGTGTCAAGTATTATTTGTTATCAATTCATAAGTTTTGGGCTCTTAATGGCATTGTGTGGAGATTTGGTATCCGTGTATGCTAGGGTGTGTTCTTTGAATCTCTTTATATAGAGAATTGTAATTAGAAAGGCATTTAAATGCATTAGAATGTGCAAGAAGATGTCTTTTTACACATACATTCATGCTTTAAAATGTCTTTATACATTAACGAAATTCATATCGATAACCTAAGGAAATTAGGAATAGTGGAGATATTGCTATGGCAATACAAACAATCAATATGATGCAAGTAAAGCACAAGATGGCATAAATTTCATTGACATTGCTCCAATTAACATCTTATGATAAAATGAAACATATTCATTAGTCAGACATGATCAGAGCACTCCAGCTAATCACTTCAAGTACATCAGCAAAATTTCCATAATATTGGCATTGATAAACTGACATCCTCGTATCATCATAATGCTACAGAATGTAAGGCATAACCTAAAAGCAAGATGAGTTTTACTGTTACGCATCTGCTCAGCGCCTTTTTGTTTTGGATTCAGTTCTTGTTAGTGTTATGGCTGAAAGCTTATTGAGCTCGTACAACAGCGCAGCAGAAAACAGGAAGCTGCAGACGACCAAATTCAGAAGAAATGTCAAGATCCTCAATGGATGAATTGGATTAAAAAAAAAAGGATAATCAAATGATATGACTAAGCACATTTTATGTTTTACATTTAGCCAGGCAAACACAGTATATTCTTTCTTTTTTGTTGTGCATGATGATAAAAAAAAGGGTGACAGGAAAGGATCTCAGATTGTAAGAAATTCAGGTGCAATTTTTTTCCCCTCAGTTTTAAATGGTCCAGGCCCAGGCAAACACTCCAACAAGGCAGCAAGGATGGTGAGAACATCCGATGGACATTGAAACAGTGCACATTACATATAGGGTGTGTTTGGATTACATCATATAATGCATTTTCATGCATTATGTGGTGTAATTCAAACACAAACTTGTTGATGTGCATTGGTTGTCTAATCAGCAAGATAGCCTATAGTCTCCATTATTCCTCTAAACTTGTTCAGTGTATAAATCCTACTCTCACAGTCTTTGAAATCCAACTGCTCATTCCTATCTGACCTCATTCTACTAGAAAATAAATGTCAATGTATTTGATTTGCTCTCCAGTGAGCATGTTATGTGGATCAATGCATCTCCCATTTTGAGCATGCGAAGCTGATAATGTAAACATGGGTGGTCACTGGTCATACAAGGTTTTTCACCTCTGTAAATTTACTCCAAACCTAAATTAAAGAAGCTCAATCGAACCTTACAGAAGTAAAGGCTAGCTGTAAGAACAAACTTGTTGAGTCCTATGATGAACAACAGAGTTAAAAAGAATTCACCATGAGCCCAAGAAAGTCTACACTCGAACCACATAGTCAGTAGCCTATTTTGTCTTCTTTTACAATAAAAGTATGGTTGGAGTGTCCACTTTCTTCAAGTCAGGCTCTTAAGAACCATTAAAGTGTATTTGGTAACAACATATATAACTATTAGCCCACTCTTTAGCTAGTAGTGGAACCAAATTAGAGCAATGATAGAATCTGTAAAAACTGCACTGATAACGAACACCCATTGGCTTGCATTACTTGAACAATGGATACTCTTTTTTATTCTATCTCATTTCAGCAAACGTGGGAGAAGGGAAAGGAAGATATAAACTAAGCGTTTACATAAAAAGAAAAAAAGAGTATGAATAATTGTTTTCCTACCATGTTGTGATGCAAACTCGATGAACAGTGCCAGCAGCAATAAGAGCAAATAACTCTGCAAGGATAACTGGAAATAAAAAGTAACAGATAGATCACTATTCTTAACAATCTATAGGAACAAATGAATTTGGCAAATGTAATTACAGAGAAATAACAAAACAGCAAGTAAAAGAATATAAAGTTTCTGATTGTAGAGAAAAAGTGCAAATGAGGGGTTACCTGTGCCCCAGCCACTTTTCATGCCACAAGTCTCCTGAAAATTTCCCATGAACTACAAGTAGAGCAACCAATTTATGATAAAAAAAAATTGTCTTTTGATACAACAATGAAAAGTATCTGTATAAAGGACAGCAATCGCCAGTCAGTTAATTTGAATGTCACCTTGTCACTCGGTCACTCACCGTTAGAGACAGAAGAAATAGAAGAGAGCTTGTGAACCCTCCAAGAATAGTGAATAACTCGGACGATGCCAACTTCCCTCTATAGATTACTTGAAGTGAGAGCATGACATTGATCAAGAGGAATGACACTAGAATGGAACTTCCTGGAGTGGCCATGGCTTTTAACTGAAAAATGTATGCACCATTTGTAAAAAATTATACTGTCATATAGCTGAATATATGCTCAATTAACACCAATTTCATTCACTAAATCCAATTATATCCACTAAAGCCTTGCAAAACCATGTTAGTTCACACTCCAACAAATGAGGAAAGGCCGCATTTGCTTTGAATTAGAGCAGATTTTCGGGATCGTAATAATTGGTGTCTCCAATCTCTAATTTGGGAATTACCAACAAGAGGAATATCATTAGCTGCTGATTCCTTCCGGTAGCTTTAGATCGAATTGACATATTATTATCAAATTGCAACCGGGTTTTCTAGGGTTTCATATACACTATCAAAATCAGGACAATGAGGCTTCGATAAACGGAAAGATAGAACATGGCAATACAAAACAAAGCCATAAAGGGTAGAGAATGATAATTGAAATTCATTTGACAAGAAAATTAGCAATCGATCGAAAGGAAGCGAGGCAGTTGAAGTAAGAATTTACCTCAAACTTGTAAGGTTCTGAATTCCTTGGATTAATTGATTTTGCAGTTAGAATGCTCGATCCCTGGAGTGCGGTAGAACCAAAAGGGAAAAGCTTCAAGAGTCATCTCTCAATAGTCAAGGGCTAATCCTGGAACGTTGTGCTTAATATAAAGGGCAATTTTGTCAAAACATATTACTTTGGGAACATGGTATATTAATCCGAGTGTCCTGGCCCAAAGGGCCGAAACCAATGGCACGACGGGGAGAAGGCGAGGTTTCTTCGTTGACTACTCCGACGAGACGTACAATTTTCTTATAACAGCCTGTGCTAGGAGTGGAAAATCACCATCATCGCCCTCAGTAGAGAGCCGAGAACACTTCCATTCCTGCGCTCCACGGCCAGCCCTCGCCGGAGGTAATAGGCCGGAATTCACAGTTCTTACACATACTAAAATCCAATCCTAAAATGGCATTCCTCTTGCGTAAAAGTTGTCCAATCTTGTTTAACCGGATTCAATGCCCTACTATACCACCTTTTCTCCGGATTCATCACCTATCAAATGTAGACTCAGATCACAAAATCGCTGCCTCCTTATGCGACTCTTTACGCCAAGCCCTTAATTGGAATGATTTGAATAGAAACTTCGGTTCCGTTAATTTGAACGATGCAATCGTCGAGCAAGTCCTCCTCGAATTCAAGCAACCGGCAGAGGCCAAAAGGGCTCTAAATTTCTTCCACTGGTCCGCTCACTGCAAGAATTTCGAGCATAAGATCAAACCCTACTCCATTGCCATCCACATCACTGTAAATGCTCGCCTGATCAATGATGCCCGCGCTCTAATTGAATCCGTTTTGCGGCGAAAGGGATGTGGGTCCGAGTTTTTCGTTGTTGATTGCTTGCTTGATACTTACAAGGCTGCGGAATCGTGCCCATTTGTGTTTGATTTGGTGGTGCAGTGTTATAGCAAGCTGAGAATGATTGATTCTGCTTTTGAGTTGTGTGTTTACTTGGATAAACATGGCTTCTGCCCTAGCCTAATTAGTTTCAACACGCTGCTTCATGTGATTCAGAAGTCAGAGTCTTGTGAGCGCGGCTTGATTTGGAGGGTTTATGGGTTTATGATTGAGAGGAGAGTGTATGGGAATGAGGCCACGGTGAAGATCATAATTGAAGCATTGTGCAAGGCAGGGGAGTTGCAGAAGTTTATAGATATAACCAGTCGGATTCATGGGAAAAATTGCCCTCCAATGGTGGTTGTCAATACTAGTCTTGTACTTAGAATGTTGGAAGATGGAAGGATTGAAGAGGGAGTATTGGTGTTGAAGAGGCTGATGCAGAAGAATATGATCCTGGATACTGTTTGTTACTCTTTGATCGTTTATGCTAAGGTTCGTATGGGAAATTTGGGGGCTGCACTAGAAGTATTCGAGGGAATGCTTAAAAGAGGGTTTAGTCCAAACCCTTTTGTGTATACTGCATTTGTTCAATCCTATTGCGAGGAGGGAATGGTTGAAGATGCAATTAACTTGTTTCAAGAAATGAAAAGTATGAATCTCAGCCCATACGATGAGACATACAGTTTTCTTATAACAGCTTGTGCTAGGAATGGAAAATCAACAGATGGATTGAGGATTTGTGAAGAAATGATACAGAAGGGTATGGTTCCAAACTCTTCTGTTTTCAATGAGTTGGTGAGACGGCTCTGTGAAGCAGGGGATGTTGAGCAGGCCAATAAAATCTTAACTCTATTATTAGATAAAGGATTTTCTCCTAATGAGACTACATACTCTCATCTAATTGAAGGTTATAGGGACACAGGGAAAGTTGAGGAGGTTTTGAAACTTTACTATGAAATGGAGTTCAAGTCACTGTCCCCAGGCTTGCCAGTTTTTATGTTGCTGATGTCAGTTCTATGTGAGCATGGGAGAGTATATGATGCTGAGAAGTATTTTACTATCATGAGAGCTCGAGCTTTACTGCCAACTGAAGCCATGTACAAATTGCTGATCATGAGTCACTTGGAGAAGGGTGATAAAGTAAGGGCTTCGTGTCTTTACAAGGAAATGGTTGTTAAAGTGTTGAACTGAACAGCTGTAAACTGTTTGAGTGTAAAAGACTAAGCACTTGTCTGTTTCTTTTACACGGTAAACTTTCAAGGGATTCATTTGGAGGACATGGTTTAACCATGCCATATTTTTTACCTTAATAATTGGCTCTAGACTAGATTTTTTTTTTTTCAAGCATTATCTTAAACTCATTATGTTTTGTAGGTGATTTCAGATTTTCAACTAAGCCAGCTATGGAGTCCTGAAACCTGAAGACTATTGTGATTGTTGGATTTTAGGATGCTGAATATTCTGATTCTATTTTTAATCAGAATGACTATTCCAATTATATCATATTACCATGACATCTTGTTCATGCATGCTTTTGTGTAATGATAAGCTCTGAAGACTATCACATGAGGCTGCCTTACTCTTTAAGGAACGTGTTCTTGATAGTTTGCTAGAGGACCAACCATGAAGGTGAGCATGGTTTGCTTTCTTTTAGTGATGAGATAATCTGCTACCATTTCCCGCCTGCTCTTCATTTTCTACTTCCACTAGCATAATTCTATCTATCTACTTGCAGATCCTTCAAGTTCTTTGTCAAAGAAGACAGCAAGGGTATGACAAGTTCAAGATACCGTCATCATCATCATTGACCCAATGAGGCTCCGCTGCAGCGAAATCTGGGGGGTCAAGATGGGGGTACCTCTGCCCAAGGGAAAGGGGGTACGCCGGATAGACCCAAGAAAAACTGAAATTCAGCTATGTGACAATAATAACTGAATTTAGTTAGAATGCACCAAAATTGGTATAGGTAGTGTTAGGTAATTTTCTTTAATTGGAATGACAGTAAGCATGAGGTCAATGGTCTTACAAATGCTTGAATGTACACCCATTCTCGTACCTTTAGTATTACACAATGTGAGTCTAATTGTTTTTTTGTTTTTCATCTTTTAAATGTTCTAGACTTTATGCTAGAATGACTATTCTAATAGTTTCTTACCTCACTCCCAGGATTAGGTTCTTCTGCTTACTAGAGTGCCCAAGTGTTTGGGTATCTTGAAGAAATCTAAAATTGACCAGACAACTCAGGATGGAGGAGAAATGTCTTAGTCTAGCAAGTTAGAAGCATATGCTGCCTGAAATCATATTTATATAAGCGAAGTTTGAAGGCGTAGAATGGCTACCCTATAATGCCAGGTTTCTGGTATGTAAATTCCTTAAATGGTTTGTGTTGGATATGACTCCTAAACAGATTAAATTTACAGATGTAATCAAATGTACGTTTTGAAAACTAGTGATGTGAAGTTTTTTTTTATACAGAGACTATTACATTTCACAAATCCCAACTTATCCTGCACAAAACCAAAACCTTGGGAAAGCACGTATACAATCATAACAAGCAGACAAATCTTAACATGCATTTAGCTGTCAAGAGAACTTGTGTTATAAAATAAAAAATACAATAATAGCAAGCTGACAATTCTTGGAAAAATAAGTTCATAAACAAAAAAGTCTTGGAAATACAAGTAAACAGAAAGTAGAGTTGTGATGAGGCCGTGAGAGATAAGAACGTATGCATACTGAGTTTCAATCTTTCGACAAAAAAAGAGTTTCAATCTGATATTTTAAACAATTTGAAAAAAAAAGAGAAATGTATAAGATGACCGAAATGTAGGAGAAAAAAAAGGCAAATATATAAGATTGTCATAAATATGGAGTTAAAAAAGGCAATATTTTGGAGTATGATGCTCTAACTGATTTGCTTTTTTTATGCCTTATGCCTTAATCCTATTTGAACACGTTGTTGGACATTTTAACGTTGAAATCTCCCATACTCCATCCTCTTTCTTTTTTACTTGACAATTCTTTCTTCCTATATATCACGTTATTGTAGAAAGAAAATCGTCGAGGATCAGTTTTTATGTTTTTGATTGATCCAAACACTATTGCCACTATAAAACCTGTGTTTATTGATTGGTTAATCATCATATCATCTTAAGGAAGAGTAAGAATTAGCTACCATTTTGATCCCTCATTCAAAATGATGATCACTAGTTTGAAGCAACCGACAATCACTTTCTCCAATTCTAATGCTCAACGGCCAAAATCTCACATATCCAATTCACAATTCACAGTTTTGAAACAACCCATTTGCCCAAACCCCAAATTTCCAATCTTCAAACCACTTCACATTTCAAAGGTTAAGGCTTTTGAGTTTATAGATGGGTCGGGAGAGAGGAAGCCTTTGAAAAAATGTGAGGCCTATGAGGCAGATCGACCAGAACCCTTTGATCCAACAGTGGAGAATCATAAAGAGAGATCTTCTGAGGCTGCTAAAAAGATCAAAATTGGGATTTATTTTGCTACTTGGTGGGCTTTGAATGTGGTCTTCAATATATACAATAAGAAGGTGTTGAATGTCTTCCCATATCCTTGGTTGACGTCAACCTTGTCTCTTGCAACTGGGTCTTTTATCATGTTGGCCTCATGGACGATCAAGATTGCTCAACCCCCAAAAACTGATTTTGAGTTTTGGAAGACCCTTTTCCCTGTGAGTAATTAGCATTTCTTTAGTAGTTTGGATCAATCACAATAGGTTCATTGGATAACATATACAATAACAGTGATGATGCTTGAGGTTTTTTTTGTTAATGGCAGGTAGCTGTTGCACATACAATTGGACATGTGGCTGCCACGGTGAGTATGTCAAAAGTTGCAGTGTCATTCACTCATATCATCAAGAGTGGTGAACCGGCCTTGAGCGTATTGGTATCGAGGTTTTTGTTGTACGAAAGGTTCCCAGCTGGTGTATACTGGTCCCTTGTTCCAATCATTGGTGGTTGTGGTCTTGCTGCCCTCACTGAGCTAAACTTCAACATCACTGGTAACTTACCAGTCATGATTAGGCTATATGGATGCTTGTTTTTCTGGAGTTGCTTCATATGCTTTTTACATTTGCTTTGGGAGTCCTGACTTCCATTGCTGTCTCTTCTCAGGGTTTATGGGCGCTATGATATCGAATGTGGCATTTGTATTCCGCAACATCTTCTCAAAGAGGGGAATGAAAGGGAAGTCGGTCAGCGGAATGAATTACTATGCCTGCCTTTCTATGCTGTCTTTGGTGATTCTTACACCATTTGCCATTGCTGTGGAGGGTCCTCAGATGTGGGCAGCAGGATGGCACAAGGCTCTTTCAGAAATTGGACCCAACTTTGTCTGGTAATCACATTGGCCTTACCAAAATCTAACCATAATCATCTAACCATAATTATGCCTGCCTTTCCTTTCACCATAACTGATGAGGGACGATTGATAACATCTAACCATAATCATTTCCTGGCTATTTCAAAAGTCTGAAATTGGCCTCTTAGGTATTCTCTCTGGCATATAAGCATGTCCTGTGTTTGCTGAAACCTCAAATTCCAAACATAACCGTGTTGGGACAAGTCAAAACATTATAAGGCTTTCTCAATGATGAATAAAACATAGCTGATCTTTTAGGATGCGTTTGGATCATGCTTTAGAAGGCATTATAATGCATAATCCAAACGCACCCTTATATTCTAGCATCATTGTTAATTTGTTATACCATTTGTCTCTCTCTTTTTTTTTTTTTGGCTAGCATTTCTATTAAGTGTGCTTGAATTTTTTTGTGGCAGGTGGGTTGCAGCCCAAAGTGTATTCTACCACCTCTACAATCAAGTGTCCTACATGTCACTAGATGAAATCTCTCCCTTGACATTTAGCATTGGCAACACAATGAAACGCATATCGGTGATCGTCTCCTCCATCATCATATTCAAAACTCCCATTCAGCCAGTCAACGCGCTTGGAGCTGCCATTGCTATCTTTGGAACCTTCTTGTACTCGCGGGTAACTATCTTCTCCCTAATCAGCAATGAAATTGGTTTTCATTCATTCTAAGTGATACTGAATTCATTACCCTAAACCCTATCTCTTGTTACATTATCTTTTCAAGTACTTCATGTAAGAGATTACTCACCGATTTGCGAATGACAGAACTTTGCCCAGTGAAGCTTCAATCTATATTTGCCTTAGCTTCTGTTTCCTGCTTGACCCTTTGCTTTGATTTTTCTCAAATTGATCTTCCAGGCAAAGCAATAAAGTATCGATCAATAATAGTAGAGTTAGAAGTATTGACATCTTCTATCTAAAACCGAGGCAAAGATGGTGGCAGCTGACGAGAGAAGTGTCCAAGCTTTGATAAGAGTAGATCCTGCAATGAAGCTGTATTTTGTACTCTTTGTTTGTTTTTATGAAGGTGCTAATTTCGTAGTCTTGAGAGGCCATGTTGAATTATAGACAACTTCAGTTAATTTTATAAGATGAAATGTGAAAATGAGCGATGTATGAAGTTTTTAAGAGAATCTTCTGATGCTTGCACCCAGAATAACCATTTTGTGTAAGAAAATGAGGTATGTATGAAGGTTTGAACTAGTGACCACTCAACATGAATGCACAAGACCCTAATTGGTTGAAAGCAAAAGACAAAGCTAGTCTATTATTGAGTTTCAAATAGACTTATTCTTATTCTGCAATTCCACATAATATCCATACAGGCCGGCTTATACTTGTCTGTAAGACAATCAATTTTCTCTATAAATGGACTTTGATCCAGCCTGCACTTGTGAGACTTCGATCATGACTAGTAATAATCAAAATTTCGACAACAGAATTACAGTAGATAATACTAGAAATCCAGAAACAAGATGCTTTCATGTAACATAAGACCAACATGACAAGAAAACGCCACGGGCTCTACATCTTCAAGTACTTGATTGCAGTCTGCACGTCTTTGTCCCCTCTGCCACTACAATTCAGCACAACTCTAGTTCCATCTGAGAGAGTTGGGCACAGCTTCTCAAGATAAGCCAATGCATGAGACGTCTCCAAAGCAGGAATTATGCCTTCAAGTTTAGATAGCCTCTTGAATGCTGCATTACAAGTCAATATGGAGTAGTCAGATAAAAATTGAGCTTATTATGACAAAGGAGTGGGATCCAGCAGAGTTGTGATTCAACTCTATAGATTGAATTAGTATATGATCAAAGGGCGCAAATTTTATTCTTTTTCCAATTACTAATATTTTATTTTTGTAGGATTCATCAAATAGTGACTATCTGTAGAGTTAATCCACCAGTACCAAACCTGGCAACAAAATGCTCAGGTTTGGTTGGTGATCAAAAGAGCCCTAGATTTGACGGCTAAGAGATTCACAACAGGAAAGGTATAAACTTCAGGTTCTACAAACCTTCCAAAGCCTCTTCATCTGTAATGCTGTAGTACTCAGCACGCCCGATGTCCTTGAGAAAACTGTGTTCGGGTCCAACGCCAGGGTAATCCAGGCTTTACAGAAAAAAAATGATAATGAAACAGTTAATTGATAAATGACCATCAAGCTGCAAAATGCAAAAATCAAGAGAAGAAATAACTTACCCGGCACTAATTGAATGAGGCTCTATAACTTGGCCATCATCATCCTGCAAAAGGTAACTCATGGCTCCATGAAGAACTCCAACTTCTCCTTTAGTCAAAGTGGCAGCATGTTTGCCACTGTCTAAGCCAAAGCCTGCAGCCTCAACACCGATCAACCTGATTTCTTTATCATCAACAAACTCATGGAAGAGACCCATGGCATTAGAACCGCCTCCAACGCATGCAACTAGTACATCTGGCTTGCCACCCCATTTCTCAAGAGCTTGTTTCCTTGTTTCTTTACCAATTATTGCATGGAACTCTCTGACCATCATGGGGTATGGATGGGGACCAGCAACTGAACCCAAAATGTAATGGGTGGTCTCGACATTGGTCACCCAGTCACGTATCGCTTCAGATGTAGCATCTTTAAGTGTGGCAGTACCAGAATGTACTGGTCTCACCTATATAATGAAAGGTCAAAACAGCCAGACATTACAGAAATTGGTATGTCAAGTGCAATTCAGAACAAATGGTGCATATATACATTTAAAATTAACATGCACAAAAGGTACTAGAAGCAACTGATAAGGAAAGAAAATGATGCATCTTTGGTTTGTGTATGAATCAGAAATTGACTTGTCATGTAATGCTAAAGAGAGCAGAAATAACAAAGCATACAAACCTCAGCTCCAAGAAGCCGCATCCTGAAAACATTCAAGGCCTGTCTTTCCATGTCTTGAGCCCCCATATATACTATACATTGCAAGCCAAACCTAGCACAAACTGTAGCAGTTGCAACTCCATGCTGACCAGCTCCAGTTTCAGCAATAATTCGTGTCTTTCCCAGCCTCTTTGCAAGCAATGCTTGAGCAACAGCATTATTAATTTTGTGAGCCCCAGTGTGGTTCAGGTCTTCCCTTTTGAGATAAATTAGTGGCCCTTTTCCATTAGGGCGCTTGTAATGCTCTGTAAGCCTCTCTGCAAAGTAAAGGGGAGTTTCTCTTCCAACATAATCTTTCAGTATTCCATCAAGTTCAATCTGCATTTGGTAACTTTCTTTTGTCAAAAAAGAGTATCGTTGAGTTGAATAATCCATAAAAGGAAGAAAAAAGATCCTATGCACAAGTAATCACTTGAATTGCAAAAAACAAAAAAAAGAAATACAGGAAAGATTTCTCTTGAGCCACAACATAAGGCTAGAACCCACCACCCTCCCCCCAAATCATGGCTATATCTTGGAAGTATCCAAGTTCACCTAAATATCGCACATATATGTGCACAACAGAAATAAACATCAGCTCAAACTTCAAAGACAAGAATCAATAACATAACAAGCTGGTATACAAAGATGGTTTATTCTTATGGCAAATACTTGAAATTCAGTAAATTTAAGACAAACTTGAAAAAAAAAAACATCTCACATCTCTAAAGTGTGATGGAAGGGCATGGTGGCTAGAATTCTAAAGGTTGTTATTTGGATACAACCTAGTATTAAAAAAATCATATGGAGTAACAAGCTGTTTAGTTGTTTACATTAATCACACTGCAGCACAAGGCGAATTGTGAAGTCTAAGTGGGTCAGTGCCTCAGTGGCATTTATTTGAGACTTTGTAAGGAAGGGAACGGGATGAATAGATGATAGGGTAGCAACTAGCAAGAATCTTATGGTAGAGGTGATGGTAGTTAATACAATCAAAATGGATGGAATCATACATGGACGAAATTAATGCTGTCCAGCCAATATGGAAAGTTGATGTCTAAACATTTCACAACCAAACAAAATAACCAAAATCTGAAATGAATATGGTATTTATTATAGCCATGTATCTGAACCAAGGGCAGCAAGCACCACACAGAATTTGCATCATTAGACCCACCACCAAATCCTTTGAATCATGTGGTATAGGCAATATCTAAAATTCATTTCACAAATGCAAAGCATAAGAGGAACTTCATCCCCAATCAGACAAACATGATGGCAAAAATCATCAACTTGCAATCAACAAAACAATTGAACTGTGTAATCCCAAATGCCCCAAGGGTGAGTTGAAATAGAGCTTGAAAGTCAGGAAAGAAATCGAACCCAACATCATTCCCCAGGTTTTCATCAATCCTTTCACAAGCCAAATCTTCCTGAAAAAACATCAAGAGTCTTGTGGAAGATAATTGAACACTTATCTCACACATAATCATTCACCGACTTAGAAAACCGCATTCATAACAAATGGTATCCCAAAAAAAACAAAGGATGAACTAAAATCGACAGAGAAATTAAACCCTAGTCACTAAAATTTACATTGACGCAGCTGAAACCGTCAATAGAAATATAAACCCAATACTAAAAGGGGGGGGAACAACCTGAAATTCGCGGTCCTTGGAGAGAGAATGAAAGGCCGATTCCAGCTCAGTGAGAGCAGACATCAAAGTTTCCGGAACATACTTTCCCCCAAACTTGCCGAACCTCCCAAAGGAATCGGGGCGCTGGAGAAGACCCGTTTCCTGATCCGCCCCCAACTGTTCCCGGGTCATTACGCAGGAAATCGAAGGGCGCCGAGGGAGAGTTTTTTGTGCAACTCTCAGAGATTTTGAAGGCAAATCGGAAAACTTGAAGGTGCTCAAACGGGATTGAGAGAGAGGTGAGGAGGAGGCTTGTGCTTTCAGAGCAGAGCTTGTACAGACGGCCATGGAAGGAGGGAGAGGAAGGAAGGGAGTCGAATATGTGCAAGAAAAACACTACAGTAGACAGGGATTGGGCAATTGAGTTTATGAATTGTAGTACTGAACACCTGACGCAATACCACGATTATATAAATATCAGGATATAAAATTTCCATTTAATACGTTCAATGTATATAGTTCACATTATTTTGGGGCTAAGAGTAGAAAAAAATCAATCTTTTTAGGTTTAAAATTAACAAATCTATATCACCATATTTTTGTTTTTAACATTCAAAATGGTAAATTTGTTAATTTTTTTAGATGGTAAAAATAATAATATATTTTAAAACTATATTTATTTAGATTTAATTATTTTTTCAATAAAATTTATTAATTTATTTTTAGTGTTTTAAAACTTACTAGATTGGTGAAATTTTATATACAAATATTGTATAAGAGGTTTTATTTTACAGTAAGTAATATTATTTCACATGCACAAAACTAAATTTTACAATAAGTAATCCTATTCTACATACACAAAACTAACTCCAAAAGTTGGGCAAGATGCTATGGTAAGAAGCCTTCCAAAGCACAATCTTACCACAAGGAATGTTATTGAGAAGGTCAATCGAAACATAATTGCAAAATAATATGCTTATCAACCTAAGTCAGAGGGAGTATCACAACACTTCAATATCCGACGAGAGTAGCTCAAAGATACATGTAAGAAAAATAGCTCAACAAAGGAGCTAACCACACATAAACTCTGTCCAAAGCCCAACACAGTATCAAGGAAGGAGTTAAATCCATTCCTAACACAAAATGCAGAGACAAGGGCCACTATTTTGTTGAATCGTCACGATTTAGTATATCTAAATCGTTCATCAATCCAGAAATACAGGGAGAAAGAGTGTAAGGCAAATGTATAAAGTTGAAGACCAATCTTGACGACTTGGCCACGTGTTCTATTACGCTCATCTTGCTTGATAACAAGTCCTGAAGAAGCTGAATTCAGTTTCCCATACATTTCAATATTTGCAACTAAGTTATGCAATATGTACCTGGTAATTGTAAAACAAATTAGAAATTTTAAAGCACCTGGAAATTTCCCATGCTGAATACGTTCAGTAACATCACCAATATGAATGCCTTTTCAAATAACCAAACCATGAGGTGTACAATAAAAAAAAGCATTACTTACCAAACATACAAGGTGCTACACAATTGAGAAGACATTTGCCCAATTGTTTGGTGTGTGAATTTTGTTTATCAAGACCTTGCATAGGTAGATCATGCAACTCCATGACTTGTATTGTCATGTGATTCTTGGTTGTGTACCAGAAGAAACAAGTGATCAATAACTTAAAAGTCATTTTTATCTCATAAAAAAATTATAAGATCCATCAAACGAATCAATAAAAGATTGATTAATACTGCTTACCATTGTAGCTTCTTGACATCTCTCTTAAAGCCTTCTTTTTCCAGCCTCTATCATTTCGTTGTCAGTATATTTATTTGAACACCTTATTTTCTTAGCAGGTAAGAAAGTGATTTGGAAAAATCAAATTCATACCACATTAATGGGAACAGAAGCAGCTTGTGCAAAAAGTGACCCCATCATGCCAACAACTCTATTAGCTAAAGCTGCTTGTGAAGGTTCAGACAATTTTTTAGGCTCAAACATCTTAAAAGCAGGGACTTTAGTGGTCTCCAAAGGGATGAGAAAAATTATCGTGGCAGGTGTTTTGGTCAAAATTCGACCAAGTAAGATTACTGACGGTGAAAGTTAAGCGTAGGGCTTTTCTAACCGATAAACTATGCTTCGATCAAGGTGCAAACCAAAAGAGCAGAATTCGATTGCAAACTCAGAATGTTTTCTTTGTTCCAGTGAGATGATTACAACCGATTTTTCATGTCCCTTACACAATTACACTTGATTCCCCCCCCCCCTTATTATACCGTTGCTAGGCGTTCTTCCATTGCAATTGCCCACTATCGCCCAAGTCTTCCCCCACGTTCAACACCATTTGTCCATCGGTTTGCTCTGCCTTCGTCAACCGCTCGCTCTTTCTGATGATATTTGAGCTAGATTGGGCCTGCGAGCCCATTTTCCCTGGACGGATTGGAGCGGAGATGAACCCAAAGTTTCTGGGCCCAACAATAGCCCCAAAAGAGCACATAAATTTTCAAATTTCCGAGATCTTTTCATTGTTGAGTTTCCACGATCCTTGCTCTCCCGGATACGCCACGTGTAGCATCGAGATCCTCGAAAGCGTTTCAAGGTTGCAGTCGAAGAGACATGTTGCTGCTATATTTACTGCGTCTCCACTGCAGTCATTATTCATCCTCTCTGCGCTAGACTTCTCTCGAGGTAAGAAAAGCGAAAAATCCTTCCATCTTCCTCTTGCTTTTTTGCAATTTTTACTCTTTTCTTTAATGGCGAGGACAAGCTTGGTTTCAAAGAACGGTTTCCAGCCGTCGGGGGTTCTACAGGAGTGCGATAGCATTGCCAACACCATGATCGTGAGCGAGATGAACTAGATTCTCATTGAGGGTGGTTTTCTTGGGGGGGGTTGTGGCATTGTGCCCTGAGGAAGAGCATTTAGACTAGGTTCGCTCCGTCTGGGCTTGTTTTTTTTATTTCCTTTCGTGTCTTTTGCAGGTGCTCTTGTTGCGTGACCGTTGTCAGAGGAGCAGCCCCTGGAGGAGGCTGTTCGTTAGTCAATAAACATGCATAACTATGGCTTGGAGAATAGGAAAAATATTAGCCGACTTTACGGGTGACCTCGAACCCCTGCCTGCTCATGAGTTTACCTATCTTGAAGGCGCGCAATGAACGTGACCCGTGGACTTTCAGCAATGCCTTGACGTTGTTTGTCGACGATCTGGCGTTTGCCGGCGGTATTGGCGACGTGAGGGGTGGATCCTCTCTGCCGGATGGCGAATTTCTGGGGAATGTCCTCCTGATTATACTTGTATTGGCGATGTTGCCGGATAGCGGGCGTCTAGGAGATATCTTCATGTGCCTTGTCATTATTTGTAAAAACTTCGTCTCCGAATTGTTTTCCCTTTTGTGTGTTAACTTTTGTAATTTCGGATGCTCGTATCGTTTTTTACTTGTATCCAGGAGTTCCCTCTTCTAGCGATGTCTGCCGGGGATAACTTCTGGAAATTTTATTCTAAGGAAATTGCAATGGAAACAGTTTAACACACATGCTATTTGTACTTGAATTCTACTTTAAAAAAAACGCATACCACGGATTGCATCTTACTTTTGTTTATTTCGACCATTTCTGGTGTCTTTCTTGTCTTTAGAAATGGTACCTCCTTAGGTGCGTAGCATTCCAACTACGCGGTACTAATTTACCATCTTGGGATTCTAGCTTGTATACGCCCTGGCCTGTGATGCAGATTATCTAATATGGTCCTTTCCAACCAGGAGCGAGTTTGCCAGCGTTCAGTTTGGCGGTGTTTTGGAACACTTTTCGGAGAACCCAGTCGCCAATGCAAAAGGCTCTAATCCGCACGTTCTTGTTGTATTTGTGGGCCACTTGCTGCTAGTGCCGGGCTAGATGCAATCGTGCTCTCTCTCTCTCTCTCTCTCTCTCTCTCTCTCTCTCTCTCTCTCTCTCTCTCTCTCTCTATAAGCTCCTCCGTACTATCAAGATCGGCAGCAGCTCGATGGCGTTCAGGTCAGGCGTCAGCAGCCCGTACCGGACGGTGGGTACGGCTACTTCAGCCAGGATAACCGCGTCGCACCCATAGACTAGGGAGAATGGCGATTGTCCAGTGGCGACTTTTGGGGTGGTCCTATCTGCCCATAGAACATAGGATAGTTCTTCGGCCCACCACCCTTTAGCTTTGATCAATCGCTTCTTGAGATTGTTGATGATCACCTTGTTGCTCGACTCTGCCTGTCCGTTGGCCTGTGGATAGCAAGGAGTGGAAGTTACCAAGTCGATGTTCCATTGCTGGCAAAAGTCTCGCGTCTTCCTACCGATGAATTGCGATCTATTGTTGCAAACGATTTTTTAGGGTACTCCAAAGCGGCAGATGATGTGCTTTTTGATGAACGCAATGACTTGTTGCTCCTTTATCTCCTTGTATGTGATGTCATCTAGTTTTGCATGGTTTTGCATTAGCGTTTAGGATTAGATTTCGTCATTTTCTAGCTTAGGTTTTACATTTTGTGTTGATTTCTAGTATTATTCATAGTATGGATGTCTACACAAGCTTTGTTTGCATTTTCAGTTTTTTAGAGGTGTTTTCGGCTCTTAAAGATGGCTAAAGAGCTTAATGATATTAGAGGAGTCAAAGAGAGGTGAAACAAGCATTTGAGGATGCTTACGAGACAAGAATATGAGGTTAAAGAGGTGTTAGAGACGAGCCAACAAGCCAGAGATGAGGGTCGAGACCAGAAAAGAGGAGAAATTTGACTAAGTGCTCATCTCGATCGAGACCATTTGCCATCTCGGTCGAGACGGTGGTTCGAGAGGTCGTCTCGATCGAGACGAGGCTCGTCTTGGTCGAGACGGCGGGCAGACAGCCGCGAGACCTTGATTTCTTACGCGAGGGGCCATCTCTTATGTTGTATTTTTGGATATTTTTAGCCTTTAATATAAATACTCCTTAGAAAACTCTTTTAGGGGGACTTTTTTATGCATTATTATTCTTTCTAATTTCAAGTAGAGAGAAGAGAGAATTTCTAGGGTTTTTAGTTCTACGCTCTTTCGCTTTGAAGTTTTGCTTTGCACTTTGGATCTAATTGTTCTTTCAATTGAATTTCTAGTAAGTTTCTATTTCATTTATTGTTTTTATTTCTTCTTCCACATTTGATTTAATTGTTTTGATCATGAATTTAATTATGCTTGGCTAAACTCTTTAGTTCTAGGGTTTGGTTGATCCTAACGATGTGATGCAGATTAGATTCAATATATTTTGCTTGAATTGAGTTGGAAAACTAATATGATTTGATTCTAGGGGCTTAATCCAACATGTTTAAACTTGTTAGAGTCTTGTTTAGGTTGTGCATCGAGAGGTGGTAGTCTAAGTAAGTAAACAAAATAGAGAGAGTGCATCGAGAGGTGGCAAAAAATAGTGCTCTTATTCATGAGATTGCACAATTGAGAAAGCAAGTGGGTGAGATAAACATGTCAAAAGCAAGCCCGACTGAACATTCAACTCCAAAAGTTGTTTGTCAAATGTGTGGTGTACCTAACCATACCGCTCTTACTTGTCAACTTTATATGGCCCAACATGTGGAAGTTCCTACTGAAGAAGCTAGTTATGTTAAAGACGGCTATCGGGCTCCATATCCATACCCGAAGAACGATCCTTATTCACCCACCTACAATCCAGGGTGGAGGAATGATCCAAATCTGAGGTATGAAAATAATGCTTCTTCAACAGCTCAACCTCAATTTCAAAATCCAGCTGCATATCAAGCTCCTTATGGGGCTAGAGATGGCCCTCCTCCTGGCTATCAAGGCAATTTTTCGGGCTATCAAGCTAGGCCCCCTCCGACTCCACCTATGGCTCCAAAGAAATCTCTTGAGTTGATTGCTATGGAGAATATGATGGCTGAAATGAAGGCACTTTCTAATAAGGTGCAAGCTCTTGAGCAAGCACAAAAGATGACGGAAACTCAAGTGGCTCAAAACGCCGCCAATGTTCCTAGACCTTTGGGTACTCTACCGGGCCACCCTAAAGAGAATCCAAAAGGTCAAATTCTACCGGGCCACCCTAAAGAGAATCCAAAAGAGAATCCAAAAGGTCCAAATCTGAGGTATGAAAATAATGCTTCTTCAACAGCTCAACCTCAATTTCAAAATCCAGCTGCATATCAAGCTCCTTATGGGGCTAGAGATGGCCCTCCTCCTGGCTATCAAGGCAATTTTTCGGGCTATCAAGCTAGGCCCCCTCCGACTCCACCTATGGCTCCAAAGAAATCTCTTGAGTTGATTGCTATGGAGAATATGATGGCTGAAATGAAGGCACTTTCTAATAAGGTGCAAGCTCTTGAGCAAGCACAAAAGATGACGGAAACTCAAGTGGCTCAAAACGCCGCCAATGTTCCTAGACCTTTGGGTACTCTACCGGGCCACCCTAAAGAGAATCCAAAAGGTCAAATTCTAGCGGTGAAGTTGAGGAGTGGCAAGGAACTTCAAGCTGAAGAGGTGGAACCGATGAAAGCCAAGGAGACAACCAAACCAGATGGCCCGGTTGAAGAAGACGGGGCGCCTTCTAATCCCGCCAAGGAGAAGGTGGTTCCATATGTGCCACCACCACCTTATGTTCCTCCTCTCCCATTCCCACAAAGAAAGAATCAAGCTTTGCTAGAGAATAAGTATGGGAATTTCCTTGAAGCGTTGAAGAAATTGCACATCAACATTCCATTTATTGATGCTTTGAAAGAGATGCCCTCATATGCAAAATTCTTGAAGGAGATCCTCTTCAACAAAAGGAAGCTTGATGAGTGTCACATGGTTTCCATGAATCGGGAGTGTAGTGCCTTGATCCAAAATAATCTCCCACCAAAGCTTCAAGATCCAGGTAATTTATCTATCCCTATTAATGTGGGTGCTCATAACTACAATGTTTTATGTGATCTAGGAGCCAGTGTCAGTTTGATTCTGTTGTCTATATGTGAGAAAATTGGCATGAAAGAGCTTAAACCAGCAAAAATGCAACTTTATATGGCGGATAGGTCTATTGTTCACCCTGCAGGTATCCTTGAAGATATTCCAATTCGCATTGGAAAATTTTGTGTGCCTGTTGATTTTGTTGTGCTTGATATTAAGGGTGATTCTCCAATCCCTATTATTCTTGGTAGACCTTTCTTGGCCACTGCAAGTACAATAATTAGTGTAAAAGAAGGAATCATCTCTTTTACAATTGGTGATGAGAAGATCGAATTTAATCTTGCTAATTCTTAAAATCTCCTTCTTTTGAAGAATGTTGTGATAGAATTGATCTTGTTGATAAGAAAGCTCTAGACCCTTTATTGTCATTCAATTATGTTGATCCTATGGACTCTTATTTCACCACTACCTCCCAAGGTAGAAGTTTATCTAGTGTCTTAGCAGATATAAAGGTGTCACGTGAAGATCCTAGATTAGAAAAAGTTGCATCTAAGGATCCATTGGACAAGCTGGAAGTCCCAAGGCTAGAGTCGAAGCAATTGCCCTCTACTTCGAGAAATATGAAGGCTGTATTTTCTAATGAACGGGCACAAGTTGAATTTAAGCCCGGGGATCAAGTACTTGTTACTCATCCTAAGTCAAATATGTTCCCCGGAAGCAAGAATACAAGACAATCCGGACCATACTTCCTATACCGAGTTTTTAGAGATGATTCTGTTGAACTTTGGCACAAGAACTCGGGGCATTTCAAGGTTCGTAAAGTCCGACTCAAGCCTTACAAAAAGCCAGATTCGATTGCGATGGGTACCGCCGACCCTCCCAATCCGAAGATTTGACATGGGTGGAACACGGTCAAGCTAATGACCTTAAAGAAGCGGTTCTCGGGAGGCAATCCGGGCCTTTTAATATGTGAGTTTTGTTCTCCCTTTTCTCTGCTTTCTTTATTGGGGACAATATACGGTTTAAGTATGGGGTAGGGCGTATTCACTTTAGATAGTTTTGCATTGCATATTTATTTTTCTTGCATGATTTATTTTGTTTGATTAAAAAAATAAAAAAAAAAGAGTTTTATGATGAGTTGATGAGTATCCTTACTTGAAAAATTGGCCACAATGATTAGATATTTGTCTATGATGCTAAGTTTTTGTATTTCTATAAAATGCATTGATTGTTCTTGGATGAATTGCCTAGCATAGAGTTATTGATAAGATTTAGCTTGAATAGGTCCCTAGACAAAACGCCCTGTGAGATTTTTTTAGCCTAATGGACTTCATTTATGTGTCCATTTATTTTCTTTGTGTGTGATTCTTGCTTTGATTACTTAATCTCTAGAACTTGCGTTAAAACCTTTTTAAAGGCCACGTATATGACTTTTGTTCATGACATGAAAATGATTGAGGCATTTGTTTTGTTAGCCATAATCCCTTGACTACCTTTACATATAATTTTCTGTGTTTCAAGCCATGTTCTAGCCTTTTATAGCCTTATTTCTGAAGCTCCGCAAAAGCATTCCGAGCCTATTTTTAGCCTTTTACCCATCCGAGAATTAGGATATTTGCTATAAGTTTGTTATGTGAGAGCCAAGCTTGAAGAAGTTGTATGTTTTGGAATTGGAGGTGATTGTTGGAAATATAGCAAGGTGTTAGTGAAAAGAAAAAGAAAAAGAGAAAAGCAATGAAAAAGAAAAAAAAAGGCATGAATAAATGAAGTTGTTAATGGAGTTAAAGTTTGGTTGTGGAAAGGTAGTGAAAAAGAAGAATGAAATAAAAGTTAAGCTTGGCGTGCTGTTCAATTTGGTTAGATTTCTCTTTCCCGGATTTAGCACCACAAGACCAAATAATTCCCTACCCTTTTCTCTTACCTTAGCCCCATTAAAACCTAATAAAAGTCCTGTTGATTTATGTCATGTGCATTGTGTAACACCCCGATAATTTATAAGGAATTGAGGTGCTCCCCATGTCAACAAGAGCTCTTTCTTTTCTAGGTTCGAGTGAGGAAAAAGAACTCAGAAGTTAAGCGTGCAAGGGTGAGAGTAGTACCAGGATGGGTGTCCTCCTGGGAAGTCCTCGGGTTGGCATGGGATAGCGCTTCTAAAGGCTTGGGCCTTACAAATGGTATCAGATCTGACTCTAGGTTACGAGTGCACTTGGCTCGGAGGGCGTTGACTCGACCTAGAGGGCGGTGCTTGGGCCTTGACGAGGACGTCAAGTGTTTAAGTGGGGGAGATTGTAAAACCCCGATAATCTATAAGGAATTGAGGTGCTCCCCATGTCAACAAGAGCTCTTCCTTTTCTAGGTTCAAGTGAGGACAAAGAACTCAGAAGTTAAGTGTGCAAGGGCGAGAGTAGTACCAGGATGGATGACCTCCTGGGAAGTCCTCGGATTGGTATGGGATAGCGCTTCTAAAGGCTTGGACCTTACACATTGTCCCAAGTGGTGGAGATTTAGGACTCTGATGCAAGCATATGGTAGATGGTCTTCAAAGTTAAGATTTGAGCATTATTGATTATCCCTAAACACATTGAGAGTGAGTGAAACACATTTATCCTTGTGAGGTCTAGGGACTAAGAAGGGCATGTCTTGTTGATAATAATGATTATGCTATGATGGCACTTGTCTTTGATCTTTCAATTAGCATGATTATGAGAATTTGAACAAGTTGATGCAAAATGTCTTTTCTTGCACTTGTGGTTTAATTTTAAGTTTTGCTTAGGGACAAGCAAAGTCTAAGTATGGGGTATTTTGATGTCATCTAGTTTTGCATGGTTTTGCATTAGCGTTTAGGATTAGATTTCGTCATTTTCTAGCTTAGGTTTTACATTTTGTGTTGATTTCTAGTATTATTCATAGTATGGATGTCTACACAAGCTTTGTTTGCATTTTCAGGTTTTTGGAGGTGTTTTCGGCTCTTAAAGATGGCTAAGGAGCATAATGATATTAGAGGAGTCAAAGAGAGGTGAAACAAGCCTTTGAGGATGCTTACGGGACAAGAATATGAGGTTAAAGAGGTGCTAGGGACGAGCCAACAAGCCATAGATGAGGGTCGAGACCAGAAAAGAGGAGAAATTTGACTAAGTGCTCATCTCGGTCAAGACCATTTACCGTCTCGGTCGAGACGGTGGTTCGAGAGGTCGTCTCGATCGAGACGAGGTTCGTCTCGGTCGAGACGGCGGGCAGGCAGCCGCGAGACCTTGATTTCTTGCGCGAGGGGCCATCTTTTATGTTGTATTTTTGGGTATTTTTAGCCTTTAATATAAATACTCTTTAGAAAACTCTTTTAGGGGGACTTTTTTATGCATTATTATTATTTCTAATTTCAAGTAGAGAGAAGAGAGAATTTCTAGGGTTTTTAGTTCTACGCTCTTTCGCTTTGAAGTTTTGCTTTGCACTTTGGATCTAATTGTTCTTTCAATTGAATTTCTAGTAAGTTTCTATTTCAATTATTGTTTTTATTTCTTCTTCCATGTTTGATTTAATTGTTTTGATGATGAATTTAATTATGCTAGGCTAAACTCTTTAGTACTAGGGTTTGGTTGATCCCAACGATGTGAAGCGGATTAGTTTCAATATCTTTTGCTTGAATTGAGTTGGAAAACTAATATGATTTGATTCTAGGGGATTAATCCAATAGGTTTAAACTTGTTAGAGTCTTTTTTTAGGTTGCGCATTGAGAGGTGGTAGTCTATGTAAGTAAACAAAATAGAGAGAGTGCATCGAGAGGTGGTTCTATCTATTTGGAAAAACTAGAATTGAACTTGAGAAGTAGTTTCTCATGTGGTTAATTGTCATAGAACTTATAGATGTTTGAGTCAATTTTGATGCATCACGAGAGTGGGGCAAGTTTGTATGCCTGTTAATTTTGTTGTGCTTGATATTAAGGGTGATTCTCCAATCCCTATTATTCTTGGTAGACCTTTCTTATCCACTGCAGGTAAAATAATTAGTGTAAAAGAAGGAATCATCTCTTTTATCATTGGTGATGAGAAGATTGAATTTAATCTTGCTAATTCTTAAAATCTCCTTCTCTTGAAGAATGTTGTGATAGAATTGATCTTGTTGATAAGAAAGCTCTAGACCCTTTATTGTCATTCAATTATGTTGATCCTATGGACTCTTATTTCACCACTACTTCCCAAGGTAGAAGTTTATCTAGTGTCTTAGCAGATTTAAAAGTGTCACGTGAAGATCCTAGACTAGAAAAAGTTGCATCTAAGGATCCATTGGACAAGCTGGAAGTCCCAAGGCTAGAGTCGAAGCAATTGCCCTCTACTTCGAGAAATATGAAGGCTGTATTTTCTAATGAACGGGCACAAGTTGAATTTAAGCCCAGGGATCAAGTACTTGTTACTCATCATCAGTCAAATATGTTCCCCGGAAGCAAGAATACAAGACAATCCGGACCATACTTCCTATACCGAGTTTTTAGAGATGATTCTGTTGAACTTTGGCACAAGAACTCGGGGCATTTCAAGGTTCGTAAAGTCCGACTCAAGCCTTACAAAAAGCCAGATTCGATTGCGATGGGTACCGCCGACCCTCCCAATCCGAAGATTTGACATGGGTGGAACACGATCAAGCTAATGACCTTAAAGAAGTGTTTCTCAGGAGGCAATCCGGGCCTTTTAATCTGTGAGTTTCGTTCTCCCTTTTCTCTGCTTTCTATATTGGGGACAATATACGGTTTAAGTATGGGGTAGGGCGTATTCACTTTAGATTGTTTTGCATTGCATATTTATTTTTCTTGCATGATTTATTTTGTTTGATTAAAAAAAATGAAAAATAGAGTTTTATGATGAGTTGATGAGTATCCTTACTTGAAAAATTGGCCACAATGATTAGATATTTGTCTATGATGCTAATTTTTTGAATTTCTGTAAAATGCATTGATTGTTCTTGGATGAATTGCCTAGCATGGAGTTATTGATAAGATTTAGCTTTAATAGGTCCCTAGACAAAACGCCCTGTGAGATTTTTTTAGCCTAATGGACTTCATTTATGTGTCCATTTATTTTCTTTGTGTGTGATTCTTGCTTTGATTACTTAATCTCTAGAACTTGCGTTAAAACCTTTTTAAAGGCCACATATATGACTTTTGTTCATGACATGAAAATGATTGAGGCATTTGTTTTGTTAGCCATAATCCCTTGACTACCTTTACATATAATTTCATGTGTTTCAAGCCATGATCTAGCGTTTTATAGCCTTATTTTTGAAGCTCCACAAAAGCATTCCGAGCCTATTTTTAGCCTTTTACCCATCCAAGAATTAGGATATTTGCTATAAGTTTGTTATGTGAGAGCCAAGCTTGAAGAAGTTGTATGTTTTGGTATTGGAGGTGATTGTTGGAAATATAGCAAGTTGTTAGTGAAAAAAAGAAAAAAAAAAGAGAAAAGAAATGATAAAGAAAAAAAAGGCGTGAATAAATGAAGTTGTTAATGGAGTTGAAGTTTGGTTGTGGAAAGGTAGAAAAGAAGAATGAAATAAAAGTTAAGCTTGGTGTGTTGTTCAATTTGGTTTGATTTCTCTTTCCCGGATTTAGCACCACAAGACCAAATAATTCCCTACCCTTTTCTCTTACCTTGGCCCCATTACAACCTAATAAAAGTCCTCTTGATTTATGTCATGTGCATTGTCCCAAGTGGTGGAGATTTAGGACTCTAATGCAAGCATATGGTAGATGGTTTTCAAAGTTAAGATTTGAGCATTATTGATTATCCCTAAACACATTGAGAGTGAGTGAAACACATTTATCCTTGTGAGGTCTAGGGACTAAGAAGGGCATTTCTTGTTGATAATAATGATTATGCTATGATGGCAATTGTCTTTGATCTTTCAATTAGCATGATTATGAGAACTTGAACATGTTGAGGCAAAATGTCTTTTCTTGCACTTGTGGTTTAATTTTAAGTTTTGCTTGGGGACAAGCAAAGTCTAAGTATGGGGTATGATGTCCGCCTTTTTAGTCATGTTTTTAGGGTGTGTTTTTGTGTCTTTTGAGTCTTTTTCTTTAGTTTTGTGTTTTGTTTTGAGTCGTTTGTGTAGGTTTTCGTATTTTCTTGAGATATGGAGTCTACATAAGTTTTGGTGGTGTTTTGTAGGTTTTTAGAAGCTTTTTGGAGCATATTTTGAAGAAAGGAGTAAAGACGGTGAAGATAGCACTCGAGAGTGAAGTGAAGATGAAGATTAAGTGCTCAAGTAAATTTATTGAAGATCAAGTTTGAGCTTTGAAAGAGATAGAGAATTTTGTTACAAGAACATAGGAAAAAGAATCGAGCCAAACGGAGTTGTAACGAATCGTCTACGCAAGTTTTACTCAAGGGTCGTTAACGACCCTATCAAGGTCGTTAACGAGGCAGCGAGAGCAGCAGAGATCCGAGTCGGTGCTATTTATGGGCTTCTATCTTGTTTCTTTTTTTTTTATGTTATTAGATAGATAGAAGGGGTATATCTTATTAGAAGATATTATTTCCTTATAGTTAGATTTAAGATAGATTTATTTCCTTAGAGATAGATTTAAGATAGATTAGTTTCTCTATAAATACTCTTGTCTACCCTTTGTTATTCTCCAGACACAATCAATTGCTTTGGAGGGCAAGTAAGGGGAGGAGAGAGGCGTGTGAGAGGGGGAAGAGGCGAGTTTTTGTAGAGAAGAACTATCGTTTGGATTCGGTTGTAAGCTTTCTTTTTAATTTAATTTAGATGTTTTCAATTATTATGAATTGTGAGTAGTCTCTCTCTCTCTAAGGTTGGGGTTGAACCCAACAATGGTTGTGCATGCTTGTTTATGATCATGTCTTGATTATTTTTATTGCATGAATCTATTCTCTTGTTCTTAATCCTTGAGATGAAAGTTGAAGGGAATTTCTCATTCATAGTTGAAGCGAAAGCATAAACCTTGAATCAGAATAGTAAAATTAGGGTTTTGAAGCGAAAGCAGATCTATCCTAGTTGAAGTAGAAGAGATAGATAGTAAGTTTATTGATAGGACGAAAGTTGATTGATTTACTTGCTTAAGTTGACGAAAGTTGATACCTTTATGTGATAAAAGCATGATCTATGTGTTTCATTAGCGTTTGGCATGCATAATTGTTGTTGTGGGGATACATTTACCTTAGAATTCTTCTTCCTTGATAAAAACCCTACATTTATTGATTGCTTGCGTAACAAGTAACAAAACTTGATATTGACTTTCTCCCTGCGGACGAACCTGACTCTGCTATACTCAGCGGGGTCTTGATTATAAATTTATTTGTTGTCAAGAAACCCTCTCTCAACAAATTGTTGATAGGGTTTCTTGACAACAATTTGTTGATAGGGTTTCTTGACAACAAATAAATTTATAAGTCAAGACCCCGCTGAGTATAGCAGAGTCAGGATCGTTCCACAGGAAGCAAGGTTGTTTGTTTATCAATCTATCAAAAATCAAACAAAAACAAATAAAACACTCACGAGCTGCCTCGTTAACGACGTTGTCAGGGTCGTTAACGAACCACCGAACTTAAAATACTAAACTAACGACCTAATTAAATTCTAATTAAAATTCGGTACCGAGGACTTGATACTGACTTTCTCCCTGCGGACGAACCTGACTCTGCTATACTCAGTGGGGTCTTGATTATAAATTTATTTGTTGTCAAGAAACCCTCTCAACAAATTGGCGCCGTTGCCGGGGAGATTTCAATAGTGCCAAGTTTTGTTCTTTTTGCGTTTTTGGGACTCCGCCGAGTCGGTTACGACCCCCCCAGTGTCGGTACCGACCCTGCTGGGTAACCTAGTTTTTGCTCGCCTCTCACGATGTGCGAGGGTCAAGAGATACAAATTATAACCCGACCCCGTTGTAGTACGTGGTGGGTGTCGAACACTCGGGAAGTCTACTCGATCGATGTGCCTAGATACTAGGAAGCTAGAAAGGAGAGCATAAAACAAAGGAAAATAAAGAAAACAGTCGGGACCGACACTGAGGTCACGTCGGGCCCGAGGTTGGCGACAAGAGGAAGTCGGGACCGACACTGGGTAAGTCGGGCCCGAGGTAGCTGGGGATGTCGAACTCAAAGATTTTAAAAGTAGATCTTGGGCTTTTGGGTTCCTTCCCTAGTAGATTAAGGCTTTTCCACCCCAATTCAGGCAATGAGTGATGATCGGACTAGGATCGAGTGCTTTCGCCCTCGTTCCAACCACATCTACACCTCGATCCATGGGGAAATCCCCTTCGAAGCAAGGTCTTGAGATTGACACATGTTCAGTTTCGCTACTTTGCCAATCTCAAGCCTTGATTCCCGACTTTCGCAAGGAATTGTAGCTCGATGTAGAGTGGGTTCCTTAGATCAAACACTCAAGGCTATGGAATTGGGGTTTCTAGCCTAAACCTAGCTAGGGTTTTCCCCCATAACCCAAGATCAAGGAGATCTACTCCATGTGACAAGCAAAGAAAGCAATCAAATCAAAAGAGAAAGCAATCATCATAATCAATCTCAAAACAAAGCAAGGGTTCATTCAAATCCAAAGCAATCACAAATTCAATTCAAGGGTTTTCAAATCCACAAGATCAAAGCAAATCAAAGCTAAACAATCAACAAAACCTCTCAAGTCTTCCTCCTCCTTGGCCGATTCTCTCTCTCTTCCTCCTCTTCTCCTTCCTCCTTGCTCTCCAAGTATCCTCTTGGCTCCCTTGGAACCCCCCTTTCTTTTGTGTGTGAGGGAACCCCTTCTTAGAAGACAAGAGGGCCTTTTATGGATTAAATGAGGGGCAAAAGTGGAAGTTCACAAATTCGTGCCTTGGAGCCCAAGTAGTCCGGTGACCGACTCGGACCGACACGGAGGAACCTCGGGCCCGAGGTACTGTGCAACTCGGTCCGAGGTTGGAAACTTCAAAGTAGAGCTCCACGTTGTTGCATCTCGGTCCTGACCTCGTTCCACCTTCTTCTTAGTTGGCTTCTCTTGTTCTTCTTCATGTCTTGCTTCTCTCTTTCCCGCTTTAACTCGGCCTTTGCTCCATGTCTCGACCCTCCTTCAAATCCATCCTTGATTCATGCCAAATTACCTACAAAACACATAAAAGGTGCGTAGTCTCCGAATCTCATAGAAATACGGGAACTAAGCTAAAAAGGAACAAAACGCACAAGAAAAGTGGAAAAAGAAACATATTTACAAAGGAAATCACATATGAAAACACCACCAAATAGAGAGACATCACCAGGCATTTAGATATGTACTCTGCGACATCTTGTTTTAGGTTGGGCCACCAGAAATTCTTGCGTACATCATTGTACATTTTACTTGCTCCTGGATGTACTGAATAGGCAGATGAGTGGGCTTCTTTTAGGATGCTCTTTCGAAGCTCGTCTACTGCTGGCACACAAATCCGGTTCTGGAACCGAAGGGAACCGTCATCTTGGATGACGAACCCAGGTGCTTTGCCTTCTTGTACTTCGCCACTGATTCTGATCAGCATGCTATGATCAACCTGCTTTTCTTTGATCTCTGTCAACAAATCGGATTGGATTTCTAGAGTGTTGAGACAACCTTGTTGTCTTTCGAACCAAACTTCAATGCCTTCTCTGATGAGTTCTTGCTGCAACTTTGGTTGGGCGGTTAACATTGCTACAATGCCCTCTTGTTGCGTCTTTCGACTGAGAGCGTCTGCTACGACGTTATCCTTACCCGGATGATACAGTAGCTCTATGTCGTAGTCTTTTAGCAATTCCAGCCATCTTCTCTGTCTCATGTTCAACTCTTTCTGCGTGAACACATACTTCAAACTCTTGTGGTCCGTGTATATCTGACACTTAACCCCGTACAAGTAGTGTCGCCAAATCTTTAACGCGAATACTACTGCTGCCAATTCGAGGTCGTGCGTCGGATAATTTACTTCATAGACTTTGAGCTGTCGAGACGCGTAGGCAATCACCTTCCCATTCTGCATGAGTACACATCCCAACCCTTGCTTTGAGGCGTCACTGTAGACCACATAATCGTCGTGTCCATTGGGCAATGTTAGCACTGGCGCACTGGTGAGGCGCTTCTTGAGTTCTTGGAAAACTCTCTTCGCACTTCTCATCCCATACGAACTTCTTATGAGTCTTTCGGAGTAACTTTGTCATGGGAAGGGCAATCTTTGAAAACCCTTCAACGAACCTTCTATAGTACCCGGCGAGTCCTAGGAAGCTGCGAATTTCCTTTACATTCTTGGGTTGCTTCCATTCTGAGATTGCCTCAATCTTCTTTGGGTCCACTAACACTCCATCTTGATTAATGACGTGGCCTAAGAAAGCCACTTCTCTAAGCCATAGGTCGCACTTGGATAGCTTGGCGTAGAGTTGGTTGTGCCTTAGGATCTGTAGCACGGTTCGGAGATGTTCTTCATGGTTTGCTTGATCTCCGGAGTATACCAAGATGTCGTCTATGAAAACGATGACGAATTTGTCGAGATATTCATGGAAGCATCGGTGCATTAGATCCATGAATATCGCAGGTGCATTGGTCAGCCCGAAAGGCATCACTACAAACTCGTAGTGACCATAACGGGTACGGAAGGCGGTCTTCGGAATGTCTTCCTCACGGATCCGAAGCTGGTGATAGCTTGACCTCAGGTCGATCTTTGAGAAAACTTTTGCACCTCTGAGTTGATCTAAGAGATCGTCTATCCTTGGAAGAGGATACTTGTTCTTGATGGTAACCTTGTTCAGTTCTTTGTAGTCGATGCACAAACGAAAGGTTCCGTCCTTCTTTTTCACAAATAGCACTGGCGCTCCCCAGGGCGAAGCACTTGGTCGAATGTAACCCTTTTCAAGCAGTTCTTCGAGATGACTCTTGAGTTCTTTCATCTCTAGTGGGGCCATTCTGTATGGCGCCTTAGAGATTGGGCCAGTACCAGGCTCGAGGCTTATTGAAAACTCGACTTCTCGTAGAGGAGGTAACCCGGGGAGTTCGTCTGGAAAGACGTCGGGAAACTCTCTGGCCACGGGGATCTCTTGTACGTTTACAATCTTCTTCTCTGTTGACTCAAGATAGCAAAGATATCCAACACAGCCCTGCCTTAGTAGTTTACTGGCTTTCATGGCGTTGATCACCATTCCATTTTCTTCTTCCCGTTTCCCTTTGAACTTGCAGATGTGTTTTCCTCCTGAGTTGATGGTCACCGTTCGGGTGTAGAAATCAATGATTGCTCCATGCTCAGACAACCAATCTCTTCCGAGAATGATGTCATAGGGATCCATCGGGATGCATATCAAATTGGAGCAGAAATTCACACCCTGAATGCATAAGGGAAATTTTCCTAATTGTTTGGCCCCTAAAATCTTTTCTCCATTCGGAAGGTTCACTATGAACGGTTCAGACTTCTCGAGGTTATCTAAACCTAGAAGTTCTATGCATTTTTCGGATATGAATGAATGTGATGTACCGGAATCGAAGAGTATAAACACATCTTTAGAACGGATATGGAGAGTACCTTGGCATATGGGTTCTTCTGGCTTGTCAGTGGTACGCATCTCGTACAATCTCTGTCCTTGTCCTTGCGGGTTCACAGGCCCTTTGCCTTTCTGGTTGGCCGTGGACTGAACTGAAGTGGTTCCTGCTGGCCTGTTTGACGCTTGAGGTCGCTGGGACACTGTGTTTGAGCGGGTCTGATCTAATGGGTTCGCTGGTTGCCTGCAGAATTGACGGAGATGTCCGTCTTTGTTGCAGTTGTAACATCTTCTTGGCGGCTTGGGACACTTCCGGTTTATATGCCCGGGCTCAGCACAGTTGTGACAGATGATTGAGGTCTTTGTGGATTCAGTTCCATGGCTTGGTCTTGCACCAACCAACGAAGCCTTATGCTTGCTTTTCTTTGACCACTGAGATCCTTGTGGCAAAGCTGGCCTCTTAAACCCACTATGACTAGAGTGGTGAGGCTTTCCTCCACCGAACTTCTTACGTTCAGGAACTTTCAGAGTGGACTCCATTTTATGTGCATGATCCACATATTCTTCCAGGGTTGTGAAGGAGCGGTTTGCCATCCAAGGTTTAATGTGATCACTCATCCATCGATGAAAGTGTTTGATCTTCTGCTTCTCTGTGGTGATCTCCTCATCAGCATACTGTAGCAGGTGGTTAAACTTCTTAGCTCTTTCTAGCACATTCAATCCATGCAGCTTTGGGGAGTGGAATTCATCCAGCTTCTCATCTCCCATTGATTCTGTGAAGAATCTGCGCATCATCTTGCTTTTGAACATTGCCCAGCTTAAGTCTGGGCGGCCGGCTAGACTAGAGCTCTCCCACCACTCGCCTGCTTCATCTTTCAATTTAAGTGCAGCCATGTGCACTTTATCCGTTTCCGAGCATGGTATGTTGCGTAAGAGTCGCTCCATATGAGAGAACTAGTATTGCACTCCTAACGGATCCCCAGTTCCGTCGTACGAATCAGGCTTCATGGCATTGAAAGCCCTGATTCCCTCAGTGAAGCTAATCAGATTCTGTCTCACGGGAATCACCTCTGCAGTTTGTCCTACTTCTTCCAGCCCTTCATCTGGCACTACGTTTGGGACTTCGGGGTCCACAGGTTTAGGAACTCCCGCAGGAATCTCCTCTCGTATCAATTGTTGTACGAGAGTGCGCAGTGCATTCACAGTCTCTGCGTTGAATGCGATTGGCGCTATTGGTGCATGAGGTGGATTCACTCCTGGCTCTCTTCTAGTTTCGGACTCGACATCGTCATTGCCGTCTCTAGGTGCAGCAGTACTGCGATTAGTGGCTCTTGTGTTGACCATCTGAAGGGTTTGGGTTTGTTTCCGTTTGTTAATTTGGTGTAATATGAAGAAAGAATAGATAGGTCAAGTGCTAATAATTAAAAGAGGAACTTTTATTAATAAGTTCATAATAGCGAGTACAAGGCTTTTATAACTTAAGCCATTTCAACTAGAAAAGGAAATTAAGCCACTTCGACTTTCTAAGGACAAAATGAAGTCGAAAGAAGTGGTCTATGCTCACTTCTTGAAAGAGAAATACAACCCTAAGGAAATCTAAATACGATCGGCGTAAGTATCGAGGAATCCTTCCTCGAAGAGGGTCTCATCTATGATCCCTGTGTCGTTACCAAGGAGGATGTTGGCCTGCTCAATCCTACGATGGCGACGGTTTTCGCGGGCCTGAAGCTCCGCGATGCAAATCCAAAGTTGGAGCCTCTCCGCTCGCTCCCTTTCCGTCTCCATAACCCATTCTCTTTGGTGGCTCTCAAGTAGGCCACGGTTTATCCTCCAACTTCTGATGGGGACCACGCCAGATGGTGGGGGTGTGTTGACTAACTGTTGACGGGCCTGGTGGTTGGAAGATTCCCCCTCCATCCAAGTGGTGAATCCTTCCATCTGTATCTCCCTAGGTGCTTGCCTTGCCCGCTCAAATAGAGAGGGCGGTCCATATTGTCTCTCCCCGGAGTGATCAACATTCATGGATTGGAGCTGTCGTAAGAGCTCCTCGTCCTCGTGACACCAAAAGTGTCTCATCGGTGGCATAGGCTCTTCGGGCTCGTACGCCCGTGGTGGGGAGACGACTTCCATTCTCGGCATGACCCTTGGGACCTCGATCATAGGGGGCATCGGAGCCGGTGGAACATATTCCCACTCGGGGCTCGCTGGTGGCGGTGGTGGAGGTGGTGTTTCTGGGTTGATTACCACCCCGTCTTCATCTTCTTCTTCCGACGCTTCATTCATAGCGTCCTAATCTGCTTGTGCCTGCCACAATAGCTCCAGCTCCTCGTCGTCAAACTCGTCCTCTTCTCCATGCTCGAAGTCATGTTCGGGCACCAACTCCTCATTTTCCTCATCGGAGTAATCTTCGGGTTCATACCCCGGTGCCATCCCTTCATCTTCCGAGGGGTACTCCTCGGGCTCGTACACGGGCGATGGGGGCAATTCGACGGGTGCTAGCTCATCATCTGATAGTCCTATGGGCAGGTTAGGATCTTCCTCAGGATCTTCTTACGACTCTTCCCATGGCTCACCGATTTGGTCAATCTCTATATTGACTCCGAGGTGACCATCCTCGTCGATGTAGGGGAAGTACGGGTTCGGGGCTTGCATCCCGAAGTTGGCTCCGTCGATGTGGTCCTCAAGGTGGTTGCGGTTCGGGCTAGCCATGGTTTTTCTGAGGAAGAAAGAAAAGAAAAGGCGTTATTATAGAACCTCCTTAGTTTCTATGAAAGGAAGATGTAGTGAATGAAGTCAAGACTTTGAAAATTGCTAAATCAAAATTTCATTTTATGCTTTTCATTTTCTTGGCCCTATTATGACACTAAGGTTTTCTTCTCCTAACCAAATGACTTTATGAAGTGAGTTTTGTGATCACTTATCAAATTTTCTCATATAAGAGTATAAGTTTTTCTAAGGTGAAAGTATAAGATTCTAGTGATAAGTTTCTTAAAGGAACACTTACATTATTGATAAGAAAAGTTCATACCATTTTAAGTTTTTAAAAAGGTAGAAAAAGATCTTTGAGAAAAGTTAGTTAGTTCTAGAACTAAGTATTTGCTATTTAAGGTTTCTAATATTTTCGGGAATCATTTTTCTCTTAGATAAGAATTTGAAATTGGAAGGTTACTATTCCTAGGTTTTCTTTTAAAAGAGTAAAGGAGAAGATCTTCTAAAATTTGAAGTCCTAAGTAGCGGAAGTAAATGTTAAGGTTTTTAAAAGTTCTCGATTTTCGAAAATTCTCGGTTTTAAAACTTTTCGGTTTTAAAACGAAAATGTTTATCTCTGATACCACAATTGTAACACCACTATTTTACAACATTGGGTATTACCGCCAGTGACCTCAGACTTTACCGTCCAAAGTCACCCAAGGCTTTTAGAATGATATAGAACGATTAAATGCGGAATAAAAACATATTACATAAATAGGAAAGCATGCTCCCAAAGGAGACTTAGTTCATTACAAAATACCCTACATTGTCTTTAACTTTAAGACTACTTGAAAACAAATACCAAATCCGTCATGTCTCGGAGATAAAGTAATATTAAAACCAAAACGAAAATAAAAGTACATCTTGAGCAATCTTGACTTCCTTCACTTCCCTTCACTTCGCCTTGCTATGGATTCCTGAATCTGACATAATTCGCGAGGGGCGATAGAATGCCAGGCAAACATGCGGAAAGAAGAATTAGTCTAGGAGACTAAGCAAGCGGGAATAGAACTTCCCGAGGGTAATTTGGTAATTTCACTTAACGGTATAATGAGAGAAAAGAGGGTTGTGTTTACGATGGGCTTTATCATGTGGAGCTAAGGTACGAACGATAGCGATAGCGTATCCAACGGGATAGCTTGATGAGCAAGAGAAGTACTACTAGATTGTAGTCTTCCTTAAGATTTCGATAGGATGTTGGAAACATTATTTAATTCATACAAGTGAAAACCTCTCGCGCTTTTGGGCGGACCGAGAGCCGGAACGATCATTTGAGACCGGTCCGGTTTTGATATCTTAAATGTGCATATGCACTTATCTTAATTAGTGATGAAAATATTCAATCTTGTTGATGACTTTTACAAGAGAGAGTGGTGGGACACGGATAAACCGAGCCACCCGATGGAGAACATCAATTCTCCTGCACTTAGCTAGAGTGCGCTCAATCCCTCCTTGCAATCGGAGCGGATGGAGATCATGATCCCGAAAGTCGTATGGATGTACGACTTAGTAAGATTATATAGAGGTGTCGACTAACTCGCACCCCTTTCTAGTTTATTCAAAACAAATCTCTGAACGAGACTTGCAATCAATCAAGAGTACACACACTAGCAAATATAATCCTAACAAGGAAGATAATATCTACTATACTAACAAGGGTCGTTATTTCTAGCAATCGATATTTCCTAGGTTCATTTTTATTAAGCATACAAGTAGTTCCCAACATCGAAAGATATCATAAAGACGGATATAAAAGGGTACAAGGGGAAATTCCACTTGCCTTAGTGTTACTAGTTTAGTAACGAGTTTTGACGAAACTTAGGCGATTTCCTACTACGAGCGAGGATTCCGACCTAATGATAGAGAATTTACGAAAAGTTCAAAACACGATTCTTCTACTAACGTTCGGATCACCTCTTATAATATTTTTATAAGAGGTTTGAGTTTCTAAATTATTATAATAATAATTTAGAAAATTATTTTCTAAATAATAATAATATTCCTTTATTATTATTTTGGTTTTTTTTTGTAATATCCTTAATTCCGAAAATATTCTATTAAAATAATTATTTTAATTAATCTTTTTTTATTATAAGTTTCCTTAAATAGAAATCTCTACTCTTCTTTATAAGGTAACTTGCCTAAAATAACTTTTTCCCTTATTTGTTCTATTTCCAAAATTCTTTTATACTTTAAGATTCATAAAACCTCTTTGATCATAATTACATAATATGATATATTATAGTTCTTAACATAGAATCTTTTCTATTTTGGTTTCTTTTCCAAGCAAGACTCTAATAATATTTCATATTTAAGATTCATATGCTAGTAAAATATTTTATTCTATTTTTCAACATAACTAGCATCTTTTGAATATTCTCTTCATAACTAATATATGTTAAGTTGATATTGAATGATAACTTTGTACTAAAAATCCTTATTTTTATTCTACTTTATAATTTCTATATTTTATATATTATATGCCATGCAAGACTTTTCTCTACTTGAACTTTTATTATAAATCTTTAAAAAGATGGTATTATTTTTATTGCACAATCTTTTGATTTCTAAGGTCATAACATTATATCCTCTTTTGTATAAAATACATGCATAATGTCTCTCAACCTTTTATTTTGATCTAAGGTAAGATAATACTAAATATGGACTTTTCATACTATATTAATTTTATTTCATCTATTTATATCTTGTAATAGCATGCATGTAATAAATTCATGAATATAATTACTTATATTTATCTAGCTTAAGTTACTATAGTAAAAACATATAGTTTCTAGTTTTTCCCAACTAACAAGATCTCCCTCTCATATTTTTATTTCATAAATTCTTAAATATATTACTAACAATTATAAAAGGCTTTTAATTAAAGAAATACATAAGGATAATATAATTTTTAAGGATAGAATTTTATACTTTTGGTATTCTGTAATTACAGAACACTTGGAACAAGGCAGAGGAGGAGGAGCGGCAGCCAGGGGCGGCGCGGCCAAGCTTCCGGCGAGGGCAGGCGGCGCGCGAGGTGGCTCCGGCGGTCCGGCGTGGCTGGGGCGGTCCGGTTGGGCTCCGATGGTGGTCAGGCGGCTCCAAGGAGAAGAGAAGGAGGAGTTTTTGTGGTGTTTTGAATGGATAAAACTTTTGAATGGTGGCTGATTTTTGAGACTAGAAAGGCAATTGATAGAAGAGATGGGTGTTCTTGCTAGAGGAGAGAGCAAAAGCTTTAAGTGAGGCTTGAGAGAGGCTTTATATAGGCAAAGTGATGAAGTTCTCAATCCATGGCTAAGGGAAGAGGCCAATGGATGAAGGAGAGGAGTCTCACCATTGGTCCATGGTGTGTTTCTTCCATGGTGAGGAGAGGTGAGGTCATAAGGGGTGGTCTACAAGCAAGAGAAGGTGGAGAAGACATGCAATGGCTGAGTTTCTAATCTACGTCACTTCCATCAGACAAAGTCTGATGTTCTAATTTGAATGAAGAAGGATTAGTTGTTATAAGATAAAAGAGTTGGGTTGAATGAACAAGAAATTGCAAATGGTCTAGCGGGATTTGGTGAGGGGCGTGTGAGGTTGAAGTGCAAGAGATCTCGGGTTCAAATCCCGGCTCTTGCATTCTTTTTGCAAAACTTGTATTTAGTTTTCTAGGCTCTTATGTAATTTATTTCCTAGAATAAACTAAATTGCCAAAGAATATTATTTTTATCAATATTCTTTTTATTGATTTACCTCACTTTGTTAAACTATACCCCTCGAGTTATTTTATTACATTTTCATCTTATTTCGACTTTTATTAATAGCCTCTTTCGAAAGAGAATAAGATAAATTAATTCGATATTCAAAAATCCTTCTTTTTAACTTAGAGAAAATAATTGAAATATTATATTTTAAATGCTTGGAATATTGCGGATATTACAGTAACCCCGCCGGTAAGGCAAACACCGCCCGATGGCGCTCCAGCACGCACCGAATCTCCGGTGCCAGATCCGACGGCCAATCGCCGGGCGTAGAGGGCTCGGCCGGCGTCAGGTGCAAAATTTCAAAACAGTCCAAAATGTTGTCAGAAGCACATAGAGAGTGAAGCCCGGACATAGTAATGGGTTTCGGCGATTGTTGGTCGCCTTTCAGAAAGACAGATTTATCATTCCACATAAACTGCATAGTAAGTTTTGCATAATCATGGGCCACAGTGCCCAAAGTTTGTAACCATTGCACACCGAGTACGACCTGCGGTCCATGTACCGCAAGGACAAAAAGATCGATAGCAAACGTGTGACCCTGCAGGACAACACGCATTTCCGGGCACTGATGGGAGCATAATAAATACGCTTCGTTTCCAACGAACACACGAAAAGGCGATATGTGTAACAAAGGAAGTTGTAATTTCTCAGCCAAATCGGGATGAATAAAGTTATGAGTACTACCTCCATCGATGAGAACCTGAATCTGTGCATCATTAATCGATCCAGAAAGGCGCAGGGAGCGCGGATTCGGTAGTCCCTCCATAGAATTAAGACTGGAAATGTCGCCCTGAACGGCCAGTTCATCTGTATTCCCGTCATCCTCGTCGTCATCACTATCGTCGCAGCTTAGTAAAGCTAAGAACCGAGGTGTGCAGCGATGGCCCCGAACAAACCTCTCATCACAATTCCAACACAAGCCTTTTTTAGTACGCTCATCACGTTCAGCTCTAGAAAGACGACGAATTGGAAGAGAAGAGAAATTACCGTTAGAGTTATCCGGTGGAAGCGAAGGAACGGTCGAGCCGGGGTCTCCGACGTTGGGTTTTGACGGTGTCGCGCCCTGGCGTAGTGCGTTCGGTTGCCACGTTCACTTATTAGCAATCCACTGCGACGTGGTCTCCGCGTAAGATGCGGCCAATTCACGGGCTAGAGCAAAAGCTTGTGCTAATGATAGCGGGTTACGCAGATTCAACTCCCGACGTACAGGTTGTTTCAGGCCGGCTTTGAAGAGAGAAATCAACGTTGGTTCGGGAACGCCGGTTACTTTATTCAGCAAGGCTTCGAATTCAGTTTGATAGTCGATAACCGATGACTTCTGTTTCAGATTGGCAAGAAGCCCTGTGTAATCTTCATAATATGTGGGGTCAAAACGTTGTTGAACCGACAGCAGAAAGGCAGCCCAAGTTTCGCGGCAATTGTTTCGACGTTGATAACGATACCAATCTGAAGCCGGGTGATCAATTAGCATACCAACTAGCCTCAAACGATCGTGTTCTGCAATTCTGAAATAGTCAAAATACGCTTGGACTTTGAAAATCCATCCATTCGGATCCGTCCCATTAAAGCGAGGCGGATCCACCCGAATTTTAGGACTGAAATCTGGGGCCGGTGGAATACGCGCCCCCTCGCGATGAGCAAATGGTGGAGCATGCCGAAAGGGTTCGGGTTCGGCTGGAGGGACGGTGGTGTAGGGCAAATATTGCGATGTCCCCGCGCCATATGGTCCCTGATTCGAACCGTGGCCAGCACTGTAGTTGGCAAAGCGAAGGCCAAGCGGTGCAACGGACGTCCAATCCGTGATGGACGCGGCGCCAGTGCTGGGAGCGAGAAGTTGGGGCGTCCAACCAGCGGCGACGTGCGCATCCTCGCTCGGGACAGTGAAGGGCGGAGTCCAGCCCGGTGACACTTGCGGCGGCAGGCTAGGGTTTGGCGATAACGGACCCGTCGAGGATCCGAGCCTAGCAATGGATTCTGGCGCGATAGAGGCGGCGTCGAGGCTAGGGTTCGACAGCTTGTCGACCCGCTCACGCAAATTTGCGGTCGCTGATTTGTACAGATCAAAATCACAACGCATCGTTTCAACTGTATCGGTTAATTGCAGGATCAAAGTACGAAGATCGGGATAATCTCCGGCGGTGGAGGATGTATCGTCGATCACGGATTTCGACATGATGTTCGGGATGAAAGCATCAGATGATACGGACCCGGTGTGGACCGCGTATCGAACCCTTGTTAGTCAAGGGGTTTGAGCCTAACCCGGTGTGGATTCCGACTCGGGCTAATCGTGGTTGGTAGCCACGGAAAGCTAAGAGCAAACAAAGTAAATTAGGGCAAACTATTTCTTGGATAAATTATGAAGGTGACACCAAGAGTATTTATACCTAAGCCCTAACGGTTCAAAAAAAGCGTCCCGGGAAAGAACCGTAAAGAAAACCCGAGAAGAGAGCTTTGCTCTAGTTTATAAAAATTACATAAATTGCATATAATGCTGAAATTATCAAATAATGTCCTAAAAAAATTTAAAATATACTAATAAAATTAAATAAGCTAATCTTCGTATCGTCTTGGACGACGCCGGACTCGTGATGGCCTGGCAACGGATATTTCTCCCGTATCATATTCATTGTAGACACAAAGCGTAATCCATGAAGAATAGCCATAAGTTCAGCTCGAAGAGGACTACATGCACCACAACTGAACACAAAAGCCCGCACAAAATTCCCAGAATGGTCTCGAATAAGACCCCCACCACCTGCAACACTAGTCGAAGGCTGCACAGACGCATCAACATTCAATTTAAGATGATTAAAAGGTGGTCTAATCCATCGAACATGGGCACGAGGCTGAATCAAGTTGTGTTGAGTAATCAGATTTGCAGCTGATATCTTAATTTGCAAAAAAACTTCAGCAACAGATCTTGTAGTTGGAATCAAATTAGGCAAGGAATTTTCCCCAGAGAACACCAAATCATTGTGGGCCTTCCAAGTGAACCAAACCATGAAGCAAAAGGTAGTACTCCAAGCATCACCTTGTCTGATGTTGATACGAATCCAATCTCGAATTTTAGGAAGAAAAAAGGATGGGGAAAGTGAATCACCACCCAAAGATCTCCAAAGTTGTGATATTGCAGGGCAATCACGAAGTGTATGCACCGCAGTTTCTGGTTGTAAACAACGAATGCAAGCTGGAGACAACAAACAGTTTAATCTTTGGTCATACATTCAAAGACGAAACTAGGGGTGACCCCAAAAATAAAATATATTAATAGTAATAGTATTAAAATTGACATATGTAAAATAGTCCAAGTGGCAATTCATTTCAATCTATTTCACGCAAGCTTAGGTTCGAATCTCATTAGTCCCTTCCCTCTCTATTTTCCCTACACGGGCACACATACTGTACTTCTTTCCTGTCTTTTTTAATTTCTCCCCTATTTTTTTAACTAATTATAAAATTTACCCATATTTTTTTCCATACTAATTTTTACCCTATAATCTAGCCTACCCGGAATTTCAAGGCTGGTTCGTCCCTGCATACATTCAGGGGCGGATGCACCCCATGCCCAGGGGGCTTGTAGCCCCCACTGGAATATTCTCTCCGTTTAGTTCGTTCTATTTGTCATTCTAGACTTAATTGTTTGTTTAGTTTTATTTGTCCTTTCAGGTATTTTGTTCATAATTTTTCAATATTAGATTTTGTATTTATCCAATCAAAAGCAAGACACATTAGACGTATCCACCATTTACCTTTTATTAATATAAATTTAATAGGGGCAATTAGTAAAAATAAAACATGTCTTAATATATGTGCATTATACTATTAGGACAAATAGAACTAAACGGAGGGAGTAAAAACTAGTTTATTTGGTTAAAAGAAAGCCAATTAATTTTACATATATATAAAATACATTAAAATGGTTTTTTATACCGAAAATTACTAAGTTTTATGAAAAAATACATAATTTTCTATATAATTTTTTTATATACAGAAAAAATACATAAGAGTTTGTTTCATTTGAACCAAACTCGTAATATAAACCCATTATAATTATATGTGTTTTGGACAAAAAATGAACAATTTTACTTTTATGTCCTTCCTTAGAGAGGGGTTGAGAGGATATATAGTCAAAGATATATGATCGTTTCCGATCTTGAGATAAACGAATGTAAATAAGAACGAAAGTAATGAATATATAAGTCAAACTAGATGTAAACACAATGCAAATAAAGAAGAATTGCTTATCTTCTTTAATTAATGGTAAACTTGAGATTACAAACTGGCCGGCGTCTGGCGTCCAGGATCCAGGATCCCGCAGAAGGCCGTTCGAATACTAACAGACTTTAGAGTAATGTGAGTTATGAGGGCTGATTACACATGAGATTGAGAGAGAATTATAGTATGTGTATGAGAGTGAGTCCTCGTTTTCTTTACATGGTTGATCATCCGATGTAACCTAACTGAAAGTTTTGGGCTCGCATGTGCTCGACCGATCATCCATTCAAAGTTCAAACACAAACCCTTAATTAATCTATAACTATATATTAAAGTTGTCCCTTTTTGAGCCACTAGAACGATTCTGGCCCCACCTCATTTTTTAAAAATTAACTTTTATTTCTATTGTTATAACTTCTTTTTATTATATTCTTTTTCAACTATTTAAATTTGTCTCTAACATTAAATAAATATCTATTTAATATAACAATATCTTTTCAAAGCTTCCTTATACAAGTATTTAAAATTAAAGGTAAAATATTTTAAAATAAATATAAATCTTTTAGCATATATCTTTTAGCGAATTTATTTATAAATATATAGTGATTTTATTTTATAAAAAAATTAATAATTTTTAAAATTAATAAAAATAGATAATAAAATATTTAATAAATATATTAAAATATTTGATAATCTCTAAATTTACGTACATAAAAAGTAATAAAATATGAAAAATATAATATTTGATTAAAAAAATTATACGTTCTATGAGAAATAAATTACTTATATTAAAGTTTAGATTATTTTTTATTTATTTATTAATATCTTATTTATAATGTTTATAAAATATTAAATCGTAGTCGTACATGTTACGACAGGTAAAATTAGTACGCTTAACCTCCTCTTCCGTATTTTGAGTTTTAGTAAGCTTTTCAATTCCATGGAGGTGCAATACGAGGAGTCGATCGTCATCAATGAAATTGGATGGTTTGTCCAGAGTGCTATTACCAAATCTCTCAATGAAGAAAATAACAATAGTAGGAGGACTACTGAAGGTGTTGCGCTTAAACAAGCTGATGTACTAGTCCATGAAGCTTCTTTTGGGAAGGGAGTTGCAGGTGCGCTTAGACAACTTAGAGAGAGAGAGAGAGAGAGAGAGAGAGAGAGAGAGAGAGAGAGGGAGAGAGGGAGGGGCGCCTAAACAAACAGTTGAAGACAAGAAGAATAAAAGCAAGCAAGCCTTCTGTTTAATTTGTTCTCTTACAAGTTTCACGGAAAACGTCCTGCCATAAACATCCGACGGAAACGCAATATCAGGATTCAGGAGGAGTTGAAGTTGAAGACAGCATATATACAACATGATTGAGATTTTTATGTACGTATCAAGCATTGAAGAAGCAAATAAAGTATATAATATCTAATAAGAAGGCAGAAGATGACCTTTTGCAATTTCTCGAGTTGAGGAATCACACAAGATTCACCTGTGAAAAAGTTCTTCAAACATAATCTAAAAGCAAGTACGTTCTAAGCCATTAAGGATACCTAGCAGATCGACTACAGTATAAACCAAATCTGGGACTACATATCCAAAGTATTCATTCAGTAATCAACATTTCAAACTTATTTTTTAGGAAAACAAATCCAGTCTTAAGCAGGTTGCATGAAATATCCTTATGAACATTAGAGGCACACGTTATGAATAAACATCAAAAGAGCTGCAATGCCTATATTGTTAATGCCAATGCATACACAAACTTGGAATATCATGATCTGCATCAAGGAAAATTTACAAATGATCACAAAATAGATTGATTCACTAGGAATTCTCTACAAACAAGTCATCGATGTATTAATTACAAACTCAAGATTGAGAAGAGCTGCACTATAAAGCTACGTTATATATATATATATATTGATCCCTACAATATGAAGAATTAGGATTTCACAATATTATCTCTACTATAATCATTACCTACAGAGCGTACAGTATATATATATTTTTTTTTTACCTTGTTTTCCTACATGACCTAGTAATTTCGGTACCCTCTCAACTTATCTAGAAAAAAATACCATATCAATATATCACATTTGCTGATCTTGCTCTGCTACATTTTGCTTCAGCTTCCGGAGTTGTTTTCTATCTGCATCTTTGTGGTCCTGTAGGGTCTTTTGGACGCACCCTCTTGCGTCAAGCCAGGGGTGCCCCTATCTTAACCCCTCAAATTTCCCACAAGGGGAGCCCAGCAACATCACTTTCTACTCAACAACTCAACATCACTTTCTACTCAACAACTCAACATCACTTTCTACTCAACAACTGCTCACCAAAAATTCCTTGTAGCTGCACATGCCATCTCTAAAGTGATGAAACCGGACTGTATCCCTCACGGTTATCGCCCTCTTTTCAACAAGGCTTATGGCTTCGTCACAGTCCTTGCAAACTCTCAAATTCTTCGTCACAAAAATTGGCTTCCGGATGTATTACATTTATGTATTCGATGTCATGTCAATCCACATTTTTTTTGCATTCGTATTCATTTTAATATGTAACAATTCAATCAATAAGCAATCAATGTCGGTTTTAGATGGATGTCGGTTTTAGATGGTGTGATTTTCAATCGTGGAATAAAACATTTTCAATGACAGTTTTAAATGTTGTTGTTGTTGTTGGCTTTTCCACAAATCTTCTCCTTGGCAGTGCCATCGACGTACTGCAGACTCTGATGTACTTGCCAGGTTCAATTCCATCAGCTCTTCATCAATACCAGGCTCCCCAGGGTGGATAAGAATATGAAGGCTTGAGATCAGCTCTTGCCTTCCAGTCAATACCAGGCTCCCCAGGGTGGGGATTCTCCTCACCACAACACAGGCATAATATTTCAACAAACAGGTGCACCCGCCGGATATACGTACCTATAAAGGCAACCCATAGGAAAGTGCTCTCTTGATAGACAAATATTACAACCCTTAGGTACATCATATCTTTTCATCTCCTTAATTGGACTACTTTCTTTCCTCCCCTTAGTTGGACTACTTTCTTTCTTCTGCTTTGCTTTCTCTTTCTTCCCCTTTGCTTTCCCCTTCCTCTCAAGTTCCATGAATGGGCTTTTTTTCCCTGGACAAGGCAGAGAGAGTGGCTTGCGTTAATCAAGGATATACATTTTAAGTTATTGACGTTGATGTACTTAGATGGAGGGTTTTGTAGAACCTACAAGTGCATACTCCTCAGACAGACCACAATTACTAAGCATTTTGTTCAATAGTAACAGATTAACAGTTGAATATCCAACAACTCCAACCACACTCCTCAGACCTCAATCCCTAAAACCTAAGCATTCAGGCATCCCCCTCCCAAAAGACCAACCACGAGAAATAAAATCAATCAAAAACTACAGTCTCTGAGAGATCAAACAAACTAGAGGAAAGCTCAGAGATACGCAAAACACAAGGATTCCATTGACAAGCCTTAAATTATAAGCAGAATTGGGAAACAACACCGGATCCAAATTATCACCAAAATTAAGACCACCAGAAAGCGCATCAAAATTAAATAGAAAAGATCAAACACGAAAGACATTTCATCCTTAAAGCTAATAAAATGAAAGAAAAAATTTAATACAAACATTTTCCAATACATTAATTAAATAAATACTCCAAAATGACAAGTTTTAATGAACACGATTTTAGCTCTAAAGTGTCAAATAAAATAAACGGAGGAAGTATATAACTAGCTTAAGTTCTCGTGCCTTGCACGGATTTATAAAATTATTGTATTATTTGTTTGTAAATTTGATTAAATTGATATTAAAAAAATTATACGTATCTTATTAAAAAACTATCATTTCTAAACATAATTATTGATATAAGTAAGGTTTTTTAAGAAACGATATGTATCTTATCGTATAAACTACCCTATCGAAAAAGAAAACTAATATATTAAAAATAAATTACTTGTATATTAGTAATATTATTATATTTAAAAAATTTATTTCATAATAAAGATTATGTTTCTATCACTTGCCAAAAAATTTTAAGATCTCTAAATATAATTGTATATTAGTAATATTAGTAACAGTTTTATATTTAATAAAAACTTTCCATAATGATTTAGGCTCCAAAATCAACTTGCCAAAATTTAAGATATCTAAATATAATTATATATTAGTAATATAAGAATTATTATTATTATTATTATATAAGGATTATAAATACTTAAATTAACAAAGGGCAAAGAGGTAAATGAAAAAATTAAAACGCCTACGTGGCATAGTAAGACGATGACACCTAGGATAGAAGGATTCGATTTTAGTTATAGTATATCGATGATGATTTTAATAGGTTGATTATTTGACAGTGAAAAATTATAAAACTATTTAATTTAGAAAAAAATAGTTATATACATAAACTCAATAGTTTTTCTATTCAATTCTTTTCTTCAAAATAATATACACAAACTCTTTTTTATTATTAATAAAAAAAAGGTGAAGTAATTAATCATAACTGAATATCTAAATCTCTTATATAATAAACTTTTTTTTATTATTTCTACCAAAACTCTTTTTATTATTACTAGTACGTACTGTAAATAATACGGAGTACAAGCATATTCCTACTTTTTAATCATATCATAGCTATAACCTAAAGCGGAGGTTAAAAAATTATTAAATGACACATGTCACTTTTAGATTGAACCACATCACTCCTTTTTTAAAAAATAATCTTTTATTTTTGGATATGATAAATTCTTATTCATGTTTTTAGAATATAGGATATAAAATCTCATTATTAAAAATCTTTTATTTTTGGATAGGATAGATAGAAAGATCATTAGTATATTTTTTATGCTATCATACAAATTCTAGAATATTTATTTTTATTATTAGATAGAATTTTTTTTTAACTAAAATATCTTAATTGATTATTTTTAATTGTTTATATTTATATGTTAAATAAAACAATCCATATATTGATTTATTTAAATATCTTTTCATATATTAATTTAAATTTATTATTTTTAAAACCCGTACAAGGTACGAGAATACATACTAGTTTATAACTATATATTAAGGTTATACCTTTTTGAACCACCAGAACGATTCTGACCCTACCTCATATTTATAAAACTAGTATAATGGCGCGGATTTTGTTAAAGTTTTATCTCAAAATATTATTTTGCGTATTGAAAATTTCAGTATGACCTACAAATTAGATGAAAATTTTAAATATAATTTTTTAATTATTTTTGTTAAATTTATCATTAGCACGATGTCTAATAGTTTAAATGAGGTGACGTAAGGAGGAGCGACATGTGGTGAAAATGAGGTAGCGAAAATGTGTAGTAAAAATGAGATAGATTAATGAAGGAAAAACATGTGGCGAAAATGAGTTGACTTATTATATTGACCTTATTTCTTATTAAAAAATTAGGTGGATTAACGTGGAACGACATGTGGTAAAAATAACATGGCTTAATTTACATAATATCATTCTCATTATTTGATATTAAAAAATATTATTTTATGTAATAAATGATCAATTATATAATTTTTGTAAATGTGATTATGTGAGCTTAAATCTTTTTTATTTAAATGTCTAGACATTAAATTGGACAACTAACTCGTATACTTGTATTGAATACCAATTACTTTGTAATTTAGTTTTTATATTTTAGATTCAATTGTTTGTTAAATCGGCCATCTTTTTTAATTATCTTTTAAATTTTTATAGTTGAAATTTTTTATTGTTAGAAAGATTTGTCTGTTGTAAATCAAAATAATTTCTACTTTTTCGGATTTAGCTTTTAGCTTCTCATTGAGTTAAATCTTTTTAAACATTTTTGATTTTAAATGTGTTTTTATTTTTCACCAAATTTAATAATTATTTATTACGATAAAAGTTGAAATAAATTAATTTTTTTATTGTTAAAAATCATAATTAAGAATAAGTTAAGATTTTTTTTAAAACATTTTTTCAGTGCAAATTTTTTATTAAGATTTATTAGATAAATAATTATATATTTCTAGTTAAGTTTATCGCATGATATTGTGAAAAAATCATAACAATAATTTCACATATACAAATTATAAAAAATCATAACTAATATATATTCATAACTAACTAGTTGAAGTCCCGTGATATTCACGGGATAATTTTATTAGAAACTATACAATTTTACGATATTAATTTGAAATACTAAATATATTTATATAATATCATAATAAATTATGCAATAGACAAATGCATAAAAAGATAAAGAAATCTAATTTTATAATTAAAATTAAAATTCGATTTTTTTTGACATTTACATATAATCTTAGTCATCAACATAAAATTATATCTTTTTCTCAAAATAAAAATATATCAACATAACAAAATTTATTATTTAAAATTATATCATTATATAGATATAAATTTTATACTTGGAGCTCAAGTCTTGTTAAAAGATAAAAAAAAAATATATTAGAACCCTAAATCTTGTTAAGAGATAAAAAATATTAAACTAATATGGAAAATATCATCTCATAGGAATTTGTGTATATAAAAATTATATAAATATGTTATCTATTGTAGTAAACTAATTCATAATTCATAGATAGAAAATTATATACATAAAAATTATATAAACATGTTATCTATTTAGTATATATAGCAAGAATATAATAAGTTGTTACAAAATTTATTAAAATATAATTTTACATTAATTTATTCAAAAATGTCACGTGGTGCAAATTTTACAACAGACTTGGGTTCTGCTTTATAATATATTAGTATAGATTAGTATAGATAAATACTATCAGATGTTATTATTTAAATAATCATAATAATAATTTCACATGTGCCAAAATAAAATCATAATAATATACACAGTTCAATGTAACAGAATGTGAAGGAATAGAAATTATTGTCAAAGTGAAAGGAGCAAAAGGAAAAATGGGTTGAAATAATATAGATTTCATATTATAATTTATATACATAATTTAAAATCAAAGAATACACATTAAAACAACCCAATAATTATAATGTTTTATTCTTGAACATCAAAAAAATGGATTTTCGCTCAAAATAAAGAAATAATTTATTTTTTATTCAAAATGATTGTTCAAATCGGAAATGAAAAGGTCTTTGTGTACAAAAAAACAAATAATTGAAAATAAAAGATTTTGTAAAAACAATATTTTTTCTAGTGAGTTATATATGGAATAAGAAAGATTACAATCTAAATTCGGTAAAAAAATCTATCCATCAATAAAAGATTACAATCATCCAAATTCAAAAACAAATCTATCCATCAGTTTCAATAATGGGTAAATAAAAGATTACGCCTCAAATTAAAAAAGAAAAATATCATATAAAAAAGATATTAACTTTAAAAACATCGCAAGAGCTAGAATACATAATAAAAAATATTTTAAATCAGATTTTTGGTTAAGAAAATAGAAATAATCAAAGTTGGAACTTCATCAAGAAAGCATCGTCATCAACGTTAAAGGCTTTCCGACGATCTGTCATGCTTGGACTCCCGCCCTCCTTGGTATTGTTGCCTCTACCGCCCTCACAAGTTCGTCGGTATTCTCTAACCGATCATTTTTATTATTGTTCTTGACCGGCATATCGTTCCTCGATGCTAGGCCTCTACACACTCTTCGGCAAAGATATCAACAGTATCTCTACAATTCTTACCCACTTTGAAACTTCACGTGATAAATCTTTTCTGCAACTACATCATAAAAACACCTTCCCGTAAGAAATAAGTCGAAATCGATTTCCCTATGGGTGACAACTTTGATGGTTGCGATGGATAGTCGGAGAAGAGAAAAAACATGAAATACGACGATCTGTGAAATAATGTCTTCAATTTGATAAACAAAATGAACTGATAATAAAAGAAATGATGTGGTAAAAAATGACACGTAATATATGACATGGAAAATAATTAGTGACATGTAAATTTTCTAGATCAAGGAGAAAATGACATGTGGCAAAATTCTACGTGGGTTATTGTGGGATCGCCATTTGGCGAAATCCGACATGGAGCAATATAAAGGCTCGAATCCTTAGCGGTTTTAATTATATATAGATTAATTTTTTTCTAGTATTTTAACTTTTTCATATTAAATTATTCTTTAACTATTTAAAGCTTTCTCTAACATCAAACAAATACCTATTTGGAATAACAATATCTTTTGAAAAATTTCTTATACAAATACATAAAATTACAGATAACAAATTTAGAATATTTTAAATACCTATTTGACATGATATCTTTTCACAAATTTATATATATATATATATATATATATATATATATATATTCTTTTCTAAAAAATTAACGATAAATACTTATAATTTTTAAAAATAATAAAAATATAATATTTAATCTTATCTAATCTTTACTTTATGGCCACAAAATAAGTTTTGCCCCACCTTAAATGAAAATAAATTATTTTAAAATTATTTTATATGAATAAATTATTTTTATCTTTATCTTTCATATTTTATTATATCTTCTTTATTAATTTAATTATTATTTTATGTTACTTTTATCTCTTCCATATTCTAATATATTAATATTTGTTTATTCATACGTTATCTTTTCTTTAATTAAATATCTATGAAATATCATCAAGGAAAAGGAGAAATGTACATTATTTTACCTTAATAATCTTGTTTATTATCAACATTAAACTTAATAATTTATATTTAATTTCTTTTATTTGATTACAAAAAAATGAAAAATTTATACATTATAAAGCCAATAAATTACTTTCATTAATTTTTATATTATATTTTTAGGGTAATTCAAAGCGCCCATGGCAGCTTTTCGAATCGCCCATGATTTTTTGTCGGTCACCTCGACCGATGAACCAACACGTAGTCGAGGGACGACGATATTAATTTTTTTTAATTAGTCGCTTCTGCTGCAGAAAACAACAGTGTGGCCCGCGTCGGTCGCCTCGACCGACGCGCCCCACGAAAGAGACGTCGCAATTGCAATGTCTCTTTCCCAACCTTTATAAATGGGGAATTGGGGAGGGCTGAATGCAATCGGGCAAGGCACATAATCGGGTAAAAAAGGAACAAAAGAAAAGAAAAAAAAGAGAGAGAAAAAAGAGAGAAAAAAAATGAATTTGTTTCGAAGAAAATCAAAAAGTCGTTCAAAAACACCACCTCCGTCTACATCAAATCATATAGATCTAAATCAAGTGAATATGGGAATGACCGAAGTTGAGCAAGAGGAGATGCCGGTTCAACCAACGGCTCCAAATGAATTTGATTTCAATTTATCTCATTCCATGGGATTTGATTTAGGTAAGTTATTATATTTTAGGTCTTGAATTTTTAATTTAATCGCTTTAATTTTATTTATTTATATCGTAATTTTAGCTATGCGTATCAATTTATTTATTTTATTTATACAACAATATATTAGAACTATATTTAATTTGTCGTAATATTTATAATTTTTATTATGCGTACCGATTAAGTATAATTATTCATGCGTAGATTGGTCCCGACCACAATTTGACTTCTCTACCTCTCCTTATCCACTAAATCCCATCAATCTACCCACTCAAACCCAAATCCCAACCCCCACTTACCAAAATTTGTGGGCATCATCAAGTTCCCAACCCACACCAAATCCACATCTTGATTTCAGGCCTACTTGAAATTTACAATTAGAATTTGACAATGCCGTCACTCACGGGATTGACACACGTTCTGACCCATTTTTCTTTAATATGATTTCATATACCCCTCTCTTAGTCCCGTCCGACCCCCACCATGCCGGACCTTCCTACCAAGGTGTCGGACCTTCCCACCAAGGTGTGAGTTTTTCCCACTTTCTACCTGAACCCACCCACTATCAGGCCGATCCGTCTTATCATGAGGCTTATCATTCAGCACCCCGCAAGGCCGAGCCTTCCTACCACACATCACCCCCTTTTGACGTTGAGGTCGAGCCTGCATAAGAGGAATATGGTGGTGGACCTATTGATACGAGTCTATTGACCGACTTCAACAATCATATTGCGAATGCTTTATGGGAAGACCCGAGCAAGGTAAGAATGATCAGGAAATATTAAATAAAATAACCTTTTTTAACTTGATTTTACAATGATTTATTATTTGTAATGGTTTCAATTGAAGCGTAAATTGTTAAAGTTACACAAGCGAGGAGGGATTTCTTGGTGAAAGAGTAATCCCCCCTATTGTGGAGTGGGTTGGCGTTGTGAACCGTAATGAATTAATGCGCTTACAGAATTGGAAGTTTGACGAAACAGATGAAGCATTGGTTACGACGTTCGTCGTGAGGTGGCATCCGGAAACCAATAGTTTTCATTTTCCTTGGGGCGAGATAACGATCACTCTCCATGATGTGCATTTCATTTTGGGATTGCCGCTGGACGGGAGAAAGGCTGTAAAGACGTATGATGATATTTAGGTGAAGAATTGGATAATACATGTGACACCCCTATACCCTATGACGTATACTTTGTAATAACTTATCCCTTATATAAAGAGATAATTCACATATAACAACTATTTTCACATAAGCACATATCAGAAAGCAACAACCATATAAGGTTGCACACACATATGCATTCACTTTTTATACTAAAACATCTATTACTCTATCTTCTATTACAACTCATATGTCTATGATGCAAAATGAGGAGGAGAAGGTTGCATTGAGCTTCAACCGGGCGACCTGTATGAATGTAACCTCTAACAGAGACACACATCAGCAAAAACTAGCTGAAGCTGAAAAATTGTTTTCTGATTTACGTGAGTCGCATACTTAGTGAATATAAACCATCATCAACTATTTCAAACAGAGTCAAACATTTAGCCCATGTACATATAGAAACATATTATACATATGTCATATAGGAATTTACTATGCAAATGCAAATGCTGAAGTATCCGATTTATCATTTTGTGAACTGTTCAAGCTTGAATCTGCCCCGGGTTTACTGTATATGGACTCTTATGGTCCCTTTCATTATGACCCGTAGGTCTTGTATGATCCGTAGATCCTGTATTGATCCGAAGATCCTGTATTGATCCGAAGATCCTGTATGATCCGAAGATCTTGTATGACCCGTAGGTCCTGTAATACAAATTCAGGGCGAGACAAGAACAGGTCCTTGTAATCTCATGCAATATGCTATGCAATCAAGTGCATCATGTAACCATATATCATATGCCATCTGTTAACACACCTTCTGTACAAACAACTCTGGAAATTTCATAGCTATCATATAAAACACATATATCCATATAATTCATATAACACATATATCCATATAGCTCATATAGCACATATATATAAAGCACATATATCCATATAGCTCATATATCCGTATGGCACATATAGCACATAGGGTTGAATCTCCGGTCTATACTCACTGTTCAAGACAAATACTATTTCTCTTCCCCTTGTCTTTGACCACGATCTATGAATTGTGCTCATATATATAACCCAATGCAAATTAGGCTATTTACTCTTATAAACTCTAACCCCAAATGCAATGAAATGCCAGAATGCATTATAACTTCTTGTGCATAATTCCAAATCCTTTAAAACTTGACATCGATAAACTGTATATATGAAAGAACATTTTTCTAGTTCAAACCTTTCTGTAAAACTTGATCAAAGGGCTCTATAATATCATTACAAAGCAAAACCATAAAATTACACTAAATCTTTTACCGAATATAAATCCAATATCGAAAACACCCTCTGATAACTATAAATCGACTAATTTTCAAATTAAAAGCAACTGTGGATCTAGATCTAGAAAAAAAATCAATGAAATCCAAATAAACCATTAACTAATTAAAACTTACCAAATCACGCTTGTACTTCAAGATTAAAACCCGATAGAAGAGATCTTGTACCAAATCCAACCAAAACGACCGAAATCTAATTCTCATGTTTTCTTTTCTCCTCTTCTCTCTCTCTCTCTCTCTCTCTCTCTCTCTCTCTCTCTCTCTCTCTTTGTATTTTGTAGATTCTTCGTGAAGAATTCATGAAGAAGAATTGAAAGCAAGATACGTATATATCTCTCGCAAAGTCGACAAAATTTAATAAAAACCACAATTTTCACCCTCAAATCTTCTTTACTACAAACTTTATCCGTAAATAATTAATAATTAACTTTTACTTAAAAACTTTTTAAAATATAATAAACTTAATTAGAAAATAAATATTACTGTTAAAAACTCACTATATATCATGCCAATATACTATGCACATGCTATTAATATTATATGAATGTAAAATGACGTATGCACTTTGGTCGGGGATGTTACAATCCTCCCCATCTATAAGAATTTTGTCCTCAAAATTCGCTATCTCTTCATATGATGCAGGATGATAGGGAATCAATTACCATTAAACAAATGCGGATATGACTTTCTCATCTTATCCTCAGTTTCCCAAGTTGTTTCCTCTATACCATGATTCTTCCAAATCACTTTAACCATCGGAATTTCCCTATTCTGTAACTGTTTGATTCTGTAGTCCACTATCATAATGGGTTCCTCTATGTAGCTCAAATTTTCTGCAAGTTGTACTTCTGAATCTTTTAACACATGTGGCGCATCAGATCAATATCGTTGTAACATACTGACATGGAAAACATTATGAATCTAAGCTAATTCAGAAGATAATGCTACTCTGTATGCCAAACATCAATATGCCATCTTGAATAACAAACAACATATTTTTACCTTGTCGAACATGTTCTATAATTTCTGCCAACTTTTCATCTCTTACTTGTGCATCTTTAATTTTCTGTCTTAACACCGGTCAAATCTCCAAAGTAGCAAACAGTACTCCATCTGTGTCAAACTGTAGTCTAGCATTTAGACATCGCAAAGGAATCAAATATGACAATAAAGTCATGTGCATGTTGGCTCATACCACTGGACTTTCTACTCAAAGCATCTGCTACAACATTGGCCTTTCCCGGATGATACTCGATTGTACAATCATAATCTTTCAATAGCTCCATCCAGCGCCTTTGTAGCATGTTCAATTCCTTTTGGCTCATCAAATACTTCAAACTCTTATGATCTGTAAAGATTTGGAATGTTTCTCCATAAAGATAATGTCGCCAAATCTTTAGGGCAAAAACTACTATTGCAGCTCTAAATCATGTACAGGATAAGAAACTTCATGTGGTTGTAACTGTGGTGATGCATAAGCAATTACTTTTCCATTCAACATCAAAACACAACCAAGACCTTGATATGAAGCATCAGTGTAAACAATAAACCCTCTTGTACCTGTAGGAATTATCAGTATTGGTGTTGTAGTGAGACGGTGCTTTAACTCATCAAAGCTTTGTTGGCACACAGGATTCCAGTGGAATGGAGCATTCTTCCACAACAATTTAGTGAGTGGTGCAGCTACAATAGAGAATCCTTCAACGAATCGTTTGTAGTATCCAACCATCCCAAGAAAACTACGAACTTCTGTAACTGTAGTTGACGCTTTCCAATTTACCATTGTTTCAACCTTTTTAGGATCAACCTTTATACCCCTTCCGAATACTATGTGTCCTAAAAATACCACATGATCCAACCAGAATTCACACTTACTAAATATAGCATATAACTGTTTTTCCCTCAAGACTTTAGCACGGTACACAAATGATCAACATGCTCCTCTTTACTTCATGAATATACCAATATATCATCAATAAAGACGATCACAAATCTGTCTAGAAAAGGTTGAAATACCTTGTTCATCAAAGCCATGAATGTTGTTGGTGTATTAGTCAAACCAAATGGCATTACCAGAAACTCATAATGCTCATATCGAGTCCTGAATGTCGTCTTGGTAATGTCATCTTTAGCTATCTTTACCTGATGATATTCTGATCGAAGGTCTATTTTTGAAAATGTCTTTGCACCCTGAAGTTGACCAAATAAATCATATATCTTTGGCAATGGACATTTGTTTCTCACTGTAACCTGATTCAACTTTCTATAATCTATGCACAGTCATAAGATACACTAGCCCTAATGAATCATTTCTCTAACAACTCTTGTAACTGTTTCTTCAATTCTTGTAACTCTACTGGAGACATCATATATGGAGGAATAGAAATTAATGCAGCATCTGACATTAATTCCATGGTAAATCTCTCTATCAGGTGGCAATCTTGGAAGGTCAATTGGAAACACATTAAGAAAAATCTTTGTTGGGACGTTGTTGGGACCTCTGGTTCTAAACAACGGATCAACGATGTAATTCTCTTAAGTTTTGATAATGACAAACACCATAGGGAACTGATGTGGTTTGTTCAAGTATTTCTAAGGAACGCATGTACATCCAAGAACTCCTATGAATGACCAAAAGCCACTACAGGCCACAATGAAGAGTTTCCATCAAGGGAACTCTGAAGAGGAAAGTTCCCATGAAGTGGGAACTCCCAAAAACAATCAAGAGAACACAAGCTTACAACGATGAAGAGTTTCCATCAAGGGAACTCTGAAGAAGACAGTTCCCATGACATGGGAACTCACATGTGAGGACAACGACCGCTCAGCGCAGATCGCGGGATTCTGTCTCAGACAGACCGAAGGAACAGTCTAAGGATCAGACTGTCACGCTTCATCCAACGGTCCGATTGATCCAAGAAGTTGACCTAGTTCAAACCAAAGTCACATGTGAAGAAAGTACAACTTGGGCATCAAGCAAAGGGTGTTTTGGACACAAACGAAATATGCGACTGCCCAAGCTCAATGGACCATAAAGCCAAATGAATAGTACTCGGATTGAGTACTTCTCCCAGAACTTAAAAACACCCACACCAGAGAAAAGAAAGAAAAGGAAGAGAAGTCCCCGCCGGCGAGTGTGTGATCTCAACGACGGTGAAGCTGAAGTTCCCAGGAGCAAGGGAACTGAGAAGTCAGTGTAAGGTTTGAGTTACTTGTGTTTTGCTGTTGTGAGCTTAGGAACTCAGTTGAGAGGATTTACTAGTGTTGCTAGAGTTAGGAAGAACTCGTAGGAACAGAGAAGTGTGAATCCGGCTGTGTAACTAAGGAACAAAGCAATTAATATAAGTAAGTCATTCAAAATCCTCCAAGCGGAGGTAGAGGTTTACCCATACAACTAGTTGGTTGTAGTGGGGTTCCTCTATAAAGGAACTGTGTTATTTACTGTTTTATTACTTGCGAATTGTTTACTTCCGCTGCCTTGGGAACAACTTAACTGTCAGTTCCCAAGCTCTTTGCTAACGTTTACGATCCAACAATTGGTATCAGAGCCTGCGCTCCAGATTTGTGTTAGCATCGCAGGTATCAAATGGCTCAGGAACTTACTCAGGTGGGGAGCAACACTAGTAAGCCGCCAAGGCTTATTACAGGAAGATTTGAAAGCTGGCAACACGACATGAAGGATTGGATGCGTGGCCAAGACTACCAAGCCTGGTGTGTCATCGAGAGAGGCAACTTCGAAATCGATCCAGCTATAGTCAACGACCTCTCAAAGTGGGGACCCAACGAGTACAAGTGCATGGAGGCAAACTACAAAGCCAAACAGTACTTAAAGAGGTCCATGTGCATACAAGATTGTGACAGGGTTGCAAACCTTGACACAACTAAGGAAATGTGGGAAGCCATCCAACAAATGCACGTTGGGAACTCAGACCTCAGAGAAGATCTTCAGATGAATGCAAAAAGGGAGTTCTACAACTTCCAAATGGAGATGGGAGAGTCCGTCGATAGCTACCAATCCCGATTTGAAGGACTTTGCACTAAAATGGAGGGATTGGGGATCACCAAAGAAGAAATTACCCACAAAATGAAGGTCCAACAGCTCTTCAACGGATTGACTGGAGAATGGGCAAACGAGAGAACGATGTTCAAGGAAAATCCAGAAAATCGAACACTCATGCTCCATCAAGTGTTTGGAAAGCTAGTAGGACACGAGAAGAGAAAGATCGATGATAAGGAACAAACTCGAGCTCATCGAGGGATCGCACTCAAGATCGAGAAAATGCTCAAATCGACCCAAGAACAACATGAAGACTCCGAAGAAGAAGAGGATGAGGAGCTAGTTCTCGTAACAAAGGCTCTTCAAAATTTCTACAAAGGGAAGTCTCAAAGGAACAGTGGGAATTGGGGAAAGGGACAGAGTTCCCAAAGAAAGCCCACAGAGAAGGATCTCTCAGATGTGACCTGCTACAAGTGCAACAGGAAAGGACATTTTGCGAAGGAATGCCCACAAGGAACTGATGGCCGAAAGCAAGGAAAGAAGACCTACATCGCTACCTGGAGCGATGATGAAGACGAAGATCCCGAGTCATGGGCACTCCCAGACATGTGTGGCATGGCCATAGGAGAAACCACTGGGGAACAACCCAGTGAGGTAACCACTGAAACTGTTCTTGATTCCTTGAGTAACTATGAAAAACCTGAGTTGTTGAAAATTCTTTCAAGTCTTGTCAAAGATAACATAAAACTGCAAAACAAGTTGGAAAAACAGGAACACATAAATTCTCAATTAGTTGGTCTTGAGCCCTGTCCCAACTGCATATCCTTTCTAGAAAAACTCAAGTCCCATGTGTCTCAAATTGTAGATCTAGAAAGAGAAATCAAAACTCTAGAGAAAGATGAGAACACTCTCTTGCAAAACCTGAGTAAGACTCCCGAACATCTTGAAGCCTCTAGTTCCCAAATTAAGTTTTTCCCAGCCAGACATGGCATAGGATACAAAGGTGAGTGCTCCAAGAACGGAAAGTCACCCCTGAGCGAACATGAGATCCATGAGTGTAGGGCCTTAGAACTCCAATGCGAGAAACAGAAAAATGCTCATCTCGAGGAGAAAATCAGGGTCCTAGAGAGTGGAAACAATGGTGAGAAAGATTACTATACTGGGAACTCCGGACATAGAATCTATGTAAAAATTGCTAGGGGAAACGGGTCTCGGGTGTACAACAAAGAAACCATGGATAGGAACCGGATCCAGAGACCACACCCAAAATACTACCTAGGAGAATACTATAAGACGTGTTGGCACTGTGGTGCTCATGGGCACTACAAGGATGCATGTCCCAAGAAGAGAGCCCAAACCCCTAGAAACCATGAGTTCCCAAACAAACAAAAACGTCATGCTAATAAAGGAACTCCAACTCTCAAAATTCTAGAGACATCAACATTTCTGACTATATCTTGAATGAAAATGTTTTCCCTTGCAAGGGACCAGGCAAGAGTCATCTTGCTTGGGTCTCAAAACACTAACTTTACCTTGTAGGTGGCAGTGAGAGGGAACAATGCATGGTTCATAGACAGTGGATGCTCGAACCATATGACCGGAAACAAGGATATCCTCATCTTACTCCACACTCATGCCGAAGGAGGCCATGTCTCATTTGGCAATAAAAACAAGGGAGAAGTAATTGGAAAGGGAGAAGTATTGCTAAATAGATCAATCAAAATCAGCAATGTCAATTTGGTGAAAGATCTGGGATACAATCTCTTAAGTGTTGCCCAGATATGTGATCAAGGGAACAACGTTGTCACCTTCGACTCAGATGAATGTCTTGTCATCAACAAGAAGACCAACAAAGTAATTCTGAGAGGAAGAAGATACAACAATGTGTATGTGGTGGATACCAACTTTGAACCACCAACGAAGCTGTGCCTTGCGAGTTCCCAAGATGACACGGAACTCTGGCATCGAAGATTGGGACATGCTGGTGTAAATCAAATCCTGAAGCTTTATCTACAGGATCTGGTCATTGGTCTTCCACGGATCAATCTCGAAGGAGTCAAAATGTGTGAAGCATGTGTTCGAGGGAAACAGACCAGGACCTCCTTTAAACCCAAGAAGGTGGTGAGCACAACCAGGTCCCTGGAGCTAATTCACATGGATATCTGTGGTCCAATGAGAACGACTAGCTACGGTGGAAAAAGGTACATGTATGTTTTAATTGACGATTTTTCAAGATTCACCTGGGTTATTTTCTTGAAGGCAAAATCACAAGAATTTGAAGAATTTGATCCCTTCATCAAAAGAACAGAAGTAAGCTTGGGGCTAAAACTGAAAGCAATCAGATATGATCACGGAACTGAGTTTCAAAACTCAGAGTTCCTAAACTTCTGTGAGAAAAACGGGATCTCTCACAACTTCTCAGCCCCTCGCACTCCTCAGCAAAATGGAGTGGTCGAGAGAAAGAACAGAACTCTGGAGGACATGGCTAGAACTATGATGATTGAAAGTGGAGTTCCTGAGTACTTCTGGACTGAAGCCATCTCCACAGCTACGTACATCCTGAACCGAGCCATGACAAGGCCCCTGATCAACAAGACGTCCTATGAGCTCATCAAAGGGAGAAAGCCAAACATCTCACACTTGAGAACATTTGGTTGCACATGCTTTGTTCACAATAACGACAAAGACAATCTTGGCAAATTCGACCCCAGAAGCGACGAAGGGATCTTCCTGGGATACTCATCACAAAGCAAGGCTTACAGGGTCTACAATAAAAGGACCAAGAAGATAGAGGAAAGCATTCATGTCGTCTTCAACGAAAAGTCTGTAAAGATGGGAACCGAGACCCAAGGGAAGGGAACTCTGTTCAAGCTAGTCAGACATGAAGACGATGATGATGATGATGATGAGCCAAGGAAAAGGGATGAAAACTATCCAAGTGCAAGCAACATTCCACAACCAGGGAACAACAACCAAGGTCCCACTCTCACTGATCAAACCTCCCTCGAGGAACCCCCCTCAGAAGAACTACAAGACACCTCAAACTCTCTTTAGGTTCCTTCTTCAGGGAACAATTCTGCTGTCCCCCAAGATAATACTCTGCCAGAATCAAGTATTCAAGGGGAACAAAGAGGGAACCTGCCAGAAATCTCTGAAGAAACATCAAATGAAGAAGCTGAAGATGAGAGTTCCCATGACAAAGAAACACCAACTGAAGATGACACACATGCAAGGGAACTCACTCATACAAGAACCTTTCAACAAAGAAAGGACCACCCCATTGAGAACATCATCTCCCCTCTTGATAAAGGTGTACAAACTCGTTCCTCTCTCAATAATTTTTGTGCTTTTAACGCGTTTGTTTCAATGGTGGAACCCAAAAATATCAAAGAAGCATTAAAGGACCCAGATTGGATTCAAGCCATGCAAGAGGAACTCCACCAATTCGAGAGGAACAAAGTTTGGAAGCTAGTTCCTAGGCCCAAGAACAAGAATATCATAGGAACTCGATGGGTCTTTAGGAACAAGCTCGATGATACTGGGGCCGTAGCAAGGAACAAGGCTAGGCTAGTGGCACAAGGCTACAGGCAAGAAGAAGGAATCGACTACGATGAGACCTTCACACCGGTTGCCAGGAACGAGGCCATCAGACTCTTAATTGCTTATGCTGCTCACAAGGGATTCAAGCTCTATCAAATGGATGTGAAAACAGCCTTCCTCAATGAACATCTCAAGGAAGAAGTGTATGTGGCCCAACCTCCAGGATTCGAAGATGAGAAGCTACCCAACCATGTCTATTTCTTGGAGAGGGCCCTCTACGGACTCAAACAAGCTCCCCGAGCTTGGTATGACAGGTTTGCTCAATTCCTCTTGTCCCATGGGTACCTTCGCGGTTCCATAGACAAGACTTTGTTTTTAAAGAAAGAGTCTAATGACATTTTGATCGTGCAAGTATATGTTGATGATATTGTGTTTGGAGCAACTAACGAAAATCTTGTAGAGAAATTTAAGGACCTCATGAGCAGTGAGTTTGAGATGAGTCTCATTGGGGAACTCACGTTCTTCTTGGGACTCCAAATATCCCAAACCAAGGAGGGAACAAAGATTCATCAACAGAAATACATTAAGGAAATGTTCGTGAAGTATGAGATGGAACACTCCAAGCCCATTGACACTCCCATCTCACTAAATTCAAGGCTCAATGCGGATGAAACAGGTATTAGTGTGGACCAAAGGAACTATCGAGGTATGATCAGGTCCCTTCTCTACTTAACAGCTAGTAGACCTGATATCATGTTCTCCGTATGTCTTTGTGCTCGTTTTCAAGCTAACCCTAAGGAATCACACCTGAAAGAGGTGAAGAGAATTTTCAGGTATCTCAAAGGGAACGATAACTTGTGCCTATGGTATCCAAGGAATAGTTCCCTTGAGCTCATTGCATACACAGATGCAGATTTTGCAGGGCACTTGGTCGATAGAAAGAGCACATCAGGAATGGCCCAGTTCCTAGGGTCATGCTTAGTCTCGTGGGGATCTAAAAAGCAAAACTCAGTGGCACTCTCCACAGTTGAAGCCGAATATGTGGTTGCCGCATCGTGCTGTTCCCAAGTTCTATGGCTTAAATCACAACTCCAGGATTACGGTATGTCTTTTGGCCCAGTTCCCATACTTTGTGATAACACTAGTGCCATAAACATTTCCAAAAAATCATGTGCATCATTCTAGAACTAAGCATATTGATATAAGGCATCACTTTCTATGTGACAATGTTGAAAATGGGAACATCTCGATAGAACATTGTAGAACTGAAGAGCAAATTGCGGACATTCTTACCAAAGCTTTAGACAAACGTCCCTACCAGCGTTTTCGAATGCTTCTAGGGATGATAACTCTAAACTAAACAAGTCCCTGTTTGTCTCTCTCTCAATGCCTGACTAGTTTATCTAAGATTGCATGATAGGGAACTTGGATTTATTGCTTTCACTATGCCATGATTACTAGTCTAGAGAAAAATGTGTACAAAGGAACTCTATTTTTTTTTGGCCTAAAATGATCAACCAGAGTTCCCTTTATCCCTCTTTACAAGCCACCATGACGGTTGATCATATGACCCACCCTAAACTAGGGACCAGACAAATGCTTCTCATGAGCCAAAATATTTCCTTTATCGAGTTGCAAATTGTCTGGTTCCCTTTGAGTTCCCCAGCCCCACAAAAGGATGAGTGTGAAGTTCCCTTAACCACTTCACTCTCCCTGACCTTGATAAGATCATGGGAACTGATGCATCTACAAAGGGAACGCTGACTAATCTGCAAAGAAAAATCGTCACTTGGGAAGCGGACTTTTGTGTCAGAGGCTCTGAAGCGTTAAAGGCCAAGTATTAAAATTTTGAAAAGGACTTCCCAAGAGGTCGTGACGCGTGTCCAGAGGCGTGCTAGAGAAGTTGAAACGACGCCCCACGTTCATTGGGCAACGGTTATCGAGGTTATTCCACTTCCCTTTCTACCCTTCACTTCCACTTTCCTTTAAAACCCTTCTTTGCCATTTTTGGATCCTTATTCCACCTTCCACCTATGTCTTTCGTCTTCCCCACATCCCTTTCACTCTCTTTTTCGAGAAACCTCCAAAACCTCCCAATCTCTTACAAAATGGCCCCTCAACACACCTTCGCTCAGATCAAAGCGTGGGTACATGCCAATCCTCGCATCCTCTTCATCTCTCAACTAAAAGAGATTGAGCAAGAATCGGACCCAACCATGAAGGATGTTCTTATCCAAGGGCTATACAATCAAGTAAGCCCCTTCTTGCCCCCTTCTCCTCCTCCGGACGACGAAACCGTCTCCTGGACTTCTTCCTCTTCCGAATCTCTTCCTCTCCCTCCTTCAAACACCAACACCTCCTCCGGAGTTGTCATCGTCGACAACTTCGGAGACGCTCGCCCCTCAATCAATGAAAAACCCCACAAATCCAAACACCGCCATTCATCCAAACGCCGTCACTCATCAAAAGACCCCTCCAAACCCAAAAATCCAAACACTCCCACGACCCCTCCAAATCCAAAAAGCGTAAACACTCTGGGACCTCTGACTTCTCGGAGCCCAGAAAGAAGCCTTTCTACAAGTTTGAGGAATACCTGAACTGCTCCAAGGAGAGTTCTTGTGCTCCCAAACCCCATTTCCCTTTCCCTTCCGACGATGGGACCTCCGAACCCCAGAGTCTACTCCACTCTTCCTCATCCATCCCTCCTCTACCAATCGAGGGACCTCCCAAACCTCCTCCCACAAAACGACCAACTCCCCCTCCACCATCTCCCTCAGTTCCCACCTCCAAGGGCACTCTCACAAAACAATCGACTCCTCCTCCACCACCTTATCCAGTTCCCACCACGATGGGAACTCCACCTCCCCCACCTTCTTCACTTCCTCCCGTTCCCATAACTACGGGATCTCCAACTCCTCCTCCCTCTTCACCCAAACACATCTCCACCTCTCTCATTTCTACTTCGGGGATCTCTACTCCCCAAGTCACCAGATCCCTTCCTCCCCCTTCCACACAACTCTCCACCCCACTTCCTTCTTCTACTATCCCCTCTTCCATCACATCCCCCACCACCACCAAACTCCCCTCTCCCTCACCATCCAAAAGTACCGTCGCTCTCACCTCAGACGACGACGATCTTCCTCTCTCCGTGGTCATCGGCAAAATGACCAAGGACCCTCCTCCTATCATCATGGGAACTCTGGAGGAGGAATCCCAACTCAAGGCAATCGAGGAAGAGCTCAATCGGGACCCCTCTTAGCACACAGTCTCCCAAGGGACAAAGTCCCCAGACAAGGTGGCTCCTGAAGAGCCCACGGAGAGAAGGGACCTCGCACCAGCTGGAGGTGCTGAGGCAACAACAAGTCATCCTGAAGATGACGCGGAGGGCTCAAGTTCGAGCTCCTCCGAGGAAGAAGGGACCTCCCAAGATGAGGTCGAAGAAGAAGAAGAAGCTCCAGCTGCTAAGGAGCCAGCACGGATCCCAACACCTGGACACCAAATGGTGGTGTCCACGGGTTCCCAACCGCTAAGGGACCGCGTGCTTATGATTGAAGCAGCTGCACCCCCTCAGCCGAAAGGACCTCGCACGGTCTCTAGGGGGAACACGTCCAGAAGCACAACAAAGAAGGGGAATGAGACCTCTTCCACAAAGCAACATGTGGATGAGCGCAGGAAGCTCCCTCCCCCACTCATCGTTTCAAAAGACGTGCTGAATGAAAATGGCCTAGGGGAACTATGGGACCTGATCAAGGCCCAGGGCTGGGAGAGACTCTGCCAAGAGACTATGAGCGTAGATCCCTCACAAGTGCGTCAGTTTTACAACAACTTCACCATCACCAACGACTGTACTCAGGGAACTCTCTCCCATGAAGGCGACGAGTTTATTTTTACAACGTCGACAATTCGCCTTCAACTCCAGGTCCCCGGACAAGGGTTCAGTGAGTTGCACAGAAAGCTCTGGGGCGACTCAATAGCGTCGAGGTGTGCAACACAATCTTTGAGGGTCGGGTTCCCTCTAAAGTGCTCTCGACGCACCATCTGTCCTTGGTCGCCAAGCTCGCTCACCAATTCATCATCAACGTGGTGATCCCACGCCAAGAGAAGCGTCTGGTCGTCAACATCCCTGATGCCATCATCCTCTACTTCTTCCTCCTCAAGAAGCCCATAAACCTTCCCAAAATCATCCTTGGGCACATGGAGAAGTGCATGGCTTCCAAGTCCCACTCCCTTCCCTATTCTAGGCTGATCAAGAAGCTCCTACAAAAAGAGGGTCTCTACGACGCCTCTAAAGACGAAATCGAGCTTGGAAGGGAACTGGACATTTCAGTTGTCCAGAAGATGAGGCACTCTGAGCCCGTAGAGGAGGAGGCTCCACTCGAATCGGGTACACAAGAGGGGAACTCTCCAGTGTTGCTCCGCATTGCCAACACCCTCGACCAGATTCCCAGGGACCAAGCAGCGTTGGCCAAAGGACAAGAAAAGCTTACACAAGTCCTTACGCGCCTCTGTGATGCCCTGTTCCCTCAAGACCCATGATCTCTCCCTTCTTCTCCCCTTTAATCCAAAAATGACCACAAAATTGTACTTGGGTTCCTATTGTACATATTATCTTAAGTAATGAAATGGTCTTTATTTTGATTGCATGTTCCCTTCCTTCCTATTATTGCTTTGCTTGTTTTCGATGATGTCAAAAGGGGGAAAGACAAAAAATGCGAGATGAGTTAAAAGTTTAAGTTATCACAGACCACGCATAAGCTAAGGGGGAACAATTGCATAAAAAGCTTAATAGGAACTATGTGTCTCACCAGAAGTGGTTCCCTAAATCTAAGTGTTTCACTAAAAGTGACTTCCCAAAATCATACTTAGGAACTCATCAGCATATCATTCATTGACATACTTGCATATTTTGTGATGGGTTTGTCATCATCAAAAAGGGGGAAATTGTTGGGACGTTGTTGGGACCTCTGGTTCTAAACAACGGATCAACGATGTAATTCTCTTAAGTTTTGATAATGACAAACACCATAGGGAACTAATGTGGTTTGTTCAAGTATTTCTAAGGAACGCAGGTACATCCAAGAACTCCTATGAATGACCAAAAGCCACTACAGGCCACAATGAAGAGTTTCCATCAAGGGAACTCTGAAGAGGAAAGTTCCCATGAAGTGGGAACTCCCAAAAACAATCAAGAGAACACAAGCTTACAACGATGAAGAGTTTCCATCAAGGGAACTCTGAAGAAGACAGTTCCCATGACATGGGAACTCACATGTGAGGACAACGACCGCTCAGCGCAGATCGCGGGATTCTGTCTCAGACAGACCGAAGGAACAGTCTGAGGATTAGACTGTCACGCTTCATCCAACGGTCCGATTGATCCAAGAAGTTGACCTAGTTCAAACCAAAGTCACATGTGAAGAAAGTACAACTTGGGCATCAAGCAAAGGGTATTTTGGACATAAACGAAAGATGCGACTGCCCAAGCTCAATGGACCATAAAGCCAAATGAATAGTACTCGGATTGAGTACTTCTCCCAGAACTTAAAAACACCCACACCAGAGAAAAGAAAGAAAAGGAAGAGAAGTCCCCGCCGGCGAGTGTGTGATCTCAACGACGGTGAAGCTGAAGTTCCCAGGAGCAAGGGAACTGAGAAGTCAGTGTAAGGTTTGAGTTACTTGTGTTTTGCTGTTGTGAGCTTAGGAACTCAGTTGAGAGGATTTACTAGTGTTGCTAGAGTTAGGAAGAACTCGTAGGAACAGAGAAGTGTGAATCCGGCTGTGTAACTAAGGAACAAAGCAATTAATATAAGTAAGTCATTCAAAATCCTCCAAGCGGAGGTAGAGGTTTACCCATACAACTAGTTGGTTGTAGTGGGGTTCCTCTATAAAGGAACTGTGTTATTTACTGTTTTATTACTTGCGAATTGTTTACTTTCGCTGCCTTGGGAACAGCTTAACTGCCAGTTCCCAAGCTCTTTGCTAACGTTTACGATCCAACAATCTTTAACAACTAGAACGTCTCCAAACTCATCACATTCAACTGTATTGTCTATAACATGTGCCAAATATGCCTCATATACCTCTCTGATCATCCGAAAAGCCGCTATTGCAGATATTAGGCAAGTGGGTACCATTTGTCTATTACCATATAAAATTACTCCAGATTTATCAAGCGAATCTATCACTACCTCTTTGGTATAACAATCCACTTTAGCATGGTATCTTGACAAACAATCATATCCAATATAAATTCAAACTCATGTAGAAATAACAAGATCAGATCAATCGGTAACTATATTGAATCCACTCATATTATACAATCCCGATACGTTGTATGTACCTTTACCATTTTCTCTGTACTTCCTCTTCTAATAGTTCATGTGTATGAAATGTATGCTCATGTAGTGTTGTATGCTCTTATAGACTGATGTGGCACGGCTGAACCTTCTCTCCATTATGCATCATGCTCATGAATGCAATTCTAATGTCAACTACATATGATATATAATGCTTATGAATGGAAGCCCTTAAAGAATCATATCCTTGCTTTGATACCAAAAACTAACTATGACACCCCTATACCCTATGACATATACTTTGTAATAACTTATCCCTTATATAAGGAGATAATTCACATATAACAACTATTTTCACATAAGCACATATCAGAAAGTAACAACCATATAAGGTTGCACACACATATGCATTCACTTTTTATACTAAAACATCTATTACTCTATCTTCTATTACAACCCATATGTCTATGATGCAAAAAGAGGAGGAGAAGGTTGCATTGAGCTTCAGCCGGCCGACCTGTATGAATGTGACCTCTAACAGAGACACACATCAGCAAAAACTAGCTGAACCTGAGAAATTGTTTTGCGATTTACGTGAGTCGCATACTTAGTGAATATAAACCATCATCAATTATTTCAAATAGAGTCAAACATTTAGTCCATGTACATATACATACATATTATACATATGTCATATAGGAATTTACTATGCAAATGCAAATGTTGATGTATCCGATTTATTATTCTGTGAACTGTTCAAACCTGAATCTACCCCGGGTTTACTGTATATGGACTCTTATGGTCCCTTTAATTATGACCCGTAGGTCTTGTACGATCCGTAGATCCTGTATGATCCGAAGATCATGTATGACCCATAGGTCCTGTAATACAAATTCAGGGCGAGACAGTCACAAGTCCTTTGAATCTCATGCAATATGCTATGCAATCAAGTGCATCATGTAGTCATATATCATATGTCATCTGTTAACACACCTTCTGTGCAAACAACTCTGGAAATTTCAGAGCTATCATATAAATCACATATATCCATGTAATTCATATAACACAGATATCCATATAGCTCATATAGCACATATATACATAAAGCACATATATTCATATAGCTCATATATCCATATGACACATATAGCACATAGGGTTGAATCTCCAATCTATACTCATTGTTCAAGACAAATACTATTTATCTTCCCCTTGTCTATGACCACGATCTATTACTTGTGCTCCTATATATAACCCAATGCAAATTAGGCTATTTACTCTTATAAACTCTAACCTCAAATGCAATGAAATGCCAGAATGCATTATAACTTCTTGTGCATAATTCCAAATCATTAAAAACTTGACATCGATAAACTATATATATGAAAGAACATTTTTCTAGTTCAAACCTTTCTGTAAAACTTGATCAAAGGGCTCCCTAATATCATTACAAAGCAAAATCATAAAATTACTTTAAAATCTTTTACCGAATATAAATCCAATATCGAAAACACCCTCTGATAACTATGAATCGACTAATTTTGAAATCAAAAGCAACTGTGGATTTAGATCTGGAAAAAAAATCAATGAAATCTAGATAAACCACTAACTAATTAAAACTTACCAAATCACACTTGTACTTCAAGATTAAAATCCGATAGAAGAGATTTTGTACCAAATCCAACCAAAACGACCGAATCTAATTCTCCTGTTTTCTTTTCTCCTCTTCTCTCTCTCTCTCTCTCTCTCTCTCTCTCTCTATCTCTATCTCTATCTCTATCTCTCTCTTTTTGTCTTTTGTAGATTCTTCGTGAAGAATTCGTGAAGAAGAATTGAAAGCAAGATACGTATATCTCTCTCGCAAAGTCGGCAAAATTTAATAAAAATCACAGTTTTCACCCTCAAATCCTCTTTACTACAAACTTTACCCTTAAATAATTAATAATTAACTTTTACTTCAAAAATTTTTAAAATATAATAAATTTAATTAGAAAATAAATATTACTTTTAAAAACTCACTATATATCATGCCAATATAAAATGCATATGTTATTACTATTATATGAATGCAAAATGACGTATGCATTTTTGTCGGGGATGTTACAATACAAACCTAACAATTGACGCTGGAGCAGATGGATGGGCTGTTTTCTAGGAAAAGTGTTTCCATGAAGCGTTGGCATGCTATCATGGAGAACCTGATGGCTAATGGAGGAAACCCGGCTTTGTTGGCGACAGGGTATATATTCGAGTTGTTAGGATATACCTTATTTATTGATAAGGCAGGCGATGGGGCGTTGCTGAAAGTGATGCAGCTAGTGATGAACCCTAATATGACACGTGACTATTCATGGTGCTCCGCGACACTCTCATACTTGTACCACAACCTTGGAATGGGAACCCGTACTAGTGATGGATAAATAGGCGGTTGCTTATATGTCCTACATGTGAGTAATGCTATCTAGTATTACTATTTTTAATCCAAATTTATTTGTGTCACTTATTTTACCTATTTTTTTAGAATTTTATTTGGAGGTACTTTCCTGTTTTACGGGATACACTCTATTTAGTATATGTTAACTCTTGTATTTTAGGCATGATTTGAGTGTGTTTAGGTTAGTTTTGAGCATAATTGTAATATGAAGACCGAAGACACGCTTTGAAGAATTGCAAGAGTTTTGAAGACAAGTGTTGATTTGGAGTTGTTTTGATGCCACTTTCTTGTGATGCATCTGATGGGAGTTACAGTGATCGGATGAAGCTGAATTTGGTATCATTGGAAAGCTAACTCGAATAGCTACAATTCATGTTTTTACGGCGAGTTCAAATTCCAACTCTAAGTGGGTCAAAACCACCTCCGAAGTTGATACCAAAATGCTGTCGCAAGACCCGCACCCGCGGGTCAAAACCGCGCTCGCGGTTTGTCAAGGTTCTGCGGCCGAGGAGAGGAAGATGAGTCGCGCTCGAGGTTTGGATCCGCGCTCGCGGGTCGTTTTTTCCAGTATCTTATTTATCTATTATTATATCTTTAGGTTTTGGTTGTTTTTCGACTATTTAAGTTTAGTTTCGTGTTTCAGTTGCACATTCCGAGAATTTTATATTTTAGGTTTTATTTCAGTATTATGGAGAACTAATTTCCTTTGGAGTTTGTTTGATCAAGGAACCCTTTTTATGTAATTCGTGAGATTCTGGTAACTTTTCTATCCCTTGGTTAATATCAAAACTCTTGTTTTTATTTATATGATGTATGTTTGATTTTATAAGCCTGATCAACTTGTTTGATTGACTTAGATCTACTGTTTGGATTAGGTTTGATTGTTGTTTGTGCAATTTTATTTATTCTTGAAACAACTCTTTTCTAGGACCGTGGACTAGAATTGAGAAAGAGTGTTTGATTGTTATTTTATGCATGAGATTCGTAGCTTGATTGCATGATTTGATATCCTTCTATCCTTAATACTTTGCATGATTTGAATTAAGCGTTCTTGTTCATATAATTCTTTCGCTTGGATCGTGGACAAGCGAAAATCTTTTATAAGGATTGGAATTAACCTGGGAATTAATAGAAAAGTGGATGAATTGATGATCGAATGATTAAAAAGGTGGAATTGATTGAATGAACTCTGCTTTCCTTTTATTGATTTGAAATCTAATTTGTTTGCTTGCTTAAACTCTCAAAAACCCTTGTCTTGCTATTTGCTGATTGTTCAGAAAATCGTTTCTCTTGGGTTCGACCCCTTACTTGCATGCTATACTAGTTTGTAGTTTAAGATAATTTATTTTTGATCTTGGCAACAACGACTTTAACCGAGTCAGATTTTGGCGCCGTTTCCGAGGAATCGGTTTTATTTTTCTGAATAATCGGCAGTTTCTGCTGACTCGCACCCTCGGTTTCAAACCGCGCCCGCGGCCTGACCCACGCCTGCGGCCTGACCCGTGCCCTCGGTTTCAAACCGCGTCCACGGCCTGAACCGCGCCCTCGGTTTCGAACTGCGCCCGCGGCCTGACCCACACACTCGGTTTCAAACCGCGCTCGCGGTTTCTGTTTGTGTAGACCTATCTTATGGTCTACACTTGTATGTATTAATGTCTGCGTTTAGGTTTTGTCAGTTGTAGGATGAACCCTTCCATGAGTACTTCACTAGGTGCCAGAAACTATTGCATGAATTCTCTGTGTGGGGGATAGACATAGGGCTTGATGATGCTTGCCATCACATCTTTATTGGGATGACTCTTGAGTCCCAACTAAGGATGTACCGCGAGAGCGATGGACAATACGTCATTTGGAAACCCATCAACCGATGGAATTTCTTTTGTTATATCCGAGCCGGAGAGATCGAGGTGCAGAAAGTTGAGGACCAAACTACTGAATTAAGAAAATTAGAGGAGGTGTTGGCCGTAAGGACGGAAATTCTAGAAGAAGTCATGCGATTGCAGTACAGAACCGACAGATTACCCTGAAGAGCCAGTTCCACCCTTTCCGGAGGCACTCAAAGACTCTTCATGGGATGAAGAGAAGGATGATCATAGTCATGTGATGTCGGAGGAGGAATATTTCCTTAAGTTTGACAGCTCCTGGAATGATGACGATGACCCTGATGAATCGAAGAAGGAGCCAGATGATGATATGGAGGTTTCCCTTCCACCTGAGGAGATGTCTATGTCTCCTACCGTGGAGCCTTTTGTTGTGATCGATCATGATCCCTGTATCCTTTCCTCTTCTTCCTTACTATCTATTGATATTTGTTTGCCTGTTGTGTCTGCAAAAGGTCCTGAGCATGAAAGTTTACCTAGTGATTTCTCAAATTCTAAAGGTGGTAGTGTTGAGATAAAAATCATAACTTTTGATAAACTACTTCGTCCTTTCAACTGGTTCTATCCTAAACCTGCTAAACCTGATTTTTCTAGTGGGTTTGATATATTGAAACGGTGTCTGAATGTTATATTATTAAGTATCAAGTTATCATTGTGTTATATTTGCCTACATGAGAGTTGTTCGTAGGATTTTGACAGATTGTTTAGGGCTTTAACAATGTCCGAGTCTTGAGATAAGCAGTTGACGTCGGGCAAACGACGTTAAACAAAGGCGCTGCTCGGAAGGCAACCCGAGGTAAGTTTTTCTTTTATTTTATTTTTTGTCTTTTTAGTTTAGTTCTAGTTTTAGTTTAGTTTTTGTTTTGTCGGGCTAACAATGCAGGTTAATTTTCATATCTCGAAGACAGACAGACCGAGGAGAAATCCTGGGTCGCGGTTGGACCCGTGCTCGCGGTCCTGAACCGCACTCGCGGGTCCCTCCTGGCAGAAGTTCAATTTTTGTTTTTCGATAAAAAAAAGGTTTTCAGGTGAAACCCCTGAAATAAAAGGTTTTCGGGTGAAACCCTCGAAATTCTACCTTCTATTTTCCATCCTTCTATCTTTTCCATCTTCTTCTATCTCCATTCTTTTTGGAGACTTTTATGGCTACCCATGGTCATCCTCAAATATGGGGGAATTTCATTTTCAAGGCTCGTACTACATTAATGCTTAAGACGAGATTCAGAGTTCGTTTGTGAGTTCGTGTTCAGTTTTGTTGATCGTGTTCTCTAACCATTTTTTCACGATCGGAGCATCACCCGCGCCCGCGGTTTTTTCTGACGACGGATCATCTGGAGTTTCCGAGCTATTCATCCAAGCCTTTGAAGAGTTCTTCCATATCTTCTTTCATATGTGAGTCTTCTGATTTTCCTCTTCTATGCTTAATTCCTTTTTCTTTACTTCATCGAGGACAATGAAGGATTTAAGTATGGGGGAGGAAGAACTCACTACGCTATTCATAGATAGTTGCATTTAAGTTTACTTTTTTCGTTATTTTTATGGGATTTTTGTTCCATACATTGTATAGAGAAAATTTTGAAAAAATAATCAAAAAGAAAAAAAGCCATAAAAAAGAGAAAAAGGCATATAAAAATCCTGGGATGAGTTGAAAACCCGAAAGGGCGGCTCAGGTAATAAGCAGGTAACCCGGACCAGCATTATGATGGGGTAATAAGAGGTTTATGAGAGATGTGAGTATTTGTGAGCACACCTAAGAAAAATGAAAAGAGTGATTAGGTGAAAACCCGAAAGGGCGCCTAAGTAGAATGAGTGTTAAAATTAGTGTGTTTTGGATTATATTCTACTTTGGGGTCTGGGGATTATACTTTAGATGTCGGGTAGATCCTAGGTTGTTCTACACTTTTTAGAGCTTGAGAGCATATTGACTATGTATCTATGTGAGGTGTGTGCTTGAGTTATCATGTTTTTGCTCTTTATTTCTCTATTTTGGGTTCGGGTTGGTGAGGTGAGTGTTTTTTGTCTTCCCTTGTACTATGTTGTAAACCTTGATAGGATTTCTTGTTAGATTTATTTTGAGCTTACTCGAGGACGAGCAAGGTTTAAGTGTGGGGGAATTTGATACACTCTATTTAGTATAGGTTAACTCATGTACTTTAGGAATGATTTGAGTGTGTTTAGGTTAGTTTTGAGCATAATTGTAATATGAAGACCGAAGACACGGTTTGAAGAATTGCAAGAGTTTTGAAGATAAGTGTTGATTTGGAGTTGTTTTGAGGCCACTTTCTGGCCACTCGTTTGCGCACTCCTTTTTTTATGTGGCGCACTCCACTATGGACGGATTCATAATCCGCACAAGAAAACCCGGTTTTTTGTCGAACCATGGACGGATCCTAAATTCATATAAACAACGACACCGGTTTTCGGAAAAAAACCGGCTCTATGGCCGGATTCAGGATGCGCCCACAAATTCCCCTTTGGGCGGGTTCCTGGCACGCCCATATTGTGCGGGTTTCAAACCCGCACATAAAAGGGTAATTTTTTTGAAAAACGACCCCTTTGGGCGGGTTCCCGGCACGCCCATGATAGGGTTTCAACCGACAGAACGCGTCTTTTTTACGTCGGTCGAGTTTTTTACTATTCACTTTTGAATTGTTAATTCCACTTAACAAGAGAGCATATACGAAAAAGTGCATTCTCGTGAGATGTCGACTTTCGAGTAGCGGGTCCAAAAAGACGTCATCGTTTAGCGGGTCATCCTATTCGTCGCAGTCAACCTCTTCCGTGGGCAATCTTTCTCTTCCTGATACTGAATTGGTTAGTATATGTTGAATCCTTAAATTATAATATATCTGTTTATTTTATACTTTATTGGTTGTTGATCGATTTTAGTTTAGGTTGAAACTTGAAATTATTGGTTGTCGGTCGATTAGTTGTCTCGTGTCTAATTTGGAGTATGCAATTTAAAATTTAATTCATAATGATGATGATGATCATATTTTATTTGAATTTTTTTTAATACTTGCAAGTTCGTAGTTATTACAGGCATAACTTACAGATTTTCGGTTTTATTCATAGGTTTGTCCGTATAGTGAGCATATTGATCACACGGAAGTCGACTTCTCTACGTACTTTAATAAAAATGATGGATTTGATACAATGGAAAATTTGAGACAATGGGTTAAAACTATCTGTCTTGATATGTCTATGATCATAACGACCAAGTCGTCCAAACACGATAAGTTATTTTACAATGTTCAAGGTCGGGTAAGTATAGATCGGGGAGGAAGAATGAGGTGAAGAAAGAACGGGATTTGTTGAAGGCCGAGTGTCCGTTTGAGTTGCATCGGTTGTTTAGGAGAGGGAATTCATATACACCCTCTCGTTGGACATTATCGGTGATAAGAGGGTTCCATAACCATGAGCCTCCCCCGGATTTGAAAGGGGTTAGGGATGCACATCGTCTTAGTGCGGAGGAGCGCAACCACATAATACATGCTAGTACGTCGGGTACAAAGCCTAAGTCCATCTTTATGGAACTTATCCAAAAGAACCCCAAAAGCTTACTATCGAGGACACAAGTCTATAATTTCAAGGCGTCTCAAAGGAGGATTTCAATGGGTAAATTGAATGTGACAAAATACTCCTTGGCGTGGTTGAAGGAGAAGGGATACTTCACCGACACGATGAGCGGGAGGCAAAAAGATGGGGAGTTGGCGTTGAGCACGTTGTTTATTAGTCATCCTGACTCACGACATTTGTTGGAGATGTTTCCGAATGTTGTTATCATGGATTGCACGTACAAGACCAATAGGTATGTCATCTCGTTTATGTACCATGTTTTTGTTATTGAGTTGTTTTAGTGATCATTAATTCTTTATATATAACTATTTGTTGTCAATGTCCAGGTACGGATGGGCTTGTTTGGAGTTTATAGGGATGACATCCAAAAACTTGACGTATTGTATTGCTATTGTCTTCATGAAGAAGGAGAAGACGGAGTACTTCAAATGGGCACTCTTGCGATTGAAGTTCTTATTCGGCAACCAAAAGCCGTGTTGTTTCATGTCGGATAGAGAGCTTGGAGCATTGATGGCGGTGAAGAGTGTCTTCAAGGTCCCCCACTTCTTGTGTCAAGTCCATGTGGCTCGGAACGTGAGGGTATATGCAAAAACACAAGATATAGACCCGGAACGGTTCACTAGTAGCGTTCGTCGAGTTATGACGTCACACACCGAGGAGGAGTATGAGGCCCGACTTGAACATTTTCGGAATATATGGAACAACAAAGGTGTAACCGGTTTGGTTTCATATGTTGAGAAGACATGGTTCACTCTGCATAAGGAGAAGCTAGTGAGTGCGTGGTCCGATCATATTCTACATTTTGCAACAAGAACTACTAACCGGTAACCTTACCCTCCTATCATTTTTGTTCAATATTATTTCTCCGAATTTTTTTGTATATATATTTATTTAATATTCGTCTTATAGGGTTGAGGCTCAACACTCTATGCTAAAAGACATGTTGGAATCTTCTATTGGAGGCTTTGACACGATCATACAACACTTGGATAACATGTTTATGGATCAAGTTCGTCGAATCCAAGAGGAGATGGGAAGGAGTAGATCTGTGACATCGGTTGAAATACTAAATGGACCCGAATGAAAGAAGGTTTTATTCGACCACATAGTGAGAAGGTGTTCGAGAGAATGCATTAAATTGCTATTGCAACAAGTACAAAGAGCGAAAGATGGGGTCATATCCGACGAAGTCAGTCCTCGAGACCGTTGGTGGAGTACCTCTATGGGATTGCCTACACCCCAAACAATCAAGGGATATGTTAAAGAAGGCATCCCGTTGGTTCCCGATCAGTTGATATGTATTGGAGGCAAGTCCGGTGGGAAGGTTTGGGGGTGAATGATCGATTGCCCGATGATGGGATCAAAGTTTCGTACGAGAAGAAGATATTGGGAAAGTTTTGGTCCAAGTTGCAGGCGGGGGAAATTCCCAATGATACTATCTTCAAGGTCGCCCAAAATGTGGTGGAGTGTGAAGACCCCCATTTGGCTTATTTGCAAGACCTCTCTCGTGGTGAAGCCGATAAGCGAAGGCCAAGGGGGAATGAGAAGAAGAGTAGTACTAAGAGGGGGAAGACATGGGAGGAGTACATTGATGACGAGAATAGTAAAGGAAAGGAGAAGACGATGAAGAAGAGGAAGAGAGGGGAGAAGAAGAAGAAGAAGAAGGAAAGGGAGGAGAATAAGAAGAGGAAGGAGGAGGAGAGGAAGAAGAGGGAGGATGAGAGAAAGAAGAAGAAGAAGGAGGAGGAGAAGAAGTGCACTACCGTTGTGTCGCCTAAGTCGACGCATGACCTTGATTTTGATTGGTGTAATGACACGATTGACCCCTTCATGTTTCAATACATATCTCGGCACCAAGATGTAGAGGGTGATGGTCATTGTGGTTATCGATCATTTGCCGTGTTACTTGGTGAAGATGAAAGTAAGTACATGGATGTTCCGTTGACTCTTTCGAGTTTCATTGTACAACATCAAAATAAGTTGGAATTGGTGTACGAGGAAGATGGTGGAATAGCGAGGCTTGTTCGGGAAGTGAGCATGACAACATCCCCGTGCTGTAAAGAGGGTTGGATGGTAGTTTCGATGATGGGTTGGTGTTTGCGACTTTGCACAAAGTGGTCGTCGTCGTGTTGAGTAGATTTGGACCGCACACATGCCTCCCATTGTGGGCCGAGGAGGGAGATGAGCATCCTTTGACGGTATATGCTATGGCACTTGTCGGGACCCCAACGCTGGACATTTTGTACCGGTATGTTTTCTTGCCCAAAATCTTGATTTAAATTTTTTAGCATATTTTTAATAATGTTATATTGTGTGTAGATTTGTTTAAAAAACGATGAATGTCCTATTCCCCCTCCGCCTAGGCAATGGACAATGTACAAGCAACCGAGTGTGGATGGATGGGAAACGCACCACCGCTACAAGAGCCGAATGCAAGAGTATGTGGTTCGACGAGCGAGTTCTGGACGAGGGTCTATATTAACTTAGGGTTGTAGTTAATGTTATATATTATAGTTACACTTTTGACTACTATATGTAAAAATGAATTGTTTTTTATTTAAATAAAGCATCGTCGTTTTTATATTAAAATCGAAATTTTTTGTTGCGCACTCGAATATTAGAAACGGGCCAAAACGCGACCGAGTTTTTTCCGCCACAGACCGCGTATCTCACTGTTTTCCTCATTTGTGTAGAAACGCCCACATAGGCGGATTTGGAACACGCCCATATGGGCGGATTTGAAACCCGCCCAAGGGGATTGCATTGGGCGGATTTGTAATCCGCCTATTTGGGCGAATTAGGGTTTAGTTTAGATTTAGGGTTTAGGGTTTAGATTTAGGGTTTAGGGCTTTGAGTTTTTAGTGGCGTTTGCCACTTTTTCGTATTAAAATTTAATAACTTGTGTGGGTTAGGGTTTAGGGGTTATGGTTTAGGGTTTACAGTTTAGGGTTTAGGGTTTTAATTTAGGGTTTAGGGTTTTGATTTTAGGGTTTAGGGTTTTGAGCTTATAGTGGTGTTTGACGCTTTCTCGTATTAAAATTTAATAACTTGTGCGGGTTATAAATCCCCAAAAAATTTTAATGTGTTTATGGATCTCATTTAACCTATAAATATCATCATGTTGTCATTCAATCATCAAATAATCCTTTCAAGCCTCACATATCTTAGTTGCAACTAACGAACCACTTATCGAGAATTCTTCAACCATTATTCAACGTGATAGTGGAATTTATCGGTTGATGGCTTCTCATTGTGTTGAGTAGCTAGGGCAAATGATGTATATGAGTTGAACCATCATAAGCAATGTCTAGGAGAAAGAGTCAAACGCCACTATAAGCTCATCGTAAGCAATCTCTAGGAGAAAGCGTCAAACTTCATATATTAATTTCAAATCTCATGTTTAACTTTAAAACCTCATGACTAATTTCATATGACTAATTTAAATCTATTCATGTTTGTTTTGTATGGACAGTGGCATAGGAGGTCTTCAACCATTTAATTAAGCTCATGTATGTTTTATTTCGATCTTATTTTGATTTTATATACCTTAAAACCATAAACACTAAACCAAAACCCTAAACACTGTTGTGCTAGTTTTAAACACGGCAACCGTGGGCGGGTTGTGAACCCACCCATATTTTGAAAACAAAAATCGCCATTTCAGCAAAAATGGTGCTTTTGTGGCCAAACATGGGCGGTTTTTGAACTCGCCCATGGCTATTTTTGATTAATATGTGATGTCCCTATATTTTCAAACTTTTCATTTGTATGGGAAAGCAAATTAAACTTCTATTTGCATGAGAAATTTTATACAACGTCAACAATCCATACAATTCATACAACGTCAACAATCCAAAATCGTCGAAATCGTCATAACATAATCTAAAACAACCCATACAACGTCAACAATCCAAAATCGTCGAAATCGTCATAACATAATATAAAACAATCCATACAACGTCAACAATCCAAAATCGTCGAAATCGTCATAACATAATATAAAACAATCCATACAACGTCAACAATCCAAAACTAAATCCAAACAACAATCCAAACTAAATCAAAAAAACAATCCAAACTATATCCAAACAACAATCCAAATAAAAATAACATAAATGTCAACACAATCAATCCGTCCAATCGGGGTGGTTGTCCGGGTCATTCCAACCCCGGACCTCTCTCTCAGCCTTCTCTCTCACCTCCTCTCTCGCAGCCTCCTCTCTCGCCCGCTCTTCCGCCATACTAGACGACTCCCCTCGTTCCCAAATGGATGGGACACGATCCCTGCGCTTGGCCGACCTCGACGACTCCGCTGGCCTCTTCGATGCTCGACTTAAAGGGGGAGCTATGCACTGTAGCGGGTAGTCGGAAGCCATCATCACACGTAAGTGATCGAAGAAGTCTTGGCTGTGTAGATGACCCTTCTTAAGGTCCTTGAGGAAGTCACACTGGCCGGGTAACACATAGTCGTCCGTCGTGCCAAACATATACTCAACCATATCATCGCACTCAACAGAGGAGAGAGTGTGAGCTACCTCATGCCCCTCAATCGGCAAACCGAGGATGATGGCAACGTCATGGAGCGTAATCGTAATCTCGCCCCACGGAAAATGAAAGTTGTTGGTCTCTGGATGCCAACGCTCTACAAAAGCAGAAATGAGGCCATGGTCGACGTTGCCGAAATCAATGTACAATAGCTGTGTCAGGCCGGTCTGTCGAATCATCCATAACCACGAACCCTGTGCAACATCAACGTCGGCCGACGGAATGTGAACCCTCCATCGGGAAAACTCCCTCGGTCTGCTGTGATACGTAATACGTCGAACAAGTCCGTCCATGTCGTTCCTAAATGGGCCGAGTGACTTCCAAATCAAGTCGGCGATGTCTGTATGGAAATCCCGTAATACAGATGGATCGTCAATCTCATACGATGTCTGCTCGAGCAAGTCGGCCTGTGGAGGTTGGGCCTATGTCCCCCCAACAGAATCTACAACCACCTCATCCAAATGAATCTGAGTCGGGTCGGATGGCAAAGTATCAGACTGTGGAGGGGCAGATTGGGGCGGATGCGATAATGACGACGACGGCTCGTTCGGAGCCTCTACTGTCCCAACAAAATCCCGGTGGGGTCGGAGGGAAAAGTATCAGACTGCGGAGGGTCGGACTGGGGCGGATGCGAGAATGACGACGACGGCTCGTTCGGAGCCTCTACCGTCCCAACAGAATCCCGGTGAATCTCTGTCGTCCCAACGGAATCAACCAGAATATCGTCTAACAGAGTCGGTGGGACCTCATCATGGGGAGGTTGATCCTCTCCTTCCGCAGCAGAATCAGGACGAGCATCCGGCTTGGAGGTCGATTCTTCGTGTCGCCTCTTGCGACCTGAAGCCGTGACAAAACGATCCGCAGCTCGTCTACCATCAGCCGTATACTGTCGAATGTGTTCTACTACCTCCTGTTATTTAATATATTATTAATTATATAATATTTTTTCCTCTTTTATTTTATTTCCCTCAAACTAATCATAATTTTTATTATTTTTATTTACGATTGTTACCACATAAAAATAACATTCTAATCTAATAAATACAGTATTTTTACGTTACGATTTCTAATTTCTATCATACAATTTTTCACTATAATATAATTTCTAACATAATATATATGTAAATTATTTCTACGGTACGATTTTTAAATAAAATATATGCATTTCATATATTTTATTTTATATGCATCTCATAAATAAAATAGATGCATTTCATATAATATAATTTCTAATCTAATATGTATTTCATATAAATTCCGCTAAATAAAGTATATTGAATTTTATTTTGATATTAAAAAATACCTCGTCCGTCGGTCTTCTCTGACGCACTCGACGACCCAGATCCGCAACGTCCGTCGTTGTCAATTCGCTCGGGCCCACTCCCACCTCCATCTCTACCGTCGGCGCCATCTCTACCACCAACTCCAGCGCCACCTCCCCCACCAACTCCAGCGCCACCTCCCCCACCACCGTCGGCGCCATCTCCCCCACCACTAGCGGTGCCCTCACCCCCACCACTTCCGGCGCCACCTCCCCCACCATTGTCGGTTCTCCTTCCCCGATGCGAATCGCCGTGTCCGACACATTTGCGGGGCCGAAATCCACCAACGACTTGTGTGCAGAAGCCAAACCCGCCGAAGAAGACGGTGCATCACACATATTTTGAAAACAAAAACCGCCATTTCAGCGAAAATGGTGCTTTTGTGGCCAAACATGGGCGGTTTTTGAACTCGCCCATCCACGGCGCCAACATGGGGGGTTCAAAACCCGCCCATGGCTATTTTTGATTAATATGTGATGTCCCTATATTTTCAAACTTTTCATTTGTATGGGACAGTAAAATAAACTTCTATATGCATGAGAAATTTTATACAACGTCAACAATCCATACAATTCATACAACGTCAACAATCCAAAATCGTCGAAATCTTCATAACATAATCTAAAACAATCCATACAACGTCAACAATCCAAAATTGTCGAAATCGTCATAACATAATCTAAAACATTCCATACAACGTCAACAATCCAAAATCGTCGAAATCGTAATAACATAATATAATACAATCCATACAACGTCAACAATCCAAAACTAAATCCAAACAAGAATCCAAACTAAATCAAAAAAACAATCCAAACTATATCCAAACAACAATCCAAATACAAAATAACATAAATGTCAACACAATCAATCCGCCCAATTGGGGTGGTTGTCCATGTCATTCCAACCCCGGACCTCTCTCTCAGCCTCCTCTCTCGCCTCCTCTCTCGCAGCCTCCTCTCTCGCCCGTTCTTCCGCCATACTAGATGACTCCCCTCGTTCCCAAATGGATGGGACACGATCCCTGCGCTCGTCCGACCTCGACGACTCCGCCGGCCTCTGCGATGCTCGACTCAAAGGGGGAGCAACTGGTGTAACGTACAACCCATAGAGACCTCCCAAGTAAGGTAAATCAATCTGAGCAAGCCCCTCTATGGCCGAAAGCACGTGTGCCCTGATCAGCTGGAAACGCTGCAATATAAAACGACGTGTGTAATTAGATCATATTTATATACACAACTCAACATTAATTATTAGATAATATAAACACACTCGCCCTGTGAAAATCGACAGCCGGAAGAGAGGCTCGAACGATGCGCGGCTAAACGGACGCACTCATACGAATGCGAGATCTGTAAGAACCAGTCCAAGTACTCGTCATCGACGTCCCACGGAGTGACAGCACGTGGCGACGTGAGGATGAATGGACAAATGTGGTCCATAACTGTACCCCACCCGTAATACTCATCGTCGAAGTCGAGGAAGTACCTTGACTTCCCCTTAAGAGACTGCGGACGCTGAGAGACGCGTGGTACGATAACGTCCAAAGGTCGACACTAAACTCGTCCCCACTGCCGCACGCATCTCTCGGGCATGTACGGCTCATAGATGTCGAGGTATCAGATGGTGGCCCGATACCTCGACGTCGGATACTAGAGATCCAGGTCAACCCGAGAATAGGGGGTCCAACAAACCTGAAATATAAAGAAATGACGTCGGAAAACGTAAATTTAAAAATAACGATTCATTACAAAAATATAAGAACGGATACGTACATCCTCCGGTCGGTAACAGTCGAGGATGCTGATATGCTTACTTTAGTATAGGTTAACTCTTGTATTTTAGGTATGATTTGAGTGTGTTTAGGTTAGTTTTGAGCATAATTGTCATATGAAGACCGAAGACACGATTTGAAGAATTGCAAGAGTTTTGAAGACAAGTGTTGATTTGGAGTTGTTTCGACACCACTTTCTTGTAACGCTTATTCCGGGAGCTACGTTGATCTGATGAAGCTGAATTTGGTATCATTGAAAGCTAACTCGAAGAGATACAATTCATCTTTTTACGGCGAGTTCAAATTCCAACTCTAAGTGGGTCAAAACTACCTCCGAAGTTGACACCACAATGCTGAAACGCAGATTCCGCGCCCGCGGAAATATTCCACGCTCGCGGATCGAGGAGTTTCCACGCCCGCGGAAATATTCCGTGCTCGCGGATGGAGGAGTATCCGCGGCCTCGGACATCAAGCAGATCCGCGCCCGCAGAAATATTCCGCGCTCGCGGATTTTGGTTTTTCAGCGCCGACTTTTCTCGTTTTATTTTATCTTTTTAGTATTTTTATATCTTAGGGTTTCGGACTTATTTTTACTATTTAAGTTAGTTTCGAGTTTCACTTTAGGGTAACACACAATTTAGAGACAATTTCTAGCATTTTTTCAGTATTATGGAGAACTAATTTTCCCTTGGAGTTTGTTTAATCAAGGAAGCCTTTTTATGTATTTCGTGAGATTCTGGTAACTTTTCTATCCCTTGGTTAATATCAAAACTCTTGGTTTTATTTATATGATCTATGTTTGATTTGATAAGCCTGATCAACTTGTTTGATTGACTTAGATCTACTGTTTGGATTAGGTTTGATTGTTGTCTGTGCAATCTTATTTATCCTTGAAACAACTCTTTTCTAGGACCGTGGACTAGAATTGAGAAAGAGTATTTGATTTTTATTTTATGCATGAGACTCGTAGCTTGATTGCATGATTTAATATCCTTCTATCCTTAATATTTTGCATGATTTGAATTAAGCATTCTTGTTCATATCATAATCCTGCTTGGACCGTGGACAAGCGGAAATCTTTTATAAGGATTGGAATTAACTAGGGAATTAATAGAAAAGTGGATGAATCAAAGATCGAATGATTAAAAAGGTGGAATTGATTGAATGAACTCTGCTTTCCTTCCAATTGATTTAAACCCAACAATAATTGCTTATTTGTTTGTTTGCCTGAACTTCCAAAAAACCCTGTCTTTGCTTTTGCTGATTGATCAGAATCCCGATTCTCTTGGGTTCGACCCCTTGCTTGCTTACTATACTAGTTAGTAGTTTAGGGTTATTTATCTTTGATCTTGGCAACAACGATTTTAGCCGAGTCAAATTTTGGCGCCGTTGCCGGGGAATCGGTTTTTAATTTTCTGTTTAATCGGCGTTTCTGACGAATCCGCGCCCGCGGAAGATCCGCTCCCTCGGAATTTTTCCGCGCCCGCGGAAAATCCGCGCCCTCGGAATTTTTCCGCGCCCGCGGATCGGTTCGTCCAGAATCCCCGAATCTGTGTAGACCTATCTTACGGTCTACACTTGTATATACTAATGTCTGCGTTTAGTCTTGTTCAGTTGCAGGATGAACCCTTTCATGAGTACTTCACTAGGTGCCAGGAAATCTTGCATGATCTCTCTAATTGGGGATTACACATAGGGCTTGATGATGCTTGCTATCACATCTTTATGGGGATGACTCTGGAGTCCCAACTAAGGATGTACCGCGAGAGCGATGCAAAATACGTCCTTTGGAAACCCATTGACCGATGGGATTTCTTTTGTTACATCCGAGCCAAAGAGATCGAGATGCAGAAATTGGAGAACCAAATTGCTGAACAAAGAAAATTAGAGGAGGTGTTGGCCATCAAGACGGAAATTATTGAAGAACCAACAGATCCCCCTGAAGAGTCAGTTCCATCCTCTCCAGAGGCACCCATAGAAATTTCATTGGATGAAGAGATGGATGATCATAGTCATGTAATGACGGAGGAGGAATATTTCCTTAAGTTTGATAGCTCCTGGAGTGATGACGATGAGCCTGATGACTCAAAGAAGGAGCTAGATGATGATATAGAGATTGCCCTTCCACTTGAGGAGATGTCCATGTCTCCTACTGTGGAGCCCTTTGTTATGATCGATCATGATCCATGTATCCTTCCCTCTTCCTCCTTACTTACTCTTGATATTTGTTTGTCTGATGTGTCTGAGAAAGGTCCTGAGCATGATAGATTACCTAGTGATTTCTCAAATTTTAAGGGTGGTAGTGCTAACATGAAAATCATTACTCTTGATTTATATTTTGAAAAACTACCTCATTCTTTCAACTGGTTATATCCTAAACCATCTAACTCTGATTCTTCTAGTGGGTTTGATAAACTGAAACGGTGTCTGAATGTTATATTATTTAGTTTCGAGATGTCATTATGTTATATTTGTCTGTATGAGAGTTATTTGCAGGATTTTGACAGATTGCTTAGGGCTTTGACTATGTCTGAGTTTTGAGACAATAAGGACGTCGGGTCAAACGACGTTAAACAAAGGCGCTGCTCGGGAGGCAACCCGAGGTAAGTTTTTCTTTTTCTTTTATTTTTATCTTTTTATTTTAGTTTTAGTTTTAGTTTTTGTTTTGGTTTTGTTGGGCTAACTTGCAGGTATAATTTTTCCCATCAAAAGAAGCCAGTAGAAAATCCGCGCCCACGAAAATTTTCCGCGCCCACGGAATTTTTCCGAGTCCACGGAAAATCCGCGCCCTCGGAATTTTTCCGCGTCCGCGGATCGGCCTGGCGGAATTAATATTTTATTAAAAAAAATTAATATAAAAAAATAAATAAAATGTTTCCGGGTGAAACTCCCGAAATAAAAGGCTTTCAGGTGAAACCCTTGAAATAAAAGGTTTTCGGGTGCAACCCCCGAGATAAGTAAGAAAAAAAAAGACAAAAAAAGAGTGTTCTTCCATATTTTACCATCATCCACCAATCCATTTTTCTATATCTTTCCATGTCTAGTTCCTTGGAATTGTTAGTTAATATTATCAGGTTCCATCCCATTGTGGTGATTGCGCGTCTGCACCATCTTTACGGTGTAGTTCAAGTATGGGGGTGCTACCGTTGTCAGAGTTTTATTATTTTGAGGAGTCCAGTTCATTCTCATTGGAGACGTCCTATGGTGTGGATTTGGTTGCTGAGTTGTGAAGATGACGTTCATGGTTTGTTCCCAGACGAATCAGTTTGTTCCTGAGTTTGGTGCTTATAATTCTGGGAGTTCATTCCATCTCTTCTTTCGTATGTGAGTCTTCTGATTTTCCTCTTCTATGCTTAATTCATTTCTCATTACTTCATTGAGGACAATGAAGGATTTAAGTATGGGGGAGGAAGTACTCACTACGCCTATCCTAGTTAGTTGCTTTTCAGTTTATTTTTTGTTATTTTTTGGGATCTTTGTTCCATGTTTTGTATAGAGACATTTTTGAAAAAAATAAAAAATAATTAAAAAAATAATTAAAAAAAGCCATAAAAAATTCAGAAAAAGGCATAAAAATCCTGGGATGAGTTGAAAACCCGAAAGGGCGGCTCAGACAATAAGCAGGTAACCCGGACCAGCATTAGGCTGGGGTAATATGAGGTTTATGAGAAATGTGAGTATTTGTGAGCACACCTAAGAAAAATTAAAAGAGTGATTAGGTGAAAACCCGAAAGGGCGCCTAAGTAGAATGAGTCGTAAAATCAGAGTGTTTAGGATCATATTCTACTTTGGGGTCTGGGGATTACATTTTAGATGTTGGGTAAATCCTAGGTTGCTCTACACTTTTTGGAGCTTGAGTGCTATATTTTGTATTGGTGAGGTGTGTGATTTGAGCTTTCATGTCTTTGCTCATTATTTCTCTATTTTGGGTTCGGGAGGTGAGGTGAGTGATTTTTTGTCTTCCCTTGTACTATGTTGTAAACCTTGATAGGATTTATTGTTAGATTTATTTTGAGCTTACTCGAGGACGAGCAAGGTTTAAGTATGGGGGAATATGATATGCTTACTTTAGTATAGGTTAACTCTTGTATTTTAGGTATGATTTGAGTGTGTTTAGGTTAGTTTTGAGCATAATTGTCATATGAAGACCGAAGACACGATTTGAAGAATTGCAAGAGTTTTGAAGACAAGTGTTGATTTGGAGTTGTTTCGACACCACTTTCTTGTAACGCTTATTCCGGGAGCTACGTTGATCTGATGAAGCTTAATTTGGTATCATTGGAAAGCTAACTCGAAGAGATACAATTCATCTTTTTACGGCGAGTTCAAATTCCAACTCTAAGTGGGTCAAAACTACCTCCGAAGTTGACACCAGAATGTTGAAACGCAAATTCCGCGCCCGCGGAAATATTCCGCGCTCGCGGATCGAGGAGTTTCCGCGCCCGCGGAAATATTCCGTGCTCGCGGATGGAGGAGTATCCGCGGCCTCGGACATCAAGCAGATCCGCGCCCGCAGAAATATTCCGCGCTCGCGGATTTTGGTTTTTCAGCGCCGACTTTTCTCGTTTTATTTTATCTTTTTAGTATTTTTATATCTTAGGGCTTCGGACTTATTTTTACTATTTAAGTTAGTTTCGAGTTTCACTTTAGGGTAACACACAATTTAGAGACAATTTCTAGCATTTTTTCAGTATTATGGAGAACTAATTTTCCCTTGGAGTTTGTTTAATCAAGGAAGCTTTTTTATGTATTTCGTGAGATTCTGGTAACTTTTCTATCCCTTGGTTAATATCAAAACTCTTGGTTTTATTTATATGATCTATGTTTGATTTGATAAGCCTGATCAACTTGTTTGATTGACTTAGATCTACTGTTTGGATTAGGTTTGATTGTTGTTTGTGCAATCTTATTTATCCTTGAAACAACTCTTTTCTAGGACCGTGGACTAGAATTGAGAAAGAGTATTTGATTTTTATTTTATGCATGAGACTCGTAGCTTGATTGCATGATTTAATATCCTTCTATCCTTAATATTTTGCATGATTTGAATTAAGCGTTCTTGTTCATATCATAATCCTGCTTGGACCGTGGACAAGCGGAAATCTTTTATAAGGATTGGAATTAACTAGGGAATTAATAGAAAAGTGGATGAATCAAAGATCGAATGATTAAAAAGGTGGAATTGATTGAACGAACTCTGCTTTCTTTCCAATTGATTTAAACCCAACAATAATTGCTTATTTGTTTGTTTGCCTGAACTTCCAAAAATCCCTGTCTTTGCTTTTGCTGATTCATCAGAATCCCGATTCTCTTGGGTTCGACCCCTTGCTTGCTTACTATACTAGTTAGTAGTTTAGGGTTATTTATCTTTGATCTTGGCAACAACGATTTTAGCCTCTTGCGACCCGAAGCCGTGACAAAACGATCCGCAGCTCGTCTACCATCAGTCGTATACTGTTGAATGTGTTCTACTACCTCCTGTTATTTAATATATTATTTATTATTTAATAATTTTGCCTCTTTTATTTTATTTCCCTCAAACTAATCATAATTTTTATTATTTTTATTTACGATTGTTACCACATAAAAATAACATTCTAATCTAATAAATACAGTATTTTTATGTTACGATTTCTAATTTCTATCATACAATTTTTCACTATAATATAATTTCTAACATAATATATATATATTTATATATATAAATTATTTCTACAGTACGATTTTTAAATAAAATATATGCATTTCATATATTTTATTTTATATGCATCTCATAAATAAAATAGATGCATTTCATATAATATAAATTCTAATCTAATATGCATTTCATATATATTTCGCTTAATAAAGTATATGTATTTTATATAATATAATTTCTAATCTAATATTAATTACATATATATTTCGCTAAATCAATTATATGCATTTCATATAATATAATTTATAATCTAATATGCATTTCTATAAATATTTCGCTAAATAAAGTATATGCATTTCATATAATATATTTTCTAATCTAACATGCATTTCATATATATTTCTCTAAATCAATTATATGCATTTCAAATAATATAATTTCTAATCTAATATGTATTTCATATAAATTCCGCTAAATAAACTATATGCATTTTATATAAAATAATTTCTAATCTAATATGCATTTCATATATATTTCGCTAAATCAATTATATGCATTTCATATAACATAATTTCTAATCTAATATGCATTTCTATATATATATTTCGCTAAATAAGGTATATGCATTTCATATAATATAATTTCTAATCTAACATGCATTTCATATATATTTCGCTAAATCAATTAAATGCATTTCATATAATATAATTTCTAATCTAATATGTATTTCATATAAATTTCGCTAAATAAAGTATATTTAATTTTATTTTGATATTAAAAAATACCTCATCCGTCGGTCTTCTCTGACGCACTCGACGACCCGGATCTGCACCCTCCGTCGCTGTCAATCCACTCGGGCCCACTCCCACCTCCATCTCTACCGTCGGCGCCATCTCTACCACCAACTCCAGCGCCACCTCCCCCACCACCGTCGGCACCATCTCCCCTACCACTAGCGTTGCCCTCACCCCTACCACTTCCGGCGCCACCTCCCCCACCGCTGCCGGTTCTCTTTCCCCGCTGCGAATCGCCGTGTCCGACACATTTGTGGATCCGGAATCCGCCAACGACTTGTGTGCGGAAGCCAAACCCGCCGAAGAAGACGGTGCCCCGGACGACCTCTGTGCGGAGCCCGAATTCGCCGAAGAAGGCGGTTCTGCCATGCCGAAATCATCGAATTTGTGGTTCTCCATTGCCGAATCCTTCTCACTTGCCCGAGATTCCATACAAATTTGACCGATTTTTCGCACTCGCTATCGCTATCGCTCAGAATTTCTACTAAAATGAATCAAAAAATGCTCGAAAATGTCGAAGGTAGAAGACGAAGTTGTGTGGCGCCCGTTTATAACGAAGTTGTGCGGGTTTGAAACCCGCGAAACTAGTGTTTTATGGACGGGTTTCAAGCCCGTCCATAAAGCCTCAATTTTTGGTCAAAATTTGTCGGTTCTTAGATTGAACCGGGTTTTTATATTTTTTTGTGCGCGTTTCGGATCCGTCCAAGAGAAACCCGGTTTTTTTTTAAAACCTGTGCGGGTTTATAATCCGCACATAGTCAAGTGCGCAACCTAAAATTTAGAGTGCGCAAAAAATTGCCGCACTTTCTTGTGATGCATCATTCGGGATTTACGGTGATCGGATGAAGCTGAATTTGGTATCATTGGAAAGCTAACTCAAAGATCTATAATTTATGTTTTTACGGCTTCCAACTCTAAGTGGGTCAAAACCACCTCCGAAGTTGACTCCAGAATGTTGTCGCAGGACCCGCGCCCGCGGGTCAGAACTGCGTTCGCGGTTTGTCAAGGTTCTACGGCCGAGGAAAGGAAGATGAGCTACGCTCGAGGTTTGGATCCGTGCTCGCGGGTCGTTGTTTTCCAGCGCCGACTTAGAGTTTTATTCTATCTTATTTATCTATTATTATATCTTTAGGTTTTGGTTGTTTTTCGACTATTTAAGTTTAGTTTCGTGTTTCAGTTGCACATTCCGAGAATTTAGAGCACACTTTTATATTTCAGGTTTTATTTCAGTATTATGGAGAACTAATTTCCTTTGGAGTTTGTTTAATCAAGGAACCCTTTTTATGTAATTCGTGAGATTCTGGTAACTTTTCTATCCCTTGGTTAATATCAGTACTCTTGTTTTTATTTATATGATCTATGTTTGATTTTAAAAACCTGATCAACTTGTTTGATTGACTTAGATCTACTGTTTGGATTAGGTTTGATTGTTGTCTGTGCAATTTTATTTATCCTTGAAACAACTCTTTTTTAGGACCGTGGACTAGAATCGAGAAATAGTGTTTGATTGTTATTTTATGCATGAGACTCGTAGCTTGATTGCATGATTTGATATCATTCTATCCTTAATACTTTGCATGATTTGAATTAAGCGTTCTTGTTCATATCATCCTTTCGCTTGGACCGTGGACAAGCGAAAATCTTTTATAAGGATTGGAATTAACTTGGGAATTAATAGAAAAGTGGATGAATTGATGATCGAATGATTAAAAAGGTGGAATTGATTGAATGAACTTTGCTTTCCTTTTATTGAATTGAAATCTAATTTGTTTGCTTGCTTAAACTTTCAAAAATCTTTGTCTTGCTATTTGTTGATTGTTCAGAAAACCGATTCTCTTGGGTTCGACCCCTTACTTGCATGTTATACTAGTTTGTAGTTTAGGGTAATTTATTTTTGATCTTGGCAACAACGACATTAGCCGAGTCAGGTCACCTTAACCATGATGTTGCACGCGTGCCTAGGGAGGCCTTCTTGAGAGATATGGGCCGGAACAGGAATACTCCGTCATTGATGCAGTATCGACATTATTTGGACACCTTAAGAATCGACCAAGTAAGTATAGTCTCTACTAAATAAAACAATAATTAAGGTTATTTAACAAATCATAATATATCGATTAATTTATACATTTACAGGTCGAATTTATGTCGTGGCGTGAAGTCATTGACTTTTCATCTCCACCTACAAGTTTGTCGAGGTACCGGGGCGTGTTGACGTTTATCGATATCAAGGTGGCATACCATCCTGAGAGGTTTGCCCAACAGTATGGATGGAACCAAGCTATACCTTCGTTTAATGTCATCAGGCCGACCTCTTCTTTTCGAGGCTCAACCCTGCAATTGGTTGTGTGGTCGGTGCGCTTCTCGGATGATGACGACCATTGGGAAGAACGGTGGGACCATTTAGTGCCCCTTGGTGAACCGGCAGCGTACCCCTACTCTATGGATGCCGAGTATAAGCAGTGGCATTTGAGGCGCACTCATCCATTTATACTTCACACTTTAGAACAAGAAGTAGCTAACAACCCTCGACACCCTCCACCAGAGCTGGATGATCGTTCGGTATGTACAAACCCCCTATAGTGTTTAGATTTCAATGTTATTTTGCCTCAAATTAATCAAAGTTGTATTTGATTGACAGCGTGTACAATTCTTACGAGGCGTAATAAGGAACATGGAGGTATATCGGAATGACAACGGGATATTAGGAGTCTTTAGTCGCCAATTGTATGACATTGCATTTGCGCAACACCCTCCAGCTCCGGTACCCCTCGACAGAGGGATGCCCCACGAGGGCCTCGTCGCCTCTCGCCCTCCTTCCAGCCGCCTCGTCATAGTGATGATGGCTATTATAGGTAGTTTAGGTTTAGGGTTTAGGGTCTAGTCTTAGGCTTTGTATTTTTTACTCGAATTCCTAAACTTGCTTTGTTCATGAAGACTTTAGTCTTGCACTTTGTATCTTTTAGTTGAAATTTAAAACTTGCTTTGTTCACAAAAGTAATACTACAAACAAAAATAAACCAAACAAAAATAAACCATTCATTAAAATGACAATATTATAACATTCAAAGGAGGGGATTTACAACGATTAAACTATCCCAAACTCCTAATAAAATGGACGAGGAAAATCTTCTTCAATTCGATACTGATCGAACATACATAAACGATCATGATATCGGACTAAATATCCGCTCACCGATGGATAATGACACTCCCTCCACAAATGTGGAGGGGGTGGCATCGGAGCATCATCGTGCAATGTAAACTACAAATGTAAACAAAACCCGCATTTATAAGTATACTAAATAAACAACAATAATAAACAACAATGAGAATATGACTTACCAGAACGTAGTGGTTCCCAAGGAAAGCAATACATGCAACCTTGTCCCAAAGACGGCTCTGAACGCCCCCGTCTCCTATGATTGGGAAACATGTGTGGGAAGTACCCCGTCCCAATATGATCAGTGCACACTGAAATCTAGTACTGTAGAAAATAAAAGGCCCATCGCCGGTGTCTCCATCCAGTACTCCATTGGACAATGCGGGTGCAACCAGTTGACGCTACGTTCATAATCTGGATTCAGATCGCGTTGTGTATCTTCCTCATTATAGTACTGAACCCTCCAACAGATGATCTCAAGTAATCCTTCAGCGTAGAGTGTTGTGTCTCGACCCTACAAATATTTGGATATTAAAAATAAATGTTTAAATTGGAATGAGAGGCAAAAGTAACTTATTTTACCAATTTGTGGTCCTCGTAAAAAGGTTGAAGCGGTGGTCGGTGAATGCCCTCACAATCCGATCGCGCCAAGGGGTGAGCCAATTGTTTTGGAGATATGTAAATAAGATTGGCTTCATGGCTTCTTTCACCATTTGGAGTCGTTGCTCATACTCCCACACAATCGTCGAGCAAAATAGATCTCATGCTTTGTTCGCATAAAAAGTCTGTCGTCTTTTCCGAGAACCCACGTCCCAACGCGTATGCCCTACAGTTGTGTTGGATGTGCACCCAACAAAGCATATGTTTGGCATTGGAAAATAAGATATCAACATCATTCACCTCAGCAATATCCCGATCGGTCAATATGGCTTTTGGCTCTCTTCCAGCCAGCTTATACACCTCTTGCAATTGGAGTAATACCCATTCGTAGTGGTTTTCAATCTCCCTTGTCATAAACGCAGAAGCAATACAAAAATTATTCCCGATGCATGTAAATCCAACCATTTCGCACAAAGGCATGTTGTACCTACAATGTCAATTGAATGAGATTTAATACGTGTACTTCAATCTACTAATACATCATAGGTAATAAAGACTTGCATGTTTTTTTTGTAACTATCACAACGACATAAGGGAACAACTTCAGCAACTGCATCGAATCGGGATGGGCAAAGAAGATGTCTAGTACCTTGTCGCTTCCCTTCTCAGTTCGATAGTCGACATAGTATTGCTTAGACTCCAAGAAAAGAATCACAAATTGGCTTACCCCCATCCCGTTCATCTCCTCTTTAAACACTTGATATCGAAAGTCATACAATTGCTTCATTGATGTGGTCATATCTGAATACTTTTCCCTTAGGAATGTCATGCATTGCCTAGGATCTATATCTGCCAAAGCCATTTGTCTTGCGTCAATCTTTTGAGCCTCAGTCAGTCGGCCCACACACAGATAACCCTCTAGACTGGTGGAAAGGTCATGATTGTGGTTACCGCATTCCACCCTTAAGCGCCACTTCTTGGTCTTTCTATCCCTCCAACCTATCAACTCGAACGGGCACCCATTCTTTCTAGTATGAGGTTCAAAATTAAGCTCATCACTGACCCCTAAATTCTTAACCATTTTACGCGGTTTGCCATTTTTTCCCGCTTTGTATTCACCACCTAAGACACCACCCAAACTGATCTTTCCCGGCCATGAATGGTGGTGAGTACAATGCTTAACCCCCTCCCTATCTCACAGGCCCACTCTTTCATAGGTTCTCGTTCTTCCCACTTACAATTATTTGCAAAATAACTAGAATAATCTGAAAACTAAATAACTTATTATAATAAAAACTAATTAGAATTTGATATCTTAATTTCTAACCTTAATAAAATGACATTTACATACCGAATTTGATTCTAGATTATAAATGACATCGTGAGTGTGCTCATTTGAATCACCGTCTCCTCCATCATCGTCCTCCACGTACTCTTCGTTTAAATCAAATAAAGCTCCTCTCCTCATTAACGACTACATACAAATACGATATATTTAGAAAATAACAGCGTATTATATTTAACTTAAAAAATGTAAATGCACATCTTATATTAAAAAAAATTACTTACATCAAATTTTGAAATGAGCCAATCCATATTGTTTAGAGTAAGGTTTTTTGGAGAATTTTGAGATCGAGATTGTGTGATCAATTTAGGACCGGATACCCATTTATATAGACCGAAAATCCACCCGTTATTGCAACGGGTGGTGCGTCGGTCGAGACAGCCGACAAAGGTGTCGGTCACCTCGACCGACGCAAATGGCCAGAATCTGCCATTTGGAGGCAGTTGTATGTCGATCGAGGTGACCGACGTGGGCGCTCGAAATGCAGACTTGGGCGCTTCGCTTGCCTTTTTTTATTTAATATCTATAAAATAACGAATCGTAATCGTACATGGCAAAATGGGTATAACTAGTCTAGATCTAAAAATCTAAATGTAATCTAGTCAATTAAATTCTGGGATATTCCACTAAGCACTCCGTATTATACCCCTTATTACAACTGAAAGGGAATTTTAATCATCCCTTAGTCAAAAACTCAAACTAATAAAATTTGAAGAAAAAAAAGTTGGAATGCATTCTGGTACAATTTTTTTAGTAGGAAAAAATTTGATTGACAAACATGCTTGGTGCAATCGAGAGACCAGAAAACTGGTGATCGAACAGGCCGAATTTTAAATTAAAAACTTTAGATGAGTCGGGTCAGTTTTTCAGGTCATGTCAAGTTTCGACAGGTCTAATCTATGTAAAATCATTCTTGGGTATCGTAAAAATTTAACTAGTGAACTTGTTTTTTTTTGGTAAGTTAAGAATTAGGAGATTCTCTTACGGGGACGTCCTACAGCATTCGAGCGAATGAAAACAGAAAGTTTTAGATAACTCATAATGAAATTAATCGAAAAACTATGGCCCAACTTCTTTATTTTATCGGTCACATAATTACACCGCCTACTTGCATAAGAAACACAAATGGCTTCGTTAATTAGAGGTGGGTTCGGTTCCAGAACCGGCGGTTCCGGTTCCTCAAAACCTTGGAACTAGGAACCCTCGGTTCAGTTTCCGGTTCCGAGGCGGTTCCGGTTCCGAACCTTAAAAAAAAATTAAAAAAATTAAAATTGCAAAACCGCGATCGCGGTTTTGGAGCCACGATCGCAGTTCCCCATTTTCACGTTATATTTTCTTTTTTTGAGGGACGGAACCGGCGGTTTCGGTCCGAGCCCGGTCCCAGACTGCCGGTTCTCCGGTTCCAAGGAACATGGAACCGGGACCGAAACCGTCCAACCCCCGGTTCTACCGGTTCCGGTTCGGTTCCAGTTCCGGTTCCGAAATCGCCGTTTTTTTTCGGTTCGGTTCCCCGGTTCCTTGGAACCGAACCCACCAGTATCGTTAACTTGTTACTACTAAACAGCGAGTAACGTTAAATGCTCCTTTAACCTTATTTTTTTGAATGAGATTTATCCATTTGAAATTTATAGAGAAAGGTGGATGACCGTATTGGTCAACTGGTCGGTGGTCCCCTCCTCCTAGAGGGTGGCTAAAGCAGAGCTACCTTCCTACCACCATCATCCTTATTTGTTATTCGTTGGCTTCCAAGAATCAAAAAACCCCTTTCTTCTTCTTCTCTCTCTAAACAGTTAACATGAGAGATAAGGCGTCCTCTTCATCTCCAAATCTCGATCAATCCGATGCCTCCTCCTTCTCCTCTCTCTCCTTCAACTCTCAGTGACGCCGCCGCAAAGATGACGCATCTCTGCCGGAGAATCGTCGCCGGCCGATTCCCTCACTTCGCCTGGAACTTCCGCCACCAGGTCTCCTGCTTCCGCCGCTTCTTCCGCTTCATCGTCGATCGGATTCTCGTCTGCTCTTCCAATCTCGCCAAGCCGGCGCGAAACCTCCACCGCCGTCGTAGCGGAAACGACAGCCACCACCACCACCGATACAGGAGGCTGTCATCTCGACGCCGGAGGACGGCACCGGAGGTGGAGGAGGGAGTCGAGTTGATTGGACGGGATGAATCGGTCCCCAGCGAGTTTGACTCGGACTCCGATTTGGTTCCTTTGAAAATTAGTTTGTTGGGCGATTGCCAGATTGGAAAGACTACATTTGTTGTGAGTTGGCTCTCCCTTTAAAAAACAAATTCAAATTCGAAATGAATATATTCGGTTTAGTTACTTTTAATAATTAATTATTTGTTTTTGTTTTAAATATTGAAGGTTAAGTATGTAGGAGATGAGCAAGAGATGAAGAGCTTGCAAACGAAAGGGTTGAATTTGATGGATAAAATGTCATGTGTCAAGGGTGCAAGAATTGCTTTCAATTTTTGGGATGTTGGAGGTATTAATATAAGTACTATGAAACTAATTGCTTTAATATTAAAGTAGTATGAAATTTAATTATGAGAATTTGAGTTCGAGGAATATATCTTGTAGGTGATCGGGATTCACTTGATCATCTTCCAATTGCTTGCAAAGATGCAGTTGCAATTTTATTCATGTTTGATCTTACTAGCCGTAATACCCTTCACAGGTTTGTCCAAACTTTGCATCAAATTAAACTATTTAATGCAGAAAAATTGTACAACATTTATTCATCAGTTAAAGAGGAAAATTAATTGACATAAGTAAAAAATACTTTGAAAATTTGTGCAGTGTAACCGGATGGTATACACACGCAAGGAAGTGGAATCAGGTAACTAATTAATTTATCTAGCTAGCTTGTTAATTGTCCTACTTTAAACTTAATTTCTACGGAGTATAGTTTTAAATAGGTGAGCCAAATGGGTTTGATTTAGCAATACGAGCATACAATAAAAAGAAGAATTATTGAATCCCATACAATACAATACAAATCATTTGTTTTTGGTTGAAATCAATAATTAGCAAAAAAGAGTATAATATATTGTTAGGTGCGATTATTTTTGAATTGACATTAAGGGTGTACGAGCTCTATTTTGTTTGCTGAAAACGGACACGAAACTATTTTAAAATGAATAATAGCATGCTTGCCTGACTTGTATATGATGCATACTTTTTTTAATAATAATAATCATGTCGTTGCCCAACTCCATATACTATAATTAATTATTCTACTGTATCTAGATTTAACTGTTTGATTAGCTCTTTAACAATGAAGAGTTAAGATGCTTCAATCATATTTCTGATTTGCTATATATTCACCTACTTGACATCCTATATCATGATTTAACAATGTTGTTTACAAATTAAACATGTTAATTAGTATTTTGTATCCAATTAAGTAATTAACAAACTTGAGAAATTTTGCTATTGCAACAGACGGCGATTCTCGTTCTAATAGGCACCAAATTTGATGATTTTGTTCAACTTCCGCCAAACTTACAATCGACAATTATAACACAGGTACAGCACATATACACGATCGAAATGTTTTTTTTACTCATATATGCACAACTTTATTATATACTAGCTTTTCACTTGCAAACCAACCTAGCTAAGATGATAAGTTTAGAGTAACCGAAGTTGCGTATGCTTTACTCGACGTCGAGTATATATTGTTGATTGCATGATTGATAAATGATAATATATCCATCCGTTGTTTTGATTGGGAAATGAAATGAAGGCGAGAGCATACGCAAGGGCAATGAAAGCGACGCTTTTCTTCTCGAGTGCGACGCATAACATCAATGTCAACAAAATCTTCAAGTTCATCACGGCCAAGCTCTTCAACTTGCCGTGGACAGTTGAGAGAAATCTCACTGTTGGAGAGCCCATCATTGATTTCTAGCTCCATCACTTGTTTTTCATGCTTTTCTCCATCACTTGTTTTTCATGGTTTGTAGTTTGTACATAAATACATAATTAAGAATTGGAATTGAAGGAGAGAAAAAAGAAGGGAGCTGAGTCAGAATGGTTGGCAAGGAAATTGGCGCAACAAAGACCACAAAATAAGATTGTCAATATAGGGTTGCTGGTCAAATTGAGATCCAATTGGTCTTCTGTGGTCTTTGTGCATGGCTTTTTTCTTCTTCACGGAAACCTGACGGAGTTCTAAGATGAATTGGCATTGGACATTGGTCAAAGTTAATCATTCTAGTTTGGGTAAATAAATTTGATCAAGACTACTAATTTAACTTTATTTTATAAATTCACAACTCTCGCCAAAGTAAAATGTAACTTTAATTTCTCTAAAAGTTTTGGAACCACATGCAAATAGGTCTACAAAGTCATGTCACCGGTCCTACTCAAAATTTAATCAATTCAAAAGTCCAAACATTAATCTCATTCGATGCTTTAATTAACAGAAGAAACATCAACTATCAACTCTTTTTTTTGGTGGAAACATCAACTATCAACTCTACAGACTACACTATTAAGGATTGAAGTTTTTGGGTGAAATAAGTTGTGTTATACCAAAGCAAGCAGAAAAGTGACTCATTCAGTAGGCTCATTACATAGAATATTGGGCCGGGTCAGGTGGTTCAGGCCCACCATCTGTTTTTGGTCAAATCAGGTCCAACATCTGTTGGTGTAACTAACTTGATATTTTTTTTTTGTTTAATTATGCCTTCGAGCTTTGGGCATCTAGTCATAAGTCTCCAAGGATAGCACCCAATAGTCTCCTGTTCGACTCTCCTGCGCAATTTATTGATCTTCAAAGCAGTCATCAAAAAGCTCAGAATAGTAAGCAATATCTTTCTTCGACGTGATCAATACCAAGATCGAGTTGACAACTCGGACTGTGCAATTGGCGATCGTTGATGATCTCATCAACGAGTCTTAGGATCATGTTAATGGCGCTAATGTAACAGATATGGCACGAGACCCTCAAGTGCAACTGTCTTAAAATCTATTTGATTAATAGTATAACATAGGGATCCACGTGTTTATCTATGTGCATGTCTTGGCTTAATATATATAAGTCCATGAGGTTAAAACCAATTGACAATATAAGTATAATATAACATAAATATTAGATATTTTATCTTTTAATTTTTCAATGCAAAAAACTTTAATTTTGTTCCACATATATACCTTCATCAATCCAAATTCCTCGAACTTGGATTGCGTTTGCGTCACGTACACGGTACATCCCAAAACACCCATATGAAGGATCGTACGTCCGTTTTCCGATCGGATGGTAGCCATTATGGAATTAGATTACTTGCTATACAAAGTATACTAAAACTAGTGTGATTGAACTTGATTTGAATGGATCGGATGAGTTCGTCATTATGGATGAGTTCGTCATTATGGAATTAGATTACTTACTTGCTATACAAGTATACTTTTTGATATTTGGTAACGATTATCAAAATAGATAGATTGTGGATATTTAATTTTGTTAGTTGAATTTTTGGAAACTACAAGTATACTTTTTGATATGGCCGGATTAGATGAATAAATATATATTTTATTTAATCTTTGTTTTCTTTAAATAATATATATTTACCGTATATATGGAAAGTTCATATATTTTGGATATACGCGTGATATCTTTATAAATTCTATCATACATATGATAGATTGATGTTTCCATATTTAACGATTACGTGTCTATATATACGGTGTAGGTAAAACGTTGTTTCATGTATCATACACGTACGTACAAATCAAAGACCTCTCTCGATCGGTTTAGGGTTTTCATTCCTTGTCTTCAATTCCGTAGGAATTAATACTCTCAAGATCATCATGTCGACCTCCGGGAGCAAGATGATCGTTCTAAGGAGCAACGACGGTGAGGTGTTTGAGGTGGAGGAGGCAGTGGCGGTGGAGTCTCAGACGATCAAGAACATGGTGGAGGACGGGTGCGTGGACGACGAGTTCATCCCTCTGCCTAACGTGGACAGCAAGATCCTGTCGAAGGTGTTGGAGTATTGCAAGGCGCACGCGCACGAGGAGGGCTCGAAAGAAGAGGAGGAGCTCAAGGAGTTCGACTCGGAGTTGGTGAAGGGCGACGACTATGACACGCTCTTTGATCTGATCCAGGCCGCTAACTATCTAAACATAAGGGGGCTGTTGGACCTCACTTGTCAAACCGTCGCGGATCGGATCAAGGATAAGGGCGTAAAGGAGGTCCGTGAGATATTCAACATCGACAACGATTACACGCCCGAGGAAGAAGAGAAGCTCTATCAACAGAATAGTTGGGCGTTTCAGGATTAATTAGTTAATTAGTTTCTCAATTACTTACTACGTACATTCATTTAGTCTAGCTAGTTGGATATTGATTCATGCCAAAGCTTATTGCGCTTCTATTTATTCATGCCAAAGCTTATTGCGCTTCAGGATTAATTAGTTAATATGTTTTTTATATGATAATGAATAAATGGATTTAACCCTCCTTTTCTACCAAAAAAAAAGCTTAAAAATTTATTCATAAAAATATGTTCTGCATTTTAACTAATAAGTTCAACGATTAAAAAAAAGTTTCAGTTTCAATTTATCAATCTATCTATAACTATATATTAAAACTATACATTTTCGAGTCACCACATTCATTCTGGCCCCACCATAAATTTAAAAATTAATTTTTATTTATATTGATTTAGCTTTTTCATTGACATTCTTTTCTATTTATTTATGTGAAAAAAAATTTAATTCAGAATTTAATTGAAAACTAACGAAAAATATTATGTCTTTATCTTTTTATCTAATTATGTAAAATATTTATTTAAAATCATATTTTGATAAAAAAAAATTCAATATCTAGATAATTAGTTGCCTAAATTTTGAGCCACCAAGTTAATTTTAACCCCACCTTACATTTAAAATTATTTTTTATTTATATTAATTAAGTCTATGTTATTAAAAAAAAATTCTATCTATTTATGTGAAAAATAAGTTTTAAAGTCAAAATTTAATTAAAATTAACAAAAAATATTCTATCTTTATCTTTTTATATATTTATGTAAATTTTTTATCTTAAATCAAATTTTGATTAAAAAAATTCTATCTATTTATGTGAAAAATAAGTTTTAAAGTCAAAATTTAATTAAAATTAACAAAAAATATTCTATCTTTATCTTTTTATATATTTATGTAAATTTTTTATCTTAAATCAAATTTTGATAAAAAAAAATTCAGTATCTAGATAATACTTACCTATTTTGAATTTCAAAAAATTATATTATATTTTTCTTAATTTTCTTATTAATATATCATTCTTAACATTAAATTTAATCATTTATATTGATTAAAAAAATTATACATTCTACGAGATCACTAATATTAAATTTTACATTTATTTTTATCTATTAATATCCTATTTATAATGTCTATAAAATATTGAATCGTAGACGTACATGGTACGACAGGTACAACTAGTTTTAAGTTAAAACTTTAACTCATATTAACTTCGCAACACAACTTTAACTCATATTAACTTCGCGACCCCAGGGAGCTTATGCCCTGCGGTCCTCAAGGCGAGGTCCCCGGGCCATGGGGTTGTGATGATGTCCAAAATGGTAAAGTAATAGTTGGGCCCGGGGTACAAAAAATAAATAGACACGACGGGATTCCCAAGGATGATTATGGGACCCATAACCATATGCCTTTTTTTAGTTTAAACCAAACATTCCCATCTCCGCGAGATCTTCCGAACCCACGGAGCGAGGTATAAACCTCGTCACTGACTCTACTGACACACCCGCCCACACGGACCACTCACGGGTGTCGCTTCCCCGAACCAATCATCGGTTGCCCCTCCCTCGGACCAATCAAAAGCCCCTATCTCGAGCATCCCACATCGAACCTTGGCCAAAACTCGACTCCCCAAATCCTCTATAAATAGAGGAGAACCTCGTAAGAAGAGGGGGTCGAAAGAACATCTTGAACTCAAGAACTATCTTGCTCGTTGAAGATTGACGTGATTGAAACATCGTCAAAAGACCTCGCTATAGACAAGTGAAGTCCACAAAAAGACTTCAAGTCATACAGAAACCTCGCTCACGGCAAAGACCTCGCTACACAATCTCACAAGACTCTCTATCCCACGCTCTCAGATCCACCTCGCCTCAAGATCAATCAAGTGATACTTAGGTGGTAGAATCGTCTAGCAAATAGGAGATCTCGAACATTGTTAAATCGAGATCTCGAATACTCGTAGGAGGTCTAGGGTGTAAATCTCAATTGCTTATTAGCCTCGTCGGCTTGTAACCTCGCTGTAAAGAAAATATAAATAAAGAAGCAAGTGTTTGCACAATCGAATATAATAATCTCGTTTCTTGTCTTCTAGCGAGTCGTTATTTCTGGTTTCATCACATGTGTCGTTTAATAATTTTTTTAACCTCCGATTAGGTTATAGTTATGATTTATATAATTTTTATTTACATAAATTTTGTATATGTTTTTTTCTCTTGTAACAAGATTTGAGATCCAAACATATAATTTTTTTTATCTATATGTTGATAATAACTTGATCTTATATTTTTTATATTAATTTTGTGCACAATATTTTTTATCTTAACAAGACTCGGGCTTCAAGTATATAATTTTTTTTTATCTATATGTTGATAAAATATGGGGCACAATCTTAAAGATTTTTTTTATAAATTACATAATTTTATTACGATATTATATACAAGTGTTTAAAATCTTATATTAATATCATAATTTGTATAATCTTTAGTAAAATTATCCCGTGAGTATCACGAGTATTCAACTAGTTTTAAGTTAAAACTTTAACTCATATTAACTTCACAACACAACTTTATTATTGAAACTTAATTATAAAGTCATACATATTTGATTATATGATTATGCCACACTTAATTACTCAATGATACTATGATGCAGACTTAGCTCAAAAGGTCATGTACACTCATTAGGGGTGAGCATGCAAAAACTTCCAATATTTCTATCCGTATCTGATCTATAAATTTTCCTGGATCATCGAATCAGATATGATCGCGGTTTTCAGGTAACAAGATATTCAATATATTTGGTACTATACATGTTTTTGGAAAGTGCACATAAATACTAAGTATCATAGAAGTTTTAAGGAATATTTTTGTAAAATTTCAAATCATCAAGGGTCAAACGATTGGCTGATATCCTATTTGAATATCAGTCGATTCGCTTTATTAATTGGGCCTAAATACATAATAGTTAAAAATTTTTTTTTTCCAAAACATATAGTTTGGATATCCGCTACTAGATATCCGATCCAAATACATATTTCTTACTAGATATTTGGCCATTAACAAATCAAATGAATATATCCAATTGCCTAACCCTAACACTCAGTTATGATATCTTGCACATTCAATTATAAGATTATACACATTTAGTTATAAGATTATACACACTCAGTTGTAAAATCTTGCACACTTGATTATAAATTTGTATTTTCCTTTTATTAAACTATTGACCTTGAATGTTAATTTTTTCGAGATCCAACAATTATGGTGGATTCTTCTTTTTCTCCTTGGGGTCTATTCTTATCGGAATTAATTCCAACAAATAATTCGTGAATTGTTTTATTCATCACAAAATGAATACTTTTTGAATCTCTTGCTCGGTTTGATCGACCAAAGTTGCTCTATGTCCGAACCGAGTATTGTAGACAAAACAATTACTTTATATTTCTAGTCCAGCCACACCTCACAAGACCCAACAGTTTTAGTGCTTAAAAATACATTATGTAATGATATATTATCACTTTGTTGTCCCTAGACAAATTGAAAATTAAGTTGAACACTTGGCCACTTTGGAGTTCGGATTTTCCTTTAAAAATCCTAAAATTAGAATATTTCTTATGATTTTTTGCGTTATTTGGATCGTGTATTATAATATAAAAATATGTTTATAATGCAGGATTTAATATAAAATTACATTAAATATCGCATTATAATACATGTAAAGTTTTATATTATAATGCACGATTCAAACATAAATAAACTCTTTCAATTATGTGAGGTTTTGCATTATTTCATAATTTTTTACATACCAGCTATGCAATACCCCACCTTTTTAGTTTGCAATTCTCTATTTTCTATTTATTACAAAATAAGCTCAAATTAAAGTCTCGTTTTAAAGAAGACTAGGGTTTCACGATTCCTCCTCTCTTCACTCAAAACTCTTTGAATCTCCATTCAAAATCCTCTTTCAACGTTCAAACTTCTCCTCGCTCACTCGCTCGTTGATTTCGACCTTCGTCGAACATTTATGCGATTCATCCTGCAGAGTTCGGAAGGAGTACACAAATTTTTCGAGTGCATATAAATTTTGCACGCAACAATTTGATGTGCATTTCTTACATGCACACAATCTTTCTGCGTGCACTGCTTCTTTGCACACAAACTTCCTGTGTGCACTGCTATTATGCACACTTGCAAATTGCGTGTACAATTGTTTTGCACGCAATTCACGCACGTGCATGTACAATTGCGAAAATAAAAAAAATGCTTATATGAATGGTGAACGTACCATGTAATCTTGATTACGTAACTCATATTCGGAGTTTCTTTCATTGTTACTCGATATTTTTTAAACAATAAGAGTATGAAGAGATTTTTTTTTTTGATAAGGAAATGAATTTGGGTGGTCACTAACAGGCTAGTGACCGCCCAAGAGCATCCTGATAGATGAGGGTGTGCAAACCCGAGTCAACGGCAAGTGGAAAAGAGGAGACGCGTCGGAACGAGCCAGCGATGTAGTCCGCCTCCGAATTGCACTCACGATTGACGTGAGCGATACTCCAATCCTGGAAACGAGCCAACAAGCAGTGGATGTCCGAACGAAGTAGCTCAATCTCCCACGGACAGCGCCAGTTACCAAGAATGGCCTTGACCAGCTGCAAATTATCGCCTTCAATCTGGATCCGGGGAATGTCACGACGAATGGCCTCGAGTAGTCCCTGACATAAGGCGATGGTCTCGGAAGTTAGAACGGAATGATGACCAATCAATCCTCCGTCGAAATGGATGGGGGAGAGTATGAAGAGATTTAGATTTGAATTAGAGTTGTGTACAATAGAGAATGAGAAGGAAATGAGGAAAAAGTAAATTTGGACTGATTTTGTAATTTAATAAAAATTAAAAGTTGGCAAATTAATTTTAAAAATACTGTGTAATATGACCTATTTTTTAATATGACAAGGTGAAACTCTTAGGAGAATTATTTGGCAACCAGAATAATGGGAGGAGTGTGGTAGTTTGGTTTGTGCGCTGTTGGAGTCTTTAGTATATTCACTAATGGATGAAACCCCCAAAAGCAGGGTTTTAGCTTTCAAAACTCTCCAGCTCATTCTCTAATCTCTCTTCATTCCCCTCCATTCAATTTCTCTCTCTGGTTGGACCTCCTCTTCTTCCCAGTTGACGCCCCCTCTTTCGTCCTCTTCTTGCAGCGGGGAGCCCACCAAATCCGTCCAAACAGGAGCACAATCCCCTTTTGCCCTCCTCCTTCATAAACCCCAGCACCACCAAACGGCGCCCAAAAACGGCGCGTTGTATTTGCTTCAAGACCCCTAAAGTGGGCAAATCGACACACACAGCCTTATCAATGGCTGTCTTTGCGCAACCCGCTGGCGCTTTCAAGCCTTCTTCCCCTTTTCCCTTCTGGGTTTCTCGGTACACTTCTTCTACTGTTTCCTTTTTCTACTTGTTTGCAATGAACATGTTTTTCTGAGTGCAACCTTTGGCGTTATTCTGTTTGAGCATTAGCTGTTGATTGTACATGTTAAGAAGTGTAGTTTATTTGCCTCGATTCTATTCGTTTTTGCTTGACAATGCGGTTCGTGAAGGAAATATGTCATTGGGTTTTAAACCTAAGTGTACTTTTTATTATGTTCTATTTGTTTTGGAGTAGATTGCCTCAATTGTGTGAGGAAGAGTACCAGCTATTCTATTGTACTTGCTGCTTATGTATCATCTTCATATGTCTAGCTTATCTGTTTGTTTTTTTCAGTCATGGGAGCTTCTGTTTCAACTACTTATGGTGGCATTGTAATCTCTCTATTGTTAAAAAAAGAATGCATTGTTCCTCTTTAAATTAAGCTGATTGTTGATTTTGCAGGCTCGAGCTCCAGCCTTTCCAGAGTTCTTATGGACCGCCCTTTAGTCGATACTTGTTTAGAAGATCAATTCAGTTGAAACGGCATAACTCAAGTTTGTCTGCTAGACCACGCGAAGATAAAAGCACATGCATTGACATTGTCCCCCCACGTTCATACTATAGGTCTAGACACATTTCACCTTCATCAGCTCAGTACTCCAATAGTTATGAAAACCTAGGAAGAAGAATTCCCTCAGTTGGAAGTTATGGTGGCCAGGTAGTAAGAGAAGTTGGCGGCGAATCTATTGGACAGGTTCACAATCACAGTAATCCCAGTGTGTTACCTTCAGATGTGTTGCCCAAGAGTACCAAGAATAACTGGCTTTCTGCTGGAGAAAGAAGCAGAAGATCCGTTACAGTTGCTAGTCTCGTAAAAATTGGAGAAGTGACTGATGTGGCATCACTGTCACGTAAGGAAGATCTACCTGTTGTGCTTCAGGATTCAGGAAATGTTGACACAGAATGCAATTCCAGGTTTAGCAATGGCCTATCTAGCCTTGAGCTGAGTGGCATTGATACAGAAACTACAAAGAGATTGTCTAGAAATGGATTTGAATTTGGGTGTAATTCAGGACTAACCAGTCGTGCAGCTAGGGGTGTTGCCAACAGTTTATCTATGGCTATAGATGTGCAAAGCACGTCAAAACAAGCATATCTTATGGAAGAAAATGGTAAGGAAGCATCTCATTTGCTTCATCATCAGCTTATTTGTTTGAGGGAGTCTTGATCTAATTTTTTTTTTTGGTAGAATTCTTGTTCTAATTTCTAAACCTTCTTGAATTTTGTATTCCCTGAGAAGTGAGAACATAGATTGCTTATGCAAAATTTACAGCATGCTGAGCAATTCAATTAAAAATTACACCAGACCAATATTCTTTTCCTTAATATATGCTGCCATTAGTTAATTCTTGTGGCTAACTTGCAAATTTCCAGCATCTTGGTCTTATGAAAATAGCTGTTTGTTGCTATGATGAACTATTTGATTTTCCTTTCATAATATACATCTTCACCATGACAGGTGCTGCAAGTAATGTCACGCATAATGGTTCATTACTGAAATTATCACAAGTGGAACAGAAGGAACTATCTGAAGTTACCACAGGCATTGAAGCTATTAATGAACATGATAGAATTCTTCTGACAGAGAAAGAGGGCCAAATCGAGCAGCAACGAAAACTCCGGTCTGATCTTTGTAGGATTTATGATAAAGTACTTGTTGTGGATAATATCCCTGATGCCAAAAAAGTTGTCAGGCTGCTTACAAGCCAATACAAGCATCTTGTCCATGCTTGCGATACAGAGGTGTGTAATTGAACTTGAACTTCATTGTCTGATGCTTAGTTCTTTCTCCCCTACTTATCTTTGTGTTGGGAAAGTCTAAACTCATCTAATTGTTGTGGTAAATAATTGGTAGTATTTTTGTATGCAAAATGCGGGAAGGGATCATAACAAAGTAATTAGGACTGGATAATTATATTTATATGTTTATGCTTATTTGCTGGGATTATTCTCTGTAATATTGAATAAGATATTCTTTCAATAGCTACGCGATTTCAATTGTTACCCACTAAGATGTATTTGAATGTTTATATGTTTTTTTTTTTTGCAGGTTTCAAATATTGATGTAAAGCAAGAAACGCCAGTTAATCACGGGGAGATAACATGCTTCAGTATATATTGTGGGGAAGAAGTGGACTTTGGAAATGGGAAGTCCTGTGTTTGGGTTGATGTTCTTGATGGAGGTGGTAAGGATCTTTTGGTTGAGTTTGCTCCCTTCTTTGAAGATTCCTCCATCAAAAAGGTTGGAGTTTTGATTTGTTTTCTCATTGATCTTGCATTTTCCTTGGTGTTAATATCTAGCAGTCTTACACTCCTTTGTGCTAATATGTTAATCCTCCTCTGTAGAGAACTGCATTATTAAGAGGCATTGCAGGTTCATATTCAATTAAATATATAGGTGTTTTCAAATCTAATGCTTATGTTTTTTTTGCCTTTTAAATTAATTTATTAAGATTGACCTTTAGAAATCATGAAACTTTCTTACCATTTTTTTGACGTGAACTGAAAATTTTAAGGTCTAATAGAAAAAAAGAAGGTAGCGTAAGTATAAGTACTAAAGAAGTAGAATAATTTATTGGATTGCGATTAACTGAAAGGACCTTGCAGTTACAGTTGTAACTTGTAATCCTTGCTCATGCAACTTTACTACCTTGTTTCACTAGTGGAATGAGCTTATTCTTATGTTAATGAATGGATATAATCTGTAGGTATGGCACAACTATAGCTTTGATTGCCATGTTATAGAGAACTATGGGATCAAATTATCTGGTTTTCATGCTGATACAATGCACATGGCACGGTTGTGGGATTCTTCACGGCGATTAGAAGGTGGGTATTCCCTGGAAGCACTCACAAGTGACCCAAAGATCATTCCCAGAAGTAAGTTACACTCAGATGAATATCTGGCTGGTAAAGTATCTATGAAAGCTTTGTTTGGCCGAAGAAATGCTAAGAAAGATGGATCTCTTGGTAAACTCATTAACATTCCTCCGATTGAAGAGCTTCAAAGAGAAGATAGAAAACCATTTATCTGTTACTCTTCATTAGACTCAATTAGTACTCTCAGGCTGTATGAAAGCTTGAAGTGCAAGTTATCAAAGATGCCATGGAAAGTGGATGGAACATGTAAAGGGTCCATGATCAACTTCTATGAAAACTATTGGCGTCCATTTGGTGAGCTTCTGGCATTAATGGAAACTGAGGGCATGTTGGTTGACAGGGATTACCTTGCTGATGTGGAGAAGGTGGCTATCGCTGAGCAAAAAGCTGCTGTAGAACGATTTCGCAATTGGGCTTCTAAATATTGCCCTGATGCCACACTTATGAATGTGGGAAGCGATACTCAATTAAGGCAGATATTTTTTGGTGGCATTTCAAACAGGTCTCTATTCCCACCCAAATTGATTACTCTTTTTACTGTGCTTGTTTTATGGAGGGCTATCTTGTATCTTAAGCTAAGCTAGGTGGAGAATAGAATAATTTTTGATAGAAAATACTAAGCATTTGAACAGGTATTTAACAAATTAATATTATCAAGCATATGTTAATGTTTTTAACTTTCTCACTTGAATGTATCAGGAAGAACCCTGACGAGTCTCTTCCAGTGGAGAAAAGTTTTAAAATTCCAAACGTTGATAACATTATTGAAGAAGGAAAGAAAAAAGCAACAAAGTTTCGGAGTATCAAACTGCATAGACTTGCTGATGCTGTTATGGAAACTGAGCTGTTCACAGCAACTGGTTGGCCTTCTGTTAGTGGAGCTGCTTTAAAGTCACTTGCTGGGAAGGTTTCTGCAGAGTATGATTTTGTTGACACCTGTGAATCGGATTCAGATGATAAATCAGACATGTCAGAAACAGCCGAATTTAATGTTAACACATCTACTTATGGAACTGCTTACGCTGCATTTGGAAAAGGCAGGAAGGGATTGGAGGCCTGCCATGCTATTGCTGCATTATGTGAAGTTTGCTCTATTGACTCACTGATATCCAATTTCATTCTTCCATTGCAGGTGAGTGAATTACGGTGTCTTCAAATATTTGCATTTTACTCTCGAACTATTCCTAAGGTTGATGGGTGCACTAAATCAAGAATCACTATGCTATGCTGTCCTGTTGACGGTGTTTAATGACCTATCTGTTTACACAAATTGAGTGTGTAGCTCTTCCAGACTTGGATGTTAGGTTTTGACATAAAGGATTATAATTCGAAAGGGAAAGAACGATTAATTGGATGATTATATCCTTTAGTAGTCAAATCTTACAATGGTGGCTGTCAATAGTGAAATTACTTGTATTGATTAAACTGTGTTACCTTCCTTTTCCCCCTTTTATTGAACTTGTGTCTGTATTCTTTATGTTTTCTTGATTTTGCTTGCGCTATTGTGACTTATATTTGCTAACTTGAGATTATTGCATTTATCTCTGAAACTTTTTGTGCTTGTGACCCATAGGGAAGTCATGTGTCAGGGAAGCATGGTCGGATTCATTGTTCGTTGAATATTAATACTGAAACCGGGCGCCTTTCAGCTAGGAGACCAAATTTACAGGTACACTTTATACATAATTTACATCCATTGCATTTAATGATATTATGGAATGATAAGTGTATAGCAGGGAATTTTGCCAAAAATGAAATGAATACTCTATGTAGAAACATATGAGAAATCATGATATTGTTGTTTTCCTTATTTCAGAACCAACCTGCTTTAGAGAAGGACAGATACAAGATCCGTCAGGCATTCATAGCTGCACCTGGAAACTCACTAATTGTTGCTGATTACGGTCAGGTAAAAATAGCATGTTCTTGACATAGAGTGACTAATAGGAATATGAATCTGTTATACTGCTAAAGGTAATAAATATTTCCAATTATTACAGCTGGAACTTAGGATTCTTGCACATCTTGCTGACTGTAAGAGTATGATGGATGCATTCAAAGCTGGTGGAGACTTTCATTCAAGGACAGCGATGAACATGTATCAATATATTCGTGAAGCTGTTGAAGAAAAGAAAGTGCTTCTAGAGTGGCATCCTCAACCGGGTGAAGAAAAGCCTCCTGTCCCTCTGCTGAAGGTCTTTATTGTTTCTATATGCTATAATTTAATCTAGCTTTAAGAGCTTGTAGATTAAATATTCAATTGGTACAATGGAACAAAATTAGTAGACTGATGAATTTGGATAACATTCTACATGATATTAGAGTTTTTGAAGCTCAAGCATCAAACTAATGAAATTAACCCTCTACAAAGTTTATATAGATCGAACAAGATTCTCTGAATTCTGATGCTTATGTTGAAATGGACCTCTGTTTTCAGGATGCCTTTGCTTCTGAAAGAAGGAAAGCTAAGATGCTTAACTTTTCCATTGCATATGGAAAAACTCCTGTAGGATTGTCACGAGACTGGAAGGTATTTACTCTCTTTATCTGAGGCATTGTTGCATTCCGACATTTTTTGCTCAATCGCCTGTCATTTTTTTCTTTATTTTTTTTTAAATCTCCTTGCCTCTGTAGGTTACTGTGAAGGAAGCACAGAACACTGTTAATCTATGGTACAAAGAGCGAAAGGAGGTTCTAGCGTGGCAACAAGAAAGGAAAAAAGAAGCTGCAAGCAAAAGTTGTGTCCACACATTGCTAGGAAGGCAACGTCGTTTCCCTTCAATGTCTTCTGCTTCCCCTCAACAAAGGGGTCATATTGAGAGAGCTGCTATTAATACTCCAGTGCAGGTTAACATTTTTATTATTTATCTAGCATTTTCTTAGGATTGTAAGCATGCATGTGAAGTATAAATATGCTGTGACCTTAACATCAATTTGAAAACTTCACAGGGTAGTGCTGCTGATGTTGCAATGTGCGCTATGCTTGAAATTGACAAAAATGCGCGTCTCAAGGAGCTCGGTTGGAGGCTTCTTCTGCAGGTTAGACTCCCCCAGATTTTAATTATTTTTTAGCATTAGAAGCCTCGTTTGGTTTGGATTTTGTGGTCTTCATCTTTTTCTTAGCCATTTGGCAATTCATAGGTTTTAGAACATAGGCAAAGCTAGACACCAAATATGGGTTCTTATCTTAGGATCCAAATTACCCTTTTTACCTAGAACTTGCTAACTTCCTATTTGTTCTGGGAAGAGCAGGTACACGATGAAGTAATATTGGAAGGGCCAACTGAATCATCAGAAGAGGCAAAGGGCATTGTAGTGGATTGCATGTCCAAACCTTTCAACGGGATCAATACCCTCAAAGTTGACCTAGTTGTTGATGCCAAGTGTGCTCAGAATTGGTATGCTGCCAAGTAATAATAGCACATATGTGAAACTCATGATTCAGGAATTGACTCGGCTTGGAACTATTTTGGGGCTAAATTTTGGTTTGTGAATCTTGTCCCTCCGAAAGCACGAATTGACTCTACAAGGTATTTAGCTTGAGGATTGGCTGGTGATGTCGTTCAGGGTGATCAGGTTTTGTTAATACTAATTCAGTCATGATTAGTTCTTTTTTGATATTTTTACTAGAGGAGATGAGCCCTATGAAAGGCATCAAGGGAAGTAACCAGCTAAGCCAGGAAAGGAAATGCCAATATGTATGATGATGAGATACTACTGGATGTTAAGTGTGCAGTGTATGAAAAACGTGTAAATTTAGTGATTCTTCTTTGTGTTCAGCAATTGCAGTTCCTGAGACTGGACAAGTTTAGTATCAGAAGACACAACCCAGTTCTCATCTTATCAAGAATGCCAGATTTTTGTCAAATTTATATGAATTAAACAACTTTGAAGTACACAATTCAAGAGGGCATGGAATACAAAATTTATTTCATTCCCACCTAAAAGAACCAAGGAGAATACATGACAGGTTTTATGTTCATGAAATACCTAGGTATAGAACTCAAACTCTAAAAGTACAAAATAATATCTGAAGTACAGAATAACCTCCATGCACCACAAATCATATACCTCGTTTCATTATGCACATTAGATGATTAAGGAGTGCAATTTGGGATGCCTTGAAAAAAATAGAGCAAAGAAAATATAAAAAAAAAATATGAAGTGTCCCTAAAATGCACTGGACTAATAAGCAGGAAGGAGCAGATTCTGTGCTTGTCATTTTTTGCCCTCTGGATGTGATTCTTTCAACTTAGTTCCCATGCTGCAATTTAATGTTCCATGCCGATGCCAGATGCATTACGAGTTGCTCTGGTGTTGCACCTTCCCAATCTTCTGGGAGCTCCATGGTTGATGATGCTTCATGCAAGTTGAACAACAGTTCTTGTTTTACCTCCGTTGGGATGCCAAATACACCGGGCCCATCCTCCATCACAAAATCAACCAACTGAAAAGGGAAACAAACCTTCATCTCAGATCCTAAGAAGCACACCAGTCTCAAAATGAGAGAATGCTTATTCAATTAGACATATTCATGAATCTAATTTACATATTTAGTGATGCAACAGAATTCAGGATGCCCGGTTGTTGAATTCAATTTGTGAACTCAACTTATAACCCCAAACATTGAAAAAAGAGAGAAAATCTGAAAGCAAGCATCTCACTATCCAGACAATTTCAAGGTTTCCTCACATTTTGTCATTCATTTAAATAATAAGTCTGTCCAATAGCAAGATGCATATAATAGATAAGTATAGTAACTAACTCCTAAATCTAAATAATAATAATTCAGATAATAAAAACATAATGAAGAATGTTAGGGAAAATGGGAAATCAGATAAACTGCCTAGAAAAGGGGAAAGGAATGTAATAATTAAAACAAATATATATATATATATATATATATATATATATATATATTTGGGTTTGTATCAGCTCATCTTTTGAAAAGGATTGGAGGGCGATATAAAAAGTAAAGCAGCTAGAAATGAATCATCAATATCATACCTGTTGAATCCAAGCCACACATAGATCAAACAAGTTCTGGTCCATAACAAGTTGTGAAATTGAATTCAAGATTTCAACAGCCATCTCATTTGAAAGATGATCAAGTATAGGACCTGATCTATCCATTAATTTGACAAGCAAAAAATCATCTTCTATTGATAACACCTCAGCATAAGCAGATTCCATATCACCCATATGAACAGCATCCATGGCATTAGTCCATGCTATCCAAACCGGATCACGTTGCTCATTGTCATCATTTCCCATTGCTTCAGCAGTCATTTTAGGAATAGCCACTCTAGCAGCTCGACCTGTTACTTTCTCCTCTCCAGCAACTCGAATTGCTTCTAGAGTAGCTTCATCCTTTGAAGCCTGCCAAACACTTCTAGCAGAAGGTCCTTCATCAAGCCTAACACGTCCAATCCCTTTATTCCAAGCTCTTTGACTACCAAACTCATCAAATTCTGTTTCAGATATTGATGATCTGTCATCCAAATGGTTGCTCCTCGCATCTATCCTAGCACCAGCATATGGGTTCCTTCCCCTCATTCCAGAAGAAATTCCATCACCAAAATTAAGCCTTCCAAACTTACCATTGTAGTCATAGATGCCATTATACTTATTTAGGTTTCTTCTAGAAGATCCTTCAAATCCAAACACGGAGTTATTTCCTCTCCTGCCTGCTGAAAATGACAAATCATGCACCATGTCCTCGACCACTCTCTCCAGACCACGCACTCTGTTCTCTAAAGTGATCATGCTGTCATGGGATCCACCCATGAAATCCTGCCACAGAATAACATGTTAAAAGAGCAAACTAGAATCTAAACCTTTTTAACAAAAGAAAACTAAACCAACCTGCAGCATATTCATTAGATGAGTTTGTTGTCTCTCCAGGTGTAATAGCTGCCTTTGAATACCTGACCAATTTCCTTTGTTACTAACAAAAGATCCTTCAGGCTGACTATCAGGGTTGGACAACAACTCATTATTCTTGTCACTGTCGTCAAATGCTCTAGTTCTTAGATCTTTCTCATTCATCACATCATCAGGCCATTTATCCTGTCCAACAACGCTAATACTATTTTGTCTGGAATTATTACCCAGTGATCCTTCATCTTCTTTGACCTTATTATCTGCGCCATTGTGTTCTCGGTCACCCTCATTAGAGGTTGATGAATTAGGACATTTTTGTGAGACTACAACTTCAACAGGTAAATGATTTGAACCCCTTTTCTCAAGTTTTTGAAAGAACTCGGGGTTCAGCTCTTTGTCAGTTAAGGCAGGTATCTTTTTCTTCAAAAGCCCAACAGTTTTATCTGAAATGTTACCATCCTTTTTGGAATCAGAATCAGAGATAGAAGCATTTCCATTAGATGCATCCTTCTTTAAAACCTTTTTCTCACTAGGATCCACAGGTTTCTGCTTAATCTTATCTAACAGCACACGAAAACCAGATTTTGCAGGATCTGAACCAGCAGAAAAGAAATCGTGTAAGTAAAAGTAGCGTTTTTTAGAAGAGGGAATCACAATCAACTTACTGTTACTCTTATCATGAGGAGAAGTTTTTTGTTCATCAAGATCCCCATCCCCAGCTTTTCCTTCAATTTTCTTCCATTGCTGCAATGCTTCAACCATACTGTCTCTGACAGGCTTAATCTGACACCAACACATGGTCAAAATAAGTGAGTAACAATGCCTCAAACATAAATTATATGCTATTATTACGGAAGTTGTTTACAGATAGGGAAATAATACAATTCATTTTGAGACAACTGATGTCAAATTCAAATATCTGTCAAGCACACAGGTTAAAGCCACTGCATGGTACATTAAGTTTCAACTAACTCATTTCAAGTACAACCCAATCCACCTTAGCAATCAAACTAACCATAAAATTAAGAGAAAGATTTAACCAGGAATAGAGAAGTGCACAAGTTGCTGTCTCATCTGTAAAATACAAAAGAGAACTACTCCTATTAGCTAAGCACAGATTCAAAGAAACTTCAGTATTCAGCTATTTCATCTGCGAATATCGAGTTAAGTTGCCATCTCACCTGTTAAATACATAAGATAACTACTTCTATAAGATAAGCACACACTCAAAAGACTACAGCATTCAGCTATTTCACCTTTGAATATTGAATGGAGTTACTGTCTTGTATATTAAATACAAAAAATAGCTACTTCTATTAGCCAAACATAGATTCAAAAGAAACTTCAGCATTCAGCTATATCACTTTTGAATATCTGACCAAAAAAAATATCACCTTTGAATATTGAGTGCATTAGAATGTCAGCCCTACTGCAAATTTGCCCACCTTTCCTCAGCAAATTACAAATTCAATCCTAAGTCATATCAGCATTCTACCGGTTTACAAGTTGAACTTAGAACAATATTTCTTAAAAATGTCTCAATAATAAACCAATTGGATAAGTTCTACAGCTCACACTAGTACAAGCTTCAGTAGCAAAAGTGGGAGGACAACCATGATGCGACAAAAGAAGAAAATAACCCAACTCATGTGTTTCCATTGATGAGTTTCTAATAAGCTTTTAAATCTGTCAAACTCCACAATCTCAAATCTCCAAGGTGACACCAGAAACCACCACACAACAAAATCTACATATTAACACACAAAAAATGTGAAGAGCATTAATACCTTGTCAAACCTACAAGCTTCCAATGCTGTCAGGGTAGGTTCAGCACAATCTTTGACCAAGTCACTCGAATGCAATGCCAAGGAACTCAGAGTTTCAGCGGCGGCCTTCCGGGTAGCCCAATCCGAATTTGTAAGACACTCATTAATGCTTTGGAGCAAGGAGTCTAAGCTCTGAGGCGCAATGGCCCCTACCTGGCAGCAAATTCATCACACAACCGCAATCAAAATTAGTTATTGAATCAAACATTTCCACATTTAGAAATCAGAGCATCACCTGAGACAAGATTGAAATCACAGGTAACAATGCCGATTTGGCGTTGAAATTAGGGCTGTTGAGACACTTGCAAATCCTAGGGCAGAGCTTCTGAAAGGCGAAAACGGGAGGGTTCTTGGCGCACTCCACAACTTTCCCTAAGCACATTGCCGCCCCAACCTGAACCCCCTTGTCGTTGTCCCCCAACGCCTCCAGCAACGGCTTGACAAACACTGAAACGACGCCGTTTTCGCCTCCGCCCCCGCCCCCGCCGTCGATGTAAGTGGCCGAGAGCGAGCCAATGGCGGCGCGACACGCTTCCCGGACGCCGGAATCGGAGTCGCGGAGGCGCCTGGAGAGGTGGGAGGCGATCTTGAGGAGGTGAGGGGAGGCGGCGGAGGAGTGGGAGGAGGAGAGGGAGGCGATGAGGCGGAGGGACTGCTTCCTGACGGCGGGTTTGGGGTCGGAAGCAGAGGCGTTGAAGAGGGCGTTGAGGACCATCGGGACGGCGTCGTTTTGGAGGGTGGAGATGGCGGAATCGAGCTCTTCGAGTGCGATCTGGTGGGTGTCGCGGTCGGAGAGCTTGGAGAGGGAGGTGAGGATGCGTTGCTTTAGCTCCACCATGGCTAGATGAGTGGAAAGAGAAGAGGAAGGAGATCGAGATGGGTTCGGGTTGATGTTGCTTGGGGGTTTTGCGGGTTTAGAGGAGGAGGATTTGGGAGCTTGGGAGGACATTGTTATCGTCGGAGGATTGATGGGGATGAATGTAGGTTGGGAAGAGAGGAGAGTGGAGATGGAGTAAGAGCTAAGCTTTGAAATGAGTAGCCATCGAAGAAAGCAGAGTGGAGCTTTCCCAATAAAGGAAGTCACAAGCAAGTGAACTTCACAAGTGACAATGATGCTGAATTGTTCTAACCTTATTATTTAATTTATTTCCATATTGCTAGTTACTCCCTCCGTCGAACATTTCCTTTTCCGACGTTCCAAAAAGAATTATCCATCTCATTTCTTTTCATATATATCAATAAAATTCTTTCTCTTTTTACCCTCATTATAACACTAAAATACCTAAACTACCCTTTTTTACAATAACCACCACACACCTTTTAACCTCACTTTCTCCCTCTGATTAAACGTTCCTCTCTTTCTATCCATCTAACCCTACCCGCTCCTCTATTTCTCTCAATCACGAAGAACCCTAGAGTTCGCCTCTCTAAATTGATCTTCGATCTCTTCGATTCTTCCCCATCTCTAGATCTTGAGGATTTCTAGCTTCCCATCTCTGGATCTTCGATATCCATCAATTGGATCTTGAGTTCGTCCCTCAATCTCGAGATCCATTTGGTTTTCGATCTCCATCAATTGGATCTTGAGTTCGTCCCTCAATCTCGAGCTCCATCTGGTTTTCGATCTCGAGTTCTTGGCTTCTTCCTAGATCTGAATCTCTAGCCTTGATTGAGCTTTGTTGAGTTTGTCGATTTTGTCCCCTGATTACAATGAGCTTGGATTCCGCCGACCGTTTGTTTGCACATGATTCCAAGGCCGACTCCAATGACGAAGTTGACCCTGACAAGTGGGTTTGCTTGGAAGGTAGTGCTTGTATATGAGCTCCGGATTGCCAATACATGCATTGTCACACTAGTCCTGGCGAATCCTTGGAGACCATTGAGTCTCCTCCTAGTGTCGAGCTTCTTGATGATGGTGTTGTTGACCAAACTCCCCTGACGATGACAAATCTGTCCCCTTTGGATCCAAGTGAATTTGCATGCTAAGTACTCTATCCCTTTTACTCTGTCTTGATTGATTGCATGTTCATTTCGATCTTCTACATGATGGTTCCTTGACTCTGTTTTGTATATTTTGATGCCTCTTTGACCCTAAATCGTGTTTATAGTAAGGAGAGTGATCTTGCATTCTCTGTTTGTTCCTTGAATGCTCTATGTTGATCTTTCATGGTTATTGTGCAATTTAAGTCCTTGACTTGGCAAATCCTTGATGCTTTTGTGACCTTGAATGTGTCTCTGGATCTTGCATGTTTATTGTGCAATTCGATCTGGGGTTAATCCGTGTGAGTTGAATGCTCTTTTTTATTACTTTCTCACTTAAGTCCCATGATGTAATTTCAATTTTTGGCAATCCTAGGCTACTTCATTGCTTAATTGTGATTGGTTGTGGAGTAAATGTCTCCTTCCATGTGCAAGAAATCAGTAGCATGTTGTTTGTTTATGGTTGCTTCTATGACTGTTTGGAGATGAGATATTGATGGAGATTGATGCTTTTGAATGAATAATTGTCCTGCTTTCTTGTGTAAATCGATAATGAAGTCTACCTGACATGAGATGCGAAACCCATAATATATGTTGACTTATGAATGTGCCATAGGAAACCAGCCTAAATGTGACTGAATAAGGCTCGTTGGTATGTTAGTGTTGTCATTAATGATTGTGTCTGTGATAGTTGGGGACTATGAGATTATATCAATATGTAATCAATGATGCAACTTTGTAAGATACTTAGACACAACTTCATTTAATTTGACAGCACTAATGTGCTTCAGTCACCCGATTTTTTTACACTGAATGAGTCCTATTGGTGTGTTTATGCTATTAATTTGGGATTGTATCAATGATGAATGTGGACAACATGAGATTATTACCGATTGTTTTTTAATACATTAATTTTCATACCATATACATTTACAAAATAACCAAGCATTACAGTTTTTTGCTTCACAAAAATTTGCTTCAAAATGAAACCTACAAAATGTCATTGCGCTTCTGATTCTTATTCTTTTGCTAATCTATGTAATCGTGCTCTTCTTCACCTTGAGTTGCATCTTGGCCTACATTTGATGTGCCTACCTCTTTTGTATTGAATTGTTGCCCACCATGAATAATGTCCCATGCTATCATGACTACATGCATTGGTGCTTGAACTTGGCTATGTAGAATTTCTTGTCTTGCTAGTCTTTTCTTCTCAACATGTGGGATGTCATAATCATTACCTCCATTGTGTTTCATTACCTCATTCATGCAATATTGAAGAGTCATCCACACATCACTTAGGGTCTTTGGTTCTAGCTCATAATAAGCATTATAAACAACATCTAGCATGTCATCAACATCTTTTGGCATTTTTTTATGCATTAAGGATTGAATGCTTCTAAAAAAACCCAAATCCAAAATGTTTAAATCAGGACTATTAGGAGGTTACACTAAAATGAAAGTAAAATCTTCTTGCTGATATACTTGTTGCCATTCTTTATCTTGTTGAGTGATATGAGCCTTGACATTGTCTTGTTGTATGAAAATGACTTGATGTTGCCCATAAATTTCTTGTGGCCATTTGGCCTTAAATGTTGGAACAATTTGTTGTATAACTGTATAAGCACGTCTCTTGTCACTGATATGTTGATTGATTCCACCAATTTGGTGACAAGTGTCCCCTTTTGCTTGTTTTTGGATGATCTCTCTGATGGCTCCTTGTATGCAAATGGGAAAATCCCTATTTTCCCATCAAATGTACACTCTCCCTTTACATTGAATCTCGACCTTGCTATTGCAACTGTAAACATGAATTTTGGGATGGATTTTGATGAGTTTACAAACCTGTATTTCCCTTTCTTATTTTGATCTAGATAGACCCTTTGTGTCTTCTTGGTGAGGTTAAACCACTTTTCATCTATTTGCACATAATCATACATTGGTTTGTACTCTGTCTATGCTTCTGGTGTATCCCTTGGTATCATGCTTAGAATCCATTCCAATCATGTCAACTTGTTTGCTGGTTTCAAACCTGGATGCAATGAGTTTGTGTGTGGCATGGCTCCTCTCTTGATCATTCTGTGAATTGTGCTTTTGGAAACTGTGATATTTGTTGATATATTTATTGATAATTCCCTTATGCATGTCCTCTCTCCCATATTTAGAGATGTAATGGCTGTTGATGGCACATGAATTCTCTTTCTCCCTAACATGTGATAATTTGTTGACATATTGTGTCTTTGATTATTCTCCCTCTGTGTCGTTGCTTTGCCTCATATCTTGTCGATGCTCTTCCTTGAAATATTGAATTCCTATGTAGTTGCACTTATTGCCCCATGATGAAGCTTTCCATCTGTTGCTTTATATAGAAGCCATAATAAGATGTGCATTTTTTGATTTGTGCTAAGCCGATTCCTTGTTATCTAGAGATGAGCTGTTGGTTGTGGATTAAATGCATTCTCTGCATCCTGCTGCATTGATGGTTGTAGCTCTTCAGTAAGGTCAAATAGAGGAGCATCTTCTCCCATGTCCCCACCACATGTTGGCTGGTTAAGATCAATATTGGACCTGTAATCTTTGTCATTAATGCCAAGCGGATGCGCATTTAAATCCATATATGAAGGCATGAGGATTTGTCAATGATGCTTGCTGGTTTATGAAGGATGCTTAGAGGCAAATGAAGATGGAAAGTGTGTAAGATGAAGGATTAAGTCCCCTTTTGTAAAATTAAGTCTCCATTATTGGGGGGTAAAATTGTCCTTAATCTGGGTGTAATCCGTGTGACTTTGAATGCTGAATTGTGATTGGTTGTAAAGTGAAGTCTCAATTTGTTTTTGCTAAGTTGGTAATCCTAGGCTATTTCATTGCTTAATTGTGATTGGTTGAGCTGTAAAAGCAAATTCCTCTCTACTGCAAATCAGAAACATTAATTGCTTCTTTTTTTCCTCTTAAAAATGGTGCATTAAGGGAAATGTCCCTTATACTTTGGGACAAAGGGAGTATATTATAAGCATATCATGATGATGATGATGTCTTGTCCTTTAATGACAAAATTAGGTTTAAGACTTGCGGAGTATTTGAATTTTAAGTTCTTATTTACTTCTATTCTATTAAAAAAGAGGAGTTTGGTTCAAATAAAACAATTCCTTATCCTATAAAATAAGGAGCATTTATAACTCTTAGATCTCCTTGATCCAATGGCTGATATTCTTGGAAATTAGGGACGTGGTGATATTTTCGTAATTCCTCAGAAATTACAAAAGTGCATCGTTATGGTGAAAAAATGCATTACTAAACCCAAAAAGTGCATCACTAAACCCAAATATTTTGGTCAATTGAGTTCAATCGGAATTGAGTCAATTGCATGCCCATGATGATGCACTTTTTTGGTTTAGTAATGCACTTTTCGGTCTCCGCAATGCACTTATCCACCATAACGATGCACTTTTAAAAATGAACCCAACATGGAGCGTGTCCTGCTGGCTTCATTTTTGCTTGCACTTTTTCGGCTTACTAATGCACTTTTTGTATTTAGCAATGCACTTTTTCACGATAGCAATGCACTTTTGTGAGAAATTACCAAAATGTCACCGCGTCCTTGAAAGGGATAGAATATCAGCCCTTAGATCACCTTGATCCAAGGGCTCTAAACGCTCCTTATTTTATAGGATAAGGAGTTGTTTCATTTGAACATTACTCTAATATATTTAAATTGATCGAGCTTGAATTCATATCTATGCTACTAGATAAAACCACCTTTACTAAATTATACCTTTGATAATTGTAATTTTCACCTTTTTTATTTTCAGTTTGCCTTTTTCTATTTTCTATTTTATTTTTCCACTATTTACAACCTTTTTGCCTTCGTGTGATTAGTTTCTAACAAGCTATGTCTAACAAAAATAAAATTAAAGTATTTCATAGCCTTTAAAGTGTAACGAAACCACCTTTAAAAAAATAGTTGCAAAAGCATAACAAAAACAAAAAGAATAAGGGTTGCGGAAGCCTAAGAAAGACAAAAAAAATCAATTTAATAATATATGAAAAAATAAAGAAAACGACTAAAGATAAAATTTATCATAGCCTAACAAAGACAAAATACATACACTTATTTAGAACTATATTTTATTGATAAAATTTATTATATCCGTAAAAATATATTTTATTAATACGATTTATCATAGCCAAACAAAGACAAAACACATACAATTACTAGAACTATATTTTATTAATACAATTTATCATATCCATAAAAATAATACGGCCACGCATAATCTTAAATCGACAACACATGCCTAACAAGGACAAAAGAAATACAATTAATTAGTGTCCAAGCTAATCAAAATCACATATATTAAAGTAACACATCAAATTGCATAAATGAAAATCTAAAATCTCACATAACCCGTATACCAAGGATTCCAATCTATGTACAAATTAATTTTTAAAGTTTATAAATCTTATCATTAAAGAATTAAAACATTAAAAAATAACCTAAATAAGTAGCCATATTGATATTTGTCCAATAAAAAAACATTAAATAATACACGGAACCATTGTTAAAACGCTCTCAAAACGCTGTTCGGAAAGACTTATGAACGTGGTTTCAAATCCGGTGTTTGCACCGAAACATCATGATTCCAATTCGATTGGAATGCAAATTGATAAGGCAGAGAATGAGTGTCCACCGGGAGATCCACCGGACCAGAAAGCTTCATGGAAGGAGGTCGTCGTGGGAGGCGCTTTTCAGAGCAAAACTGTTATCGATGATGAATTCATTCGTGGTAAAGTCAAAATCTTCTTCCCGGATGGCGAGAATGGAGATCCGGCGGTTGTCATCGATGAAGATGTGATGGAGGCTCTTGCATCAGTTTGGATATGTTCGGTTGTGATCAAATTGCTTGGCTCACCGATAGCTTTCAATGTTATGGATAAGAAAGTGAGGGACATGTGGAGAACGGAATCCCGCTTTCAAATCATTGATTTGGATCATGGATGTTTCCTGGTGAGATTTGCTAGAGAAAGTGACATTATGATGGCGTTGACCAATGGGCCATGGACCGTGTTTGGTCGCTGTCTAACGATCCGACGTTGGTCTCCTAATTTCCGTACATCTGACCCCATCCGAACGGCTCCGACTTGGATCAGACTAACTGGTCTCCCCATCACTCTTTATGAAGAGAAGATTCTCCTCCAAGTTGCTGAGGGTATTGGCCGCCCTATCAGAGTTAGTTGATCCTAAGACTATGTACACAAACCGGGGTAGATTTTCTAGAATTTGCGTTGAAGTAGACCTGGAACGTCCTCTCAAGGGTTCAATTACAATCAACAACGAATGCTATCTCGTTGAGTACGAAGGATTACCGACTATATGTTTCAGTTGTGGGAAGTTTGGTCATATTAAGAATCACTGTCCTTTCCGCCCTGCTGAGGTACCGAAGGGGAATGAGACTTCTTCAAAGGTACTTGGGGAGGACCAATCAATGGGTGAAGAACATGTTAAAGCAAAAGTTAATGGTAGTGGTTTGTATGGTGAATGGATGACGGTGGCTAGACGTCCGAGGCCGGCGAAAGTTAACCAGAAATCCGACAACTCGCAAAAGACGCCGGCGAACAACCAAAATAGGAAAGTGGATCAAAAACAGATCTCGAATGGCAAAGGAAAGGATAAATTGAGCCAAGATTCTAGGCATCTCTTTCCTCCTTCAAATAGGTTTGGAGCGTTGGTCATTTCTGATGGGGATAATACTCAAAAGAATTCAAAAAATAACAGTTATCCCGAGATTACCGGGGCTGGTCCTAACAATAAAGTTCCTATCAAGAAGGCTATGTCTTAGAATAAGGAAGCTATTATTTATGAGAATATTGCGGCTAAGATTTTGGAGGGGAATAGTCATAAGAAAGATTCAGAGTCTAGTGGGTCCCAGAGTAGCCATTCCGAAATTGCAACCGTTAACCATATTGGGTCTGTTGGTTCGGGTGGTTTCGAGGTGGGATTGAGTAATGGGTTGCCGAGTGATAAGGCCCAAGCAGATAAACGCAAAATTAAAATTGGAAGAAGAGTTAGAGTTTTCAACTCCAAGGAAAGTGGACAGGTTGGGGCCGTAGTGGGCTGGCGCTCAATTCTAATAGGCCTAAAAAAAGACAGAGGAATGAAACTGAAAATATGGTCAAAACTAGCTCACTTCCGGGTTCTCCTTTGATCCAGAATAGTGTTGTTATTGATCCAGGGCCGGATTTATCATCCAAATTTGGGAGCATAACTCAAATACCTGCTATCTCTGTTTATAAGAATAACGGTGGTCAAGTCACCGAGATCCTTAGTGATGACTCCACAATGGCGGAGAGCTTTCTGTCTCAAGGGCCGATATGATCCTTCTCGTTTCCTTGTCTTTCCCTCTTTTTTTTGTTATGATGGATGTTCTTGCTGTGTTTGAAACTAGAGTTTCAAGTGAACGTGCGGATAGAATTTGTAACCGTATGATTAGAAGTGATTTCTCTAATGTTGAAAGGATTGAAGGCATCAGCATGGCTGGAGGTATTTGGATTTTCTGGAAGCAAAGTACGGTGAAGATCACCATTGTAGCTAGGAATAGCAACTTCATTCACACTTCTTTTATTGATGGTGGGGCTATTTGCCATCTTATCATGGTGTATGGGCCGCCTTTTGCTATCCGGAGAGAGACGTTTTGGAACGAGATTGAGGAAACTACTAGGAGGATTTCAGGACCGTTAATCATGGGAGGCGATTTTAATTGTATTCGCTTTCTTCATGAAAGAGATGGTGGGTCTGGTGGTCTTCATGCCGACTCATATATTTTCAACCGTTGGATCAATAGTGTTGGGCTCATCAATATGGGTTTAGTTGGGCCTCGTTTTACCCGGAGTCGCCGCATATCTTCTAGCACAGTGGTTTCAAAAAGGCTTGATCGAATGTTCATTAATCAAGAGGGTAGGATTAGGTTGAATGAAGCACGGGTCAGGCATCTCCCGCGTTTCTCTTCTGATCATAATCCCCTGTTATTGTCCTTGGAGCGGGAGTTAAACTTGAATAAGAAACGGAGGCCTTTTTGTTTCGAGGCTGCATGGCTTTCTCACCCATCCTTTAATAATAAGCTGAAAGAGAGTTGGTGCCCTGTTCTTGACACACCTAGCGCTCTTGAGGTGTTGAAATGGGAACTTTTGATTTGGAATAAAAGGGTTTTTGGTAACATTCACACTCGTAAACAAGAGCTGTTGAACAAGTTGGAAAACGTTCAAATCCGCCTTAGTGCCGCTAGTGACGATGTGTTAGTGAATGTGGAACATGATCTTCGAAAAGATTTGGAGCGTGTTCTTGAAGAAGAGGAATTGCTTTGGTTCTAGAAATCGCGGGAACAATGGCTGTTATGCGGGGATAGAAATACAAAAATTTTCCATACGTCTACCATTATTTGACGCAAACGTAACCGGATTGAGGGACTCATTGGTCTGGATGATACGTAGTTGGATAAAAGTAATGTGATTGAGGAGGTTACTGTGGATTTTTTCCAAAAACTGTACACAGCAGAGAACACTGATTTGTTGAGTTTCCCGGAGATTCGCTGTGGTTTTCCTATTCTGGACAGTAAAGATCTTGAACCGCTTTGCAGGGAAGTTTCGAATGCTGAAATTTGGAAAGCTATCAAGAGTATGGGTACTTTTAAATCTCTGGGGATTGACGGTTTTCATTCCGGATTTTATCAAAAATGTTGGGACATGGTAGGTGTCTCAGTTTGCAATTTTATCAAGGAGTTCTACAAGACCGGGGGTTTAAAGGATGGTGTTAATGACACACTCATTGTGTTGTTAGCCAAGGTGGCTGAGCCGGAACGGATTAATCAATTTCTTCCCATAAGCCTTTGTAACGTCTTATATAAGACCATTACGAAACTCTTGACTACTCGACTTCAACCCATTGGTACTAAGCTCATCCGGCCCACACAAGGTAGCTTTCTTCCGAGGCGTATGATCTCGGACAATATTATTATTGCTCAAGAGGTTGTTCACTCTATGAGGAGGAAGAGAGGTCGTAAAGGTTGGATGATCTTGAAACTCGGCCTTGAAAAGGCCTACGATAGATTAAGTTGGAAATTCATTGAGGAGTCAGTTCGGGCTGCTGGGATTCCAGATCGCATGGTGGATTAGATCATGGCTTGTGTTTCATCACCAAGAATGCAGGTTTTGATTAATGAGGAAGCTACTCGTCAGTTTTCGTCTTCTCGGGGAGTGCGTCAGGGCGACCCCATTTCACCGTATCTTTTTTTTATTTGTATTGAGAGACTTGGTCACATGATTATTGATGCGGTTGAGAAAGGTGATTGGAAACCCATTAAACTCACTAGACGAGTAGACGTGGTCCGTCTTTATTGCACATCTTTTTTGCGGACGACATTCTACTCTTCACCGAAGCCTCGGTTGAGCAATTTCAGAGGATCAAGCAACTGTTGGATGTCTTTTGTGCCGTGTCTGGACAGTGTATTAGTGATCCTAAATCAAAAAAATTTATGTCTTCTAATGTGTGTAGTAGCACTAGTGGAAGGCTTAAAGAGGTGAGTGGTTTTGAGGTCACTAGAGACTTGGGTATTTATTTAGGAATGCCCATTCTGCATAAAAGAGTTAACAAAGGCACGTTTAGTGTCATGTTGGATAAGTTTAATTCACGGCTTGCTGGCTGGAAATCAAGATCACTTAGTTTTGCCGGAAGAATTACTCTTGTTAGGTCGGTCTTGTCTTCTTTGCCCGTCTATTCGATGTCGAATGTGCTTCTCCCCTTAAGTTTTTGCAATAAGTTAGACAAAATTAACAAGGTGTTCATTTGGGGCAGTTCGACTGAGAAACGTAAGCTGCACAAGGTGGCGTGGCCCGAAATTACGTTGCCAAGAAAACATGGCGGGCTTGGAATCCGATCGATGCACGATATGAATGTTGCCTTGCTTGGCAAACTTGGATGGAGGTTTCTATGAGTGACGGAGATCTTTGGGCTGAGGTTCTTAAACAAAAATATGTGTCTTGTGCTCTTGGCAACTCACCTGCTAGTTCTCATGTTTGGAAAGGCTTGAAAATGGGAATTTCTGATGTTATCAAACAGGGCTCAAAGTGGCTTCTAAGGAATGGTTCTTCGATCAGGTTTTGGAGGGACACTTGGATTGCTGAATCCCCGCTTTCTGATTTTGCTTTGAGACAGTTGCATACTGCTGAGCTGAATATGCTGGTTGTTGATTTTTGGGATACGAATTCAGGTTGGAAATGGGGATCTTTCGTTGACTGCATTCCCCCTTCTTTGTTGATGAATATAGCTGCTACTGGTGTCTTGAATGATGGTTCTGAAAATGAAGATATGCTTTGTTGGAAGTTCTCTCAAGACGGAATTACTCGGTCTCCACCAGACTTGATTTGATTTAGGGGAATTACCACAGATCGTCCATTGATAGCAGTTTCTACATAGCTTTGTGGAGGTTAAATGCACCAAAAAGAGTTAGATGCTTCGTTTGGATTGCTAGCAAAGGCGGGGTGATGTCTAATGCTGAAAGATGTCGCCTGCATATCACCACTCAAGACGGTTGCGTGTTTTGCCAGGATGTGGAGGAATCCTTTGTGCATCTCTTTAGAGATTGTCCTAAGGTTAGTTTTATTTGGATCGATTTGTTGGGAACTGATGTGATTACTGAATATTTTTAGGATGATTTTGCTTGCTAGTTGTGATCAAATATCCTCTCTAACAACACGAGGAACCATGGCCTCCAATGGTATGATATCTTTGCCACCGCGTTGTGGTGGATTTGGCGGTGGGGAAACGCGGAAATTTTCGATGAAGAGAGTTCTTTCAACAGGAATGCAACTTTCATTTTTAGCCAAGCTACTGCATATGCCAGTGCGAAAGGTAAGTCCCATAGCCGTAATATTTCATATAATCGGGTTATGCAGAACGTGGATTGGGAACCCCCTGAAATAGGTTGGGTTGAGCTCAATTCCGATGGAGCTGTTCGTGAAAATAGCTTGGCGACGTCGGGGGTATTTTTCGTAATAGCGATGGGCAATGGCTTGGCGGCTTTGTTCACAACATCTGAGCTTGCTCTGTCCCGCTTGCGGAGTTGTGGGGCATCTACAATGGTCTTCTCTTATCGTGGAATAAAGGGTACCGCAAAGTGATTTTGGAGTCGGATTCTCAACTTGCAATTTCTCTCTTGAATGCTAGATTAAATAAAACTCATCCGTTGTTTAGCCTGGTTACTAGTTGCCAAGGCTTTTTAAGTAGGAATTGGTCTATCCGATTCCGTCATGTGTATCGAGAGGCGAATACGGTTGCCGATCGCCTCGCATCTTATGCTTTCTCGTTTCCTTTAGGTGTCCATGTATTGCTTGCCCCGCCTGAGGGGATTAATTTACTTTGCTTGATGATGTTAGGGGTTAGACTATCCCCTGTTTGATGACTACTTATCCTATTTTTTTTTTGTATTAATAAAATCTCCCTTGAGAGGCGGGAGAGTGCCGGCCGCCTCTCCTTACCAAAAAATAAAAATAAAAACATTAAATGTAACATTATCCTTCTCGCCTAATACGGTCCCGGTCCTCCGTGAACTTCCATCGGAATCCGTGAACTTGTCTCCTTGCAATTTCAAAAACAACAAATAAAATTCGAAGAGAATGAGTAGTTCAAACTTTCCGGGGCCGAATTGAAAGTTTCCATCTTAGGCCGCTCGTGCGCTGGTGAGTGCTTTCAATCATTCATCGCTATACACCTCTCGCTCTTTTCTTCTCCTTTATTTTGTTTCGATCTCATTGCCATTTGATTTGTTCGGAAAGTGGAAACAGGTCAGTCGTTGTTGCCGTTGCTTTGTTTTTAGGGTTCTACACTTCTTTTGATTTTCTCTTGCTTTATAATTTCCGGTTGTTGTAGTATTAGAAGACTTTTGAAATGGTACTTCTGTGTGTGTTCTTTATTATCATGTCCAGAATTTGAGTTCTAGGGGTGCCATTTTGATGTTTATACACTCTGGTTTTTGGATTGGCAGCTCAGACAGATTCCCAATCTAGGTTTCTTCTCTGATTGGTGTAGTCTTGATTCTCTTAATAAGTAGTCCAATTTCATTATTCTGTAGGAGATATGATTGCATTTTCTTTCTGTTTTTTGTTTTGTCGGTTTGAGATGCAAATTTGGTAGGTAATTGTAATTTGTAAAAGTTATTTCTTTATTTTGGGCTGGATTAGGAAGTTTGTATTTGAAACCTTTGTGATCTGTTGTTGATTTCTTGCTAAGTAAGCCTTAGCTTTTGCCTTTTGTATGAGCTGTGTGGATTTGTATTTTTATGACCACTAGTTAGAGAATACTCTTCTTTCAGCCAAGATCAGTTTCTACCTTTCTCATGTACTTCTAAAACAAACTTTTAACCTTTTGGGTAACTGATCATTGCATTTGTCCACTGTCTTCTTTGAGAATTTTCTGATATGTAGCTAAATCTTAACAAATACATTTGAGAGCTGATTTGTCGCTTCTTCCTTCTAAGGAGGAGACCGTTTGCTTGATTTGGTAATTGCCTTTCGTTTGATGAGTTCAGTGTGGTTTTAAACTGCCATGGCTTAAAAATTCATGGAATTTTGATTTCTCTTTACTTGTTGTGACTTTAAAAGCTTGCATGTTCAGAGCTTAGAGTGAAAAAGATGGCCCAAAAACTCGAAGACATCAAGAGAGGCGGAGGAGGCTCTATCCGGGTTGGGAGTACCGGGACAATCGGTTCCTTGATGAACAAGGAGCTTGAATCTGCAAGTTCCTCGTCTCAAGTACCTTCATCGTCCAAGCTAAGGAAATCAATGGATGAAGCGCTGATCAGTGGTACTCGGGTCCCAGCTGTGGGCCCTACAACTCCCAAGCGACAAAAGCAAAAGGCATCTCCAGAGGAAACAGGTGGTGGTAGTGGTAGTAGTAGTAGTAGAAGCCCAGAGTTGAAAACATGGAAAACAAAGATTCACAAGAGGAGACCGCATCATCGTATTCCCATGCTCGGCTCTGAAAACGTGGCTTTGGAGAAGACGACGCCTAAATGAGAAAAGCCGGCAAGGAAAGTTTCTATTGTTGAAGTTGTGGACACAAACTGTGGGATCCCGGCTGGCTCCTTGTCTAACCGTCTTAAGAATCTCAGCTTCTCAAAGCTATCACACAGCATTGTGTAAGCTGTTTTTACTGATCAAACTTAATTTAGGTGCACATTATATATAACTAGTTGGGTGAAGCTTATTAATTCCTCTGTTTAGTAAGTAACATGGTTTCAAAGCTTTGTTGTAACTTGCAAGTGTTTTCATATTCAGGATCAAGCTCTTGACAATCACAACAATCACAATTATTCATATGAAATATATCTTAGAAAAAATAGATACCTAATAGACTGTTAGGGTCCTGGAGATGTGGATCTATATTATAATATTCTCTAACCTTGATCATTTTGAGCCTTAATCCTTCCTAAAGATCCTAGTTATGCAAGTAATGTAACCGATTATAGAGATAAATATTTGTCCTCTAATAATAGAGAGAGAGTCAGGATCGTACCCTAACTTCCCTTGCATATTTGCTTGAAAACTCCAATGCTCTACCTTCCTTCTTAGTGTCTCCATTGTCCTCTTTGTTCTTGTTTTCAAGACTAGTACCTTGTTCTTGTTTTTTTAATCATCTTTTTAGCTTTAGAGGAAACAGAAGTTGAAATTCCAAGCTGTTGAGTGCCGAGGAATTCTTGTACACCACCAAGCCATGCAATGCCTAAGCAACTCCAACAAATTTCCCAAATTCATGAAAATTGAAATTTTAGGAAATCTGGGGTACTTTTTTACCCCAACATCTTCTCCATCCCATTCTCCATTTTAGAGAGATTCTCCAAATATGGTAGAGACTTCCTCAAATATAGGGTGATCTCCAATTCTCCAAATCTTATTTTTTTTTCTTTTTTCTTTTTAGGATTTTAAAAGACATTTTTTAACTAAACCAATAAGCAATTGCACTTTCTTTTAAATTGAGACAAAGATGAAAAGTATTGATTATTTGAATGAAATAAAAATGTTAATATTACTATGTAAAAATATAAATATTTATTTCCTTATTAGTTAAATAATAAATTATTTATCACTTAATAAAGATTCTAGAATGTTTTTATTTTCTTATAAGTGAAATAATAAATAATTTATCATTTATTAGTCTAAGATTCTAGAATATTTATTTTTATATTAATCAAATAATAAATATTTGTTATTTATTATCCTAAGATTCTAGAGTATTTTATTTTCTTATTAGTCAAATAACATATAATTTGTCATTTATAAGTCTAAGATTTTAGAATATTTTGTTTTCTTATTAGTCAAATAATAAATCTATAACTATATATTAAAGCTGTTCTTTTTCGAGCCACCAGAACGATTCTGGCCCCACCTCATATTTACAAAATTAATTTTTATTTCTAATATTTTAACTATATCTTATTATATTCTTCTTTAATTATTTAAATCTATCTTTAATATCAAACAAATATCTATTTAGTATAACAATATCTTTTGAAAACTTTCTTATACAAATATTTAAAATTAAAGATAACAAATTTAAAATATTTTTAAATAAGTATAAATATCTTTTACCTTTTAGTATGATGTCTTTTCATGAAATTATTTATAGATATTTTTTTTCTTTTACAATAAAAAATTAATAATAAATACTTATAATGTTTAAATATAAAAAATAGGTAATATCTATAACTATATATTAGCCCCACCTTATATTTAAAAAATTAATTTTTTATTTCTATTATTATAACTGCTTTCTATTAAATTCTTTTTAAATATTTAAATTTATATCTAGCATCAAAAAAATATCTATTTAGTTTAACAATATTTTTTGAAAGCTTCCTTATACAAGTATTTAAAATTAAAGATAACATATTTAAATATTTAAAAATAAATATAAATATTTTATCATATATCTTTTGACGAATTTATTTATAGAAATATAGTGATTTTATTTTATAAAAAAATTAATAAAAAAATAGTTAAAATTTTTAAAATTAATAAAAATGGATAATAAAATATTTAATAGATATTGAAATATTTGATAAACTCTAAATTTACGTACATGAAAAGTAATAAAATAGGAAGAATATAATATTTGATTAAAAAATTATATGCATTTTACAAATAATAAATTACTTATATTAAGATTTATATATTTTTATTTATTTATTAATATCCTATTCATAATGTTTATAAAATATCGAATCGTAGTCGTACATGGTACGACGGGTAAAACTAGTAATTTATTATTTATTAGGTAAGATTCTTTAATATTTATTTTCCTATAAGTCAAATAACAAATAATTTATCATTTATTAGGTTAAGATTTTAAAATATTTTTATCCAGAAGTAAGATAAATTTTAATTAATTATTAATTAAGTAATGAAAATAATTTATATGATAAAAACAGAAAACATTAAGTGCAATGCTCTTCAAAATGAAGAATTTGGGGTAATTAAGCAAACATTCATATTACTCCAGTATAAATTTAACCAAAATGCTAGGGGAATCAACATCAACTTTCCGAAAAAATAATGTTACCAGAAAGAGAGAGAATTCAAAGGACAAATAATGTGGGCAGGTCTTGAATATGGAATATTAACTAATTGATCAATTAATTAGTGCTGGTTCAAGTATAAATTAGGCTAATGAATCTTCCAACTCTTGCAAAAATTGATATATCACTCATAAAAGAGGCCAATACACGAAATGAAGAATTCGATTTGTGTAAACAAGCAGCAAAATTCAGGTATAGTCTCGCTAGGGCAGGGATCTGGGGGTCTAAATATATACCTTCTTACTCCGGACATGTCGAAAGGATGTTTCCGAAAAACTCAGAAAACAAAAATAAACTAGTAAAACACAGAATAAGATTGGACAACGGCAAGACCAAGACTAGACAAAAGCTAAATATTTGTGACTCTAATATTGTCCCTCCATAAGTCATTATCCTTGGCCATTACATATGGACAATAGATAAATTTTGGCGTTCAGGTTAGCTAAATCACAATTGGACAAGAGTATAAAAGATCCAGTTTTCATGATACTTTGGTGTTATATTAACTTGTGTATAAACAATTCCGTTACATTAGTTTCACGTTAATTTTCATGATTATTTCGTGTTGCCATTTTGTGTCACAATACATTATTTCAATACTCTCCAGCTCCTTGTTCAGTATGTGATCACCAATCATATCCTGCAGCACTTTCTCATATGGCTCCCTTTTGGCTAGAATGCCGCTGTCGATTTACAAGGGAGGAGGCACCAAGAGATATACTTTATAATATGTGGAGCAAAAAATCAATGCTTCAAAGCTGACTTTGCAACGTAATATTGGGATTGCTTTAGGCAATCAATGTACAGACCTTTACAAGACCAAGTAAAAAAAAAACAGACAGCATAGAGTAAGAAAGCATCACTAAAAATGTCAATGGCTAATGGTCAAGTTCAGCAGATTGAAAACAGTATGCTATAAAATTGTGCAAATTATTTTCAGGCAAGTTCCATTGAATTTCTAATCTCTGCAGCACAGCACAACGTTCTCCATAAGAACTTAATCATTCAGGCTACCAATAAAGCGACGAAATATTCGAATGAACTGCATCAATAGAGACAAGTAAACATTCAGAGTTGCCCAAAACATAGATCAGTACAGCAGGAAAGGTATATGGGTCACTTGGTACCTTGAATCTTGCCAAACTTGATTTACTTCCAGGTGTGGAATGACAAGTGCTGCATTAATGCACTTAACATTTATGCTGGTGCAAAGCATTAGAAAGTGCTTGTTCACAGTTATTTTTATGGCCGAGATTTGTTTTGTGTAATTTCTGCAGATTACAAGAGATAAGCTTCATTCATTGGCACTAATCCACTTTTGCATACCATCATCAGCATACTAGAAACCATGTTTCATGTTTGATGTTTGTCCTCTGCTCACGTGATTCATACTTGGCTTAAACAAACAAACTAGGACATGATACAGCCAGAAAATAAAACAAAAAAACACAAAGCAAAAGATCAAGTTGTTCAGCTAATAAGATATCCAAATTACTCAAAATGGATTTAACAAGTTGCTGCTGCACGAGGGAAATATGTTTCCGCTGGAAAGTAATGATAGAATTTGATTCCCTTGCACAACTCTGCATACTTGGAACTTCAATTTTCGGGACACAAGGAAATGCCAAAATAGCATTAGGCAATAGGCATATTAATCCTAAATATATAAAGCATACGATATATTACTGTCTAGATGCAGAAGCATAAATGCCTGTAGCATAACTCAAAAATTACAGCAAAGGCCAACCGAGCTCCATTGATCCAAACGCTCTCTTGACTCTTCCAACCATACAGATCAAACTACTAAAGTAATTTGTCATCAGTTCAAGGCCACTTAAGGAACTCGTGTCCTTCTAAAGATGGTGGCAAGAAACTCTGTGAAGCCAAAGGGTTATCAGGAGTGTAAATATAACCCTTCCCGTAACCAACATCCTTCATGAGTTTGGTAGGCGCATTCCTAAGATGAAGAGGGACGCCCTCATTCCCACCAACAGACTTCCGAACTACACCCTGAGCTTCCCCAATAGCTCTATAAACAGCCACAGATTTTGGAGCCAGAGCCAAGTAAGCCACACACTGAGCAAGAACCACATTGCACTCGGGCATCCCAATGAAATGACATGCTTGATAGCAAGCAACAGCCTGCACCAGCGCAGACGCGTCTGCTAACCCGACATCCTCACTTGCAAACCTAATAAGCCTCCTTGCAATGTAGAGGGGCTCCTCTCCTCCTTCCAACATCCGGGCCAGCCAATATATGGCTGCATTCGCATCGTTACCCCTCATAGACTTGTGAAGAGCACTTATTAGATTGTAATGCTCTTCCCCAGCTCGGTCATACGCCAAGTGCTTACACTGAATTGCTTCCTTGGCATCCGCCACAGTCACCAAAACCACATCAGAATCAGACAAACTACTTGGGTTTTCACCATTCTGATCTAACTCACCGACATTTTGACTACCATTATTTAATCTTTGCTTCTCTAGATCATTTTCAACCCGGGCTTTGGCTATAATGGCAGAAACCTCAAGGGCGTTCAATGCCACCCTGGCATCCCCGTCACACTGTGATGACAAGAGCTCTATAGCTCCCTCTTCCACATTCAATTTCATACCGACACTCGTAGATAAGCCCCTATCAAAATCCCCGACCGCCCTTCTCAAAAGGGTGCTAATATCATTAGTTCCGAGTGGGTTGAGTGTCAAAACCCTGCTCCTAGATAATAGAGGGGTGATCAAATGGAAGGAAGGGTTTTCAGTTGTGGCTCCAATGAACACAATGCTCCCATCTTCAATCACAGGCAAGAAAGAGTCTTGCTGTGACTTATTGAACCTGTGAACTTCGTCCACGAAGAGCACGGTCTTCTTACCATTCTTCCCCTTGCGGTGTTTCCTAGCTTCGTCCACTGCTTCCCTTACGTCCTTCACCCCTGACGTCACGGCCGATAGAGACACGAATCGGTACTGAGAAGCCATGGAAACGGCGATTGCTCTGGCTATGGAGGTCTTCCCCGTGCCCGGTGGGCCCCAGAGGATGATGGAAGGGAGGCGATTGCAGGTTATGGAGGAGCGAAGGGGGGAAGTGGGCCCCAGGATGTGGTCTTGGCCGATCACGTCGTCGATGGTTCTAGGGCGCATGCGCTCCGCTAGAGGCTGATTCGGAGGCGAAGATTGCGACGGAGGAGGAGGTGGCGATAATTTCCGGCGCTTCGGGAGAGAAATCTCCGGTGTGGTGTCCGATTTGGGGGTTAACGGGGAGGATGCGGGTGTGGATGAGGGTTTAAGGTGGAAGTTGAAGAATCGGTCTATTTTAGGCTGCTGGGATTGAGATTGGGAGGAGATTGGTGAGGAGGAAGTGGTTGTGGTGTTGGCGGCGGCAGATTGGTGGTTGTGGTGTTGGCGGTTCAGTATCCACTCCGCGGCCGACGCGACGGAGGAGCCGCCTGTGGCGGCGAGGGCTTGGGCGGCGAGATCAGCGGAGAAACCCATGTTGAGGAGTTGTTGCTTCTCGTCATCCTCCATACTCGTTCGCGCTCCCTTTCGATTTCCCTCCAAAATTGTACAGAAGCATCAATGGACTCCCTCACTCCCTCTTGTGTAATCTTGTAGTATAATTGCCATGTTTTCAACCTAATAATACAATTTTTAATTCTTTTTAACACATTAACTGGACACTGGCAACTGGCAAGTAGACTTGTCAATCGCGGATGGGTCGGGTCAGGTTCATTTCTTTCGTGTTTGGGATCTTTGGGTTGAGTCGCATTTTATATCATGGGTTAATCAGATCAGGTCGTTACAGTTTTTGAAAGGGTTGTATGGGCACACATAATCCTAGAGGTACGAAGAACTCAAACATTGTGATTGGTGTAAACGACTATGAGAAACCGGATTGGGAGACTGGGGTAATACAACAAGTTGATGGGAAGAACATCGACAAAGGCCCGCTCCTATTCTATTTCATCTTAGTTTTCTCTCTAATTCCACTTCTATAAATAACATATTAAAACAATCTCCAAAATCATCTTGCACTCTTAATCCCTCTATTTCTACACTTTCAAACGATCCAATCTCCATGTTGAAAACGACAAACACAAAAAAGAGCTTTACAGAGGTGCTTGTGTCTTAGATAAATTCAAGACCATCCAACCCCTATTGTCGAGAAGGTTGGGGAGGTGTGTGAAATCGCTAAACCTACAAATGCAACTGAGAAGGTCAACTTAGAGCTCTTCATTGAGGACTATGATGATGATGATGAGGTAGGAGATGAAAAAAATGTAGAAAAAATTGAATTGTATTATGTTGCTTATGTAAAAAAAAAAGACATCAAGACCCTTGAGAAGACATGCCTAATTGGCACTTTATTTAATTCTTAATGATTATAAAAAATTATATATTATATATAAATTAATTGTAATATAATTAATAAAATTAACAATACTATTACACCTACAACATTTCTAAATATGATAAGCATATGCAATATGGGTGTTGTTGGGTAGAAAATACTATGTTATATAAATTTCTTAAATAAAAATATACTATTTTATTATTAAAAATTTGATTGAAAGAGATATTTAAAATACCAATAACTAATTTTATAAGCTTAAAAGATATTTACAAATATAATAAAGCTAAAACTAATAAAAAACTTGGCATGTGGCTAGGAAGAAGCCAAAAAGAGGGTACATATATAATGGGTAGTAATATAACTACCCTTACTTGGATACAAATAATTTTTTCCTTTTTTTTTTTAAAAAAAATAACTTGTACCGTCTTTTGTACACATCTTGTACCACCATTGCTCATGGTCTTAGGTGTGGGTGCTTGGGTTTGAGCTTTACCCATCTTTTGCCTCTTGTGATCTAAAGTCCTATTGGCCCATTCATGTATTCATGTGTGCGTTTCTAGGCTTGCTTGACCCATATTTCTTGTTGGCCTTTTTTTGGTCTTTGTTTGTTTGTGGCAGGATTGATCGAGCTACTTGGTACACCTTCAACTAGATGGACATGAGTTTTGGTCTCGTTACAGTCTCTCGAGGCCATGTCGTTAATGTTCTTCGCTGCTTCTGAAGATCCTTCATTCCGGTGGAGGGAACATTAATAGTTTTTTCACACATACCGTGATGGTTTGACTTATTGCTGAGCGCTTTATTTTAGTGCTTCACTCCCCTCAAACCTAAACGCTTATTTTGTCTGTTTGTTTGGTTGTCAATGCTTGATTATCTTGTTGCCTCACCTAGCCGGTTTTGACTGTCGTCTTTAACAACCTCTTGGTACACCAATTTTGTCTAATCTACCGATTTTTTTACCTTTCATCAAAAAAAACCTCCCAATTACTCGTTACCTCTTTCTATACCATATCTTTATTTTTTTAATACTCCCTCCGTTAAGCAATACGTACTCGTCATTATAGGAATTAACAAAAAAATTAATGAAACACTTAATTTACCTATATATCCTTTATAATTAATTTGTTTAATTCTATTTTTGGAAAATAAGAGAAAAAGTTGCCTTTCGAGCCATTTTTAATTTGTAAGGATAAAACTGGAAAAATGTTGTCAAAATATGTAAAATGACAAGTTTATTTAACAAAAAATCAACCTAAAATGACAAGTATTGCTTCATGAATGGAGTACATGAAAATAAACTTTTTTTTTGGTAGAATGAGAGGCGGTACTCTCCGCTCCTCAAGGGGGCATTTTATTAATAACAAAAAAGGGCTAAGTAGTCAGCAAACGGGGGATAGCCCGACCCCTAACATCATAAAACAGTAATAAAGAAATCCCCTCGGGAGGGGCAAACAATACATGATATCCTAGAGGGAAATTGAAAGCAATAGAAGCTAAACGATCAACCACCATATTGGCTTCACGATAAATATGACGGAGCTGGATTAACCATCCCCTACTGATGAAGCCTTGGCATTGAGAATTCAGGCTGTAGAGCCGGTTTCTATGAACTTTGAAAAAAACACTCTCTATGAACTTTATAGACTCGCGCCGGCAACCGCCGAGAGATGTTTCTCCGAGCCAGAACACCAGGGTAAATAAGAAAACTAATCGTGGAGATGAGGATGCCTTATTTAGGATCTAGTTTTCCAAATCTAATGGAAGCAAATAAATTGCTGCAGAAAGACAAAAACATAATCTCATACAAGGAATCCTGACTGGACATAGATCTGATAGCATGATGACGGAATACAACAATCCCTTTTGGGAGGATGAAGGGGATACAAAGGAGGTTCATGATGATGTGATGCTGGATCTTCAAGATCCGGAATGCCCGATAATTTTCCTGTCGGCAGAGGAGAAGAAAAGAATTCGAAAACCATGGAGGAATGCAATCATCATTAAAATGCTAGATCAAAGTGTGGGATATGTGTATTTGAGGAATAGTCTAATAAAGAAATGGAAATCAAAAGGGGACTTCTCCATGATTGATACTGGATATGATTTTTATGTCATAAGATTCCGAAATGATGATGACCTAAACCACGTCCTAACTAATGGATCGTGGATGTTTGGGGATACTTACCTTACGATTCAAAGATGGAGGTCGAACTTCATTGCGGCAGAAGAAGCCATTCAGAAAGTTGTGGCTTGGATTCGAATCCCGATCTTTCAATGGAATATTTTGATCAACAAGTCCTCAATTTAATTGGCTCTCAACTCGGCAAGGTTCTAAAAGTTGATCGAACGACAAGTGAAGTAGAACGAGGAAAGTACACACGATTATAAGTGGAATTAGACATATCAAAGCTCCTGAAACCTAAATTTTGGATGAATGGAAGAATTTGGAAGATTCAATATGAGGGATTGAAGATGATATGTTTTGAATGTGGCAAGATAGGGCATGTTAGGGACCAATGCCCAATTCTACATGTTGAGTGTACTGAGATTGGGGCAAGCGAACGATGGACAACTCTGTGGCTCTACATCCAGAAGTGAATGAGAATTATGGTGAGTGGATGGTGGCGAAAAGAACAGCTCGACATAGAGGTTACAAAGATGGAAAAGCTACTAAGACAAGAACTGGAGGTTACAAGGCATCGAAGAAGAACGAGGAACAAGAGGATAGGACGAAGGGTGAAAGGATTGGTTCAGCAAGTGCTGAGTCAAGCCATCCAAAAACCCGGTCCGTTTTGAATCGGAATAACAGAAATGATAAACCGAGCCAATCCGATTCTTGTTTTCAAATTTTATCCAAAATTGATAACGAGGCAAAAGAATCGACACCAGCAAAGAAAGATATTTCACAAGATCAATCTATAAGATATCAAGAGGAAAATATGTAGAAAATCCCCCCTAAAAAAGGCTTCAAATCAGAAAGAATTTGGACGAAAGGAAAAAAAAGAAAGAAACTGATGAGGATATTATGGATGCGGCAATCTTGGAGGCCAAATCAGCAAGGAATAAAACAGAGGAAGAGTCGAAGACTAGGAAGGCGAATATTACAAGAAACAAAGAAGGAAAAAAATTGGGAACAAATTCAAAGAAGGAAATTTAAAAAAAAGAAGAAGAGAAATCACAGGTTGACTTAATAAGGAGTGAGGAGAATACAATCATGCATGAGTCGGGAAAGGATTTTGGGAAGGAGATTTCATTAAGGCCAGCTTGGCAAGCTACATCACAGAGTGAAAGATTATTTAAGAAAATTCCTACAGAGAACTCAAAGCAACAACAACTAAGTATTCCTCAATTTGAACACACAAACGACCCCCCAAACAAGAATGACAAGCCAATGGAGATGGATGAGCCCAACGAAGGAACCGAGGGCTGGGTTGATCCGCCTATGGGCACGAGAATGGAGGATGATTTACAAGAAGAGCTTGACGAGGATATCAGAGAGCCCGGTAGCCTTCAAGATCGAGACACCAGCATGGTTGATGCCTATGGCCAATAACTTGATTTGTTGGTTAAGAGAAGACCCCCATCTGTACAACCTTTTTTGATGATTAGTCCAAATCTAAAAATCATTACGTGGAACGTTCAAGGAGCAGGAAGCAGGGATTTTATGTATGCTCTAAAGGATATCATACGTCTGCATGACCCATCTATTGCGGTACTCTTCAAGACAAAAATTAGTGGACCACAAGCGGACAAAGTGTGTGATCGCATTGGATTCGATGGCAGGATCCAATCCGGGGCTATTGGATTACGAGGAGGAATTTGGATCCTTTGGAGGAAGGATCGTGTCCATATTGATCCGGTGGAGGATCAAAGACAAGTGGTGTTTGTGAAAGTGCGCAGGGTTGGTGAAGCGGAATGGCTCTTCTCGGCTCTCTACGTGGATCCAAACCCAACAAATCAACTCTCACTTTGGGAGAAGCTCAAGGAGTTCAAAGCGTCTATTAATCTTCCATGGCTCATGATGGGATATTTTAATGAGACAATGCTCATGGAGGAAAGGACTGGGGACTCAGATGAGTTAAGGAGAAGATCAGCGAAGTTCAAGAACTAGATTGAGGAAGATATGGAGATGATTGACATGGGGTTCTCTGGCCCGCGATTCACTTGGAATTGAAAAAGGGATCCGAACACAAGATCAAGTGGTAGACACGATAGAAAGTTGTGCAATATAGAATGGCGAGTATATTTTGAAAATGCAGCAATTAGACACTTGGCAGCGGTGTAATCCGATCATAACCCACTCTTATTGGCCTATACTTAGTTTGATGGATTTTCCCCATTTCAACGGCCATTCCGATTTCAAGCAGCATGACTGATGCACAATGAGTTCCAACACTTTCTTGTGAGCCACTGGGAGGGCTCCTCTTTGCCCGGTGCTTTCTAACTTATCCATTCAGCTTGACGATTGGAATAAGAATGTCTTTGGAAACTTATTCCGGAAAAGAGACAACTGTGGAGAAGGTTAGAAGGCATTCAAAAAGCGCTAGGTAACCGAGTAACTCGAGGATTGCTCGAACTGGATAATCGGTTATGGAGACAGCTGTCGGCGGTGCTTGATCAGATCAACATTTTTTGGATTAAAAAAGCCAGATCAGATGCCTTACTTGATGGAGATCAAAACACGGGTTTTTTCCATGCAAGTGCCGTGTTACAAAGGAGGCAAAACAGAGTCGATGGGCTGATTAATCCGAATGGAGAGTGGATTTGGGATAAAAAAGAGTTGCAAACCATGGTAACTAATCATCTCCGAGTTTAATATGAAGAAGAAAGCATGGACGAGGGGCCTTTTGACATGCCACGAGGTTAGTTTCCGACTATTTCTAAGGAGGAGACGCTCATGCTAAATCAGAAATTTAGGGCTCGTGAGATTAAAGAGTCGGTGGATAGCATGGGTTCGTTGAAAGCTCCAGGGCCGAATGGTTTTCATGCCATTTTCTATCAACGGAATTGGGCGCATATTAAAGAAGTGGAAGCTACGATCATTGACATTTTAAAGGGAAAGGAAATTCTGATAGCTTTGAATGAGACACTGTTAGTCTTGATCCCAAAAGTCGAGAATCCTAATTCGGCTAACCAGTTGCGTCCTATAAGCCTATGTAATGTGGCGATGAAGATTGCTACCAAAGCGTTGGTGGCAAGATTGAAACCAATCATGAGAAGAATTGTGGCTCTGTCTTAGTCAAGTGACTCGGCTAAAATCGTTGTTGCCAAGATCAAAGATAAATAACCCTAAACTACTAACTAGTATAGCAAGTAAGCAAGGGGTCGAACCCAAGAGAATCGGGATTCTGATCAATCAACAGAGAGTAAAGACAGGGGTTTATGGAAGTTCAGGCAAACAAACAAACAAGCAAATATTGTTGAGATTAAATCAATTGGAAGAAAGTAGAGTTCATTCAATCAATTCCACCTTTTTAATCATTCGATCATTGATTCATCCACTTTTCTATTAATTCCCTAGTTAATTCCAATCCTTATAAAAGATTTCCGCTTGTCCACGGTCCAAGCGGAATTATGATATGAACAAGAACGCTTAATTCAAATCATGCAAAGTATTAAGGATAGAAGGATATTAATTCATGCAATCAAGCTACGAGTCTTATACATAAAATAACAATCAAATACTCTTTCTCAATTCTAGTCCATGGTCCTAGAAAAGAGTTGTTTCAAGGATAAATAAGATTGCACAGACAACAATCAAACTAATCCAAACAATAGAATATCAATCAAATTCAACAAGTTGCGCACCAAGAGAAATCAATTGATAATCATAAATTAAGCACAAGAGTTTTGATATTAACCAAGGGATAGAAAAGTTACCAGAATCTCACAAAATACATAAAAAGGCTTCCTTGATTAAACAAACTCCAAAGAGAAATTAGTTCTTCATAATACTGAAAGTATGCTAGAAATTGTCTCTAAATTGTGTTGTAACCCTAAAGTGAAACTCGCAACAAACCTTAAATAGTAGAAAATAAGTCCGAAATTATAAAAATATAAAAACACAAAAGATAAAATAAAGACGAAACGAAGGCGGCGCTGAAACCCTCGATCCGCGATCGCGGATTAAATTCGCGGTCGCGGATCTTCTCCCTTGCCTCGGCCGCGGAACCCCAACGATCCGCGAGCGCGGAAATAATCTGCGGTCGCGGATCCAGCCTTCCTCGCCCTCACAAATCACACACCTCACAAATACAAGATATAACACTCAAGCTCCAAAAAGTGTAGAGCAACCTAGGATCTACCCAATATCTAAAGTGTAATCCCCAAGCCCCAAAGTAGAATATGATCCTAAACACTCTGATTTTACCACTCATTCTACTTAGGCGCCCTTTCGGGTTTTCACCTAATCACTCTTTTCATTTTTCTTAGGTGTGCTCACAAATACTCACATCTCTCATAAACCTCATATTACCCCAGCCTAATGCTGGTCCGGGTTACCTGCTTATTACCTGAGCTGCCCTTTCGGGTTTTCAACTCATCCCAGGATTTTATATGCCTTTTTTCATATTTTTTATGGCTTTTTTTTTTAATTTTTTTAATTTTTTTTATAATTATGACAGAAATAGAATGCAAATGTACATATAATACAAATATAGCAGTGAATCCCTTCCCCCATACTTAAACCCTTCATTGTCCCCAATGAAGCTAAGAAATAAAGACCAAAGTACAGAAGAAGGACTCAGAAGACTCACTGCTGATCTGGTGGAGGGAATGATGGATAACCTGGCCACTGTGTCTGCCAGAAAACAGCTGCCTGCCTCTGATGCTCATAAAATGCCTCCAATGAACGATCCATAGCATCTTGACGTGCAGACATGGCATCCTGACGAATAGATAAGTGCTGCATCCCACTCAACATACGATCCTCAAAACTCATACCATCTGTCCATGGCAAACTGGAGGAAGCAGAAGTAGAAGCAGAAGTGGATGCACGAGTAGATGGGGGAGGTGCACCCCAACCAACTGTAGTCTGTGGAGCAGGAGCCCACCCAGAAGGCTCAGAATAAAATCTAGCACGAAATGCATCAGCCTGCTCATCCCAACCAACACCATCAGCCTCATACTCATCGCCAACAAACTCCTCTGCAGGAACGTCTACATTAGGCTGCAGATGAAAAGAATACACAGTATCGCCATACTGTAAATGTGCAGGTAGACGCAGATAAGCTGTAGCAGGATGCCCATGCAACCAAGTCCACCCGTCATCAACTGACCCTCTCAAACAATTAGCCCTAACTAAAGCCTGGTGAGTGTATCTGTACCCATCAGTCAAATGCCGGCCAAACTGTGCCTCAATCTGCTCTCTAGAAACAAATCTGGTGGCTAAAAGAGTAACCATACCACCCAATCCAATCGACCCCCTCTTATCTGGATACTTCTCAGCAAACTGAATAAATAATCCGAACCAATCCGGGCAGTGAGACGGAAAAGGAAACAAGCATCTAATAATCCTCAAATCTCGAGCAGGAAGCTTGTTTGGCTCTCCCTGAGCGAAAAATGCCATGGCCAGAACCTTGTGACACAGACGGACACAGGGATGGGGAATCCTACTGTTAAGCTCCCCAGAACGAGTGTTAAAAGGGGAGCCAGTAAGCGTATACCAAAAATAATAAATAGTGGGATCAGATAGTATGCTCGTCCACCCATCAGTAGGTGGTGAAGTGATCCCAAAAATAAGACAGGCCTCCTCATGGGTCAAACTATATAATCTATCACAAGCATGAAAACTCAAGACCCCATCAGCAAAGCGGAAAGTGGACAGAAACTCCATAGTAAGACCCTTATAAGTAGGCATAGCCAGAGCAGAGAAATTACCCAAACCCCCAGTCGCCAGTAACTGCTCTGTACACTCTCTAAATCCCAAATTAATCAGTGTAGGGACATCAAAAAATTTAGTACTGACAAACTCCCTATCCTCATACTTATCCCAAAGCTCCCTCTGTCCCTCACTCAGATGCTGTAAACCGTAATATGCCATAGCTGAATAAATAATACAGAGCTGAGCAAAAGAATTACCAAGATACTGAAATCCGCGGCCTCGGACAGCAAGGAAGGCGCGGACTGGATGAAAGGAATCCGCGGGCTCGGATCCGATCCGCGAGCGCGAACAGGCAGGGATAATCCGCGGGCGCGGAAATCTTCCTCGGGCGCGGATCTGGGATTTTCCAGATCTGAACTGCTCGTCAATGGAGAACTCCGACTCCCTCAATTTCTCAAAATCTCCTCAAACAACAACAAATCGGCCTCAATATAGCGGGAATCAAACTCCAAAGATAGGAATAAGGACTAACCGTTCGGATCTAGCCCGATATTGCACCAAACCTCCACTTCAAACAACGGCTGGTTGAAGACAAGTTTCTGCGGGCGCGGAATGGGTGGGTCTCGGATGGAGATGGTGGCCGAGGGTTGTGATGGTGGTGGAGGGTTGGTGGTGGTGTTCTTGTTGTAAGGGGGTGTTTGGTGAGAGGGGAAAAATGGATGTAGGGGAAAAAGATAGAAAAGTGGGGTAGGTGGGAAATTTTTATTTTATTTTCGGGTTTGGTTTGGTACTGGTTTGGGCTTTTTCGGGGGTTTCACCCGAAAACCTTTTTATTTCAGGGGTTTCACCTGAAAGCCTTTTATTTCGGGGGTTTCACCCGAAAGCCTTTTATTTTTATTCTTTTTATTTTATTTTTTATTTTTTTTTGTGAATAACGGATAAAAATCGGGCCGATCCGCGATCTGGGATCGTATCCGTGGTCGCGGTTCGTGCCGCGGTCTTGGATCAAATCCGGGGTCGCGGATCGAGCCGCGGGCTCCAACTCCTCTCGGACTGGTTTCTTTTGATGGGAAAAATGGTATCTGCAAGTTTGCCCGACAAAAACAAAACGAATACTAAAACTAAAACTAAACTAAAAAGATAAAAATAAAATAAAAGAAAAACTTACCTCGGGTTGCCTCCCGAGCAGCGCCTTTGTTTAACGTCGTTTGGCCCGACGTCCTTATGCTCAGAATGGATCATCATCAATCTGAAACTGGACCCTTTTTCCTTCATGTGCCATAGATAGTAGGCCCTTTGAAACATCAATTACGGCGCTTGCCGTCTTCATAAATGGACGACCCAACAGCAAAACTGGGTCGTATCTCCCCTTACCGATCTCTAGGACATAAAAGTCCGTCGGAAAAATTAAACCATCCACCTGCACTAAGACATCTTCCAAAAATCCTTTCGGATGCGCTTTAGAGTGGTCAGCCAGTTCAATAGTAATATTAGAATCCTGTAATGGCCCTAGGTCTAACTTCTCATAGATGCTAAGTGGCATGACATTAATGGATGCACCTAAATCAAGCATAGAATGCTCAATTTTAGCCTCACCAATTGTAACGGGAACAGTAAACCTCCCTGGATCCCCATACTTCTTAGGCAATTGCCTTTGAAGCATGGAAGACACATTTTCAGTATTTTCCACAAGATTAATTTTCTTAACCTGTCCTTTTTCTTTTTGTTTCCTCTTTATAGTACATAATTCTTTTAGAAATTTAGCAAACCGAGGAATACTTTGAACAATTTTAAGTAAAGGAACATTTACCTCACACTTGGAGAAGGTTTCGAAAATTTCCTTGTCATTGGTTGGCCTCCTAGTGTCCTTTAGTGCCTCAGGAAACGGTGGAGCTGGCTTTTGTGAAGCCATGGGGGGAAACGAAGGTCTGATATAGTCATCAGATTCTACCAGGGGGGTGATCCGCGAGCTCGGATTGGGTTCCGCGGTCTCGGATGATCCGCCGGCGCAGATCTCGGAATTTCCTCGATTTCTGCGCCGCGATCAAAACTGCCCTCCGGTGAAGTCGGCTGGTTTCCGTTGGCCGAAATTTCAATATCTAGCTCTTTCCCACTCTTTAATGTCATTGCACTCACATTCTCTCTCGGGTTAATGGGCTGAGATGGCAATTTTTCCGAGTCCTTAGCTTCTAGCCGGTTCAGAGTGGTTGCAATCTGACTTAACTGAATTTCCAAACTCTTCATTGCAGCCTTAGTCTCTTGATTTTCCTTCATAAGCTGATTGATAATGGCTGGATTTTCTTGAGGAGTCTGGGGCCTTGGCACATAATTAGGCCTGGGAACATAGTTGGGTTGACCTCCCTGTGGTGGAAAAGGTTGTTGAGGTTGTTGATTCCACCTAAAGTTAGGATGGTTTGCCCACCCCGGGTTGTAGGTATTTGAATATGGATCATTCCGGGGCCTCTGTTCATAGTTCCCTATAGCATTCACATCAGCTGCTGGCTCTTGCATGATAGGGCATGCATCAGAAGGATGGCTAGATTCGCCACAGATTCCACAAGCCCTTGAACTTGAAGCTCCATTGCCCGCCAACAGTTGCTTCATCATAGCTTTCAACTCCCTTACTTCAGCATTCAGGGAGTCATTAATAGAATGAACAGTCCTACTGTTGGATCTCTTTCTCTGATTTCTGCTTTGCTCTGCTAGAGTCTCCAACTTCTCAAACGCTTGCCTAGGAGTGAGATTCTCATAAGAACCTCCACAGGAAGCATTCATCAGGCGCCTATCAGCATCACAAAGACCTTCAATAATATAGCAAATCAGGTCTTTATCAGAATAGCCATGGTAAGGACAACTGGCTATGAGTCTCTTGTAACGCTCATAGTACTCATACAGATTCTCATCATCTCCCTGTTCCAGACTGCTCAGCTGCTTCTTGATAGACGTTTGCTTGGCAGCAGGGAAATATTTCTCAAGAAAAGCACCCTTCATCTGAGCCCATGTAGTAATCGTCTCAGGTGCTAAGTATAGATACCATTCCTTAGCTGAATCAACCAAGGAAAATTGGAAAGCCCTCAACATTAGCTGATCTTCAGTTACATCAGCTGGCTTCATTCCCAAGAAAACAGAATGGAACTCTGCAAGGTGTTTATTCGGATCCTCCCCACTCAGCCCATGGAACTTAGGCAAATAATGGAGAAGACCAGATTTAAGCTCAAATTTCACTCCTTCTCCCAGGGCGGGAAACTGAAGACCAAGTTGTTGCTGCTCTATATTTAGGCGCAGTCAGTTGCCTAATAGTGCGATCTGCCATGGTTACTATCTGCTCTTCAACCTCTGAATCAGATGAAGAAGAAGAAGATGAAACTGGATCAAACTGTATGCCTAACACTTGAGCCTGAACCTGACGTCTCAACTGTCTCAGAGTCCTGTTAATTTCTGGATCAAACGGAACAACAGGCGAATTATCAGTAGAACGGGTAAGAACCTTAAGATAGGTTCTTACCAATTCGGGGGATCTGGACGAATCGATCCGCGGGCGCGGAACAATTCCGAGGGTGCGGATTTTCCGTGGGCTCGGAAAAATTCCAAGGTCGCGGATTCGTCAGAAACGCCGATTAAACAGAATATTAAAAACCGATTCCTCGGCAACGGCACCAAAATTTGACTCGGCTAAAATTGTTGTTGCCAAGATCAAAGATAAATAACCCTAAACTACTAACTAGTATAGCAAGTAAGCAAGGGGTCGAATCCAAGAGAATCGGGATTCTGATCAATCAGCAGAGAGTAAAGACAGGGGTTTATGGAAGTTCAGGCAAACAAACAAACAAGCAAATATTGTTGAGATTAAATCAATTGGAAGAAAGTAGAGTTCATTCAATCAATTCCACCTTTTTAATCATTCGATCATTGATTCATCCACTTTTCTATTAATTCCCTAGTTAATTCCAATCCTTATAAAAGATTTCCGCTTGTCCACGGTCCAAGCGGAATTATGATATGAACAAGAACGCTTAATTCAAATCATGCAAAGTATTAAGGATAGAAGGATATTAATTCATGCAATCAAGCTACGAGTCTTATACATAAAATAACAATCAAATACTCTTTCTCAATTCTAGTCCATGGTCCTAGAAAAGAGTTGTTTCAAGGATAAATAAGATTGCACAGACAACAATCAAACTAATCCAAACAATAGAATATCAATCAAATTCAACAAGTTGCGCACCAAGAGAAATCAATTGATAATCATAAATTAAGCACAAGAGTTTTGATATTAACCAAGGGATAGAAAAGTTACCAAAATCTCACAAAATACATAAAAAGGCTTCCTTGATTAAACAAACTCCAAAGAGAAATTAGTTCTTCATAATACTGAAAGTATGCTAGAAATTGTCTCTAAATTGTGTTGTAACCCTAAAGTGAAACTCGAAACAAACCTTAAATAGTAGAAAATAAGTCCGAAAATATAAAAATATAAAAACACAAAAGATAAAATAAAGACGAAACGAAGGCGGCGCTGAAACCCTCGATCCGCGAGCGCGGATTAAATCCGCGGTCGCGGATCTTCTCCCTTGCCTCGGCCGCGGAACCCCAACGATCCGCGAGCGCGGAAATAATCCGCGGTCGCGGATCCAGCCTTCCTCGCCCTCGGATGGTTTTGCTTCTACCTCGGCACCGCGGTCTCGGATCTGATCCGAGGGCGCGGATCTTGACTCTTTGAACTTCAACTTCGAATTTAGGATTTCTGTCTTCCAAATCTTCAACTGTAGGCTTCTGCTGATATTACAGATAATCACCTAATCTAGCCTAAAACACTCAGAAAATCCTAATAAAAATACAGAATTACGCTGTACTAAAACCAGCGTATCATCAAGCTTCGTTCCCGGGAGGCAAATAACCGACAATATCGTGATAACTCAAGAGGTGATGAACTCTATGAAGAGCACTCGATGTACACCTTTTATGGCAGTTAAGATTGATCTCGAGAAGGCATACGACAAGATCAGTTGGGCCTTCTTGCATGAGACTTTATGTGAGACACGTATGCCTTGTACTATGGTGAAGGTGATCATGAATTGTGTCACCACGAGTACCATGAAGGAACTTTGGAATGGAAGTATGAGGGAGAGTTTTGAGACGAGTCGTGGTGTTTGACAAGGCGATCCAATTTGATAAGAGTCTAGGATCTTCAAGGGGCGGTGCAAGGTAAACTTTGGTGATGTAGAAGGGATAGTTTCCTTGAGATATGACTCACTCAAAGCAATTGCAGTTAAAACAACTCTAGAGATATGACTCACTCAAGAGAAGGTTGATTTGGACTTGATATAACTGACAAGTCTTTTGATTAAAACAAGGGAAATTACGTGGGATTCAACAAGAAAAATCCCACGGAAAAAATTAAGGCAGACAAGATGGATTTTTGCCAACTGTATTCATCTTGTCTGCCTTAATTTTTTCCGTGGGATTTTTCTTGTTGAAGTCGGTGGTCAGCTTCTTACTTACCCATGCTCTTGAAGCCATGTGGAGGCGTTTCAGAAACCGCCACCACATCCATGACATTGAGGCCAGCGCTGGAAACAGGGGCGGCGGTGAGGCTGTCAAGGAGGAGGCTGACAAGGAGGAGGTTGGCAAGGAGGAGGCTGTCAAGGCCAGAACTGATGGATCTGAGTGAAGGTTTTGTGTCAACTAAAGATCCTTCATCCAGGCAGAGCCTTTGTTTGTTTCTGCCTTGTTTGCCGATTGCTCCGACTGCCGTATTCACGGCATCTCGATTGTGTTGGGCTTGTCCGGTATACTGAATCCTTTCCTACTCAAAAAAAAGGAAAAAACAAGATGATATTTTCTGGTATTATATTAGGCCTATGAAGTGGCCCATTGGACCCAACCTTATGGAATCAACGGCCCGAAGAGTCTGTCAAGGAGGAGGCTATCAAGGAGGAGGCTGACAAGGCTGAAACTAAAGGAGTTGAGTGAAGGTTTTGTGTCTACTGAAGATCCTTCATCCAGGTGGAGCCTTTGTTTGTTTCTACCTTGTTTGTCGGTTGCTTCAGATGCTGTATTCACTGCCTCTCGGTTGTGCTGGGCCTATCCGGTATACCGAATCCTTTCCTACTCAAAAAAGGAAAAAAACAAGATGATATTTTCTGGTATTATATTAGGCCTATGAAGTGGCCCATTGGGCCCAATCGTATGGCATCAACGACCCGAAGTTTCAAATTTCTCTCTTTGTTTCTCTTTCCTCCAACTCCAAGCAACCTAGTGACCCACGACAGACATTCCGATCCCCGTGGTTGATTTCCATCGATTGTCGCATAGGACCTCCCCTACATTCAACACCGGTCATTGCATTTGTAGGTGAGCTTCTTCTTCCCTCGCTTTGATTTTGATTCTATTATTTCTTCTAATCTATCTCTAATGATAAGTGTTTTTGGAGATAATATTCCCATAGGGTTTGCTTGTTATTAGGAGAGAGAAAAGCTCGAACTAAGGCACTCTTATTCCTTGATTTAGATATGGATGGTTGAAGTTTCGAAGATTCTTTAGTTTGAGGTTTACACCTCTCTCGTGCTCTTTGGAGTGTTTTGGCTCACTATTGAGTATGTTGAGAAGAGATTGCATTCCGTGTTACTATTTAATTATCGATTTTTTGCACCACTACACCCCACTACTACTTTTGTTGCTGTTTATTACATAGTTGAAAGCTTTTGTAGATGAATTTGAAAGTATTTGAAAATGTATTTTTGTCAAGATTTTAAAGGACGGTCAATGGGTACCAGTAGATTCCTGTGAGACATGTTTATTGACTTGACATGGTCCTGTCAAGCATAAACACTAAATTTACTTATTTTTTCAAAAGATTTTAAAAAACAAAGATATGCTTGAATAAGGTTCTCGAAGTAGGCCTAGAATTGGGTGTGGTTTGTTTGTGATTGGCGTGGTCATCTGGACGTTTTGTGTTTGCTGAAGATCCTTCATCTAGGTGGAGGCTGTAAAGTACAAGGCTTTAGAAGCGCTATCCCATTTAACTCGAGGACTTCCCAAGAGGTCTCCCATCCTGGTACTACTCTCGCCCCTGCACGCCTAACTTTTGAGTTCTTTGGCCTCACTCAAACCCAGAAAAGGAAGAGCTCTTGTTGACATGGGGAGCACCTCAATCGTTATAAATTATTGGGGTGTTACAATCTCGCCCACTTAAACACTTGGCGTCCTTGTCAAGCCCCAAGCACCGCCCGTAGTTCGAGCGACCGCCCTCCAAGCCAAGTGCACTCGTAACCTAGAGTCAGCTTTGATACCATTTGTAAAGCTCGAGGCTTTAGAAACGCTATCCCCTTCCAACCTGACGACTTCCTAGGAGGTCACCCTACCTGGTACTACTCTCGCCTATGCACGCTTAACTTTTGAGTTCTTTGTCCTCACTCGAACACAGAAAAGGAAGAGGTCTTATTGACATGAGGAGCATCTCAATCCCTTATAAATTATCGGGGTGTTACAAAGGCAACGTAAGTAGTCCTTTCATCTTACCTAGATTGTCCGCTTGACGCGAATGCTGAAAGCGTTGTTCTTTCAACCCTTCACTCTTCTCACTACTCTTATAGTTATAGTTCCTTTTTCGTAAAATTCTACTTTCGTTACGTGTAGCCTTTGTTTATTTCTGGCTTGTTTGCTAGTTGCTCCGGCTGTCGTGTTTAGGCCTCTCGGTGGTACTGGGCCTGTCTTGTATGCTGAATCCTTTCCTACTCATAAAAAAGGAAAAACAAATAAAACATGATGCTATTTTATGGTATTATATTAGGCCTATGAAGTGGCCCATTGGGCCCAACCGTATGGCATCAGTGACCCACAATTTCAAATTTCTCTCTTTGTTTCTCTTTCCTCCAACTCAAGCAACCTAGTGACCCACGACAGACATTCTGATCCCCGTGGTTGATTTACTACAATTATCTCATCGGACCTCTCCAACCTTCAACACTGGTTATCGCATTTGTAGGTGAGCTTCTTCTTCCCTCACTTTGATTTTGATTCTATTATTTCTTTTGTTCCTTCTCTAATGATAAGTGTTTTTTGAGATATTTGTCCCTTAGGGTTTGCTTGTTTTTTTCCCGATGACTTTATAGTTTTATTTGGAATTTGTTCAGGATTTTTGTAATGTTCTCGTTGGATTAAGAAAGTTGAAGTTATTAGGAGAGCGAAAAGCTCGAACTGAGGCACTCTTATGCCCTGATTTAGATATGGATGGTTGAAGTTTCGGAGATTCTTTTGTTTGAGGTTTACATCTCTCTTGTGCTCTTTTGGCGTGTTTTGGCTCTCTATTGAGTATGTTGAGAAGAGATTGCATTCGTGTTACTATTTAATTATCGATTTTTTGCACCACTGCACACCCTACTACTTTTGTTGTTCTTTATTACATAGTTGAAAGCTTTCGTAGATGAATTTGAAAGTATTTGAAAATGTATTTTTGTCAAGCTTTTAAAGGACGGTCAATGGGTACCAGTAGATGCCTATGAGACATGTTTATTGACTTGACATGGTCTTGTCAAGCATAAGCACTAAATTTTTTTCTTCAGAAGATTTGAAAAACAAAGATCTGCTTGAATATAGTTCTCTAAATAAGCCTCTGTCACCGCCTTTGGTTTTGATGAATATAGAATTCGGTCTGATTTCGAAAGCCATTAAAGTTTTTTCAATTGTTTGAAATTAGAGAGACCACTTATCTCTTTATTCTTAGATTCATTTGTCGTCTAACATTTCCGAGTTTTTAGTCGCCGGTGCGATCATGATTGCCTTTGATTTTGTTGGATCTAGGGTCCATTCAATTGAGAATTTTTGTCTCCGACTTTGTATTCTCAGATTCGGCTGTACACGATGCTTGGTGTCCGCTAGCTGTCCAAGCTTTGCTTTGAACTTGTGCCTTGCTTCTTTGTAGCCTACATTGTTCTTTTTTAAGTAGACGTTTTCCTTAATGCTTATCTTGTGTTTGTTTTTTGGGCTTGAGCCCATTTGTTAGTGTTGGGCTGGTTTTGGGGCTTTTGTGTGGGCTTGAGCCCACTTGTTTTATTTTTTTTGTGTGGTTGTTTTTTTCCAGGTGTTTTCGTGTTTATTGCTTATCCCTTGGCCTTGGCTCGAGTACAAATGGTACTACTTCGAGTGTTGGTTCTAGAAAATGGTGTGGTTTGTTTGTGACAAGTGTAGTCGTTTGGACATTTTGTTTGCTGAAGATCCTTCATCTAGGTGGAGGCAACGTTGGTAGTTGATGTTCGTGTTTTTAGTTTAGTTTTAGGTGTCTTTCTTAGGTTGTTTAGTTTTGGTAGATTTTGGAGTTAGTTTTGTGTGTTTTTGGATAAGTTTGCATATTTTGTGAAAAGTGTGGAAGCTACTCCGTTTTGTGTCTTTTTGTAGGTTTTTGAGCGGAAAGGAGCACTTTTCGAGTGAAGTTGAAGTGAAGTGGTGGAAGGTGGAATGCATGGAAGATAAGGAAGAAGATTGCATGGAAAAATCAAGTTAGAGTGCAAGTTAAAGCCAAGGAAGAGTTCGTAAGAAGCCAAAACAGAGGCTCGGTAACGACTTGTGAGGGTCGTTAACGAGCTGTAAAGTCAGAGTTTTTGTTAAGGAGTTCAACAGAGTCTACCGACCCTGTGCAGGTCGTTAATGAGGTGACCTGTGTCAGTAGAGCACAACCGACTTTTTGAATTAATATCTTTTATCTTAGTATCTTTTAACGTAGGATAAGTTTTTATCTTTTAGGTCTTTTATAGATAGGTTTCTTAGTATAAATACCCTTTTTCTAAGCCAAGACAAGGGGGGATTCGTTCTAGTTTTAGGAGAAGTCGAGAGAGAGAGAGAGAGAGAGAGAGAGAGAGAGAGAGAGAGAGAATCAGACTGGTTCGATCGAGAGAGAGGAGTGGTTCGGTGATCAAGCTCTTGTTCAATGTTCTTAGTGTTTTCGAATTCTACGAATTTGTTAGACGATATTTAATTCCAATTTCAAGTAAGTTTTGTATTCATGTTCTCTTTGATTAAATTTATTTGCTTTGTTCCAATGAAAAGTGAGTAGTTTTCTTATCTAGGGTCGGGGTTGAAACCCGACATAGTTGTGCATGTTTGAATGAATGTGTTGAGTTTTGATTGCCTTCTATCCTTTGAAATTGCTTGTTGTGCTTATACTTAGACGAGAGTTGAAGTAATTTGAGTTTGTTGCTTGATCGAGAGAGAAAAGTTATGAACTTGAATGTTGATATTGTTCGATAACGAAAGTTTCGAGCTTTGGATTCAAAACAAGTAATAAAGTGAATTGATTTATGAAAGTTGATTGATTTACTTGTTAGTCGGCGAAAGTTTATAGATTTATCTTTAAAGGCATGATCTTTATCTTCGTATGAGTTTATATGCATAGCTATGTTGTGGTAACCCTTGTCCTAGACCTTTTTATCTATTGAATTTGTTAAGTTTAGCTTTCGTTTTCACTCGTTACCAAGGCATAGTGGATCGGTACCGAACTTGTGTTTAGCTCGTTAGTTGCTTTGTTTTCAATAGAATTCCATGTTCGTTAACGACACTAACAAGGTCGTTAACGAGGTCTGTCGTAACTATTTCTGCTTGTTTTGCTTCATTTTCTTGTTTTTTTATATAGTTCGTAAACAAACAGCCTTGCTTCCCGTGGACGATCCTGACTTCGCTATACTCAGCGGGGTCTTGACTTATAAATTTATTTGTTGTCAAGAAACCCTTCCAACAAATTGGCGCCGTTGTCGGGGAAGCAACAGTGTTTGTTTGTTTACTTGTGGGTCTGGGATTAGCCCGATCCCGTTTTTGTTTTTAATTTTATTTTCTTTGTTTGTTTTCTAAGAGTATGCCAATAGGACGTCGTAGGCTCGAATTTGACAACACCAGTTACTATTCTGAACCTGAACGCACCTTGCACCGCAGACGGAGAGAAAACCAGGCCATGGCTACACCTGAAGAGATGGCTTAACAAATGGCTAATCCCTAGAGGGAGATGGAGGCGTTACAAGCTGATCGAGACGCCATTGCTGCCGCCGCTGAACGTGAACGAGTGAACAATGCTCGTTTACAAGAGGAGCTGAATGCCTATCCGAGGAATGTCAAGCAATATATGCATCCAGAACTGAGGGTGTCGGAGTCTGCAATCGTTCTTCTCGAGATAGAGAAGACATTTGAGATTAAATCTCAATTCATATCCTTGATAAAAAGGGCTCAGTTTGAAGGGAAACCTACTGAGTGCCCTATGGAACATATTAGGAATTTTCTTGATTTATGTGACACTATTGCTGTTGAAGGTGTCTCACTTGAATATGTCCTATTAAAAGCTTTCAGGTGGTCTCTTATTGGAAAGACCCTGAGCTGGTTGGAGAGCTTACCTCCTAAGTCTATCAGGATTTGGAAGGCTTTGTATGATCAATTTCTTACAAAGTTCTTCCCTCCTGCCAAGACAACGGAGTTGAGAAAACGCATCACCTCCTATCATCAGCTGCCTAACGAGACCTTTGTAGAGACATGAGAGAGATTTAAGGAGATGCTCAGACATTGCCCCACTCATGGACAACCCTTATAAGTAGTCCGTTCATCTTACCCAGATTGTCCGCTTTGACGCGAATGTTGAAAGTGTTGTTCTTTCAGCCCATCACTCTTCTCACTACTCTTATAGTTCTAGTTCCTTTTTCGTAGGTTGTAATTTCGTTACGTGTAGCCTTTGTTTGTTTCTGTCTTGTTTGTCGGTTGCTCCGGCTGCCGTGTTTACGACCTCTCGGAGGTATTGGGCATGTCCGGTATACCAAATCCTTTCCTACTCAAAAAAGGAAAAAACAAATAAAACATGATGATATTTTCTAGTACTATTTTAGGCCTATGAAGTGGCCTATTGGGCCCAACCGTATGGCATCAACATCCCGCAATTTCAAATTTCCCTCTTTGTTTCTCTTTCATCCAACTCCGAGCAACCTAGTGACCCACGACAGACATTCCGATCCCCGCGGTTGATTTCCGTCGATTGTCGCACCGGACCTCTCCTACAATCAACACTGGTCATCGCATTTGTAGGTGTGCTTCTTCTTCCCTCGCTTTGATTTTGATTCTATTATTTCTTCTGATCTGTCTCTAATGATAAGTGTTTTGGAGATATTTTTCCCTTAGGGTTTGCTCGGTTTTAAAACTTTTCGGTTTTAAAACGAAAACGTTTAGCTCTGATACCACAATTGTAACACCCCTATTTTACAACATTGGGTATTACCGCCAGTGACCTCGGACTTTACCGTCCAAAGTCACCCAAGGCTTTTAGAATGATATAGAACGATTAAATGCGGAATAAACATATTACATAAATAGGAAAACATGCTCCCGAAGGAGACTTAGTTCATTACAAAACACCCTACATTGTCTTTAACTTTAATACTACTTGAAAACAAATACCAAATCCTTCATGTCTCGGAGATAAAGTAATATTAAAACCAAAACGAAAATAAAAGTACATCTTGAGCAATCTTGACTTCCTTCACTTCGCCTTGCTATGGATTCCTTAATCTGACATAATTCGCGAGGGGCGATAGAATTCCAGGCAAACATGCGGAAAGAAGAATTAGTCTAGGAGACTAAGCAAGCGGGAATAGAACTTCCCGAGGGTAATTTGGTAATTTCACTTAACAGTATAATGAGAGAAAAGAGGGTTGTGTTTACGATGGGCTTTATCATGTGGAGCTAAGATACGAACGATAGCGATAGCATATCCAAAAGGGATAGCTTGATGAGCAAGAGAAGTACTACTAGATTGTAGTCTTCCTTAAGATTTCGATAGGATGTTGGGAACATTATTTAATTCATACAAGTGAAAACCTCTCGCGCTTTTGGGCGGACCGAGAGCCGGAACGATCATTTGAGACCGGTTCGGTTTTGATATCTTAAATGTGCATACGCACTTATCTTAATTAGTGATGAAAATATTCAATCTTGTTAATGACTCTTACAAGAGAGAGTGGTGGGACACGGATAAACCGAGCCACCCGATGGAGAACATCAATTCTCCTGCACTTAGCTAGAGTGCGCTCAATCCCTCCTTGCAATCGGAGCGGATGGAGATCATGATCCCGAAAGTCGTATGAATGTACGACTTAGTAAGATTATATAGAGGTGTCGACTAACTCGCACCCCTTTCTAGTTTATTCAAAACAAATCTCTGAACGAGATTCGCAATCATTTAAGAGTACACACACTAGCAAATATAATCCTAACAAGGGAGATAATATCTACTATACTAACAAGGGTCGTTATTTCTAGCAATCGATATTTCCTAGGTTCATTTTTATTAAGCATACAAGAAGTTCCCAACATCGAAAGATATCATAAAGACGGATATAAAAAGGGTACAAGGGGAAATTCCACTTACCTTAGTGTTACTAGTTTAGTAACGAGCTTTGACGAAACTTAGACGATTTCCTACTACGAGCGAGGATTCCGACCTAATGATAGAGAATTTACGAAAAGTTTAAAACGCGATTCTTCTACTAAAGTTCGGATCACCTCTTATAATATTCTTATAAGAGGTTTGAGTTTCTAAATTATTATAATAATAATTTAGAAAATTATTTTCTTTAAAATAATAATATTCCTTTATTATTATTTTGGTTTTTTTGTAATATCCTTAATTCCGAAAATATTCTATTAAAATAATTATTTTAATTAATCCTTTTTATTAAAAGTTTCCTTAAATAGAAATCTCTACTTTTCTTTATAAGGTAACTTGCCTAAAATAGTTTTTTCCCTTATTTGTTCTATTTCCAAAATTCTTTTATACTTTAAGATTCATAAAACTTCTTTGATCATAATTATATAATATGATATATTATAGTTCTTAACATAGAATCTTTTCTATTTTGATTTCTTTTCCAAGCAAGACTCTAATAATATTTCTTATTTAATATTCATATGCTAGTAAAATATTTTATCCTATTTTTCCACATAACTAGCATCTTTTGAATATTCTCTTCATAACTAATATATTGTTAAGTTGATATTGAAAATAGCTTTGTACAAAAATCCTTATTTTTATTCTACTTTATAATTTCTATATTATATATATTATATGCCATGCAAGACTTTTCTCTACTTGAACTTTTATTATAAATCTTTGAAAATATGGTATTATTTTTATTGTACAAGCTTTTGATTTATAAGGTCATAAAAACATATCCTCTTTTGTATAAAAATACATGCATGATGTTTCTCAACCTTTTATTTTGATCTAAGGTAAGATAATGCTAAATATGGACTTTTCATACTATACTAATTTTATTTTATCTATTTATATCTTGTAATAGCATGCATGTAATAATTTCATGAATATAATTACTTATTTTTATCTAGCTTAAGTTACTATAGTAAAAACATATAGTTTCTAGTTTTTCTCCAACTAACAAGATTCCCTCACATATTTTTATTCCATAAAATCCTAAATATACTTTTAACAATTATAAAAGGCTTGTAATTAAGGAAATACATAAGGATAATATAATTTTTAAGGATAGAATTTATACTTTTAGTATTCTGTTGAATACAGAACACAGGAGGAGAAAACAGAGGAGGAGGACCGACGGACGGACGGCGCGGCCAGGGGCGACGGCGTCTCCGGCGTGGGCTCCGGCGGTCACCAGCGGCTCGGCGTCGGGCTGGTGGTTCGGTCGGGCTCCAAGGGTGGTCCGGCGAGGGCTCCAAGAGGAAGAATAGGAGGTTTTTGTGGTGTTTTTATGGAGAGTTTGAACTTGTGAGTTGCTGATTTTTTTGATGATTTAGAGAGAAATTGATAGAAAGAGTAGAAGGAGAAGCAAAGGCTTGAATGAGAGCTTGAAGGAGGCCTTATATAGACAAGGTGATGAGGTCTTCAATCCATGGCAATGGAAGATGACCAATGGAGAAGGAGGAGAAGACCATGCATTGGTCACCCTTGTGCTTCTTCCATGGTGATGAAGGGTGATGGCACAAATTGAGTCAAGCAAGCAAAGAGGAGGTGGGAATGGCATGCAATGGTCAAATTCAAATCAACGTACAATCAATCAGACTAATGTCTGATGTTGTCTTTGGGAGAAAGAGTTTATTTGATATAAGAGGAAAAGGCTAGGTAGAATGAACAAGAAATTGTAAATGGTCTAGCGGGATTTGGTGAGGGGCGTGTGAGGTTGGAGTGCAAGAGATCTCGGGTTCAAATCCCGGCTCTTGCATTCTTTTTGCAAGACTTGTAATTAATTTTCTAGGCTCTTATGTAATTTATTTTCTAGAATGAATTAAATTGCCAAAGGATATTATTTTTATTAATTTTCTTTTTATTGATTTTACCTCACTTTGTTAAACTATACCCCTCAAGTTATTCCATAACATTTTCATCTTATTTCGACTTTTGCTAATAGCCTTTTTCGAAGAAAATACGATGAATTAGTTCGATATCCAAATCCTTCTTTTTAACTTAGATAAAATATTTGAAAATATTATATTATAAATGTTTGGAATATTGCGGATATTACAATAGTACCCCCTTAAATAAGTTTCATCCCCGAAACTTAGAGAAAATAGGGTAGTACTGAGATGTAGAGACAGAAGCAATTACAGTTTAGGACTTGCAAGGATTCTATGGGGTCTAGTACCCCCTTAAAAAGGATTACACTAGTGGTGTTCAGGAAGACATTAACTCTGGGAAACGCCTCTGCATGTCTTGCTCGGTTTCCCAGGTTTCCCAAGTTGTACCTTCGTTGCCATCTTTGGACCAGAGTACACGGACTAAAGGTACTTCTTTGTTGCGCAATTGCTTGATTCGGTGCTCTACAATCTTGATCGGTCTCTCTTCGTATGTGCCATCCGACTGGATCTCGACATCGTCGAAATTGATCACGTGGGATTCGTCGGGCACATACTTCCTTAAGAGTGACACATGGAAAACATTGTGCACAGGGTGAGCAGAAGGTGGTAAAGCAACTCGATAGGCCAAGTTGCCGACTCTTTCTAGGACTTCGAAGGGTCCCACATAGCGAGGGTTAAGCTTGCCTCGCTTCCCGAAGCGAAACACACCCTTTGAAGGAGATACTTTGACGAACACTTTGTCTCCTACAACAAATTCTATGTCTCGTCTTTTCAGTTCTGCATAAGACTTTTGTCGACTCTGAGCGGTCAACATTCTTTGACGGATTAGGGCGACTTCGGAGGCAGTTTGCTCTATTAGGTTTGGGCCTAGGAGAATCTTGTCGGCGTTATCGTCTCAGCAGAGCGGAGAACGACATTTCCGACCATACAAGGCTTCAAAGGGAGCCATCTTGATGGAAGAATGCCAGCTATTGTTGTAAGTGAATTCTACGAGGTGTAAGCTGTCATCCCAACTTGTGGTGCGGTCTAGCACGCAAGCTCGCAGCATATCCTCGAGAGTTTGGATGGTCCTTTCTGATTGACCATCGGTTTTAGGATGAAATGCGGTGCTGAATTTCAGTTCTGTGCCCATGGCCTTATGTATTCCTTTCCAGAAAGAGGCCATGAAGCGACCGTCTCGGTCGGAGGTGATCGTTTTAGGGGTCCCGTGAAGGCGGACTATTTCCTTGACGAAGACTACTGCTAGCTTTGGAGCCTTCCACGTCTTTTGAATGGGGATGAAGTGGGCACACTTGGTGAGTCGGTCTACAATAACCCAGATAGAATCCTTTTGCTTTTGGGTCTTTGGTAGATCGGTCACAAAGTCCATTGCAATATCTTCCCATTTCCATTCGGGGACGGAAAGGGATTGCAACTTTCCTCCAGGTCTTCGATGTTCGATCTTTACTTTCTGGCAGACCAAGCATTTAGATATGAACTCTGCGACATCCTGCTTTAGATTGGGCCACCAGAAATTCTTGCGTACATCGTTGTACATTTTACTTGCTCCTGGATGTACTGAGTAGGCAGATGAGTGGGCTTCTTTTAGGATGCTCTTTCGAAGCTCGTCCACTGTTGGCACACAAATCCAGTTCTGGAACCGAAGGGAACCGTCATCTTGAATGACGAACCCAGGTGCTTTGCCTTCTTGCACTTCGCCACTGAGTCTGATCAGCATGATATCATCAACCTGCTTTTCTTTGATCTCTGCCAGCAAATCGGATTGGATTTCTAGAGTGTTGAGACAACCTTGTTGTCTTTCGAACCAAACTTCAATGCCTTCTCTGATGAGTTCTTGCTGCAACTTTGGTTGGGCGGTTAACATTGCTACAATGCCCTCGTGTTGCGTCTTTCGACTGAGAGCGTCTTCTACGACGTTAGCCTTACCTGGATGATAGAGTAGCTCTATGTCGTAGTCTTTCAGCAATTCCAGCCATCTTCTCTGTCTCATGTTCAACTCTTTCTGCGTGAACACATACTTTAAACTCTTGTGGTCCGTGTATATTTGACACTTAACCCCGTACAAGTAGTGTCGCCAAATCTTTAACGCGAATACTACTGCTGCCAATTCGAGGTCGTGCGTTGGATAATTTACTTCATAGACCTTGAGTTGTCGAGACGCGTAGGCAATCACCTTCCCATTCTGCATGAGTACGCATCCCAACCCTTGCTTTGAGGCGTCACTATAGACCACATAATCATCGTGTCCATTGGGCAATGTTAGCACTGGCGCACTAGTGAGGCGCTTCTTGAGTTCTTGGAAACTCTCTTCGCACTTCTCATCCCATACGAACTTCTTATGAGTCTTTCGGAGTAACTTTGTCATGGGAAGGGCAATCTTTGAAAACCCTTTAATGAACCTTCTATAGTACCCGACGAGTCCTAGGAAGTTGCGAATTTCCTTTACATTCTTGGGTTGCTTCCATTTTGAGAATGCCTCAATCTTCTTTGGGTCTACTAACACTCCGTCTTGATTAATGACGTGGCCTAAGAAAGCCACTTCTCTAAGCCATAGGTCGCACTTGGACAGCTTGGCGTAGAGTTGGTTGTGCCTTAGGATCTGTAGCACGGTTCGGAGATGTTCTTCATGGTCTGCTTGATCTCCGGAGTATACCAAGATGTCGTCTATGAAAACGATGACGAATTTGTCGAGATATTCATGGAAGCATCGGTGTATTAGATCCATGAATATCGCAGGTGCATTGGTCAGCCCGAATGGCATCACTACAAACTCGTAGTGACCATAACGGGTACGGAAGGCGGTTTTCGGAATGTCTTCCTCGCGGATCCGAAGCTGGTGATAGCCTGACCTCAGGTCAATCTTTGAGAAGACTTTTGCACCTCTGAGTTGATCTAAGAGATCGTCTATCCTTGGAAGAGGATACTTGTTCTTGATGGTGACCTTGTTCAGTTCTCTGTAGTCGATGCACAAACGGAAGGTTCCGTCCTTCTTCTTCACAAATAGCACGGGCGCTCCCCAAGGCGAAGCACTCGGTCGAATGTAACCCTTCTCAAGCAGTTCTTCGAGCTGACTCTTGAGTTCTTTCATCTCCAGCGGGGCCATTCTGTATGGCGCCTTAGAGATCGGGCCGGTACCAGGCTCGAGGCTTATTGAAAACTCGACTTCTCGTCGAGGAGGTAACCCGGGGAGTTCGTCTGGAAAGACGTCGGGAAACTCTCTGGCCACGGGGATCTCTTGCACGTTTACAATCTTCTTCTCTGTTGACTCAAGATAGCAAAGATATCCAACACAGCCCTGCCTTAGTAGTTTACTGGCTTTCATGGCATTGATCACCTTTCCATTTTCTTCTTCCCGTTTCCCTTTGAACTTGCAGATGTGTTTTCCTCCTGAGTTGATGGTCACCGTTCGGGTGTAGAAATCAATGATTGCTCCATGCTCAGACAACCAATCTCTTCCGAGAATGATGTCATAAGGATCCATCGGGATGCATATCAAATTGGAGCAGAAATTCACTCCCTGAATGCATAAGGGGAATTTTCCTAATTGTTTGGCTCCTAAAATCTTTTCTCCATTCGGAAGTTTCACTATGAACGGTTCACACTTCTCGAGGTTATCTAAACCTAGAAGTTCTATGCATTTTTCGGATATGAATGAATGTGATGCACCAGAATCGAAGAGTATAAACACATCTTTAGAACGGATATGGAGAGTACCTTGGCAGATGGGTTCTTCTGGTTTGTCAGTGGTACGCATCTCGTACAATCTCTGTCCCTGTCCTTGCGGGTTCACAGGCCCTTTGCCTTTCGGGTTGGTCGTGGACTGAACTGAAGTGGTTCCTGCTGGCCTGTTTGACGCTTGAGGTCGCTGGGACACTGTGTTTGAGCGGGTCTGATCTAATGGGTTCGCTGGTTGCCTGCAGAATTGACGGAGGTGTCCGTCTTTGTTGCAGTTGTAACATCTTCTTGGCGGCTTGGGACACTTCCGGTTTATATGTCCGGGCTCAGCACAGTTGTGACAGATGATTGAGGTCTTTGTGGATTCAGTTCCATGGCTTGGTCTTGCACCAACCGACGAAGCCTTATGTTTGCTTTTCTTTGACCACTGAGATCCTTGTGGCGAAGCTGGCCTCTTAAACCCACTATGACTAGAGTGGTGAGGCTTCCCTCCACCGAACTTCTTACGTTCAGGAACTTTCAGAGTCGACTCCATTTTATGCGCATGATCCACATATTATTCCAGGGTTGTGAAGGAGCGGTTTGCCATTCAAGGTTTAATGTGATCGCTCATCCATCGATGAAAGTGTTTGAGCTTCTACTTCTCTGTGGTGATCTCCTCATCAGCATACTGTAGCAGGTGGTTAAACTTCTTAGCTCTTTCTAGCACATTCAATCCATGCAGCTTTGGGGAGTGGAATTCAGCCAGCTTCTCATCTCTCATTGATTCTGTGAAGAATCTGCGCATCATCTTGCTTTTAAACATTGCCCAGCTTAAGTCTGGGCGGCCGGCTAGACTAGAGCTCTCCCACCACTCGCCTGCTTCATCTTTCAATTTAAGTGCAGCCATGTGCACTTTATCCGTTTCCGAGCATGGTATGTTGCGTAAGAGTCGCTCCATATGAGAGAACCAGTATTGCACTCCTGACGGATCCCCAATTCCGTCGTACGAATCAGGCTTCATGGCGTTGAAAGCCCTGATTCCCTCAGTGAAGCTAATCAGATTCTGTCTCACGGGAATCACCTCTGCAGTTTGTCCTACTTCTTCCAGCCCTTCATCTGGCACTACGTTTGGGACTTCGGGGTCCACAGGTTTAGGAACTCCCGCAGGAATCTCCTCTCATATCAATTGTTGTACGAGAGTGCACAGCGCATTCACAGTCTTTGCGTTGAATGCGATTGGCGCTACTGGTGCATGAGGTGGATTCACTCCTGGCTCTCTTCTAGTTTCGGACTCGACATCGTCATTGCCGTCTCTAGGTGCAGTGGTACTGCGATTAGTGGCTCTTGTGTTGACCATCTGAAGGTTTTGGGTTTGTTTCCGTTTGTTAATTTGGTGCAATATGAAGAAAGAATAGATAGGTCAAGTGCTAATAATTAAAAGAGGAACTTTTATTAATAAGTTCATAATAGCGAGTACAAGGCTTTTATAACTTAAGCCGTTTCAACTAGAAAAGGAAATTAGGTCGCTTCGACTTTCTAAGGACAAAATGAAGTCGAAAGAAGTGGTCTATGCTAACTTCTTGAAAGAAAAATACAACCCTAAGGGAATCTAAATACGATCGGCATAAGTATCAAGGAATCCTTCCTCAAAGAGGGTCTCATCTATGATCCCTGTGTCGTTACCAAGGAGGATGTTGGCCTGCTCAATCCTACGATGGCGACGGTTTTCGCGATCCTGAAGCTCCGCAATGCAAATCCGAAGTTGGAGCCTCTCCGCCCGCTCCCTTTCCGTCTCCATAATCCATTCTCTTTGGTGGCTCTCAAGTAGGCCACGGTTTATCCTCCAACTTCTGGTGGGGACCACGCCGGATGGTGTGTGTGTGTTGACTAACTGTTGACGGGCCTGGCGGTTGGAAGATTCCCCCTCCATCCAAGTGGTGAATCCTTCAATTTGTATCTCCCTAGGTGCCTGCCTTGCCCGCTCAAATAGAGAGGGCGGTCCATATTGTCTCTCCCCGGAGTGATCAACATTCATGGATTGGAGCTGTTGTAGGAGCTCCTCGTCCTCTTGACACCAAAAGTGTCTCATCGGTGGCATAGGCTCTTCGGGCTCGTACGCCCGTGGTGGGGAGACGACTTCCATTCTCAGCATGACCCTTGGGACCTCGATCATAGGGGGCATCGGAGCCGGTGGAACATATTCCCACTCGGGGCTCGCTGGTGGCGGTGGTGGAGGTGGTGTTTTTGGGTGGATTACCACCCCGTCTTCATCTTCTTCCTCTGACGCTTCATTCATAGCGTCCCAATCTGCTTGTGCCTGCCACAATAGTTCCAATTCTTCGTCATCAAACTCGTCCTCTTCTCCCTGCTCAAAGTAATGTTCGGGCACCAACTCCTCATTTTCCTCATCGGAGTAATATTCGGGTTCATACCCCGGTGCCATCTCTTCATCTTCCGAGGGGTAATCCTCGGGCTCGTACACGGGCGATGGGGGCAATTCGACGGGTGCTAGCTCATCATCTGATAGTCCTATGGGCAGGTTAGGATCTTCCTCAGGATCTTCTTCCGACTCCTCCCATGGCTCACCGATTTGGTCAATCTCCATATTGACTCCGAGGTGACCATCCTCGTCGATGTAGGGAAAGTACGGGTTCGGGGCTTGCATCCCGAAGTTGGCTCCGTCGATGTGGTCCTCAAGGTGGTTGCGGTTCGGGCTAGCCATGGTTTTTCTGAGGAAGAAAGAAAATAAAAGGCGTTATTATAGAACCTCCTTAGTTTCTATGAAAGGAAGATGTAGTGAATGAAGTCAAGACTTTGAAAATTGCTAAATAAAAAATTTCACTTTATGCTTTTCATTTTCTTGGCCCTATTATGACACTAAGGTTTTCTTCTCTTAACCAAATGACCTTATGAAGTGAGTTTTGTGATCACTTATCAAATTTTCTCATATAAGAGTATAAGTTTTTCTAAAGTGAAAGTATAAGATTCTAGTGATAAGTTTTCTAAAGAACACTTACGTTATTGATAAGAAAAGTTCATACCATTTTAAGTTTTTCAAAAGGTAGAAAAGATCTTAGAGAAAAGTTAGGTAGTTCTAGAACTAAGTATTTGCTATTTAAGGTTTCTAATATTTTCGGAAAATATTTTCTTAGCTAAGAATTGAAATTGGAAGGTTACTATTCCTACGTTTTCTTTTAAAAGAGTAAAGGAGAAGATCTTCTAAAATTTAAAGTCCTAAGTAGCGGAAGTAAAGGTTAAGGTTTCTAAAAGTTCTCGGTTTTTCGAAATTCTCGGTTTTAAAACTTTTCGGTTTTAAAACGAAAACGTTTAGCTCTGATACCACAATTGTAACACCCCTATTTTACAACATTGGGTATTACCGCCAGTGACCTCGGACTTTACCGTCCAAAGTCACCCAAGGCTTTTAGAATGATATAGAACGATTAAATGCGGAATAAACATATTACATAAATAGGAAAACATGCTCCCAAAGGAGACTTAGTTCATTACAAAACACCCTACATTGTCTTTAACTTTAATACTACTTGAAAACAAATACCAAATCCGTCATGTCTCGGAGATAAAGTAATATTAAAACCAAAACGAAAATAAAAGTACATCTTGAGCAATCTTGACTTCCTTCACTTCGCCTTGCTATGGATTCCTGAATCTGACATAATTCGCGAGGGGCGATAGAATTCCAAGCAAACATGCGGAAAGAAGAATTAGTCTAGGAGACTAAGCAAGCGGGAATAGAACTTCCCGAGGGTAATTTGGTAATTTCACTTAACAGTATAATGAGAGAAAAGAGGGTTGTGTTTACGATGGGCTTTATCATGTGGAGCTAAGATACGAACGATAGCGATAGCATATCCAAAAGGGATAGCTTGATGAGCAAGAGAAGTACTACTAGATTGTAGTCTTCCTTAAGATTTCGATAGGATGTTGGGAACATTATTTAATTCATACAAGTGAAAACCTCTCGCGCTTTTGGGCGGACCGAGAGCCGGAACGATCATTTGAGACCGGTTCGGTTTTGATATCTTAAATGTGCATACGCACTTATCTTAATTAGTGATGAAAATATTCAATCTTGTTAATGACTCTTACAAGAGAGAGTGGTGGGACACGGATAAACCGAGCCACCCGATGGAGAACATCAATTCTCCTGCACTTAGCTAGAGTGCGCTCAATCCCTCCTTGCAATCGGAGCGGATGGAGATCATGATCCCGAAAGTCGTATGAATGTACGACTTAGTAAGATTATATAGAGGTGTCGACTAACTCGCACCCCTTTCTAGTTTATTCAAAACAAATCTCTGAACGAGATTCGCAATCATTTAAGAGTACACACACTAGCAAATATAATCCTAACAAGGGAGATAATATCTACTATACTAACAAGGGTCGTTATTTCTAGCAATCATATTTCCTAGGTTCATTTTTATTAAGCATACAAGAAGTTCCCAACATCGAAAGATATCATAAAGACGGATATAAAAAGGGTACAAGGGGAAATTCCACTTGCCTTAGTGTTACTAGTTTAGTAACGAGCTTTGACGAAACTTAGACGATTTCCTACTACGAGCGAGGATTCCGACCTAATGATAGAGAATTTACGAAAAGTTCAAAACGCGATTCTTCTACTAAAGTTCGGATCACCTCTTATAATATTCTTATAAGAGGTTTGAGTTTCTAAATTATTATAATAATAATTTAGAAAATTATTTTCTTTAAAATAATAATATTCCTTTATTATTATTTTGGTTTTTTTGTAATATCCTTAATTCCGAAAATATTCTATTAAAATAATTATTTTAATTAATCCTTTTTATTAAAAGTTTCCTTAAATAGAAATCTCTACTTTTCTTTATAAGGTATCTTGCCTAAAATAGTTTTTTCCCTTATTTGTTCTATTTCCAAAATTCTTTTATACTTTAAGATTCATAAAATTTCTTTGATCATAATTATATAATATGATATATTATAGTTCTTAACATAGAATCTTTTCTATTTTGATTTCTTTTCCAAGCAAGACTCTAATAATATTTCTTATTTAATATTCATATGCTAGTAAAATATTTTATCCTATTTTTCCACATAACTAGCATTTTTTGAATATTCTCTTCATAACTAATATATTGTTAAGTTGATATTGAAAATAGCTTTGTACAAAAATCCTTATTTTTATTCTACTTTATAATTTCTATATTATATATATTATATGCCATGCAAGACTTTTCTCTACTTGAACTTTTATTATAAATCTTTGAAAATATGGTATTATTTTTATTGTACAAGCTTTTGATTTATAAGGTCATAAAAACATATCCTCTTTTGTATAAAAATACATGCATGATGTTTCTCAACCTTTTATTTTGATCTAAGGTAAGATAATGCTAAATATGGACTTTTCATACTATACTAATTTTATTTCATCTATTTATATCTTGTAATAGCATGCATGTAATAATTTCATGAATATAATTACTTATTTTTATCTAGCTTAAGTTACTATAGTAAAAACATATAGTTTCTAGTTTTTCTCCAACTAACAAGATTCCCTCACATATTTTTATTCCATAAAATCTTAAATATACTTTTAACAATTATAAAAGGCTTGTAATTAAAGAAATACATAAGGATAATATAATTTTTAAGGATAGAATTTATACTTTTAGTATTCTGTTGAATACAGAACACAGGAGGAGAAAACAGAGGAGGAGGACCGACGGACGGACGGCGCGGCCAGGGGCGACGGCGTCTCCGGCGTGGGCTCCGGCGGTCACCAGCGGCTCGGCGTCGGGCTGGTGGTTCGGTCGGGCTCCAAGGGTGGTCCGGCGAGGGCTCCAAGAGGAAGAATAGGAGGTTTTTGTGGTGTTTTTATGGAGAGTTTGAACTTGTGAGTTGTTGATTTTTTTGATGATTTAGAGAGAAATTGATAGAAAGAGTAGAAGGAGAAGCAAAGGCTTGAATGAGAGCTTGAAGGAGGCCTTATATAGACAAGGTGATGAGGTCTTCAATCCATGGCAATGGAAGATGACCAATGGAGAAGGAGGAGAAGACCATGCATTGGTCACCCTTGTGCTTCTTCCATGGTGATGAAGGGTGATGACACAAATTGAGTCAAACAAGCAAAGAGGAGGTGGGAATGGCATGCAATGGCCAAATTCAAATCAACGTACAATCAATCAGACTAATGTCTGATGTTGTCTTTGGGAGAAAGAGTTTATTTGATATAAGAGGAAAAGGCTAGGTAGAATGAACAAGAAATTGTAAATGGTCTAGCGGGATTTGGTGAGGGGCGTGTGAGGTTGGAGTGCAAGAGATCTCGGGTTCAAATCCCGGCTCTTGCATTCTTTTTGCAAGACTTGTAATTAATTTTCTAGGCTCTTATGTAATTTATTTTCTAGAATGAATTAAATTGCCAAAGGATATTATTTTTATTAATTTTCTTTTTATTGATTTTACCTCACTTTGTTAAACTATACCCCTCAAGTTATTCCATAACATTTTCATCTTATTTCGACTTTTGCTAATAGCCTTTTTCGAAGAAAATACGATGAATTAGTTCGATATCCAAATCCTTCTTTTTAACTTAGATAAAATATTTGGTAATCAACCAAGGCCAATTAATCCAAATTATTTTCAAACCTTTTCACAAATTCTTCCCAATCAATTGCAACATAAACACATGAAATATGTAGATACCAACAACACTTATTTCCATCGATGTGCCACGGGTAGATGAAATTACAGACGCATAAAATCTATCATAGTAACTAATGGTACCCTTGTCTTAGGGGAAGACAATGTGATAAACGAATTTAGGTATGACTTCAAACGGAGATTCCGAAAACAAACGATCAATCAGAGTAAACTCGAGAATCAAATAAATCTGATTAAGGGTGAGATCACCGACGCATAGAATGCAATCTTAATCAAAGACGTAACAAATTGTGAAATAAAGAATGTTGTATTTAGCCTTGGTAAAAATAAATCTCAAGGACCAGATGGCATGATTGCTGAATTTTACCAGAAATATTGGAATATAGTTGGTTCTTCCGTCATCAAAGCAATAAAGGCCTTTTTTAACTCAGGACTCATCCTAAAGGAAATTAACCATTCATAATGTTACTACCGAAATGTGATAACCCTTCTACTATCAACCATTACCGACCGATTAGTTTGTGTTCCTCGATTTATAAGATCATAGCAAAAATATTAGCTAAAAGATTAAACAGGTTATGCCCAAAATAATTCATCCACTTCAAGGAGCTTTTGTTACAAACCGAGCAATCCAGGATAACGTTCTTATAGCCCATGAAATTTTCCACACGTTTCGGCAAAGGAAAGGCAAAACGGGATGGGAAGCAATTAAGCTAGATATGGAGAAAGCATATGATAGAGTTGATTGGGAATTTTTAGAAAATGTCCTATTGACAGCAGGTTTCCATGATAAAGCTAGACACCATTAATCGGGAATTTTTCTGGAACAAGCCTCATAGACACGTTCCCTTAATAGGTTGGGATTGAATATGCAGACCAAAGAAAAATGGAGGGTTATGACTTAGAAAAGCAAAACAAATGAATGAATCCCTACAAATGCGTCTACTGTGGAAAATACTAGCGGAACCAGATAATATGTGGGTAAGGGTAATAACAGAAAAATACTTAAAAGACTAAGAAATTGTTGGAATACAATAACTCTAGAAATGGTTCATGGCAATGGGGTAAATTAATGAAGCTAAAAGAAAAGTTTCAGAAAGGATTAATTTGGAAAATTGGCGACGGAGAAACGGTTCATTTTTGGAAGGATGATTGGGTCACAAATCGACCATTAATGGAAATGTGTCAGATCCCCCGACATCTAGATGTCAATGAAACTGTGTCTAAGTATATTGATATAACTGGCCAATGGAAAGAAAATGAGCTTCAAAGTATATTGCCACCTAAATGGGTTGCAAGAATCATGTCAATCATAATTCCGAAAACACAGATTCGAGATAGATTATATTGGTTCCCGAGTAAAAATGGTTGGGTTTCCACACAATCGGCTAATGCACTCATTGCGAACGAGGATAGCATACCGGATTGTACATTCAATTGAATATGGAAATTAGACGTAAGCCCAAAAATTAGAATGTTTCTATGGAAAATATGTATGCAAGGACTACCGACCAAAGAAAAACTCCTTCAGAGACATGCATTGGTGACTTCCGAATGTCCTCTATGTCAGCATACCATGGAAACATCTAAACATACTCTTCTGCAATGCCCGTTTACACTAAGAACTTTATATAACATTGACCCAATGATTATTGATGCAATTGACCGAAGTATAAGAACATTCTCAGACACACTAGCATGTATACAGATGTTGAAAGATCAAATAATTCCTACGAAATTTAATGAATTGGTTATAGGATGGTGGAGCATTTGGTATTGCAGGAATAGAACAATTTTTAACCAAACTAGTGAGGGACCGACTATGACCATTGAAGAATTTATAAAACAACAGATTACAACATGGGAAAAGGTGAAAAGTTTTAACAATGAATCTGAACTCATCCCAAAACCACACACACGTAGATTACATACAAGAAAGAACAAGAAATGGACCAAACCAGAAGATGGATTTGTAAAGATTAATTTCGATGGATCAAAGAAAAACACAGGGATGGCCACTGCGGGGTATGTTATTAGGGACCATAATGGTAAATTTTTTACGATGAATGCAGTTGCAGATAAATTTTGGGATGTCAACCAATCAGAAGCAAGAGGAATGTACGAAGGCGTTTGTGAAGCGAGAAAAAGAAACTTGTCCAAAATTATAATTAAAGGAGACGGTCTAGTAGTGATAAATGCACTAAAAGGTAGTAAATCCTGTCCTCGGAAAATAGAAATGATGATCTCAGATACTTTGGTTCTCCTACAGTCTTTTGAGGTAGTCAGATTTGCTCATGTACCTCGTGACTGTAACAAAGTGACGGATTTGATTTGCGGACTACGTCACTTCAGTAGTTTCCCACAAATTCAGACCCATTCAGGACTTCGTGTCCTCATCCACAAGGATGCGCTAGGTTGACATCAGGGCAACCTAATTCTTTCCTACTCAAAAAAAAATTGCAACATTTTCTCCTAAAATTTAGCCAACCAATTGATGTTTAACGCTATTTTCAATTTGTATTTTTTTACACTTTATAATGTTGTTTGAAGTTATCTTAATGTTAATTAAGTTTAAGTTTTTATTAATAATTAGTTTATATTATTTTAAATCCAAATTATTTAAGTAAATATAATTTATTCTTAATTCATTTGATTAACTAATTTTGTACAAAATATTGAATGATATAAAATATGTAGTAAATATATATATTAAAGTAGGAGAGATGAAGGGAAAGAGGAAAGGAAAAGTGAAAAATGATGTAGATGATAGATAAAATGAGGTGTCAAATAAAAAGAAGCACAGAAAATGCCCCCACACACAAACAATTTGTCATAAAATAAACCCGAAGCTTAACCAAGTCGTGCAACAAATAGACATAAGGAATAAATCACCTCGCCAAATACTAAGTGAAATAAGACAACAAGTTGATACAAAAGATTTCATTGAATTAGCAGTCTGTTGGTGGGGTATCTGGCATCAACGCAATAAACTAGTTTTCCAACAAGCTCCTAATGATTTTATTTTGGACTTAGCACAATACATTAAAATACATCTACTTAACTGGGCAACAACAAAACAATGGAATGAAGATGAGCCAAAACAAATGAACCCAATTAAGGCAAGACGTAAACCGACACAAAAAAACTGGAAAAAACCAGAATTTGGCTTCCATAAGCTTAACTTTGATGGTTCTAAATTACAAAATGGAAATACCTCCACTGGCATTGTAATCCGGGATTCAAATGCTGAAGTTGTTGGCATCTCAACAACAAAATTTGGTGAAATGTCGGTAAATAAAATAGAAGCTATTGCGCTTAGGGAAGGAATACATTATGCAATTGATAAAGGAATTAGGAAACTTGAAATTGAAGGGGATAACCTCACAATAATAAAAGCTATACGTAAACAAGGACAATGCCCATGGGATTCAAACTTGGTAATTTCTGATATCTCGCTTTCTCTTGCATGGTTTGACTCGGTGCGAATCAACCATGTTAACCGGAATTGTAATGCTGTGGCCGATAAAATCGCCAGCTTGGGCCACAGCTGTCCTTTGGACACAATTACGAATCGCCAAGAACTCCTAGTTCTCATTCGCAAGGATGCTCTAGGGCGTCCTCCGTAAGGAGGTTCCCCTAATTCTTACCTTTCTCAAAATAAAAATAAAAAAAATAAAATAAAGAGAAGCATAGAAAAAAGTGAGAGAGGATTGTATATCCTCTTGGTTGCACATGCTCTAAATAGGCCTCTGTCACCGTCTCTGTTTTAACAAATATTGAATTTAGTCTGATTTCGAAAGCCATTAAATTTTTTCCAATTATTTGAAATCAGAGAGTGTGCTTACTTCTTAAATTTCTTTGCCGTCCAACATTTCCGAGTTCATTTACGATTTGGAATTCTTTCTCCAGCTACCACAAGGTGCCACTTAAATAATTTTTTCTGTATGTTGCTAATGTTTGTTGATTTTTGTCAAGGTGCTGAGTTCATTTACGATTGTTTTCAAGTTATATGTAATCAGCATGGCCTTTGTCCTTTTTAATCAAAAATAAAAAAAACCTATAAATCAAATAAAAAATCAAATCAATCAAAAAACCTATAAATCAAAGTACAACTCCTTGTGAACAGTAGTAGTGCTTTTGGCAATATGTTTAGTCCACAGTCATTCATCCAACTTTTAATAAAAAGCCTTGTGGTAGCTGGAAACCCTACTTTTCAAATCTGGTGTTTGCCGCCCACTGAGATGGCGACGTCGCCGGGCGACGAGCCCGATAACCACTCCTCTGATCCGAAAAATAATCTCGCAGCCATGGAAATCGATGCTCAATTAGTACTCATCAAGGAGGATTGCAGCAGTCTACTGCTAGTCCGGTTGGGGATCAGTCAAACACCCCAAATAATGGCGTTTCACCCACTGCGGCTACTCCATCCACTTCTGGTGTTTCGAACACCACCGCTGCCCCGCCAATATCCTATAAAGAAACTGTCATGAAAGGTGTCCAGCAACACTATTCTCCAACAACAACAGATGATGTTTGGAAGGAGAGGCCTGACTTGTATGACACAGATGACGATGAAGTTCCGGAGAATGATGACCCGGAATGCCCCACAATTACTCTTACGGCTGCTGAAAAGAGAGCGATGCGACGTCCTTGGGCGAGATCGTTAATCATTCACATGTTCGACAAAGGCCTTGGATATCTTTTGATCCGGAAAAAGCTTGAGCAGAAATGGGTGCTTAAAGGGGCGTTCACGTTGGTTGACATCGGGAATGCTTATTACGTAGTCAAATTCTCAAACTCAGATGACTACAATTATGTCTTGACACAAGGGCCATGGATGATTGGCGACAATTACTTGATGATCCGCCAGTGGGTTCCAAATTTTGACCCTTATAATGATGTCTCTAAAGTCCTTACAGCTTGGATCCGTATTTCGAGACTAAGCATGGAATATTTCTGGGAAGAATTTCTCAAGAAAGTTGGCCAACAAATCGGGCGTGTCCTAAGAGTCGATAAGACCACCCTAAAAGTTGGGAGTGGAACTCGATTTGGAGAAACCTCTCCTGTCAAAATTTAGATGTCGGGGTCGATCATGGACGATTCAGTACGAGGGGATCAAGATGTTGTGCTATGAATGTGGCAAGGTGGGACATAATGCTACAGACTGCCCACTTCTGAATCCGGAGAGTGCAGAAAATCAAGAGGAGCTCCTAAAGGAAATGCAACTTTACGAAAATACCGATCCACAAGGCAAGGAAGACAATTCGGAAGAGACGCAATTCGGGCCATGGAATCAAGTGGTCAAGCCTAGAAGGAAGCCGAGGACACAATCTAGTGCCCATGGAACAACTAAGTCCGCTCAGGATTCAAAATTACCAACATCACCGTCTAAGGGTACGAAATCTTCAGTTTCCGCAAACCCTAATGATGGGTCACGTTTTTCTGCCCTAGCTGTGGACGAAAGTGCGATTGGCGATGGTAGTGAGAATGCGGTTCCTGGTCAAGTTCAACAGATCATGCCGATGACCGCTTTCCCGGAAAAACTAGAGAACCATAAGGTAACGGTGGTCTTACCACAAAACCCACCGGCGACAAGGATTAACAACGGCGCTTCCACGTCAACAACGGCCAACCCGGGAAATAACGCGATTCAAAATAAAAAAAAGATAAAAAAGATCCTAAAGAAGTTGCATTATCTACGGCCAAAAAATCTAAAGGGAAAATTTCATCTCGTAATTCGGTTGTTGCCAAAGAGGCCGAGATCAAAAGATCTTATTTGATTGCAGATATGGTAACAAAAAATCCCACCCAACAGAAAAATCAATCCTTACCCAAAACCGTGCTTCCTTCGCACACAAGCCAACACAACCCATGCCCTAACCCTACCATTCAGTCAAACCAGGTCCATATTTCTCCGCCAAACACAGACCCGCCACCACGCATTCACAACGACCCTCATGGAACCCCAAATCATCCCGGTGGTGACCACTCGAAGTTTGCTGGTGTCGACCCGCCAGATAGGCCCGTTCCTCCCAACACTCCCAGTGTTGGCCAACAAAATGCTGGTGGAATTTCTACCAATTCAGACGGAGACAAATCCGCTCCTATGCAGGGTAACAATACCCTCACGAATCAGTGATGCTCTGTTCCGGTTAACCGGTGCAGTTGTTGCTTATGCTCTGTCAGAGATGACTCTTCAGCTCCCAATCTACTGGGATATATTAAACAACGTATCTTTTATGAATCCGTTAAGTATCCTAATATGGAATGTTCGTGGGGCGGGAGGCCCTAATTTTCTATCGTCACTTCGAGAATTGCTTCGGAGACATACTCCTGCAGTGTTGGCTTTAGTTGAACCCCGCATTGGTGGTGCTCGTGCTGCTCAGGTTTGTCATCAGATTGGCTATGATGGAATGATTCGGATTGATCCCAATGGCTACTCTGGTGGCATTTGGTTGTTGTGGCGGTCTACTGAAGTTGTGGTTGCTCCGTTGCGCCTTGATCCACAACATATCACCGTGGAAATTACTAGGTGTGAGGAGGAGTCGTGGATCTTGTCAGCTATTTATGCTTCCCCGGATTATACCACTCGTCTAGATTTGTGAAATTCCATAGCTGATTTTGCTGCCATGAATAATCGTTCGTGGCTCGTAGCGGGAGATTTTAATGCAACTTTGAATTCTGAGGAGCGCTCGTACTCTTCTGTTGGATCTAACAGGGCATCTCAAACCTTCCGGGAGAAAGTAAATGAACTGGAATGGATTGACTTAGGTTTCCAAGGTCCACCTTTTACTTGGCATACTAGAAGATCTGATTTAACATATAAAGCTGCACGTCTGGATAGGGAGTTTTGTTCGGAGGATTGGCGGTTACAATTTCCCGAGGCTCGGGTTTTGCATTTGTCGGCGCCGCATTCTGATCACTTACCTCTTTTGATTTGCCTGGATGAATCCGTGCCAAGATCTTTGATACGGCGGCCGTTCCGCTTTCAAGCCGCTTGGCTCTTGCATGAGGATTATAACAATTGCCTCCAACATAACTGGCGCCCGAAGTTACTATTATCAGAGTCCCTTCATCTCCTCTCGACAAATTTAGCTCGTTGGAATAAGGAGGTTTTCGGGAACATTTTTCACAAGAAAAAGAGGCTATGGGCACGGCTAGAGGGTGTACGTAGAAAGATGGACATTCAGTCGTCCCAACATCTGATTTTTTTGGAACGTGATCTTCGCCTTGAGTTGGAAAGTGTTCTCCAACAAGAACAGATCCTTTGGTTTCAAAAGTCAAGGTCGGATTTTCTGATTAATGGAGATCGCAATACGAGATATTATCACCTCTCTACGGTAGTAAGGAGACAAGCAAATAAAATCACGGCCTTACAGAATGGACTTGGAGAATGGATCACTGATGAGATTGCACTTTAGAATATGGTGGTGGATTTTTTCGCTGCTTTATATTCAGCAGACGGGCCTAGAACAAATATATCTCCGCAGCTAAGTGTTTCGTTCCCGACAATATCGAGTCCAGATTTTGAGCATGTATCGACACCATTCACTTCTAATGAGGTTTATGATGCTTTGAAGATGATGGGACCTTACAAGGCACCGGGTCCGGATGGCTTTCCAGCGCTTTTCTTCCAAAAAGGATGAGATTCGGTTGGGCAACATGTTACAACCACGGTCTTGAATCTTCTTAATAATGGTGTTTTTCCAGCACGATTGGGTGATGCACTCCTGATACTTTTGCCGAAAGTTGCGAGCCCTTCTACACCTGCTCAATTCAGACCAATTTCTCTGCTTAATGTTGTGTATAAGCTTGCAATGAAGGTGATAGTCAACAGACTTAAATCGGTTCTCCCGAGTCTGATCTCTCCTGCACAGGCTAGTTTTATTCCTGGGAGGCAAATAATTGATAATGTGGTAATAGTGCAAAGGCTGTTCGATCATCTAAATGGATGATTCTCAAAATTGATTTGGCAAAAGCTTACGATCGAGTTCCGTGGGATTTTCTGGAAGAAATTCTCAACCAAACTGGTTTGCCAATGAAATTAGTTGAGACCATTGTTCAATGTCAAACGGCTGGTTCTACTCGGGTGCTTTGGAACGACAGAATTTCGTCTACTTTCAAATCTTCTAGAGGAGTCCGCCAAGGGGATCCGCTGTCACCTTATCTTTTCGTGCTTTGTATGGAACGGTTGTCACATATTATTCAATCAGCGGTCGCTGCAGGTGAATGGAAACCGATCAAAATCGGTGATATTTCTCTTTCCCATTTGTTTTTTGCCGACGACTTGATACTCTTCGCTGAAGCTGAAATTTCTCAAGCTACCATTGTGCAAAGATGCTTGGCTGATTTTTGTAGTGTGTCAGGGCAGAAAGTGAATTATGAAAAGAGCAACATGATTTTTTCTTATGCTGTCCGGACTGATATTCGTGCAGCAATTAGTGGGCTCCTTTCTATCCCCGTTGAATCAGAATTTGATACTTATCTTGTAGTCCCGGTGGCTTGCGGCCGAATGACTAATGATCGGTACTCTTTTCTTCTAGAGAAAATCAGTAATAGGTTACGAGGATGGCAATCACGCTCACTTTCCATGACGGGTCGTGTCACTCTCGCTCAATCCATTCTTACTAGCCTTCCGCTCTATACAATGCAGACTACCCAAATTCCCAAAGGTGTGTGTGATGAGATTGATAAAATGATCCGAGGGTTTATTTGGGGTTCAACAAGTGAGAAAAGAAAGATTCATCTTCTTGCTTGGGACAAGATTACGGTTCCAAAGAATGAAGGCGGTTTCGGCATTCGTGAAATGCGTGGAACCAATGTTGTAATGTTGTCCAAACTTGGATGGAGATTGCTTCAAAACCCGAATGCTTTATGGGCTCAGATTTTGAGGAGTAAATATTGTAATGGAAGGCTTGATGTTGACATGTTTGAACGTCCGCTTCGTTCGTCTCAAACGTGGAAGGGTATTGCGGAAGTGTCTAAACTGCTTGTGAAGGGCCTGCGTAAGTCGATTGGGAACGGTCAAACCACTCTCTTCTGGTTGCATAACTGGCTTGTTGAGGGGCCGCTGATTGATCATGTTGTATGGAATGTTCCTGATCAATTCATTGGAGCAACTGTGGCCGAACTATGGACGACAGGTGGCTGGAATTGGACTGAGATCAGCCCCTTTCTCCCTGCTGCAATTTGTTCAAAAATTCAAGCAGTTGCTGTTGTTGATGATCCAGAGGCGCATGACAAGTTCTATTGGGCGCATTCTGCCAATGGTATTTTCAGTGCCAATTCAGCTGCACAATTGTTAAAGAGTACTCAATCAGTTCCGCACTCAAATATTTGGAAAGCTCTGTGGAGAATTCCAGCGTAGCAGAGGGTGAGCAATTTTGCTTTCTTAGTTGCAAAGGGAAATTTTGCTTTCTTAGTTGCAAAGGGCTGCATTCTTTGCAATGAGAACAGAGTACGCAGACACCTTGCAATGAGAACAGGGCTGCATTCCTTTGTTCTTAATTATGTTAATGCTGATGTTGTAGGCCTCTTTGGCCAAAATTCTTATGCTAATTAAATAAATTCAGCTCCTTTTAGATCGAAAAAAAAAAAGCCTGTAATTTATTTCTTACGGAGTATTATACTACCCCTTCTCTTTTCTCCTCTACAGCTCTCCGACTCCCTCTCTTCTCACCTCCCTTTCGACCGCCGACCCTCGGTGCCCAGCCTGTTTGCCGCCGTCGAAGACTGACGAACCCGAACCATCCCTTCTCCTTGCTTCAAGCTTGAAGATTTCAGGTGGGCTACTTACCCTCTATCCCTTATGAATTTGTGAAATTTGGGTTTAAATTCGAAATTATTGTTTGGAACTTGGGTAAGTTGTTGTTGAGTAATCAAATTAATTGTTAATCCTTCTCTACTGTCATATTTGGTGTTGCTTTCTCATGTGAATTTTAATTACATAGTTAACACTTGCATGTCAGGTGTTTGATTAAAGTCCCCATAGCATTTGTTCAAATTCTTGTTGGTTAGATCCAAGAATTTGGGTTTGCCTTTGATTTAGGCTTTTTTTTTATAGGGCTTATGGAGGGAATTCAGCTTCGTTTCACATTTTTTCATCCCTTAATTTTTCTTGCAATTCATGTAGCTTAATCTGTTACAATTATGAGCAATTTTACGTCTGATCGATAGTCTGTTATTGAATATTAATTATACAACTAAATTTCCATTTGTTGACAATAAAGCTGCATTTGGTTGAACAACCAAAGATTAATTTGAAATTCACCCATTTTTCTCACTTCATGAGATAGCCTTTGGCCAATTTTTGGCTACAGTAGCTAGCAAAATTCATCATACTTGACTTGGTCATGGTTCTCAATTTGGTTTCGTTATTAGCATATTGATCTGGACATGTTTTAGTGGATAGTCAGTCTTCTTTGACATCTTAACTCAGTACTCATAACTGTTTTTATATGCCTATTACACAGGATGACAGTCGTTATAATGCAAGCAGAGGCGCTCACTTGAATCTCAAGCGGGCAGAAAAGGCTAGGATTTTGGTGAACAAAATTCTAGGTATAAATAGAAACTGCATAAAAAAACCATGTTTGTTTATGCTTTCAGAATTTGTCGTCTATTTCTCTTCTGATAAATTTGTTTTCTTTTTGGCAATTTAGCTATGGTTGAAACTTTTCACTAATCCACTCCATCTCTTCATACTCATGCTTCCCGCTCTTGCTTAAGTAAAATTTGGTAAAGTTTGTTTTAACTTTCAAGTGGTTTATGTGTTTTTAGTCTAATAGCTGATATATTGTTTGGATAGGCAAATACAATTTTCGGATTTCATCATCATTCCCTTCTATTTAAGATCTCTGTATTCACTATCTTGGCTAAATTGAACTTGCATCACTTTAGTATTTAGTTTGATATTTTACTGATAAGATCTATCAACATTCTTCTAATATGTATTGGTTGGGATCAAGCTAAAAATGTCATCTCTAACTGCTATGAGTGAAGATACCTTGTGCACGGAATTCTACTGGACTGTCATTTCCATGGTTAAGTTGAGGGTCTCATTAAGCTTGTTAATGAATGTATCATTTGGATTGAGCTTGTTCTTCTTTCTTGGCTAATTGCTGATATCGTTCATTGGGCTAAGCTGGCTATATACATAGTCACATTCAGATCAATAGTCAATGTTAGTACGTGTTTCTACACTTATCATAAATTCTATGTGTTATTTTCCTCAAGTTTTTAGTGTGGGTAGGTAAAAAATATCTACTTTGGATGAAGGCTTTAGTGTATGATTTTTTTTGGACTACTGCATTCATATATAATTGATTTCATAACAATCATGTGATGCTTTATCATGCTTAGGAAACTAATAAGGTTTAAAGAGATGCCAAAGGCAAACAGGGATAAGTTAATCAATATACTTTTGGAAGGTATTGCACTCAACGGTAGAAATGGATTTTTTTTTTCTTTTTAACCTCCATATATACGAGATTCCACTCTAATAATGCCATGCTTTGTTCGCTTAATCTCTTTTTAGGTTGCTAAGGATTTTTTAGTTAGTTTAGTACTCTTTAATGTAACATTTTGATAACCATTTTCATCAGGACTATAAGAATATTAATGTACTTTTTATCTGGAATATGGACTAATATATTCTCAAGATTCTAACATATTGTTCAGGCTTGCTGGCTATGATAATACTATACTTGATTAATCTGTCCATGATTTTCAAGTGATGAAAAGTAATTAAAAAATGATAATGCAAAGTAAAAATTAGTTTCCCAGTTTCACACTTGATGTAGTCGGTCGACATTGTGTATCTTTTTAGCTTCTTTTGCTGGATTCTATACTTTGTTGGTACATCGGATGAACTGAACTTTTGAAATCCTTGTCCTTTTCTTATGCATGTCTTTCATGTTTGTCGGTATCTCTTGCTGCAGGCCTCTTATACTTGCTGTAATTTTCTCTTTAAAGTCTGAAAACATGTGTACTGTAATGGGTGTTGTCTTATTTGTTGTATCAAAAGTGTAATGTTTCAATCCTTTGAAGGTTCTTTCATAGTGAGTATGGAACAGTACTTTGAGACTGAAAATGTGTAGAATTAATTTGCTTAAAATCTAGCACCAGCTACACAAATTTTACACCAATTTAAAGAGGCACCTAGAGTGGTCTACTGCATTATTACTGATTCCACTCTTCTTCCTTATTTAATTATTATTATGTGTTTTTAACCTAGGCTTTTATTGGAATGTTGCAATAGCTGTAAAAGTTGTAGTCATAATATTGTCTTTCGTTCTGTTACTCATTTGTTTATATATATATGTATATCCTGTTGTTGTTTATTTTTTCTATATTTTTTTTCTCACTCTATCCATGTGATGCTAATTAATTCTATGTCTATATTCTATTGTTTATTCATTTTCAATATTAATTAAGCATGGGCCTTTATACTTATAGCTTAGGCTCTCTGCGATGAGCCTACAAAACATTCCATAACACCTTAATTTTGAACAGGTTGACTGATTTGGACGGGGTCTGGAAAAAAAGTTAAAACCCATCTCCGTTTATAGGCCATCTCCGCAGCCACGAGATCTCAGAGCCCAATCATCCGTTGCTAAATCCGCCACACGCTTAGATTCCATCTTGGTGCTCGTCTTAGATTTCGACCCCTGACTAGTAACAATCTTGATCTCTCTAATTCATCGATTGTGAAAAAAGAATGCACGGCCGACCACGGGTAGCGTCTGAACCGGTGGATGAAGCAGCTTTAACTGCCAAGGCTGCTAAGTTGCGCGCTCTTCAATCTCAGTTTCTGCACAACCATCAGAATAAGATGTAATTTTTCTCTTGATTTCATTTTTTCTATCTTTCTTTGGATTAGGGTTTTGTTGTTTGAAGAATATCTGGTTGTGGAATTGTGATAGATATGAGAAAGAGGCATTAGATGTTTGCACGAAGCTTCTAGAGATCAACCCAGAGTATTACACAGCTTGGAACTATAGGAAGCTCGCAGTTGGCTACCTCTTAAGCCAATCGGACTACAATTCTGACTCGGTTCAAGCAGTTTTAAATGAGGAGCTTAGAGTTGTAAGTTTCAAAATCTCACTTTGAAATGGGAAGAATTTGGAGTGGTTTGGTGAATGTCATTTTGGATCCTTTATGAATTTGAATCTTGTGTTTTCCATTGTGAATTTTGAAATTGTATATTAGTCATGAATAGGTATGAGAAGCAACAAGCTAGTAAAGATAATGCTGTTTCTTTATATTGCTAAGACTAGTTGGGTATTTTGTTTGTTTACGATCTTAGGTGGAGAGTGCTTTGAGACAAAATTACAAGTCATATGGAGCGTGGCATCATAGGAAGTGGGTTCTTAGCAAGGGTCAATCTTCTGTTGATCATGAGCTAAGGCTTCTTGATCAGTTTCAAAAAGCTGATTCCCGGAATTTTCATGCCTGGAACTACCGCAGGTGAAACACTTGGGTTTGCTTACATAATCAAGCTTTTAAGAAGAGTTTGCTTTTTGATAATGTTTCTAATTTGTGCCAATCTTCCAGATTTGTTGCAGCATTGAAGAACATCCCTTATGAGGATGAATTGAAACACACAAGTATTATGATAGAGAGTAACTTTAGTAATTACTCTGCATGGCACAACCGTAGGTATTATTACTCTGCAAATATTTCAAAAATGCACATTCAGACCACATAATGTTGTTCCTGTTTCATGGAGGATATTCTGCATAATATTTTCCATGCATTTCACACATTTAGCACTTTTTTTGACAAATTTCCCAATGCAGTGTTATTCTTTCCAACTTGCTCAAAAAAAGAGCTGAAGGTTTTTACCCCAAGGACAAGATTCTGAATGAGGAATATGAACTTGTTTCCCACGCAATTTTTACAGAGCCTGATGACCAGAGTGGCTGGTTCTATCATCTTTGGCTTCTTGAGCAAACAGTCAAGCTTGATGCTCCTGTCCTGATCTCATCTTGGCCTGCTCCTGGATCTGAGGTGGTTTTGACAGTATCCAGGGATGCTGCTGGGCATTTAGTGTCTCCGTCTGCTGGCTATCCCCCTGACAGTGGGACAATTCCCGTAGTTCTTTATTTCGATCAGCCAGTTGCAGGCGTCAACCCATCCACAATTATGGTTCAGTCTGCTTTTTCTGAAAGCAACAATCTGGTTTGGAGACCTGTCTCAGCGAACAAATGCCAGCATTCTCAGGCTTGGGTAGCAGAACTTAAGTATTCTGATGTGAAAATCAACTCTTCAAAATCATTTCCTGTGGAAGTTAGCCTCGGGGACTCCCATAGCATCGTCTCTTTGACTGGTGCTGAGATTGTTCATTCTTTTCAGTCTAAATTTGTGGTGCAACTTCAAATAGTTCCAGAAGATGTGAATGGACAGGAAATGGAGATGATTTCTTGGGAAGAGTCCAAGTTTGAGAAAACTGAATCAGATTTTCAGGAATGGAATTCAATCCCTTCATTTAATCAATTATGGACTGGCAAGGAGCAAGAGGGTGTTGCTTCTAAGTGGAAATTAGATCTGTTAGAAAATCAGATAACCCTCTTTCGTGAAGTATCTAAGCTGGAATGGTATGCCTTCTCTTAAACATTTTAGTGCTTGCAAGAAAAATAATTTTCTTACAGGAAAATATGCTCATTTTAGGTCTCTGATTTGTAGTAAAATTGGAGCGCTGACACTTGCTAGACTGTTGACGGCTCAGGATACAATTATCTCTGTTGACACCGCATCAAATTCAAACCAAATGACCAATTGTGAAGAGGTTCTAGAACTATACAAAAGTTTGATGGAGTCTGACCTTCCACATTTGGAGCACTATAAAGACGAGTACAGCTTAGCTTTGCTAAGAAAGGTGGTTTACTCTCAGTCTTATATCTCATTTTATCTAAATGCTATATACATATTCTTGTCTGAGATTCTCAAAATGAGATCAAGCCTAGGGCCATGTAGCCATTTAATTCAAGGCACATAGTATATTTTCGGTTTCTACACCATGAATGAAGAAACACACTGTTTCGTCAATGATAAAGAATATTTTATTTTGTTAACTTAGTGTTCTCTTGATTCTGTTAGGTTGCATCAAAGAAGCAGATTTTGTCGAGTCACTGTTGGCACTATAGGTCCATGACTTCTTATAGTGGCCACTTTTTCTGCTTGCGGCTGAACAACCTGTCATTGACAAGAATTGGCTCGTTTGACCGACTGCTATGGGTTAAGATGTTAGATCTTAGTCACAATGAGCTTAGGACAATTGAAGGTACTTATTTTTATTCTGCTTAGTCATGCAACTGTTGTCTTGCCTTCAGCTTATTGTGGGAATGCTGCAGGAAGATATTCTGCTTAGTCATGCAACTGTTGTCTTGCCTTCAGCTTAGTCAATTCTTAACTAAGATCTATATATCACTTCCTGCAGAACTTAAGTAAAGCTCTTCAGCTTATTGTGGGTTAAGATGATAGAATATATCTTCCTTGACAGAATTCAGCTCCTTATTTTTATTCTGCGTCTTTTACAGGGCTTGAAGCCATGCAACTGTTGTCTTGCCTGAACTTGAGCCACAATAAGCTGAAGAGCTTTACTGTTCTGGAGCCTCTGAGACAGCTCAAGGCGTTGAGAGTTTTGGACATCTCATACAATGAGATTGGCAAGCACTCCATCGACTCCACAAGGTATCTGTGCCGCTCTCCCTTATCTCACACCGAAGGAAGTGGGTGGAGCTTTGAAGAATTCTCTGCCTTTGGGATTAGCATTCCAAATTACTGGGAGGCTTTCGCTGTTTTCAAGGACCTGAACTTGACTCAAGTTGATGTTGTGGGCAACGAAGTGGTTGATGAACATTTCAGACTTTTTTTGTGCAAGCTTTTGTGTGGACTGAGATGGCTCGATGGCGTTGTGGTTATCTAGTTCTGGGTTTGCTTTGCATGTCTCCTTTGTTAATTAGATAATAAATTTTTGTACCTGAACATAACTAGACCTTTTGGGTATTTAATTATTTACAAACCCATATTTATCAATTTAAAATTTCTTGCCCAATTTAATTTTAATTAATCAACCATACAGCCCTTGTAATCAAACGACATCATTTACCAGCGGTCCAAGCCATATCCTGCACCAGGAGATGGAAAATTATGAAAGCTTGGCGGGAGAGAGACTGAGAGTAGTTTAAGAAAAGCAAGTGTGAACATTAACAATCCCTACAGATAAGTGAGATAACAGATTCCATTTTCTGTGTACTAACTTAAATCGCACAAATCCAACCTCATTTTTCACAATTAAATTGCACAGATGACTGATGAGTACTAAACTTAAAGAATTTACATGGAAAAAAACAAATTAGGCCTATGAAATGGCCCATTGGGCTCAGCTGTACAATTCCGAGTTTTCTTTCCTCCAAGCAAACCCACGGCCGATATTCCGAATTCCGCCCCCCCCCCCCCCCCCCCCATTCCCACTTTCAGTCACATTGTCGTTTCGGACCTCTCCCACTTTCAGTCTTTCAGCACTCGCCATTGCATTGCAGGTGAGCTTCTTCTTGCCTCGGTTTGATTTTAATTCTATTTCTTCTTCTTCTTCTGTTTCTAATGTCAAGTGTTTTGGAGATGTTGTTATACCTATGTTTGTATTGTATAATGAAGGAAGGAATGAAGGATCTTTGTAATGTTTTCGTTGGAAGATGATATTCCGATTTGTTATTCTAGCTGCAATTAAATCTTCATTGAAGTTATTTAGAGAGAGAAAATCTCGAACTAGCAACTCTTTTGCCCTGGAGATTCTTTAGTTCGAGGTTTATCCCTTCTATTTTGCTCTTTTGGCGTGTGTGCCAGTTGGATTAGAATGTTTCGGCTCCACCGAGTCTGCTGAGAAGAGATTGCAATCAGTTTTACTGTTTGATTATCAAAATTTGCACCGCTGCCATCACTGCTACTTCTGTTGCTGTTTGTTACATAGTCGGAAGCTTAGGATGTGTATAGAACTATAATGGCAGTTCCAAAATATTTGGAAAATGAATTTCTGTCAAACTTTTGAAGGACGGTTAATGAAGATCTACTTGAATAAAGTTCTTTAAAACCTGCTAATGAAGATCTGTCAAAATGAATTTCTGTCAAACTTCTTCAAACTCTTCATTTACTGTTAGATATTGAAGTGAATGATTAGAATGCAGATGCTAGCATTGATAAAGTCCTTTTGCACCTAATTGTAATTTTTTTTTATTATGATTGAAAGGAAAGTGTGCAAGAATCTGGAAAATTTTGATGGATATGTGAAATGAACTCCATGGTCCAAATCTGTATTCTTCTTCGCAAGGTAGAATTGAAGAAGTTGAATCCTTGGTCTGTATGCAGTCTCAGTCTCAGGGAGGATGACTATCTGAGTGTATATGCACTTCAAGATGCAAACATATATCCAAAATGTTATTAAACGACAGATACAAATCTATTTTTTAGGTGTTTCCTCTTACTTCTTGGATGCAGTTACCTAAATAATATGTCACCTGCCACTTGTGCTGCATGTTTGATTCAAACTGTACCATAGTTTAGGACTATTTATTTTTATTCTTGATTTTGAACTGAGGGGTGTGATTTCTTGTTGGAATGTGAGGAGGAGGGTGTCTATATTTGGATGCTCATGTTCAGCTACTTATTCATAGTTTCCCATGTGCACTTGCTATTCTGATTCGATGTGTGGTGTGTTGAGTGGCATACCGAGTAATGGTTTGGCAATAAGATGCTATATTTCGATTCTGTGGAAGCGATGGTTGGGATGTACACTTTTTGACTGACGAGACTAGGCATTTTCCGATTGGCCTGAAATGCTCGTACTTACATGATGTCAACTGTCAAAGCTATATAACGCTCTATTCCAGCAGCTGATCATATTTTATTGGTTTCTTGGCAGTTACTTGCTGAATTTGCAATTTAAAATCCAGCCGCTGTATATTTCCAGAGTGCGACTAAATGCCTCCAATTCCTCGGTTGCTTCTTAACAACGTCTCTTGCATGCGAAATGCACAGCAAATCTTACGTAATGTAAACGTGTCACTTCATGATGGCAGTGCTCTTGTTCTCACCGGTGCCAATGGCTCAGGCAAAACAACATTACTGCGTATGTTAGCTGGGTTTAACAAGCCTTCTGCTGGTGAGGTCCTTTGGAATGGACATGACATAACACAATCAGGAATCTTCCATCAGTACAAGATTCAGCTGGGTTGGGTTTCTCTAAAAGACGCCATTAAAGAGAAGTACACTGTACTTGAAAATTGCCAGTGGTTTGAACTTCTTGAAGGGAAATACGGCAGATCTGGCCCCGCTGTGGAGTTAATGGGACTAGGAAGATTGGCAAAAGAAAAGGCAAGAATGCTGTCCATGGGTCAGAGAAAAAGACTGCAGTTGGCCAGGCTTTTGGCAATTGATAGGCCAATTTGGTTACTTGATGAACCCTCGGTTGCTCTGGATGATGACGGGCTGAAATTACTTGAGTATATAATTGCTGAGCATAGGAAGAAAGGTGGAATTGTGATTGTGGCGACGCATATGCCTATTAAGATTGAAGACCCCTTGTACTTGAGGTTGCCTGCAAGGTTCCCGAGAAGGATGACTTTGGTTGATATGCTAGATCGTGGTGATTTGATATAATGAATGCCGGCTTCGTTAAATGTTGTGCACTTTTGCTACGTATGGGTGAAACCATCATTATGGGCTATTTTTGATCTCTGCATATGTTTAAGGGCCTTAATGTATATTGTGTATCTGACTTACACAGCTGGGAGTTTTACTTTTTTGTTTTTAAGAATATTGTTGGATTCTCTCTCATATTATGGTACTCATTTGAAAGAGTATGGATATATTATGGAAATAATTTAGTGATGATCTGAATTATTTACAGTAATATCCTAATGTGATGGGGCTGTGTGATCCTGAATTGCTGGTGTAAACTTGCTCGATATAAATCTCCCTATTTGCTGGATACGCCAACTGCTTCTGATGGAAGAATTAGGAGGACAGTAAGCTTGCTTTGAATTCTAAATTCCCAACTTAATGCATGCATGAATTCATACAGTGGTCAATTATATACTTTCTGATACCTTTATTCATGTATCTGCAGGCTGTAAGAAATGGGTGAAGCCTTTACAATCCAGATCAGTAGTGAACTCAAAAACAAAAGAAAACAAGGAGATCCAAACCCAAGTTACCCACAAAATCTCATCAGCCTGAGTCTGAAGTCACTTCTTCAGCTTCTTCTTAGACACACTCACACACCGCCTCCTCAACCAGCAAACGCTGAGCTGGACAGCAAACGGTTTTAAAGAGTCATTTTCTACAAACAACTATAAATAACCGGTAATTTTAAAAACCAACCATTTTATTATCATAAAGTGCATCATAAATATGCAAAAGTACATGATTAGCATACTAAAGTTAAAATGTCATTTGAACCTTCAAATAACATCATTTATGATTATGCTACTCTTTCTATTTTCTTCTTTTTAATCTCACCTCACCATAGTCTTTCTTAACTAACTTTGTTTTTGATTACTTTTTCTCAGTTTGTATCCTAATTAAGAGCTTGAAACTCACTCCATGAGAAGGTTTAGAACACAGAGGATTTAGACTACGCCCCTTACGTTTACAGTTCCACGTCTCTTCTAGAGAGGTGGCAACTACTTGGCAAATTAGAGGCATCTAGAGTTACAAATAAAACCATGTTCAGAGTAAAGTCTAATGAGTCGATCATGGGTCATGACTACTTTAGAATTTTGTGAGGCATTACTTAATTTACTTTCACACCTTAAAACCATGTTCAGTTGAAATGAAAAGGGTCAAGGAGGACTTTGAAATGGTACGACCTATGTCGTGTGGAAAATTCGTTAAGTGGCCAGTGGCATTTAGTGGAGGTGGGCCACATCTTTAACTTGTAGTGGTCAGTTTTTTCTTTTCACAATTATACCAAAAATAAATAAATTAAATTGCACAAAAAATGAGTATTAAACTCAAGGAGTTCACATAAAAAACCTAATACGAAGATAAATTATAGTACAAAATTACCTAATTGTAAGTTTTAGTTTATTTAATAGAAAACACCCAGAACCCTTTCATAGACTAAATTGAAATTCTTTGGCAGTGTGGAATGAGTCGTTAAAAATATACATATATATTATTTTTTTCGTTGACTAGTCTCTAGTACTTTGTACATGCGCATTAGCATCCCAAATGGCTCTATTGAGACAACTATATAGTCCATCCATCGGGGTATATATAAAAATAACACTAGCTAGTAATCATTTCCGCTCTATTGCGGGCAAGCTTCAATTCCCCCTCTTGCCATCGCCATGATGAAATCCTCTTTATATTTAGTTTTAGCCTTTCTACTACTCTTGCGTGTTCTTGGATCCAAATCTTGCTTACAAGACGAGAGAGCCGCTTTGCTCGAGATCAAGTCCTATTTCACCTCGATCAATTCTTCCTCAAATCCCGTCGATCTCTTACCTTCGTGGGTTCTTCTTGGTCGCGGAAGCGATTGCTGCGAGTGGGAGGAGGTTAGGTGCGATCCTTCCACACGACGCGTGATCCGACTCTACCTCAACTACACCATGCCCTTCGATCAGTCGCCTTGGCCTCTCAACTTGACGGTTTTTCAGCCTCTTCAAGAGTTAATTAGCCTCAGCTTGCCTTGGAACTCAATTGGAAGCCTTGTTGATGGCTTTCAAGGTACGTACTTTTCATTATTATGCACAAAAATATATACATATGCTGTACATAACGTACTCTTAATTTGTTTTCTTTTAATTTTTAGTGTTACACAACCTAAAGAAGCTGCAGGTTTTGGACTTATCCAACAATCACATCCTTGGAACGATTACGCCTCATGGTAAGATCAAATTCGGATTTGTAAGCTAATGCACGTACGTACTCTCTTCTTCACAAATATTATTAGCGTTTTTCTAGTTTTTTAATCTTGTCCAAGAATTTATGTCCCTTTGGATTTTGTAGGCAATTGATATATAATGAGTCATGATAACTGTTGTTTGAGTATGCTTATGTTGACACTTTCTCGTCCTACAAGATTTTTTATAAAATCCTTTCATTTGCTTCTCTTTGATGTAAGTTTTGGATTTATAGGGTGATAAATGATTAACTTTTAGTAAAGTTCTTGTAGATTTTGTTTTTGGTAAAGTTCTTATAGATTATCTAGCGTACCTACTATTACAATTTATAATTTCTCTTTTGAAACTTGTCTAATTCTAAGAGAAAAAATTGCCAAAAACAATCTCAAAGAGCCTTGAATTGAATATTTCATTTTGCAAGCCCTTTGTAAGAACCGTGAACTAGGTCCAAATCATAGTTATATACTTATATCACTTATATGTTGAAATAAGAATATTTCATTTTGCAAGCCCTTGAACTGATTAGTTTTTGCGTGCACTTATAATTTGCAGGCCTATGTGATTCAAAGAGCCTGCAACAACTACACCTAGACTCGAACATGTTCAACGGCGGCCTCCCAACATGCATTGGCAACATGACCTCTCTCCGCGTTATTGACGTGTCACATAATCATCTAACCGGGACTATAACTTCAATCCTCTCCAATCTAACATCACTAGTACACCTCGACATCAATGACAACCGCTTTGATCCCATCTCCATTCGTCGTTCTTTCTCCAACACTCCTTCTCTTATCCATCTCACCCTTTCAAACAACAACTTGTTACAAGATGATCATGAAGAAGATATCCATTGGAAGCCCCCCTTTCGGCTAACTTACCTTCAATTAAACTATTGTAATCTAAGCAAGTTCCCCGTGCAATTCATGTCCAATCAACACAACTTGTACCACGTCGAGATGTCTGGCAATGGCTTCATTGGATCATTTCCGACTTGGTTGTTGCGAAACAACTCCAGGCTTCAGAGCCTTTATCTTGGGAACAATTCACTCTCGGGAAGTCTTCGATTCCCCAATCATCACCGAAACTCATCCTTGGTCGACTTAGATGTTTCGCGTAACAACCTAAACGGGACTCTCCAAGAAAACATTGGCATGATTCTTCCGAATCTCCTTTCGCTAGACGCATCTCACAATCATTTGCAAGGGGAGATTCCTGCTTCGATTGGCAACATGACAATGATTGGGACTCTGGATCTATCTAACAATAACTTCTCCGGCAAGCTTCCAAAAGCGTTGTTCACCCAATGCAACTCCTTGGCTTCCATCTACCTATCAAACAACCATCTCGAGGGAGAAGTGATTCCCAAGGCGATGAACCAAACGCAGTTGAGTTGGTTGTTTTTGGATGGCAATCACTTCAGTGAGATCCCGGAGGACGCTTCTCTTACAAGTAATCAGTTGACTTGCATGGATATATCCAACAACGACGTGCTTGGTGAGATCCCTACATGGATTGGAGAGTTCTCAGGGCTCGAGATTTTGTCAATGGCGGGAAACAAACTGAAGGGAAATGTTCCGGATGAGCTTTGTCAAATCCCATCCCTTAGCTTCCTAGACTTGTCAACAAATGAACTAGAGGGACCCATACCTTCATGCTTCTCCAAGATTTCAGGGTTGAGCTACTTGCACTTGCACAACAATGGGCTTTCCGGAAATTTGCCATATGCATTGTCAAAGGGGTCAAACTTGAAGATTCTTGATCTAAGTTACAACCGTCTTTCGGGTCGGATTCCATCATGGATTGATCGGTTATCGAATCTCCGAGCCCTTCTACTTGGAGGGAACCTCCTAAGAGGCAAACTTCCGCCCCGCTTGTGTCATCTACAACATCTAAACATCATGGATTTGTCGAGCAATCGAATTTCCGGCCAAATACCTAGTTGCTTGAGGGAAATGTCTTTTGGTACTAATGGCACGGATAGCGGTTACTTTCAAGAACAGCTAGGGATCAATACCAAGGGAAGAAACTATGACTATGTGGGTTCGACGTTCATGCACATGTCTGGATTGGATTTGTCGTGTAACCGGCTCACTGGTCAAATTCCCATAGAGTTGGGAGATTTGAAGGGAATCCGCGCCTTAAACTTGTCACACAATCACTTATCTGGGCCAATCCCGAGCAGATTCTCCAAGCTCGAGACCATCGAGAGTCTAGACCTTTGTTGCAACAACTTGAATGGAACAATTCCTTTTGAGTTGGGTGCTTTGAACTTCTTGGAGATATTCAACGTGTCTTACAACAATCTAAGTGGAAAGCCTCCAACAAGTGGACAATTTGCAAACTTTGATGCAGAAAACTACAGAGGAAATCCACTTCTTTGCGGCTATTCACTTGGAAGGAGTTGTAACCCACTCCCTCCTAGTGCCCATGAAGATAATGAAAATGGGGATGGAGATGAAGCAGCATTCGATTGGAAAGTGTTTTTATGGAGCTTTGCCATGTGGTATACCATTTTTTTCTTGGCCTTCATCTCGAAGGTGCTCTATATCAATTGTTAGTGGAAACAAGCTTTGTTTTTGTTTTTCCGATTTGCATACCCTTTATGCATTTTAAATCACTTCACTTTCTATATGATCAGCAAAAGGTGAATCAGAGTGATTACTGGTTATCCTCCTACTTTGAGATATATATGATCAGCAAAAGAGTCAGTTAATGATTCACTATTCACCTTTTAAAACTTATGTGATCAATAACATGCAGCAGACCAATTTGATAAATATGGATGTTCATTGAAATTTTGGTTCTTGGCTTTTAAATGTTACGTGAGATGTCAATAATAAAAAGATTAATACAAAATATATTGTACTACCAAAATTCATTTTCACTAAAATCTAATATGATTGAAATTTAGTCCAATGACAATCCGATTCAACCGAGATCTAACTTTGTCCGAAATCTGGTCCAACTGAAGTCCAAAATAATTGTTCAGATTTGACGTAATCTGATAAAATAAATACCCAAATTGACCTAACCCTATCATATCTGATTTATCACACAATCCCAGTTAAACGAACTTGGATTGTGCTCCAGTCCCAAGTTGTAAAAAAACAAATATTCACATAAGATATTTAATTATTCATTTATCTATTTATCTTTAATTTAAGCTAATGGTATCATTATTTGTCATGTGCGATCCCAAGATTAAGCGAATTGTAGAACATAGTTATATTGTAATTGCCTAAGTTTTGGAATAAGTGGACTTATTGTAATATTTGTAAGTGGGTATGTGTAAATAGATATGGGCTTTAGAGGTAGAAAGGATGGATTGGGCCAATTGGCCCAAACTCACTCCTTTTGCTCAGTCCAAATCTGGCATCACATGTCACCTTTGTGGAACAATGTCGTTTCTGGTTTGAGAGTGCTTTATAACCACTTGATAACCCTAATGTGCCGCAGTTGGAGCTTTTGAGATGACACCTTTTGGGAGCTTCTTGGCTAGGGTTTTCTGATCCCTTCAACTCTCCTGGTTGTCTCTTTAGCTCCCACTCAATCCAAGAGGAAGGCTTGATCTCTTGTGGTGGTTCTAAGCCTTTGGGCTAGTCGTTCATAGAGAGACTTTGGTCTTCTCCGGGATTGTTCGGCTTCCACCAAATTTGAGATCTTCTTACTCATTTCTTAGTTCTCTTTGCCCTTCTTGTTATTCCACCTTTTGTAACTTGGCATTCCAATTGAGGCCTGATCAATACATCTTGCATTTCGGTTTTTGATTCTTAGTTTTTTTTTACAATCATGTGAGCCATTTTTTATTCTAATTTAACTCTCAACTTCCGATGTGGGAAGAGGATTCTCAACACGATTGATGTCTGTACAAAGCAATCTAAAAAAGGAGTAACCCTTAATGCTCTCTTTGATAAGTAATATCATTTTAGTATTTGAATTTTAATTAATTAACGGTCAAAAGAAATGGAAGATATTCAAAAGATGATATAAGTGAGAAAATTTTAAAAATTTAAATTTAATTATATGTAAAAAAAATTGTGTCAAGTGCTAAACGAACTTTACTTTTATCGAGGGAATAAAATATAATTGGCGTGAAAATGAATACGAGATACCCAAATCTGGTAGCAAAGACGTTATGGCACATAGATGTTTTCAGCAGTAATCTACCTTAGTAAAATACTAAATTATATTATAAACCAAGTTAGTACAAAAATTTGAGCCAAGTGTCACAATTTACCCATTTAAGATCCTAAAATTATTTTAATAATATTTTTTGTTCAAAAAATCTCTCCATTTTCTAAACCCACTATCCCATTTTATATTTACTTCTCACTTTTTACCCTCGAAATTATTTCTCTCTCCTCTTCTCTCCTACTTCGTATTTAACATCATCTTGAAAAAAATGAATCACCACAAGCAACAACATTCAATATACAATAGAAGAGATTCAATATATACAATTCGATCTAATTTAAAGTGCTCATCGATCAACTTTGATCACTACTACTAATCAATCATCCATGGTATTTGTGAGCAGCAATAAGGTGTTTCTTGAATTCTGAGCTAAATATTTTAATCAAAGATCGTGTGTGTAGTTATTTTCCAGTACAAATGTTCAATGAATTAAGCTCCAAAAAGTGAAAAAATAAAAACGAACTCAGAATTTTCGATTTCAGCCAAAAAAGTCTGTATTTTCTATCCAAATTAGAACCAAACCACAAAATTCAATTTACTTACTACAAATTTTGATTATTTGGTACACTACATGCATGTATATATTGTTGGTCGCTCAACCTTTATCTGAAACGTATGCTCACATGTACTAATTTACCACAATGATTAAGCCAATTGTTTATATATGTTTTGGATTTTTCCTCTCATTTACATTTAAAAAATGTATTTTCGATAATAAAAATGAGTTTCTTTATTTTTGTGACCATCCCGTATATAATACGGGCAATGCACTAGTTAATCAATAAAAGGTAGCTGCCTTATGATAAAAAAAAGAGATGTTTTCAGCAGGAGAACGTGGGAGGGTTAGTTGATTATATGTTGCATCATTGAAAAGAGCATGTTTTTTTTGGTCATAATTGAAAATATCATCTTTCATAGTATATCACATTTTTATGTTAAATAAAAAGACTAATTATTCCTAAATGAATATAATGATTTCTTATAAAAATGAACGGCTCTAAAGAAATATAATGATTTCTTATTAGAATGAATGATTCTAAAGGTATATAACGATTTCTTATTTGAATGAACTATTCTAAAGAAAAATAGTGTTTTCTTATGAGAATAAACGATTCTAAAGAAATTTAACGATTTCTTATTAGAATGAACTATTGTAAAGAAATATAACGTTTCTTTTAAGGATGAACGATTCTAAATGAATATAACGATTTCTTATAAGAATAAACGACTCTAAAGGAATATAACGATTTCTTATAAGAATGAACGACTCTAAAGGAATATAACGTTTTTTTATAAGAAATAACGATTCTAAAGGAATATAATGATTTCTTATAAGATTGAACGACTCTAAAAGGAATATAACGTTTTCTAATAAGATTGAACGACTCTGAAGGAACATAACGTTTTCTTATAAGAATGAACGATTCTAAAGGAATATAATGATAAATACTTATGTAGAAATATCATAGTGTATTTCTAAAATTCATAATAAATAATTTTTGGTAAAGTTTATCAAATAAATTATTTTTGTATAAGTATAATAATTTTGGGAAAATATTATTTACTCTTTATGAATTATTTCGTTTAACAAATTAATATTATTTTCATCAGTGGATTATTTATTTGGCAATGCAAATACAAATAATAATAAAAAAAGATTGATGCCTTGTGCACAAGAATTTTTCGCCTAGCGCACAAGGACCACGACGCTTCATGAAGCGCTGCGCTTCATGAAGCGGGACGGCGAAACGCCAAATGCTCGGATACCCGCGATTCCTGCGCATCATGAAGCGCTGCGCTTCATGATGCGTAGGGTTTGCGGCGGTTATAACATCGCGATCATTTATTCAGTCGCACTCGAAAAACAAACCTAATTCGGTCGACGATAATCAATCACGTATAGCGAAATTTTTTCTATCCACCAAACCTAATTTTTTTGATTAACAAACTCGATATTGAACAATGTCATCCAAAACGGAATTTTTGGATTCATCGTATGAAGCAGAAGACGATTCGCACTCCTTGGAAGAAGAGTCAGAGTAATCAATGAGTGTTGAAGAAGAAGGGGAAGTTGAGTCTGAAAATGAGATGGTCGAATCAGAGGTAATTTACGATTTAGTTGAAGTAGTAATATAATTTTCAAGATAATACATGATTTCGATTGTTGTGTTAAATTTTTTTATTGAAATTTATAATGTGTTATTATTATTGCATAGTATACATGTTCGATGTATTAAGATAAGTTGTGATATTATATACGTAGGTACCTAGGAAGGATTTTTCTGTTGATTTTGAGAATGATACTGTATGGGATAATAGAGAAGACATGCTAAATTGGGCTAGGCAGGTAAGTCGTGAAAGAATGATGATGTTGACAATAAAAACATCAAACCAAACAATGGTCAGGCTTGCATGTCATAGGCATGGCAAGTATAGATCTGGAAAGAAGGGTGAAGTACTCCCAATTGTTAGACCACCAAGTGTACGGACACTTCAGAGCAAGTGCAACTATAAGTTTGAGTTGGTTGGGGTTTGAAGCAAGTCAACGTGAAAATGGGCATTAACTGTTGGGTGTGGATTTCACAACCATGACCTCCCAAGTAGTTTACTTGGTTATTCATTTATGGGACGATTGACAGAAGCTCAGAAGGAGTTGGTTAGAAATTTGAGCTACATATATGTGCCTCCAAGGAGAATAGTCGAGGAATTGAGGGCGCTATATCTTGGTAATTTGACATTGACGAAACAAGTTTCAAATTTGAGGGAAAAGTTTCTAATCGAGGACCATGGAAATATGACGGTAACCCAATATGCGCTACTTTTCTTACAACAAAACGAATATTGTTTCTTTCCGAAGAGGATGGATAATTCAGATCATATTGAGATCTTGTTCTTCGTCCACCCGATCTCATTGCATCTACTGAGACTGTTTCCATATGTTGTCATTATGGACAGCACATATAAGACAAATAGGTACACTTTTCTAAAGTTTGAATATGTTATTTAATCCTTTTATTTTGTTTTCACAATTGTATTAACATGTCATACATGGACAGGTACGACATGGCATTACTAGAGATGGTTGGATTCACGTACACTAACAAATTATTCACCATCGGTTTTGCATTTATCGCTAAGGAAGACACCGAGAGTTGTACATGGGTGTTGAAACATTTGAAGCATTTGTTTGCAGAATTGGGGACAATGCCAAATGCGATTGTTACAGATCGAGAGAAGGCGATCATGAATGAAAAGGACGCTGTATTTGGGGACGAAGTAAAACATCTCCTGTGTTGGGTGCACGTGAAGGCGAACATTAAAGCGTATGCTCTTGGTATTCTAAATGACCTCAAGGCTGCAGAAAGATTTGCTCATAGATGTTGGGGCATATTTATGTCATCAACGGAGGCCAAATATGAGGAGAGGTTTCTCAAAGTGAAAGAGCGTTGGCCAGGGTCATGCCATATGTTGAGAAGTCATGGCTTGGGCCTTACAAGCAGTCGAAAGTAAGAGCATGGACGGAGCATTGTCTTCACTTTCAGACGAGAACAACGAATCGGTAAGTTTAGACCTATATATGTACCTTGAAGTATTAATTTATATTAAGAAAAATAAGTGAAATTATGTTTATTTCAGGGTGGAGGGCATGCACCATGTGCTTAAAAAGATACTTGACAGTTCTCGAGGAGGCTTTAACACGGTGATTGGAAGGATTCACCATCAGATTGTGTCCCAAGTTGGTGGTTTGCGGGGAGATCTTGAGATGGCACGTACGAAGCTACCATCAGAGTTGGAGGGGGTCCCTAAGGAAGTGAGGGCGATATTTGTTCGTCTATTTTATAGAGTATCAACACACTGCATTAAGAAGTTGTTGAATATGTTCTACAACCTACACAAAAAGATGAGTGAGGGAAAGATGGAGACTAAGTGTGATGATTATTGGTGGAGAGAGCGCATGGGTCTTCCTTGTCCTCATAGGATTGCTCATGTCATCGTCAACAAGCAGCCCATAATGCTAAGTGAGATACACTCGTTTTGGCATCAAGTGGTATGGGACGGCATCGATCCACAACGCATGCCCATAAAAGACAAGGTATCCCTCTCAATTGACCAAGTTAGAATGGAATTGATGATTGAGATGTATAAGAGAGGAGAATTGACTGAGGATCAGGTGCACGGTATATCTGAGTCATTTGTAGACATGGTCATACCCTAAGATTCTTCGTTGCTTGAGCCGATACATTCAATGCTTGTTTCATGGCGAAAGGGAAGGCCAAAGGGGTCTACAAAGGGCTCAACCAAGAGGAGTAGTACTCTGCTTGAGCATAGGATGAGTGAGTATGAGCAGGAGAAGAAAGACAATGATTTGAAGGAGAGAGAAGAGAAGGAAAAGGAGAGCAATAAAGAAATCCCGTCGACGGCAAAGAAGCGTGGGAGGCCAAAGGGCTCAACCAACAAGGCCAAAAAGAAAATTATGGTAGATACGAATCCACAAGTTCAAAATAAAGAAGTGGTGTGGTTGGGGGTGAACTTTGGTGTTGAAAATGTTAACCCTTTCATGTTTCCTTACATTGTGAGAGCTAGGGATGTAGCGGCGGATGGTCATTGTGGTTATAGATCCTTTGCAGAGGTATTGGGATATGGAGAGGGACAATACCATAGAGTTCGAAAGGATCTATCTACTGAATTTAGGCGGAACAGAGTCATATATGAGCGTGTAGGGACATGCCAACTATCGATGAGCTTTTACAAAGTATTTCGTATGTGGACAGCCCGTGCATGCGACCATATTGGCTCGAGATGCCCATTGGTGGTTTGATATTTGCCACATTACACCAGGTTGCTCTTGTGATGTTGTCGTGGAATGGATCACACACATGCTTACCTATGATGGGTGTAGGGGACAATCGACGCCCTCCGACAAAGATTTATGCCATAGCTCTTGTGGGACAAAGAAACCACTTTATACCAGTAAGTATAATTAATGATGACTTAATTATGTTTACTTGAAGTTTAATTGTTGTTATTTATGGTTAGATATTGTTTTTTGTAGGTGTGGTTGAAGGATGACGCGCCGCTTCCTCCTCCTCCAATAGATTGGAAAATGAATCATGGCCCTAGTGTGAAGGGGTGGGACCATCCGTTATGTAACAGATGGAAACATGGCGCGAACTTCGTGTTTCTAAATTTAAGCCCAAATGTAGGATGTTAGAGTTAGGAATGTTGGATACATATTGTTATGAATCTTTTGATGGTATGCATTGTAGACACGTATTTTTACATGGAACTAAAGTTAAACAAGTTTCAATAACGTTTAGTGCCTGATCACAATAATCTTGAATTTCTGACAAGTCTTGATAAAAATCAGCACAATAATATTGCTAAACTGATAAAAATAGGCCAAAATTCCATTACTGAGGTTGAACCTTCTAGGAGTCATTTCATCAAACAGTTGATATGCACTAGATTGTTCCTCTGGAAGCCGGTGATTATGGCGCTTCATGAGGCGCAAATGGACGCTTCATGAAGCGCAAACTTACGCTTCATGATGAGCAAAGGCACGCATCATGATGCGCAAAAAACCATGAGAAAAAAGGGCGGCTTTCGCTCGTCCTTTGTTTCGAACCGTATACTAATTCCTCAAACGCGTGTTCCTGGACCAAGTGTGCCGCATTGGCTATCAATATATATAGACAAGGATTTTGATTTGAACTAATGCATTTTCGACTCGGTTTGGTCGGGAATTATAATAAACATTCCGGTTCACCTATTTTTAGGGTTCGAAAAATAAAATTATAACCGGTTCCTAACATATTATAATTTAAATAATTTTCTGGATATATAATATATGATTTTATGTATATTTGAATATGTGAACCCTTCGTATTCATATTAAACCTTTTATATAATCGAACCGGGCTCAAATTAAACTGGAAAAATAAAAAAGGTACCGGTTCTTGAAATTTCATTTTATATGGATTAGTACCATAATTTTTGGTAAGGTTACGTTTAATGGTTAGGGTTTAGGGTTTAGGGTAGGGTTAGGGTATAGTTAGAGTTTAGGGTTTAGGGTTTAGGGTTTAGGGTAGGGTTTAGGGCTTAGTGTATAGTTAGGGTAGGGTTTAGGGTATATTAAGTGTTTAGGATAGGGTTAGGGTATAGTTAGAGTAGGGTAAGGGTAGGGTTAGGGTATAGTAAGGGTAGGGTTTAGGGTTAGGGTTTAATAACCTTTTAAACACTAAACTGTCATCCTTACAAGTATTTCATAAATTATGATAAGGTTGTTTTATGGTTTGTTTTAGGGTTTAGGGTTTAGGGTTTAGGGTTAGGGTATAAGGTTGGGATTTAGGGTATGGTTCAGGTCAATATATTTAGGGTGTAGGGTAATGAGTTTAGATGATTGGTATGAACATGATTTAGGGTTAATTGTTAAGTAATTTGGTCAAGTTGAATGTTTTCAACATGGTTTAAGTTTATCATCAACCCTAAACCATAAACCCTACACACTAAACCTTAACCCATTAAAAAAGATCCTACATTACAAGCATAATCCATTTAACATATTAATCCTGACATATATACAACATATCCATACACCCAATAACTAACAAGTAATTAAGCCTAATTCATACAATAAATATTAATCGCTAACCTAATTTGCATGGAATGATCAAAACCTTAAAGTAACCATAACCATATCATATATACAACCAAAATAACTACCATCCTAAATCTTGATCTTAACCCTACCATTTAACTAACAACAAAATGACAAAACCCAAAATTGAAGTGAAAAAACCCTAAAACCTATACATTAAATGTAACATTCGTTAACCCTAACTAATAATCGCAATCGTAATTTGAAGTTAAAGATAAAAAGGTCACACTAACACTACCATTTAAATAAGATCAAAATGGAAATAAAACACTCACTTAACACTAATTTCCATGTAGAGATAAAACCCTAACCCTAAACCCTAACCCTACCAATAAAAGTATGACCACCTAGTTACATGAGTATCACTAGCTAATATAGTGAATACAATCACCTAGTTACATGAATATCACTAGCTAATATAATGAATATGATCACCAAGTACAAAGCTCATAAATAAAAAATATATAATCATAATTCATTGTCCTTATGTAGGCTCCATCTTCCTCAACTTCCTTCGAAATTTTCGATCATTTTCTACTTTCAAATAAAAGATAGAGTAGATAAATATTCGTAATAATACATAAAAAATCTCAAAAAAAATAATACGTATCATTTATAATGGCAAGAATGTCATCATTTAAATACAAGAATATTACTACCTAAATTTGTGAATATCATTTTTTATTACAATGAATATTACTCACAAAATATCAAATATGGTAATTTCAACAAAAAAAATTATCAAACGCACATAATATTTACAACAAAGAGTAATAATCAAGAATAACTTTTAATATGCTAATGAATATCACTTTAAAATATGACGAATACAACAGAGAATAAAATTAAGAATATTTCTTAATATCCCAATAAATATCACTTTATAAAATGAGGAATATTAAACTCGCTGGATCCAAAAAATATAGAAAGAGAGATCAATAGATATCGATGGATCAACTTAGGGCTTCAATTACAGATTGAATTGACCTACTTCATAAAAATCAGAACACAACCATAAAAAATGATAAGCACACACTATCCGTTTATTGAGAAATAATATCATAATTATCAAAATATTAAATGATCACACAATTAAAATATTATGCAATCACATAATCAAATCAATATCAAAGATACTCCAATGTATTATCTAAAAAGAATTCAAATAAAATCTCATGCAATCACACAATAAAATATTATGCAATCACAACTCACCTCTTTTACATAGACAAGCATGATATACACTGATAGAACACACCAATAATTCATTCTCGCCATCTTCTATTTCATCATCCTCAATGATCTCCATATCTGATCAATTGTTTCCTTCTTCCCTAACCCGACTTGCAATATAATCAGAAAATCATACTTTATCCATTCCCTCAATTTGATCCCTTCTTCAAAAAACAAAAACCCTGAATCGATTGGAAGATATGCTCCGAAAAAAAATATGTAAAAATTAAACCCTAAACACCGAAAAAACACACGATTCTTGAACAATTAAATTACAATAAAGAATTAAAAAACCTAAGATTAGACTGTGATCTTCAATGGAGAGAGTATAAACTGGTGCGTTGAATCACTGAACGTGGGTTTTGGAAGGAGAGAGATGAAATGCTGAATAATAGGAAAAGAGACTAATAGAAAGTTAATATGGAAATCCCGTAAAATCAGCCTAATGGATATGACAGGATGATACGCGTACACACTCTAATAGTACATCTATTTTAGGTTTTATCTGGAACGTTAAAAAGCCCACATCTCATGGTCTATATATAATCACCCTCATTTTTCACTCTAATCAGTTTTCTACTAAATCCTTATACTATATATATATATATATATAGCGGAGGTTCCGGTAGGGAGAGGGCTCTAGAAAAACGCAAATAATACTCCAATAATTAGGCTTAATATATAATTATGGCACAGAGAGGTTTTCAGCAGGAATAATGTGGGAGGATTGATTAACTTGCATCATTAAAAAGAGCATCTTAATCAAACAACTAAACAGTTGGCTTCAATCACTTCAACAAAAATAATACTCCAATAATTAGGCTTTATATATAATTAATCTAATGCAACAAATCAAATTAATTAGGTACTTGGGTCCACTGAAACTCGAAAACAGATACTTTGATCTTCGGAATTGTACAAGAAAATAATACTCCAATAATTAGGCTTCGATTCACGTTTTATATTAATGTCATTATACCACATAGTACGTATATCACATTTTTTATGTTAATTCACACGTTTCGTATATCCATCCATCTCGAGATTAATCTAATAAACTTATAATTTTAGAGTTAATCTGACTAGTCTACATGTCAACATGTGCATGCAGGAGTGCGCCAACTGTATACACGAAGATGGATAACAATATTAACATTATTAACATATACTAATTAATATAGAAAGGATTTGAAGTTTCAACCCAAAAAAAAAAAAGAAAAAAAGAAAGAAAGAAATTGAAGTAACATATATACGCATTACGATCGAAGCATAGAGAGCACATCCCTTTGGAAAATTTTGAAAAAAACGCTAGTAATATAATTCGATCAAAAATGGATCCCCAAAGTGGTTACGACGCTACCACAAACACTTACCACAGCCTATACCCCTCCCTTGATCTTCCACCACGAACCCTCCCTCTCTCAGCCGGCAATGCCATCCTCTCTTTACTCGAATCCGCCACCACCGCCACCTCCACAACCACCGCCTTCATAGACGGTTCCACTGGCCTCTCCCTCTCCTTCTCCGAGCTCCATTCAAGGGTTCTCTCCCTTGCGCATTTTCTAACTAGTGATGAAAACCGCCCCCATTTTACACCCCTTACCAAGGGTCAAGTCGCTCTAATTCTCGCTTCCCCCTCTGTCCACGTACCCGTTCTCTACTTGGCCCTCTTATCCCTAGGGATCGTCGTCTTTCCCACGAACCATCTAGCCACCGACTCAGAGCTGACCAAGCTCATACGACAGGCGAAACCCTCCATCGCCTTCACCGTCTCCTCCCTCTCTAGCAAGGTCGAATCCCTCCCCTACTTCTTTTCACATGGCACTGTCCTCCTTGACTCCCCTGAGTTCGACTCCATGTTGACTTTTAAAAGTCAACACGGAGTCGAGCTCTCTGCCCCGGCAGTGTACCCGTCGGACACTGCGGCCATGATCTCCTCATCCTCGACAACTGGCCCTACAAAGATCGTTGAGTTCACTCACTATAACATCATTGCTAGGATATATGGCCATGGAATATTTGATACCGATGAACACAAGAACAAGGTTCAAAGGCCGAGGGTTTTTCTGTTGACAACGAATTTGAAGTTGGCGCTAGGATTTTTTTCGACCATGAGGAGTATAGCCAGAGCGCAAACGATGGTGCTTTTAGAGACGTGTAAAGACCTGGGGACAATAATGGAGATGGTGGAGAGGTACAAGGTTGATGTTCTTATTGGGTATCCAATGCTTGTGGGGGCCATGGCGGCCGAAGAGAACGCTGAGGTTGTCCGTAAGTACGATGTTAGCTCCCTTAAGATGCTTATGTGTGCTGGCATGCAACTTCATGAGAGACATTACAAATTGTTCAAGGAAAAGTTTCCCCATGCAGATGTGATGCAGGTATTAATATTGTAGCTAGCTAGCTTCTTTCGATCTCCCTTTTTGAGGTTATATCACAAAACACATTGATCGTATTCAACGGACACAATTTTTCCATGTTGGAAATGGTAAATAGGACTATATATATAATGTTAATAATAATTTGATGAATGGTGATATAGGGATATGGATTGACCGAGATAGGAGGAGCGGCGCATCAAAGAGGGACTCCAAATGGAAAATCCTACGGTAGCGTGGGCCGCTTGCAAGCCAACTTGGAAGCCCAAATTGTTGATCCTTCTACAGCCCAAACTCTACCCCCTCATTCCCAGGGCGAACTGTGGCTCCGCGGGCCCACCGTCATGAAAGGTAACAATCACTTATAGATTAGTAATATGAAAGCTTTTGTTAGTGCATAAAAATTCACCTTTAATACACTAATGAATGCTCCTCTTGATTCGCCTCTTCACCCTCATATCCAAGCCAATTTTTCAACATAGAACCTACAAAACAATGGACACGGGGTCCCCTCTAATCCACCTTTGATGCCTAAGTCAAAATAGCAGTTTGTCGATTTAATGAATGCTCCTACACTAATGAATGCTCCTCTTGATTTGCCTCTTCACATTCATATCCAAACCAATTCTTCAACATATAACCTACAAAACAATCATGTATCAATCATGTATTCACATACATGGAGATCCCATGTATTTATAATGGGGGAAAGAGAGAGAGAAGGTCGAAAACTCTATCTCTAGGGCTGGCCGAGATTCCTTGACACCCAAGTGGGCGATAACTTGCTTCCCAATCCACGTGGAAATTCTATCTTTTAAATAAGTTAGATGCCTCTATTATAATGATAATAAAAACGGTAATTTAATGAGAAAAATAATAAAAAGGGTTTGAGAAATACTTACAGAAAATACTTTAATATTTACCCGCTCACAAATGCCCCACTTGAATGTTAGTTATGTTAGAACGCAACTAAGACTCAAGTACTCTAATACCTATTCCAAGTGGCCATGCGGGTTAGTCGACGGGTCCCCTAACGCATTCGTATATTCTTATATTCGTATGTTCATATATTCGTACACCCATGAGCGAATATCAAGGCATCCATGCTCTCCGGCGTTAAGCATATACAACTGTCGGGTTTTAAGATACGCTCATTGGAACAAGCAAAACATAGATAAGGAAGAACAGAACATTGAAAAAAGGTTCCTAGCCAGGTTTTTGTTTTTAAAACAAATAAAAAACAAAAAGCAAGCTTGTTCCATTAGCCATTCTCAAAACCGACATCTATGCGAGGGGCTTCCAAAAGATCTCATAGTTGACGATCCGCAATCGCGACTACGTGGCTCGCGGTCGCGGTTGACAGACTCGCGGGCTCGACGATAATCTGCGGCCGTGGTTTACTCTATGGGAAGAACTTGTTCAAAAATGGGAGACATCTCAAGTCCGAGGGACGACATTCCCGTCAAGACTCTTCAACATTAGGCTCCCCGACCATATGTTGCGGTTTCTGAATACGGTTCCTCCCAATTCGGGTCGAGCTTTTGCCATCTACGGGTTCGCGTCTGCTTCCCATGACCTATCGAAGTACAAGGTCACCGACTTAAAAAGTACGGTATCTCACGCGTTGTGCTACGACCCGTTCGGCTGCCCATTGGTCGGACGCGGTCCATATAGATGCAATGTCACGACGATCCTCAGGAAAGTCGAGGTGGTCGGAAAGAGCACGATTATTTTTCTCGGGTTCAAACAACGTTGTTCTCAAGGTTAGCAGGACGACTTCTAGCGGAATTACCGCTTCCATGCCATGTGCTAAAGCGAAGGGAGACTCCCCAGTCGATCTGCGCGAGGTGGTGCGATAGGCCCATAGTATGACTGATAGCTCTTCAGTCCATCTTCCCATAACTCTTTCGAGGCGCTTCTTTAACCCTTCAACGATCACTTTATTTGATTTCTCGGCTTGCCCATTTGCCTGCGGGTAGCCAACGGACGAGTACACGTTTTTTGGTGCCATCCTTTTGCAATACTCCTTAAACTTTTTATTGTTAAATTGTGTCCCATTGTCGTAGATGAGAGCAAAAGGGATCCCGAAGCGCGTGATAATATGTTCCCAAACAAATTTTTGGGTGCCGAAATCACGAATGTTTGCTAAGGGCTTTGCCTCCACCCATTTAGTGAAATAATCAGTGGCGATAATGACAAAAGATTCACATAAAACATCTTTGAAATCAAGGTGTGTTCAACATGACAAACGTTTGAATCTAGTAATAGAACTATGTCCAAATCTAGATTGTATTATACTAGCTGATAATGCTTCATTAAAAACTGATATGTAGTAGCAGACTCTCTGGACCACATTCTTCTAGATCTCCCTTCACCAAGTCCAACAAACTTTATCACATAGAGCTTTCCAACTCTCTTTCCAACAACAATAACATCAATAGTGATAAGGTCCTAAAACTCATAATGACCAGGGTAAAACACACCTATTAGTCCACTGTCATCCAATAATATTCCAACAAACAAATTATGTCTAAAGCCTTGAAGAACCAAAACATCCTTTAACAATAGTTAATAATTCTATTCAACAATCCCTATAGCTTCAAATTTTTTAATATTTTGATCTAGAAGTGCTATTTGGAAGTACTACAAAAATAGGCTTATATTATCAACTTTCTCTTGTGAAAACTACAAACTAGTATCATGCCTCATATGATTCGTGGCTCCTATGTCAACTATTTAATTCATCTAGCTAAAAACTTTACTTCCAATCATATCACAAGATTAATTTGCCAGAAAAATATTATCTAGCTCTTTATTAGATTATTTTTCACATAAAGAAAGGTTACTTGCAAAGCTTGCATATGCAGATCGAGGAAGATGATTCAACACCATCAAATTTCCTTTTAATCATTCTTGCCATTTCCATGCATACTACATTCACTAAAGTTGAGCCAACCTTCGAACATAATGAAGAGGCTTGCAAAGAATCTTCTAACCGAAATTCTTGTGATTCGACATTATTTGCATATATGCCTCCTTTCCCTTTGTATCTATTGCTTCCTTGATTAGGATATCATAAAAAACTTGTAGCGGTCTTCTCTCACATGACTTTTCTTGTGACAATGAGAACACACCTTATTTGACCTTGACTGCCTATTCCTCACCCTCAAGAAGTGCCTAGACAAAGCAACAACAACTAATGAAGAATCTAGCAACAACTAACAACTCCTAACTGAGTGTAAGGCAAGAAACAAAACAGTGCATAACTTGGTCAAGAACTCGGCCGAGTTCTTGATCGAGTTTTGCACGGTTGCCACTATTGACCCTTATTTGCTATCTTGATTCTTCAATTCATCAATCCCACTCTAATACCATCAAACGACACACAAAGGATCCGATGTGCTTGAATTGAAATGAAAAGTGGAGTGTTCGTATTGGATGGAAGAAATATCAAATTCAATCAATTGAGTTTCGTTACAGAAGAACAAGAACACTCTATCTAGTATACTTACACTCTCTCATTATTACAAGAAAGGATGATTAAAATTGAATGTCAAATTTTGTTTTATATGAGAGATTTAGCTAACTTACGTAATGCCAACCCAACACTTCACTAAACAAGACATATGAATTAGCATGTGAACGACACTCTCCATACTAACTAGCTTGCTTGAACGCTATATAGACAAACTATACAAATTATATGCATTTTATTATGTACAAAGATTAGGATTTTCATTAATTCATTTTTTTCATATTGAATTAACTCTTAGGTTATGTAGAAGATGATAAATTAACAACAACAAGGCTGGATTGCAAAGAGGGATGGTTTAAAACAGGAGATATGTGTTACTTTGACTCCCAGGGTTATCTCTATGTCATTGATAGACTCATGGAGTTCATCACAGTCAACTCATATAAGGTTATTATTGATTGTTTTAGCATTTTCACTACTTGATTTATTCTTAACTAAAATTGTTAGAATTCACAGATTTCGCCTAGTGAGCTAAAGATGGTCTTATTGCTTCATCCTGAGATAGAAGATGCTATTGTTGTACCGTAAGAATAGTAAAAAGTGATTCCATTTATATATATATATATGTATATATAATGTTAGAAATATACATACTATCATAATTCGTTCTTTTCATTTTGAATAAATCAGTTATCTAGAAGATGGAGGCGGAGAAATTCCCATGGCTCTCGTCATCAAAAAACATGGAAGCACAATCAATGAATCCCAAATCATAGAATTTGTAGCTACCAAGGTATACTTCGTTTTTAATTTTTTTTTTAAAGTTCTTAATATACTTTTTGTTTACAAAATACATGTGTGGTTTAGAATGAAAGATTTTAACTTTGCAAATGTCTACAAAGTCCAAATTAAGCTATATTCTTGCAATGTGTATTTGTTGTATAGCTAAGCAATATAAAATATCACTTCATTAAGCATAAATTCATACTAATGGATTATTGTTATTATTAGTAAGCATATTTTTAATAGAAGCACACTTTTTGCTTTGAAGTACGTAAAAACAATTAACGTTCACGTATTTCAATGCAAAAAAGTATACTTTCTACCAAAAATATGCTTTCTTATAAGACTTATAGTAAGCCCAAAATATTTAAACCTATATTATTTTTCACTAAAGTCAAAACTTGTTATATTTTCGTTTATTTATACATTTATAGGTGGAGGAATACAAGTGGATACACCGTGTTCGTTTCATCAATTCCGTATCAAATTTTGGAAAAGAGAACTCTCTACCGATGTCCTACGAAGGAAAGATTAAGAGGAATCTCATCCTTCTAGATCAATACATCGAAACAAAGTATCTAGTTAACTAGCAAACATAACATTGAAATGAGAACAAAATAAAGGACAGTTTGGATACGTTAATTAGTATATTTTTATTAATGTATTTTTATAAATTAGAGTTTATCTCTCTTCTCGGGTTTTCTTTACGGTTCTTTCCCGGGACGCGTTTGTTGAACCGTTAGGATTAGGATTTTATTATTATATATACTTATGTATTGTGTTCTTCACTCTTTATCCCCGGCTTTGGCCATTCACGTTCGAAGTTCTTCTTCACAATTAATACGCTTCTTCTTCTTCTTCTATTCCCTCAAGTTCATCATTGTCCTACTTAATTCGGTACGGTAATAGAAATATTATCGTATCAAGTTTGGAGCAATTGAACCAACTACTTTGGGACCTTTTTTACGCATGGGATCATTTTTCATTTTTTAAATTACTACTATTATAAAACATGATGGTGTAATTTATGAGTGTTTTTACATTGTTTTGATTTTTCAACTTCTTTTATCAATCTGCAACCCTTTTTGGGTATTGTTATTGTGATAATACAATTGTTGTTTATAACAAATCTCGATTTGTTACTATATATAATTGAATTATTTCTATAGTTAAAAATTATTTATATATGTGTATGTTGTATTAATGTTTAAGACATGACTTTAACATACACCATTTGTGTTATTTTTAACTGAATAAAAATATAAAAATATTCATTTATATATTATTAATTATACAATTAATTAAATAGACTCATGGTATTCCTTGATCAAAAAATCGGCTTTTGGTTTTCCATTAATGACATCATTTATTGTGATCAGTTTTTTGTTGGCAACTTTTTATATTCCTTCTATCTATCTTCTATAAACCTATATAAAGTAAACATTTTTGGCAATTAATACACTTACATTTAATATTGAATTTTATGCAAAACATATAAATTTATATATATTGAATATTTAATTTCTACAAAACATATGAAGCTAACAAACATTTAAATCATTAACATATGATGTTTATTTCATTTCTTTTCCGCCAAACAATGCACACAATTTAAACTAAAAACATTTTGTATATATCATACGATGTGATTTTATATGAATTTGAGTATTGAAATAATTAATGTGACATTAGAATAGCATATATGTTAAATGAATTTTACATCATTTCTAACATGGTAAGATTTTGACTCTCACTTTTATGAAAAATATAATCATAATAATAGAAATCCAAAAGTATGAATATATTCGATTAATTTGGTAAGATGATAAAGTTGAAAATTCTGTGATTATATTAATATTGTTTTTATAAAAAAAAGTTATAGTAGTAACATTAAAGTGTCATTTAATTTCAGGGTAATTTGAAGGGACAATTGAAATACATATAGAGTAATAGGTTTTCTTATCATTAATTTGAATAGGTTATGTGATAAAACCTACTCATTTGAATTCTCTTTAATAATAAAAAACCTTTAAAATTTTCAAACATTCAACAAACCAACATAATTATTTATATATTTTAAAAAAAGGAATATAAACAGAAAACAATACTTTTAATTTTGTATTGTAACATAACCAATAGAAATTAAAAATATATATTAGCATAAATGTAAACACTAAGACTAATGATAATAATTTAGAGCAATAAATGAAATAAATCAGATATATCAGCAACATCATTTTTATAAAAATACCATGTTTATTGTTGCGTTTTTTTTGTTGCCCACTGGTTCACTAGAGTTTCGTCTTGGCTAATCCAGTTCGATCCAGGTCGCGTACCTGGCTTTGGCAGGTGAGTCTCCCAAAGGGAGTTTTTTTACATCCGTTGGAGTTGAACCCCAGACCTCGTGGATGTGGATCAGGCCGCTTACCACCTGCGCCAACTCTCTTTGGTTATTTATTATTGCTTTACTAAGTGCTAAAAAATGAATAAAATATTTTGTAAATGAAATAAAGAATGATAACATATCAATTAATGATAAGAAAAGATATGAAATTTGTGAATATCAATTAAAAAATATCTTTCTTTAGAAAAAACTATTTTCCTAATGTAAACCCAAAAATTAAAAGCAATATTCACTCACATGTCTCAATTGGTATTTATAAGAAAGAGGTATGAGAATTACAAATTTTAAAATACTAATGTAGTTTTATGTATATAGATAGTTAGTCATCAACAATGGATAAAACAACTTAAAGTCACTAAACATTCAGATGAAGGTTGAAGATCTCTTTAGTGTCCATGTCGACCTTGAAACAAACTAAATTAAACAAACGATGACTATAATTGTGTTAAATATACTTCTTAGGTTCAATTGTAAATCTCAAATCAAAATTAAGAAGGTTTACGAGTGAAATATATAAAGTTGATAAATTACTCCTGTTATAATCAACTAGTTTTAGGATAGAATCTCATTGAGTTTATATAACTGGAAATAAAAAGTTTTTAAAGACAAATATATTCATCATTATATGTCAACATTTTCGTGATTAATTTTTTTTGTCGTTTGTTCTTTGCAATAGGTGTTGACGTCATTGGTTTTAACATCAATGTTGAACATAGCTACTCGTCCTTAATTATTAAAAACAATACTTATTAATGATGATTGGGGATCAAATGAGAATTAACCTTATCCTATAAAATGAGAACAGTTCTCAGCCTTTGATTTTGTGAGATTAATGGTCTAGATGTTGTAATAGAAGAGGCACGCGTCTCATTAAAATTTCAGAATTTGGGGCTATTTCGTCATTTTATTGTCGTTTATTTTCAATTTCAACATTCAACTAAAATTCTTCGTTCGCGTCTGCGTGATTCGATCGTATCCTTCGGTCACCTCCTCCTCGTACACTCATACAAGCAAATCCTCTTATTTTACTGTAATCTATCTTCCTCTCAAGCAAATTCAACTTGAATCCCCTCCTTATTGATGGATTTAGGTACGTTTTTCGTTGGTTTAGGTTTTTAATCTTTGTTCATGGATTTTCATGCGTTTAGGTGTGATTTTGATTCTTTGTTCCTGGATTTTGGTGAAGAGAGCCATAGACTTGATAGAGATTGCAAAATAAAGATTTATGTATGTTTTTGCTTTGCAATTTGAAGGATTTGATTGAAAATATAGTTTGATTTTGTATGCTTATTTGATTGCCCACCAAGTGTTTGATGAAATGCCTAAACCGTTTTTCTCCATGATAACCCAAACTAATAGCCATAATAAAAACTTAGGATGCTTGAGACTATTTAAATGAAGTATTATATGGATGCTTGATGCTAATGAACCTTCAAATTATTCAACTATGTTTGGAAGAGGAGGTGAAAACCCTTAAATGAATGTTCAAATCATTCTAATTGATGGATTAGCCAACAACAAGTTCTAGGCCATACTACACTTGTTTTTCTCTTTATGCAAATGCAACAGTTTATTGAATTTTGTCTCTAAACAATCTGTAAGGTTAAAGTAGAACTAGTCAGGAAGTCGTTTTTTTACTTGACGTCTAGTTTCATATTTCATATGGTTGCCTCCCGTTGATCTAATTACTTGTTGTCATTTCAATTCCTACACAAAGTGATCATGTTCATGAAGGACAGGGTTGATTGTTAGGAAATAAGTAATGCATAAACTTAGTTATCAAATATATCAAAATATGATATTTTTCAAGCTATTAATTTCAAAAGAAAAAATGCGCTCCCCATGTTAAGTAGTACGTAAGTTTTGAATCGATGATTATAATAATAAGTCATTGCAATCCGAACTGGATGAGTGAGACATATGTACAAAAACAGACCAAAGTGACATATATATAGTTCACTCCAATTCATCATGAACCGGATTGTTATTTTCAATGAACCTTAATGTGTATTGTTATGAACCACAGTGACAATCTTTGTGAACCGAAAGAACACTGTTATTTTTGTAATAACTGTGGTTTTTAAGGATATTTTTGAACTTTTCTCGGATATCTTTTTAACCTCTTTGTCCGTTTTAACGCTTAATACAATATTTTTATTGGAATTTAAATTCTAGAAATTTTTTGGTGATATCCTAAAATCATAAACAAATGAGTTTATGGAATAGTGTCAATTCTAGGATTTTTCAGTGGAAAAAGAATATTTATTGGATAAGCCGTCTTTTTAATTATGTATTGTAAATGATTTAAAATACGAAACGGAAGCCTTAAAAATTGAAGGTAGCGTTATAAAATCATAGAAAATTAATTTTATTGGTCTACATAATTTACGGGACGTTTTGTATTTAGTAAGTTTTTCCACACGAGGTACATAATTTTACCGCTTTAACGCGAGTCCCGTTCCGAGACGGGTTTTGTTTTTAAACAGCTTCTTCTCTTGCTTAATTAGGAAGGAACCAGAGAGAGTGGGATTGGGACGGCACATCTTTTCTGCCTTGTCAAAGTCTATCAATTCGTTTCAAAACAAAGGAAGGAACGAGAGCGTTGGACGACAAGACGGACTTGGGAGCACCTTCACCGCCGGCTATCTTCTTCCCCTACCTCCTTCTCATCTTCTTCCTCTCTATAAGCCTTGAGCATGGCTGCTGCAAATGGAGCCAGCGAGAGGAGCATGACGGAGCAACGGACTCGGGAAGAAAAGATGGAGCTCATCACCGCCGGTCATCTTCATGCCACGTCAAACGTCGTTGCCGGCGATCGCTAGCTCCTCCGACCACCACCCACTGCGAGGGCTGCCACCAAGAAATATTCAGCCACCCTCGAGCTCGGGGATCGAGCCACTATCGAGCCAAACGAGCCATGGGCTCAAGTGAAGGTATTTACGATCGAAATTAATTAGCGGGTTGATTGCGGAGCCATCATAAGGACCTTTCGGTTCCACTTTGCTAAATAAATTTATGGTTTTTATAATCTTGACGTTGATACGGTCCCACAGGTTGAAACCGCTTGTCAAACGGACGTCCGGATCTTCAGTTATAGCGAATACAATTTTTGATAACGATTGGCAGGTAAAGGACTTCGGATAATTACTCAGTATTCGTGGTTAATCCGTTTGATCCGAGATTTGGTCACCTTTAATAACTGTTTCTAATGAACAGTTTTTATTTAGAAAATTATTTCAAAAGTGAAGCGGATAATTAGTTATAATTCCGCCAAGATGGCTCCTTAAAGCATGATAACTAAGGATTAATTATAAATCGATATACGGAAATCAAATTGTTTATCGATTAGAAAGTTGCAGGAGTTGAGAATACAACTAATAAGTGTATCCATGAGCTCGTTGTTGAGAAATCTTTTGTTATATTTGACAGAAGGGTGATAAAGATTATTGTTGAATTGCTCAGGACGTTGAGCACGCCTTCTAAGGGAAGTGGACGGTTCTCTCTTGCATTATTGTTATTAAATGAGGAATTGAATCCCATTTAATATTTGCGTTTGGAACAACTTGTATGATTAATAAAATATGATAGGTTGTTGTTTTGTTAGAAATAATGACCATATTGTTATTATTCAATTTCGCGCTAGAATTGGATTTAGGTCCGTTGTGTGTGTGACCTTGTTTGGTTTAGTTGTCTCAAGCTGAGACATTGATATAGATTAATTTAGTTCAGGGATGTGAGCTTAGTCTCGGAAGCATCTCTTTAAAACTCATATTAGGCAGTATCAATATTGATCCCCTAATACTAAGGTCATGACCATGACCCGCTCTACGCTTGAGGGGGGACTATGCACTCTAGCTAAGTGCATTTATTAATATGTGTTGGTAGAAGATTATGGATGAAACAGGCCCTCTAATCTCTTTATCATTGGGATCCGTACTATTCGTTGTTCAAGGTTGTGACCTCGATAGTATTGTGTTCCATCGGCAGTAGTTCGAATAAATATGTGTTGGTAGAAGATTATGGATGAAACAGGCCCTCTAATCTCTCCATCATTGGGATCCGTATTATTCGTTTTTCAAGGATGAAACATGCCCTCTGACCTCGATAGTATTGTGTTCCATCGGCAGTAGTTCGAATTAATATGTGTTGGTAGAAGATTATGGATGAAACAGGCCCTCTAATCTCTCCATCACTGGGACCCGTACTATTCGTTGTTCAAGTATGAAACATGCCCTCTGACCTCGATAGTATTGTGTTCCATCGACAGTAGTTCAAGCCGATTAAAAGATGTCAACTTGTTTGTGAAAAGTGTTGAAAGTAATATAAGATAAGTGTGTTCGGCACATTAATATACCCGAATGGTTGATCTATTCGATTACAATTTTTACTCCCGGTTATGAATGATTCTTAATCAAACTTTGATTAAGTCAATCTGATTAGTCAATGGAGGCTTTTCAAAATGTTATGTGATTAATATGAGTTCCCAACAATTGTTCATGTTTCGTAAAGGAACCACTAGTTGTGGTGTCATATCTCTGTATTATGCATGCCTCATTCTTATCGTCTATGGGACTGCTAACTGTTGGATCATCGACCGGTTGTTATTCAGATTTCGATGCCAATATGTTTAGTCACTACCTTAAGAACCAATCAATTTCTCCACTTGCTTAGTCTTTCATTAGACTAACCCGACCACTTTATTCAATTGCATGGTCGGCTGGTGTCCACCGTTGGATACGACACATCAGGTATTTCTTGGAAGTTGTTTTGAGAAGTGGATCAAGAAGTTGAAGAAAAGTTTCCAGAAGTTGTTTTTGAGCGAAGTTTATGGATGGGCCACTATAAAGCTATGTTGGGAGAGAAGAAGCTAAGAGTTTACATTCTAAAGCTTTTGTTCAGATAGAAGATTGTTCGATCATCTTGTCATAAAAGCTAATGTTGTTTTAAGACCATTTGTATTTATTCCGCTGTAATGTCTTCTTAAACTTTGTAAGGTTGAAGTAATAAAGATTAAGTTCTTTTACAGCTTTTATTATTTTCTGGTTATGATTTAAATGAATCCAACCTTTGGATTTTTAGTTTGTTCAGTCAGTTTAAAGCCTTGGGTAGCTTCGGTTTAATATTAATCGGGGTTACCTAACACCCCCTTCCTACCCTAGAGGTATTACCGCCAATAACCCCGATTAAGACTAAACCGAAACTACCCAAGACTTTAAACTGATTGAACAAACTAAAAATCCAAAAGTTGGATTCATTTAAATCATAACCAGAAAATAATAAAATGTTGCAAAAGAACTTAATCTTTATTACTTCAACCTTACAAAGTTTAAGAAGACATTATAGCGGATTAAATACAAATGGTCTTAAAACATCATTAGATTTTATGACAAGATGATAGAACAATCTTCTATCTGAACAAAACCTTTAGTATATAAACACTTAGCTTCTTCTTTCCCAACATAGCTTTATAGTGGCCCGTCCATAAACTTCGCTCAAATACAACTTCTGGAAACTTTTCTTCAACTTCTTGATCCACTTCTCAAATCAACTTCCAAAAAATGCATGATGTGTCGTATACAACGGTGGACACCAGCCGACCATGCAATTGAAAAAAGTGGTCGGGTTAGTCTAATGAAAGACTAAGCAAGTGGAGAAATTGACTGGTTCTTATGGTAGTGACTAAACATATTGGCATCGAAATCCGAATAACAACCGGTCGATGATCCAACCGTTAGCAATCCCATAGAGGATAAGAATGAGGTATGCATATTCAAGAGATAGGACACCACAACTTGCAGTTCCATTACGAAACATGAACAAGTGTTGGGAACTCATATTAATCACATAGCATTCTGGAAAGCAGGAATGGCTTTCCGACTGGACGAACCATTCAGGTATATTAATGTGCCTAACGCACTTATCTTATATTACTTTCAAAACTTTTCACAAACAAGTTGGTGGCTTTTAATCGGCTCGAACTACTGCCGAAATATTTTGGTATTGTAGAGATCATTAGAGTATTTCATCCATGGTCGACTACATGGTACCAAGATCGCAAGATTTAAGCTATCCTTGATCTTTCATTTGCATATGGTGAGGTAGAGATCAGAGAAGCCTATTACCATGTCGTCTACACTGCACCGTGCCAAACTTGCACTTAGCTAGAGTGCGCATCACCCCTCTCACACGAAGAGCAGGGGAAGATTCATGAACCACCATTAGGATTAGGCCCCTCCTAATGTAATATTGTTTTAAAGAGAGGATATGGAACCACGTTCCCCTCCCTGAAACTACCTTAATCATCATTAATGTCTCAGCATGAGACATCATACAAGGTCACACATAACGGACCTAAACAACATGGTCATTATTTCTAACAAATATAACAACCTATCATATTTTATTAAGCACACAAGTTGTTCCCAACACAAATATTAAATGGGATTCAATTCCTCATTTAATAACAATAATGCAAGAGAGAACCGTCCACTTGCCTTAGAAGGCGTGCTCAACGTCCTTAGCAATTCAACAGTAATCTTTATCACTCTTCTGTCAAATATAACAAAAGATTTCTCTACAACGGGATCATGGATACACTTCTTAGTTTTATTCTCAACTCCTACAACTTTCTAATCGATAAACGATTTGATTTCCGAATATCGATTCATAAATAATCCTTAGTTTTCATGCTTTAAGGAGCCATCTTGGCGGAATTATAACTAATTATCCACTTCACTTTTCAAACAATTTTCTAAATAAAAATTGTTCATTAGCAAAAGTTCTTAAAGGTGACCAAATCTTGGATGAAACGGATTAACAACGAATCCTGAGTAATTATCCGAAGTCCTTTACCTGCCAATCGATGTCCAAACTTGTTTTCGCTATAAGTAAAGATCCAGACGTCCGTTTCTCGAGCGGTTTGAACCTATGAGACCGTATTAACTTCAAGATTATACAAACCATAAATTTAATTAACAAAGCAGAACCGAAAGGTCCTTATGGTGGCTCCGCAACTAACCCGCTAATTAATTTCGATCGTAATTACCTTCACTTGAGCCCATGGCTCGTTTGGCTCGATAGTGGCTCAATCCCCGAGCCCAAGGGTGGTCGAGTATTGCCCGACGGCATCTCTCGCAGTGGGTGGTGGTCGGAGGAGCTAGCGATCGCCGGCGACGTCGCGCGGCGAGGCAAGAAGATAGCCAGCGGTGATGAACTCTTTCCTCCTAAGTACGTCGCTCCGCCTGATTTCTCCACTGGTTCTTGCTCCTTTCTGCAGCAGCACGAGCCCACAACAAGGAGGAAGAAGTTGAGGTGGAGGAGATGGAGGTGGACGGGGCGGAGAAGATTGCCGGCGGTGAAGGTTTCGGTTCTCCAAGACCGACGTCGTTCGTCCTCTCGCTCTCAAACTCTCCTCTATCTCAATCCAAAATTTCGAGCCCCTTCATGTGAATATCTCTCTGGTTTCTTCTGTATTAAGGCAAGAAGAGGCGGTGTAAATCAAAACCCATCTTGAAACGGAATTCGCGTTAAAGTAGTAAAATTATGTACCTCGGATGGAAAAACTTACTAAATACAAAACGTCCCGTAAATTATGTAGACCAGTAAAACCAATTTTCCATGATTTTATCTTGCTACCTTCAATTTTTAAGGCTTCCGTTTCGTATTTTAAATCCTTTATAGTACATAATTAAAAAGACGGCTTATTCTATTAATATTCTTTTTTCACTGAAAAATCTTAGAATTCACACCGATCCATAAAATCAATTCTGTATGATTTCAGGATATCACCAAAAAATTTCTAGGATTTAAATTTCGACAAAAATATTGGATTAAGCGTTAAAACGGACAAAGAGGCTAAAAGGATATCCGAGAAAAATTCAAAAATATCCTTAAAAACCACAGTTACATTAGTACCCCCTTAAAAATAGTTTCGTCCTCTAAACCAAGGAGAACTCGGATCACAAGGATGGATAGCACAAGCACACATACAAAACCACTACAAACCTATACAGAAGTTTGTAGTAGCCTCTTAAAAAAACATGTTGTTACTTCTGCACCAGGCACAAAACAACCACTGTTTCGTTACCAAACTTCTTCTTTACAACATTCTTACTCACCACCATAAAAACCGTAGAAAATTTTATTCATGAATTCCGTATATCAAATCAACATTTCTTTAAAAATTCATACCATAATTATACAAAGTCGTAAGATTTTTCTCAAAAGAGAAAATCACAAAACAATTTCAATATCTAGTATCTTGTAAAACTCCTTTGAGTTAGTACATCCTTGGTACCTTATACCATTTAAGGAGTATGGTCAAACTTCCTAAAACAGTTCAATTATAAGTAAAGAAATTTGGTAAGATTCTTTACAAATCTGTATTGGTCTCTGAAGAGCATGGAGTAACTCCGTATTTCTCTAAAAGTTTGGGGTTGTTTTCAGTCAACGATTATTGGAATTCTCTAAGCAGTTTGCTAGTAGTTCATCTTAGTTGATGCCATGACCTAAGAAAGTCATTGCCTTTTTAGCGGAATTGTCCTTGAAAGTAAGTTGATATGGACTCCTGGGATGGAACCATTTCTAAGGAATGATATTGTAGTAATCCTTTCTTTGGAATAAAGGATGTACTAGTAATTCTTGCATTAGTTGTTATTTGTTTTCATGTTGTCTTGAAAACTTAAATCTCTTTGAGATAAGATAGTCAAGTGAGGACTTTAAGCAGAACTCCAATGGGTCTGGAGTTTGGATATGTAAATTAGTATTGATATTCAATCTCAACCTGATAAGTTGTTGGATATAGAGAGTGGACACGTGAGGATATGTTTTTAATCCTAAGAGTTAACTTGCTCAACAAGTCAGAATGTTAAGTGAAGTCTAAACAGTTCTTTGATGAAAAAGACTGAAAATTATCAATGGAGACAATTTTGTTGGAAATTATTGGACTAAAGGTATTATTGTCCAATATGTTGGTATAGTAATGCGTGAGAGTGTAGTTTGAAGTAGTTGAGAGAGATAACTACTTTTGAATGTCAAGTATGCCCAAGCCGAGTTTTGGTTGAGAAAAGGATGTAAAGGATTGACAAGATAGGTTATTATCTTGTCATGTGTTAGATAAATCTCATATTCTTGGTTAAAGTAATATTGAGATTTTATCTCAAAAAGGAAATTGAGTAAGGATTTTAAGTAATCCTTGTAAAGAAAATAATTTGAGAAGGACTAAAGGTTTAGTTTGGATGACAACCAGGTTGTGTGAATACCCTAGGATTTTATTCAAAATTTGTTGACCATATCAAGGAAAAGTAGTATGGGAAAGTAATATTATTTAAGATCAATGGAGAAGATCAAGAAGGTAAGACACCGGGATTTTTTATTCAAGATTATGGATTGCTTGGTTTCAAAACTGTGCATGTGTATCTGTGGTTAATGAACTTTGAAAGCTTATTTCAAAGGAAGCATAGTTATTTGCTTAATTAGTTCATCCTGGAACAAGTAAATGTATAAGGATTTAAGATAAAACTTTTGATGGACTGACATGAAGCGAAATGTCATCGAGTTCGTTTTGATATGTTTGGTTTGTCTGGAAGTTTTGATTGAGCATAGAAGACCAAACAAAATGTTATAGTCTCTTCCTATTTCAGAATGGAAGTGGGAAGATGTTACAATGGATTCTTGTCATTAGTCGTTTAAGACTTAATGAAAGAAAAATGCAATATGAAGGTTGTTAAGAAACTCACATAGAGTGTTCTTTTTAATGCATTTAAGCTGACTTAAAGAGTATAGAAGTTAGCTGAGGTGTTTATGTATGAAGTATTTCATCTTCATAAAACTCCAAAGACTATTATCTCTGATTGAGATGGATGGTTCATTCCAAAGTTTTGAAGGGAGTGACATCAAGTTTTGTGGACTGAATTGAATTTTAGCGCTAGCTTCCCTCATCAAACTGATGAATGATGTAAAGAAACAAATTCAAATTCCCGAGGACATGTATTCTGGATTTCACACAAGTTGGGATGTTAGCTTGAGTTTGAGTGACCTCATATACAAGAATTTTGGTCACACGATAAAGAAATGACTCTTTTAAGGCTTTGTAAGGCCGGAAGTGTTGATTGTCAATTTGTTGGAATGACAATACTGACAAGGTTCTTCGTGGGCCAGACTTGGACAAGAGAACAACAACTGATATCGCCTTAACACGATCAAGGGTGCTAACTGCTCAAAAGCGACAACAGTTGTGTGTTGTGCTAAAGCGAGAGCATGTTAATTTCATTGTAAAGAACAACATTTTTGTTTTGGTATCCGCCTTGAAAGGCGTATTCCGCTGGGGAAAGTGAGACAACGTAAATGCTTGCTATGTTGGATCTTTCAAGATACTGGAAAGAACTGGTAAGCTTGCTTAATAGTTGGCATTTCCACCTTTAGTGCATTATATCCGTAATGTCTTCCTTTGATTAGGTTACCTTGGCCTAAAAATGGAGGTGAAGAAAAGACTTGAGACTAGACAGGAAATGCTTAGCCATTTTCCAAAGTTAATGAACATAGTAAAGAAGAAGTTTGATAACTAAGCAGTGGTTGTTTTGTGCCTAGTGCAGAAGTAACAACATGTTTTTTGTAAGGAGGTACTACAAACTTCTGTATAGGTTTGTAGTGGTTTATGATCCGAGTTCTCCTTGGTATCGAGGACGAAACCATTTTTAAGGGGGTACTAATGTAATAACTATGGTTTTTAAGGAAATTTTTGAATTTTTCTCGGATATCCTTTTAACCTCATTGTCCGTTTTAACGCTTAATTCAATATTTTTATTGGAATTTAAATCCTATAAATTTTTTGGTGATATCCTAAAAACAAAAACAAATGATTTTATGGATCGGTGTGAATTCTAGGATTTTTCAGTGGAAAAAGAATATTTATTGGATAAGCCGTCTTTTTAATTATGTACTGTAAAGGATTTAAAATATGAAACGGAAGCCTTAAAAATTGAAGGTAGCGTTATAAAATCATGGAAAGTTGATTTTATTGGTCTACATAATTTACAGGACGTTTTGTATTTAGTAAGTTTTTCCACCCGAGGTACATAATTTTACCGCTTTAACGCGAGTCCCGTTCCGAGACGGGTTTTGTTTTTAAACCGCCTCTTCTCTTGCTTAATTAGGAAGAACCAGAGAGAGTGGGATTGGAACGACACATCTTTTCTGCCTTGTCAAAGTCTATCAATTCGTTTCAAAACAAAGGAAGGAACGAGAGAGTTGGACGACACGACGGACTTGGGAGCACCTTCACTGCCGACTATCTTCTTCCCCTACCTCCTCCTCATCTTCTTCCTCTCTATAAGCCTTGAGTGTGGCTGCTGCAAATGGAGCCAGTGAGAGGAGTAGGACGGAGCAATGGACTCGGGAAGAAAAGATGGAACTCATCACCGCCGGTCATCTTCTTGCCTCGTCAAACGTCGTCGCCGGCGATCGCTAGCTCCTCCGACCACCACCCACTGTGAGGGCTGCCACCGAGCAATATTCAGCCACCCTCGAGCTCGGAGATCGAGCCACTATCGAAGTTTGTAGAGCCACTGTAAGGACCTTTCGGTTCCGCTTTGCTAATTAAATTTATGATTTTTATAATCTTGACGTTGATACGGTCCCACAGGTTCAAACCGCTCGTGAAACGGACGTCCGGATCTTCAGTTATAGCGAATACAAGTTTTGATACCGATTGGCAGGTAAAGGACTTCGTATAATTACTCGGGATTCGTTGTTAATCTGTTTGATCCGAGATTTGGTCACCTTTAAGAACTATTGCTAATGAACAATTTCTATTTAGAAAATTGTTTCAAAAGTGAAGCGGATAATTAGTTAAAATTCCGCCAAGATGGCTCCTTAAAGCATGATAACTAAGGATTAATTATAAATCGATATACGGAAATCAAATCGTTTATCGATTAGAAAGTTGCAGGAGTTGAGAATACAACTAAGAAGTGTATCCATGAGCTCATTGTTGAGAAATCTTTTGTTATATTTTGACAGAAGGGTGATAAAGATTATTGTTGAATTGCTAAGGACGTTGAGCACGCCTTCTAAGGCAAGTGGACGGTTCTCTCTTGCATTATTGTTATTAAATGAGGAATTGAATCCCATTTAATATTTGCGTTGGGAACAACTTGTATGATTAATATTATATGATAGGTTGTTGTTTTGTTAGAAATAATGACAATATTGTTATTATTCAGTTTCGCGCTAGAACTGGATTTAGGTCCGTTGTGTGTGTGACCTTGTTTGGTTTAGTTTTCTCAAGCTGAGACATTGATATAGATTAATCTAGTTCAGGGATGTGAGCTTAGTCTCGGAAGCATCGATTTAAAACTCATATTAGGCAGTATCAATATTGATCCCCTAATACTAAGGTCATGACCATGGCCCGCTCTACGCTTGAGGGGGGACTATGCACTCTAGCTAAGTGCATTTATTAATATGTGTTGGTAGAAGATTATGGATGAAACAGGCCTTCTAATCTCTCCATCATTGGGATCCGTACTATTCGTTGTTCAAGGATGAAACATGCCCTCTGACCTCGATAGTATTGTGTTCCATCGACAGTAGTTCGAATTAATATGTGTTGGTAGAAGATTATGGATGAAACAAGCCCTCTAATCTCTCCATCGTTGGGATCCGTACTATTCGTTGTTCAAGTATGAAACATGCCCTCTGACCTCGATAGTATTGTGTTCCATCGGCAGTAGTTCGAATTAATATGTGTTGGTAGAAGATTATGGATGAAACAGGCCCTCTAATCTCCCCATCATTGGGACTCGTACTATTCGCTGTTCAAGGATGAAACATGCCCTCTGACCTCGATAGTATTGTGTTCCATCGGCAGTAGTTCGGGCCAATTAAAAGATGTCAACTTGTTTGTGAAAAGTTTGAAAGTAATATAAGATAAGTGTGTTAGGCACATTAATATACCCGAATGGTTGGGCTATTTGATAACCATTCTTACTTCCGGTTATGAATGATTCTTAATCAAACGTTGATTAAGTCAATCTGATTAGTCGATGGAGGCTTTTCAAAATGTTTTGTGATTACTATGAGTTCCCAACAATTGTTCATGTTTCGTAAAGGAAACCACAAGCGGTGGTGTTCTCTCTCTTGATTATGCAAGTCTCCTTCTTATTCTCAATAAGACTGCTAACTTTTGGATCATAATCTGAGTATATTCGAATTTTTATGCCAATATGTTTAGTTACAATAATAAGAACCAAGTTATTTCTCCGCTTGTTTAGTCTTTCATTAGACTAACCCGTCCATCTTCTTTTCTTTTATATGGTCGACTGGTGTCCACCGTTGGTATACGACACATCAGGTTCTTCTTGGAAGTTGATTCAAGAGGCAGATTTAGAAGTTTGAAGCTCCAAAAGTTGAAGAAAGGTTTCCAATGGCTATACTTAGTAAGATCATGGTTGAACTACTTCAAAGCGAAGCTGAGTTTCAGAAATAAGAACTTAAGAAAGACTTGATAAAGGTTTTGTTTAAATAGAAGGTTGTTTTATTTATTTACTAATTCTTTTTAAGTTAAGGCTTGTATAAGACCTTTTATTCTCTTTTCCGCTGTAAAGTGTTACTTAATTTTGTTAGGTTTTACATGGTTTCATTTACCTTGTTCTAGTAAGTTCTGTCAGGTTAAAGCCTTGGGTAACTCTGGTTTAGTCCTAATCGGGGTTACTGGCGGTAATACCTCCAGGGTAAGGAAGGGGGTGTTACAATTTTGCACCTTTTTACTAGATCTCTTCTTTTTCTCCCTTTTTATTGTAGGTTGTTCATCAAGCTCCGACCAACCTAATTTGTCTAATTCGGATAATGATGATAGTATTGATGAGGCTCAATTGAAGGGTCTTGATAATGATGTTAATGTTGATGGGGTTCATCAAGATACGGTCATCCTAACATTTGAAGTAAACTAATAGATACTGGTCATTTGGTTTTCAAATCCACCAAAAATGACCAAATTTGATACAATTTATGTCAAATTCTATTGTTATTTACATGAACCGCATTGTAATTTTCAATAAACCTTATAGTGTAATATTATGAACCGTAATGACAATATTTGTGAACCAAAAGAAAAATGTTTTTTTTTTCACATTTTATTGTCCATTATGTGTTCCATGTTGCTTATAAATTAGCTTAATTTTTTCCTTTTTTTTATTATATGTTGTTCATCAAGCTCCGGTCATCTTAACTTGTCTCATTCGGATAATGATGCTAGTATTGATGGAGTTTCATTGAAGGGTCTTGATAATGATAAGAATGTTGATGGAGTTCCATTGGATGATCATGATGAAGCTAGTGACACCTACATTCTTCACAAATCACAAGATTGTTCTTATTAACATTGAATCCCCAGTTCTCTATTTGTCTTTTTAGTAGTTGTTATGTGTTTTGGGGATTAAGTTGTCTATTTTTATGGTACTTTATGTTTGACAAATCACTTTGCTACATTGTAATTGCTTTTAATGTTGTTTTTTACTTCACGTTGAACTTAATGAGCTGAATGTCTTCTTTACAAATTTTATGCATTTTCTGTTAAATGAAATTATTATTTAAAATCCATGAACCAACTAACTCAACACTATGAACCTTCATGATGAACAGTATGAACCTTTATGTCGAACACTATGAACCTTCATGTCGAACACAATTAATTGTGTAATTAATTCTATGAACCGTGTAAGTAATCAAGCATCAATCTCTTACATTGTTTTCTCAAAATGGACCCTTTCCATTGTGTAGCACATGTAGTGATTTATACTGCTTCTAGTTAAGTATTATAATAACAATGTAGTTTAAAATCATATTTAGTATTCAATCAACCTACAAGTATAAATAGAAATACCAAGTACGATTAAAAAAGCATGAGCCAAACTTTAATTTACTATGAACCAAAAGAACAAATGTCATAAATCAACATTACAACTAGTATGACTTAAAAGACATGAAATGTAAGATGAAATATTATGAACCAAACTTTAATGTACTATGAGCCAAAAGAACAAATGTCATGAACCAAATTACACCTAGTATAGCTTAAAAGACATGAACGGTAAGATGAACAATTATGCACAAAACTTTAATGCACTATGAACCAAAAGAACAAATGTCATGAACCAAAATTACAACTAGTATGACTTAAAAGACATGAACTATAAGATTAACTTTTATGACCCCGAGCTTACAAAATCATGAACCGAAAGAAGAGTTACAATGAACCAAAACGTATAAAGCATTTATAGAATTAACCTATGTGAGATTTGAACCCACATCTATGCATGCACATTAATCTACCATTTGAGCTAATAGGCTACCCAAACACAAATACAAATCTCAACCAAAACGGAGAATATGTAACTTTTAAAAAGATGTAGTTTTTTTAGTTGCTTATTTGTATTAAATATGCTTATTAACCAAAGCATATCTACAACTTATATATAGCTAGTGACACCACCCTCACAACAACTTAAATTACTCATTAAGAAAAACATGTACCGATTTATTAAGTACCCAAACTAATTAATGAACTTAAATCTAACCTTGTAGGCCTTCTCAATTTCCCTTTTCTTACAGTAAACATCGACGTTGTATGTAACCACATTAGGCTCCACTCCCATATCTCTCATCTCCTTGAAGAACTCCATGGCCACCTCAGAAGACTTCCACCCAACCAACAATATATTAAAAGCTTGCAAATTATGCATGAACTCCTTCTTCAGACGTGGTAAACGTTCCTTGCATCCGTCATGCTCTCCTTGCACATAGTTCTCAACAATGCATTGTAACATACAGTATCGGACATGGGCACGCGGTATCGAACATTGAATTTAGGAAACAAAATTCATTTCAGAAGGACAAGCTCAAACCGATGAATTTTGGATATGAATTTGTAGACTGTGACGAGGCAGAGAAGAAATGCCGACATTGAGGAATCCAGATTCATTCTCCCGAGTTCGTCCGTTGTTCCATTCTGATTCTAAGATGAATCAAATTTCATAAAACAAATAAAAAAACCAGTTGAATGAACTCGATGAGGCAGAGAATAAGATATGAGTTCAAAGATTCAAACCGATCAAATTTGACGAATTTGTAGAGAAAAATTCAATTGAGAAGCACGAGTTCAAATTAATCAAATTTGGAGAAGAATTTGTAGACTTTGACGAGGCGGTGAAGATTTGTCGTCCCCCGTGATTCTCTCTCTGCTCTTTCCTAGGGTTGTTTGAAAGGGAGAAGGATTTGGGGAGAAAGAAGGGTATTTTTGGAACATTCTGATTTTTTTCTCTAAATTACACTCCGTGCCATTTATTAATGAATCAACCCCTTTTTTGATTTAATCTCATCCGTACATACTCCTGATCCAACGCTCTAAATTTGTTCTTAGTTTTCACCCTAAGAAATATTCTTACCAGAACCCTCCTCTATTAATGATAACATACCTACTTGTCATTATTTATTTATGATGAACAACTTCTTGTCGTTGAAAGTTAATGACAAAAAAAAGTCATAATCAATAACGAGAAACTAACTTCATGTAAAATGATATTCTAACAAACCAAAATTTATTAAAATTATACAATAATGAGCAAATTTTCCATCGATAATTCAATTACAATGAAGAAAATCACCCTATGCTTAAATTTGTTGTAACACATACACTGCTCTTATAAATGGTCATATTATTCAATCTACCCTTTGTTCAACGAACCAAAAGAATTATAATTTGATACACATATAATTTCTAAAAAGCCAGAAACATCTAGAGAAGATGGTATCATAATAAATTTGAAAGACTAGAGAGCTCGTATAGACTATACTGATAATAGGGGTGAATTTGCATCACAAACTCGCGCAGTTGACATTAGAGCTATAGTTTTACAAATTAAGATCATCTAATCTAGAGAAATCAGAAGAAATGCAGCACAAATTAGTGAGTATAAAGCACACCCTATTTTTACAATTGCATACAAATTTCAGCTAAAAATCATCCTTAAGTGCTTAATTATACCAACAATGTGCTTAAGATCATCCTCAACTGCTCATATATCATGTACTTGTGAATGTTAAACTTAAGATTGCCCCTGCAATGTGTCTTATAAAAAATAAGCATGTATTGAAATCCATCTGTACTCATAGTTGAAATCAAACAGAATGTGATAAGCTTCCAATAAAGGCAACTCTCATTGCCGAGTACTTTGATTTCTTAATAAATACATAATACTATAAACTTAAATAACTTGGTAATTAATGCTAATACAAATAATAAGATAATTTATAATTTTATTGTAAGCATATAATAAATATGTCTATCTTATTACATTTTACATATATTGGGAGTATGTAACGTATAGAAAGTGAAAGTGTAAGAGTTAGAAAGTGCATTTAGGATTATAGTAAATGAGAAATAAAGAAAAACGTACACTTTAAATTAATTGAGACCATAAGTGAGTCATTGAATTTTCAATCTCTTCAAATTCCTTTCTTAATCATTTCTATATATAAATATAAAAATACCAATTGAGAGTGGAACATTCTTTTCACTTTTAGGTTTATGAGAGTTTAACTAAACATAAATCAAACAGAGAGATATAGCCATATAGGTATAAATCACAAATACGTACAAGATCGATTCGGTATGTTTTGTCCATCGTCATGCAATTCAATTTAGCAACGTCAATGTTCTCTCACTTTATATTTCTTGATCTTTTAGTACTCAAATCTCCTTCACTATATTGATTTTTTCTTTCATACTAACAAGAAATATATTTGGTTTGGTTTATGTTTAGGAAAAAACTATTCTTTTCAAAAATTATTTTGAAACAAATATTTGTTGGTAGATATATTGGTAGGACACTGTGTAAGCTTCTTTGCTCTCTTTCTTAAATTAAATCCAAGTTTATCTTACTGGTATTCGTAATTTTTTTCACCCTCTTCTTAGTAATTGATTTGAGAAAAATAATGTCATCACGATATGTAAGAGTTTTTTGTGTTACAAATAACTGAATTATATGATAAAATCATAGTTGATTACTTGATTTCATAGTGATTATGACAAACATGATGAATGTATATACAACCTCATGATGTAAGAGACAACTCAATATATTATTTGGAGGTGCAAACAAACCGAGCAAATTTTGGAGGTTGGTTTATTCTTACATGCATCTTATTCACAGTTGTTTAATCATTTAACTATTTTGTTATATATCTTTGTTTCATCTTATAAATTAAAATATATGATGCTTTGTTTATATTTTGTTATTTAAGCTATGAGAATTTATTATATACGACATTGGCCTACACAAATTCTAACTAATTATTCCCATGATTATTAGGCATTAATTTGAAGAAAAAAATATGTGCGTGTAGCTATAAGAACATAATATATATCTATTATTCAAAAACAATGAAAAATATCTATAAATCCAAAATAATGTGAATCATTAAATCAATATATGTACTATTCTATTTATTGATAAAGTGCTTTCACAATTTGAAAATCACCGGTTTATATTATGTTTACTATCATTAATGATATATATTTTGAGAATGCTAAAATTATTATTGGGATATTTAATTTTTTCTAAGTCATTATAAGTAATGGTAAAGATATGTTAACCAAATTGTGGGCAGGTTGAAATAATTAGATAGGTTGATTTTTTCACATAGCTTAATAATAACTTATTAAAATGTTTCATACTAATTACACAATTTCACAAATAAAATTAAATGTATTAAAGGATTAGTTTCGTGCGTAGCACGGGCATCAACTCTAAGTAAATCGATAAAGTTGCTTGAAGAATGAATGCTAGGAAGTTATCATTTCCAAAGAAAATAATGCAAATTAGTAGAAAATGGCATTCAAGAAAACAAAATTTATGAAATTCTATATAAATACAATAATCTCACTAGGCCTGTCAAAACTTGAACCGATCCGAGAAATCCGACCTGACCCGTCCGATCCGACAACCGACCGACACCGAAAAGAACAAACAAATATATACATCCGAGATCGACCCGACCCAAACCGATTCAACCCGAACTTAAAAATGAACCGAATCCGAAAATGACCCAAATCCGAGTATATCCGATTGTATTAAGTTGATATTGACCCGAAATTGAAATGAACCGACCCAAAACCATTCGAAAACTCAAAATCAACTGACCTAAAATTATCCGAAAACTCAAGATTAATTGTCCCGAAATCATCTGATAATAATCATCTTAAAACGATAATTAATATGAATCAATCTTCTTAATTTTAGTATTTAAAATATATGTTAAATGTATTTGCTAAATTAGTTATATGCTACTCTTAAATTTTTTTGACAAAATGAAAACATTAAGTCTTGCATTAAAACAATCGACGATTTTTATTCATATTCACATAAGAAATTATAACAATCAATATTTTTCAACTAATTTATTTTAAAACATATCATTTACATATTTAACCAAATCCATACATGGTACGAGTATATATGCTAGTTCTAAAGACTAAACAAAGTCCACAAATTTTTTATATAGTTTGACACTTTTTTTTAAGATTATTATAAATATTTTTAAAAATAATTAATATATTGATATATGTTTTTATCTACTTAATTTAAAGCACTTAAAGATAGTTTTATCAATAATTTACTATATCAACCCCTTTTATCAATATAACATATTAGCATTATGTTGCCTATAACTATTTAATAAATATAGATAGTCATTTTAATTTTGTTTTTAGGTTTTAAATGTTACATGAAACTTTAAGACTTAAGAATTAAAACTTAATCCCAAATATATTGTACCACTAAAACTTGATACTCATTTAATTAAAATTTGATTCAATAGAAACTCAATCAAATTACAACCCGATTTAACCGAGATCTTATTTAGACTGAGATCTGAACTAGACCAAAATCCGACCCAACCGAAGAATCTACGGCGACCAAAATCCAACCCGATTCTTCGACTTAATCCGATAAAATGAATATTCGAACCGACCCGAACCGACCCGGCCATATCTGATTTGTCACAATATCCGACTTAGATTTGAATCCGAATTGATCCGAAACCGAAACAACCCGACCCGAACCCGATCTGTTTCAACCGATTGACAGGCCTAAATCTCACTAAACCGATGAGGTCCACTCGCAAAAAATCTTTAAAACACATGAAATAAACTCACCAAAATTACCCCCATAAAGCTAATCGATCATTTTACCATCATCCTTAAAATATTCTCGAATGAAACCATGTCAATGAACATGAGTGATATTTGGTTTCAATCAAAGTTTATTATATTTCATAATTTAGATGTAACCACTGATTTTAACAAGTACATAAAAATGGATCAACTCATAAAAGAAAATATACAGTCTAATTAGCCTCACCTTCTGTATCATAATTAACATTAGCAATATAATCTTCGTAATGTATCCATTAACAAATTTGCACCAAAGATGAATAAAATTAAGTAAAATGGAAGCAATTAACTAAAAACATATATAACAAAGATATAATAATATGTTAGTAGGCATGGAAATGTTGTTGCTGATTATGTTGTTCGTTTATGGCCCGCTATTGGATATGAACAAGTATTTGGTTCGAATTCTCCACCTGGTATTTTGCCTTTGGCGGAGTTAGATATTTAATAAAATAGCAACCTTTTCCTTTAAAAAATAAAAAAGCAAAGCACAAAGATAAATATGTGCAGGTAATGAAGTGCTTAAGTTGATAAAAATGGGACTTGGCCTTACAAAAATAAACACAAAGATAAACATCAATAAATGTGGAGAAGATTAACCAAAACATAAACAAAAAACCGAAGTACAATTTGATTACAATACAAAAGAGATTGCTCTTTGGAGTCATTTCTACTCGAACTTTGTAGATAGGGATTCACAAACCTTCTTTCACTTATCACATTGTCAATTCCATGCTCATTTTCTAGGAATCACCTTCGTTTATTTGAGTCAAGAAAGGGGTAGAGTAGGGGTAGAGTTCTGATGCACCAGTATGACAAGTGAACAACACTACAATAATTGATCTTCTAACATCGGTTAGACAAAAAACCCACAAGAATCTTTACTAATTAATTAATGAATCAAGCTTAATTTGTTGAAGAAAGTTAGGTGTTATCAAGCATCGTTGGGACGGTGTTGGGAACTCAAGTTCCAAACATCTGAACAATGATGCTTGTCTCCAGTTTTAAATATAAAAGGAACACAGGAATACACGATAGCAAGTTCCTATCAAAGGAACTCTGAAAAGAACAGTTCCCATCTCATGGGAACTCACATGTGAAGACAAGACCGTTCAGCGTGAAACATTTCCTGTCCCAGACAAAACAAAGGCTCAGTTTAAGGAATAGACCGAGGCGAGTGATCCAACGGTCCGATTGACATTTGAAGTTGACTAAATTCAAATCAAGTCACATGTGAAGATCGAAACCTTGGCATGCAAGACAAAGGGCATTTTGGACAACATGAAAATGAAGATTGCAACCCAAGTTCAAAAGAGTATAAAGCCAAATGAATAGTGCTTGGAATAAGCACTTCTCCCAGAATTCACATCCTCATACAAACAAGAAAGAGAGACAAGTGAAGAGAAGTCTCCGACGACTAGTATTCGATCTCGACGACTGGTGAATCCAAGTTCCCAGGAGTAAGGGAACTGCGATTGTGAGCTCAAGGTGTAAGGTTCGATTTGTCTTGTGTTGAGTTGAGTTGTTCACTTAGGAACTAGGTTGAGAAGACTTGCTAGTGTTGCGAGAGTTAGGAAGAACTGCTAGGAACAGAGAAGTGTAAGTCTTGCCTGTTGTAACTAGGGAACAATCATTAAAACAAGTAGATCGTTCAAAATCCTCCAAGCGGAGGTAGAGGTTTACCCACACAACTAGTTGGTTGTTGTGGGGTTCCTCTATAGAGGAACTGCGTCTTTTACATTCCATTTTACTTGCTATTGTTTTACTTCCGCTGCCTTGGGAACAACCTAACCGCTAGTTCTCAAGCTCTTACTAACGCACGATGATCCAACAATTGGTATTTGATCAGACTCGCTCTATATTTTTGTGTTAGTATCGCAGGTTACAGGATGTTTGAGGAACTCAATCAAGTTGGACATGGGAACAACAAGCCTCCAAGGATTATCACCGGAAGGTCGAAAACTGGCAATGCAACATGAATGATTGGATGCGCAGCCACGACTTTCAAGCTTGGTGTGTCATTGAAGTAGGGAACTTCGATATAGACCCAACCATTCGCAATGATTTCTCCAAGTGGGGGAAAAATGAATGGAAATGCATGGAGGCCAACTTCAAGGCCAAACAGTACCTCAAGAACGCCATGTCGGAACAAGACTGTGATAGAGAGTCAAATCTTGAAACGGAAAAGGAAATGTGAGAAGCCATCCAACAGATGCACATTGGAAACTCTGACCTCAGAGAGGACCTCCAAATGAATGCTAGAAGGGAGTTCTTCAACTTCCGAATGGAGATGGGAGAATCAGTCCACAACTATCAATCTTGCTTTGAGGCCCTATGTACCAAGCTCACTGGACTTGGGTTCACCAAGGAGGAGATCACACCGACAAGATGAAAGTCCAACAGCTCTTCAACGGCCTAATTGGTTAATTGGCCAACGAGATGACCATGTTCAAAGAAATCCTGAGAATAGGAATCTCATGCTTCACCAAGTCTTTTGGAAGCTGGTGGGACATGTGAAAAGGAAGCAAGATGACAACGAGCAGGAAAGGGCACACAAAGTAATTGCTCTAAAACTGGAAAAGATTATCAAATCGGTTCAAGAACAACACGAGGACTCTAAAGAAGAAGAGGATGAGGAACTCGTCCTTGTCACCAAGGCCCTTCGATCCTTCTACAACAAAGGAATGTGTAGAAAGGAATATGGGAACTCACAAAGGGGTCAGAGTTCCCAAAGTAGGCCCACGGAGAAGGACCTTACTAACTTCACTTGTTACAAGTGCTACAAGAAGGGGCACTTCGCAAAAAACTAGCCACAGGGAACTGACGATAGGAAACAAGGGAAGAAGGCCTACATCGCAACCTGGAACGATGAAGAGGATGAAGATCCTGAATCTTGGGCACACCCAGACATGTGTGCAATGGCCGTAGGGGAGACCACTAGGGAACAATCCAGTGAGGTAACCATTGGAATCGTTCTTGAGTCATTATCTAACTATGAAAAACCTGAATTGTTAAAACTGCTCTCTAGTCTTGTTAAGGATAGCATAAAATTGCAAAAGAAGCTAGATGAATCGGAACACACAAATGTTGAGTTAGTTGGTCTTGAATCCTTTTCCAATTGTGTGAAACTGGTTGATAAGCTTCAGTCTTACCTGTCCCACATCGTAGCCCTTGAGGATGAAATTGAGACCCTAGAAAGTGATAAAAATGAGTTCCTACAAAAGCTAAGTAAGGGAAATATGAGTCTTGAAGGCTCGAGTTCCCAAACCAAATTTGTCCCTACCAAACATGGGATTGTGTACAAGTCCAAGTGCCCAAAGAATGGGAAGTCTCCTATAAACGAATAGGAGATAAATGAGTATAGGGCCTTCAAACTCCAGTGTGAAAAACAAAAGAATGCCCATATAGAACAGAAAATACGTGTCCTGGAAAGTGGGGTAAGTGGAGAAAAGGACTACTACACTGGGAACACTGGGCACAAACTCTATGTCCAAATAGCCAAGGGAAACGGGTCAAGGGTCTACAGCAAAAAAACCATGGATAGGAACAGGTACAAAGACCCCATCCCAAGTACTACTTAGGTGATTACTACAAAACCTGCTGGAATTGTGGTGCGCATGGGCACTACACGGAAAGCTGTCCCAAAAAGGAAGCTCAAGCTCAAAAGATTCACGAGTATTGGAACATGCAAAAACAACAAGCTAACAAACCTGCTAGAGGTCCCACTCATGGGAACCAACATAGGAACTCCACCTATCACTCTAGGAACTCTCGTGATGTCAATATTGTTGATTATGTTATGTTTGAAACTATCTTTCCTTGTAAGGGACCAAGCAAGAGTTATCTTGCCTGGGTCACCAAAAACTAACTCTCATTGTAGTTGGCAGTGAGGGGGAACAGCACATGGGTCATTGATAGTGGCTATTCAAATCATATGACTGGAAACAAAGACAATCTCACCTCACTCCACACGAAAGCCGAAGGAGGTCATATGTCCTTTGGAAACAAAAATAAAGGAGAAATCATAGGAACAGGGGAAGTACTACTCAACAAGTCAATCAAGATCAGTAATGTCAACATGGTAAAGGATTTGGGATACAACCTCTTGAGTGTGTCTCAGATATGTGATCAAGGGAACAACGTTGTCACCTTCAACTCAGAGGAATGCTTGGTCATCAACAAGAAAACCAACAGAATCATTCTAAGAGGAAGGAGGTCCAACAATGTCTATGTGGTGGACACGAACTTTGAACCACCAAGGAAGTTGTGCCTCGCAAGCTCCCATGATGACACGGAACTCTGGCACAAAAGGCTAGGTCACGCAAGCATAAATCAAATTCTGAAGCTATACCTACAAGACCTTGTCATTGGTCTTCCACGAATCAAATTTGAGGGAGCCAAGCTGTGTGAAGCATGTGTTCGTGGCAAGCAAACCAGGAGTTCCTTTAAGCCAAAGAAGGTGGTAAGGACAACAAGGCCCTTGGAACTAATTCACATGGATCTCTATGGTCCCATGCAAACGGCCAGCTACGGTGGTAAAAGGTACATGCATGTGTTAATTGGTGATTTTTCAAGATTTACATGGGTTATTTTCGTGAGATCCAAATCAGATGCATTCAAGGAGTTTGAGCCCTTCATCAAGAGAATGGAAGTTAGCATGGGATTGAAGCTTAAGTCTCTCAGATCTGATCACGGAACTGAGTTCAAGAACTCAGAGTTCCTAAAGTTCTATGACAACAATGGTGTTTCTCACAACTTCTCGGCACCATGCACACCCCAACAAAATGGAGTTATTGAAAGAAAGAATAGAACCCTGGAAGAATGGCTCGCACCATGATGCTCGAGAGTGGAGTTCTCGAAAGTTTTTGGGCCGAGGCAATCTCCACAACAACATACATTCTAAACTGAGCCATGATCCGTGCCATGATCAAGAAGACCTCATATGAGTTGATCAAGGGAAGAAGCCCAACATTTCTCAACTCAAGACCTTCGGCTGCAAATGCTTCATCCATACCAATGGAAAAGACAACCTTGGGGAGTTTGATCCAAGGAGTGACGATGGAATCTTCCTAGGATACTCCTCTCAAAGCAAGGCGTACAGATTTTACAACAAGAGGACCAAGAAGATTGAGGAAAGCATTCATGTTGTCTTCAACGAACAATCTGTAAAGATGGGAACAGAACCCGAAGGAAAGGGAACTCTATTCAAACTTGTCCAACAAGAAGAAGACGATGACGATGATGAGCCAAGAAAGCGAGATGAAGACTATCCAAGTGGGAACACTGTCCCACCACCTAACAATGACGAAGGAGCCCAACATCAAACTGATCAAGACTCATTCGAAGTTCTCTCTACAACAGAAGAACCTCAAGATGCCTCCCAATCCAACACTCTTGTTCCCCGAGATGATACAATACCAGAGTCTAGTGTCCAGGGGGAACAACGAGGGAACAATGAAGAAAATCTTGAAGAAACACACAGTGAAGAAGTTGAGAAAAACTGTTTGCATGAAGAGGAAATTCAAGTTGAAGACGAAGAAGAAACAAGGGAACAACTTGATATCACAAACATTCAAACAAGGAACTACCACCAAAGGAAGGATCATCCCATCGACAACATCATCACTCCCTATGACAAAGGTGTGCAAACCCGTTCCTCTCTCAACAACTTTTGTGCCTTCAACTTCTTCGTCTCACTAGTGGAACCCAAGAACATCAAGGAAGCTCTAAAGGATCCAAACTGGAGTCAAGCCATGCAAGAGGAACTCCACCAATTCTAGAGAAACAAAGTGTGGAAACTGGTTCCTAGGCCCAAGAACAAGAACATCATAGGAACTCGATGGGTCTTTAGAAACAAGCTTGACGACACTGGGACAGTGGCTATGAACAAGGCCCGTCTGGTTGCCCAAGGGTATATGCAAGAAGAGGGAATCGACTATGACGAGACCTTTGCAACAGTTGCAAAGATTGAAGTCATTCGACTCCTCATTGCCTACGCCGCTCACAAAGGGTTCAAGTTGTATCAAATGCACGTCAAGACAGCGTTCCTAAACGGGCACCTCAAGGAAGAAGTCTATGTGGCACAACCACCACGGTTCTGAAGATGAACATTTCCCAAACCATGTCTATTTCTTAGATAGGGCCCTGTATGATCTCAAGCAAGCTCCCAGGGTGTGGTACGACAGGTTTGCCCAATTTCTCTTGTCTCATGGATACCTTCGTGGTTCCATAGACAAAACCCTTTTTATTAAGAAAGAATCAAAAGATATTCTAATTGTCCAAGTGTATGTTGATGATATTGTGTTTGGTGATACTAATGAGCTTCTTGTTGAAAAGTTTAAGAATTTGATGAGTAGAGAGTTTGAGATGAGCCTCATAGGGGAACTCACGTTCTTCTTGGGACTTCAAATATCTCAAACCAAGGAGCGAACAAGGATCCATCAACAAAAGTACATTAGAGAGATGCTAGTGAAGTATGGGATGGAACACTCTAGGCCCATCGACACCCCCATCTCACCAAATTCAAGGCTCAACGCAGATGAAACAGGTATAAGTGTGGATCAAAGGAACTTTCGAGGTACGATTGGGTCTCTTCTCTACTTAACTGCTAGTAGAGCCGATATCATGTTCTCCGTGTTCCTATGCGCCCGTTTTCAAGCTAACCCTAAGGAATCACACCTGAAAGAGGTGAAGAGAATTTTCAGGTATCTCAAAGGGAACGACAACTTGTGTCTTTGGTATCCAAGGAACAGTTCCCTTGAGCTCGTTGCATACTCATATGCAGATTTCATTGGGCACTTGGTTGATCGAAAGAGCACCATCTAGAATGGCCCAGTTCCTTGGGTCATGCCTAGTATCATAGGGATCAAAGAAGCAAATCTTCGTGGCACTCTCCACAACAGAAGCAGGATATATGGCTGTCGCCTCTTGCTGTTCCCAGGTTCTATGGCTTAAGTACCAACTTCAGGACTACGGTATGTCCTTTGTCCCTGTTCCCATAAGATGTGATAATACAAGTGTCGTTAACATTTCCAAAAATATTGTGCATCACTCACGTACTAAGCATATAGACATTAGGCATCATTTTTTGCGTGATAATGTGGAACATGGGAACATCTTTATGGAACACTGTAGAACTGAAGAGCAGATTTCGGACATTCTCACTGAAGCTTAAGACAAATATCCCTACCAACGTCTCCGGATGCTTCTAGGGATGATAACTCTAAATTGAACAAGTCCCTATTTTTTATTCCCTCAATCCTTGGCTAGTTTATCTTGAAATGCATGATAGGGAACACTAGGAATAATTGCTTTCATTTTGCCATATTACTAGTCTACAGCTTTTGATGTACAAGTTGGAACTTCATTTCTTTTGGCCCAAAATGATCAACCATAGTTCCCTTAACCCTCATTACAAGACACTATGACGGTTGATCATAAAACCAACCCTAAGTCGTGAACAGACAAACGCTTCTCATGAGCCAAATTCCTTGTCCCATTATCGAGTTGTAATTGTCTGGTTCCCTTTTTAGTTCCATGGCCTCCCAGAAGAATTTGAGAGTGAGTTCCCTTGTCCACTCCACTCAAACATGGCCTTTCAAAGATCATGAGAACTTGCTTGCATTATGGTCACGAGCAACGAAACACTAGTCTTTGGGCAGTTGAAACGCCACTCGGGAAGTGGAAAAGATGTGTCATAATTTGAAGCGTCAAGGCCCAAGTATTTGAAACACTCAATGGGAATTCCCATGGAATTAATGACGCGTGTCCCAAGCGTGCTAAAGAAGTTGAAACGCCTCTCCGCTTTCATTGGCTAACGGTTGAATGGAAAAGTGCCTTTACCCTTTTACCCCCATCCTTTTTCCACTTAAAAGACCCAATTTTACCATTTTTAAGATCTTCTTCAACCTTCGTCCTCTACAACCTCTTTTCTCTGAAACCTCTTTCCCTTCCATTTCAAGCAAACTCCAAAATCACTCTCTTCCCAAAATCACTAGTTCACTACCATGTCCCCTGTTCACCCAAATGAGCAAGTCCGTGAATGAATCGAAACAAGTTCAAAATCTCTCTTCATCACCATGCTCAGAGATGTGGGCAACGAAAAAGATCCCGCCCTTCTCCAAAACATGTACAAATGCCTCCATGACTATGTTCTTCCCCACATCCACAATGAGCACACTGGCTCCTCGCTTCTTTAATACGAGTTTCTAGGACTACCCGCCTCACTTTCGGCGGCGCAAACCCTAGCGCTTCCATCTACCACCACCACATCTCAACTCCCTCCTCCATCTTCTTCCTCCCAATCTCAACCTCAACATATCTCCACCTCCTCTGGAACTGTCATCTACGACAGTTTTGGTCCCGAACTCCCCAAATCCAAAACAAAATCCAAGAAACGAAAAGAGAAAAAATCTTCTTCTTCCGAGCCTTCGAAGAAGAAGAAGAAAAAGACATATCTCTTCTCCGCCACCACCCTCTTCTCGAATCTCCTCTCTTCTTCCTCCTTCCGATTCTAGGAAGCCTCCATCCCAGAATCCTCCTCCACTAACTCCTCTTTATAACCCTAATCCCATCTCTGGGAACTCTAGTCCTAGAGATCCCATCGACCCACCTCCATATTCTCTAAACCCCACCATCCCTACACCGCCCACCTCCCCTAAACCCAAATCCCCTACTCCTCCTCCTCCTCCTCAGGCCCCCTCTCCCTCCCACCAAAAATCCCCTCCTCCCACTACCACATAAATTTCTTCCTCCCCATCTCCGACCAAGCAACACATCAACCTTGACTCGGACGAGGACTCCCTCCCGATTGCCGAGGTCGCCCGCCGTAAACAAAATATCGTAGCTCCTATTTTCATGGGAGCAGTTGAACAAGAAGCTCACCTTGATGCTCTTGAGGCTGAGCTAGAAGCGAAACTCCGCAGGCCATCAAAGCGCCCACGGGAAATTGGCGCTCAGGACGAAGAAGTGCCTGGCGAGGAGGCGACCGCCCACAAAGAAGGGAACCCAGCACAAATTGATGGTGCTGGAACAAGCTTGTGACACCCTTATACCGTATGACGTAAGCTTAGTAAACACTTATTTCCTATATAAACAAATAATTCACATATAACAATTATCCACATAAGCACAAAGTAGAAAGTAATAACCATAAAAGATTGCACACACACACACACATAGGTAGTTACTTCTTATACTAATACATCTATTATTCTAACTTCTATTACAACCCATATGTCTAAGATGCAAAATGAGGAGGAGAAAGTTGCATTGAGCTTCAGCCGGCCGACCTGTATGAATGTGACCTCTAAAAGAGAAACACTTCAGAAAGAACTAGCTGAACCTGAAAAATTGTTTTGCGATTTACATGAGCCGCATACTCAGTGAATATAAACCATCATCAATTATTTCACACAATGTCAAGCAATTGGTCAATATACATATTCATACATATTATATATGTCATATATGAATTTACTATGCAAATGCAAATGTTGATGTATCCGATTCATTATTCTGTGAACTGTTCAAGCCTGAATCTGCCCCGGGTTTACTGTATATGGACTCTTATGGTCCCCTTTAAGAAAGAAATCTGAAGATCTCCTCATTGACCCATAGGTCCTGTATGATCCGAAGATCCTGTATGCTTTAAGAAAGAAATCTGAAGATCTCCTCATTGACTCGTAGGTCCTGTATGATCCGAAGATCCTGTATGCTTTAAGAAAGAAATCCGAAGATTTCCTCACTACAATTCAGGGCAAGACAGTCACAGGTCCTTTAAATCTCATGCAATATGCTATGCAATCAAGTGCATCCTGTAATCATATATCATATGCTATCTATTAACATACTTTCTGTACAAACAACTCTGGAAATTTCAGAGCTATCACATATATCCAAATAAATCATATAGTACACATATCCATATGGCTCATATAACACATATATCCATATACCTCATATACCACATATAGCGCATATATCCATATATTCATATTTCACATATAGCACATAGGGTTGAATCTCCGGTCTATACTCACCTGTTTAAGGCAGATACTATATTTCTCCCCCTTGACTTTGACCACGGTCTACTACTTGGGCTCCTATATGTAACCCAATGCCAATTAGGCTATTTACTCTTACAAACTCTAACCCCAAATGCAATGAAATGCCAGAATGCATTATGACTCCTTGTGCATAATTCCAAATCCTTTAAAACTTGACAACAATAAACTATATATATAGAAGAACATTTTTCTAGTTCAAACCTTTCTGAAAAACTCGATCAAAGGGCTCCCTACTATCCATACAAAACAAAACCCTAAAAATACTCTGAAATCTTTTACCGAATATATATCCGATATCGAAAACACCCTCTAAGAACTATGAATCGACTGATTTTCAAATCAAAAGCAACTGTAGATCTAGATCTGGAAAAATTAGGAAAATCCAGATAAACCATTAACTAATTAAAAACTTACCAAACCACGCTTGTACTTCAGGATTAAAACCCGATAGAAGAAATCTTGTACCAGATCCCACAAAAACAACCAAATCCAACTCTTTTAAATTTTTCTCTCAAGAACTCTCTGCATAACTTTTTTTTTGTTTACGTATGTTGATATTGAACAAGAACAGCATATAAATACATCCATTCAAAGTCGGTTTCCAACTTTCAAGAGAAGTCGGCAAAAAAATTTCAAAATTGCGGTTTTCACCCTCAAATCTCCTTTACTACAAACTTTACCTTGAAATAATTATTAATTAATTTTTTCTTAAAAACTTTTTTAAAATATAAAAACTTAATTAGAAAATACATATTACTTTTAAAAATACACTATATATCATGTCAATATACTATTCATATGCTCTTAATATGATATGAATGCAAAATGACGTATGCACTTTGGTTGGGGATGTTACAATTCTCCCCCTCTATAAGAATTTTGTCCTCAAAATTCGCTATCTCTTTATGTGATGCAAAATGATAGGGAATCAATTACCATTAAACAAATGCGGATATGACTTTCTCATCTTATCCTCAGTTTCCCAAGTCGTTTCCTCTATACCATGATTCTTCCAAATCACTTTAACCATCGGAATTTCCCTATTCCGTAACTGTTTGATTTTGTAGTCCCTTATCATGATTGGTTCCTCGATGTAGCTCAAACTCTCTGCAAGTTTTACTTTTGAATCTTTTAGCACATGTGATGGATCAGATCGATACCGTCGTAACATACTAACATGGAAGACATTATGAATTTGAGCCAATTCTGAAGGTAATGCTAATCTGTATGCCAATGGTCCCACCTTCTCTATGATGTCATATGGCCCAATATATCGAGGACTCAGTTTTCCTTTGTTACCAAATCTCATGACACCTTTCCATGGAGAAACTCGTAAAAATACCTTATCTCTAACCTGATAATCCATCTCTTTGCGATGCTGGTCAAAATAGCTCTTTTGTCTATCTTGTGCCGCCTTTATTTTGTTCTTTACAATATCAATCTTATCAACCGTGTCTTGTATAATCTCCAGCCCTTCTAAAATTTCTGCACCCTCTTTATCCCAATATAGAGGACTTCGACACTTCCTTCCATACAATGCCTCATATGGTGCCATCCCAATGCTACTGTGAAACTGGTTATTATAAGCAAATTCCATCAATGGAATATACCTATCCCATGAACCCTGAAACTCAATAACACAAGCACGAAGCATTTCTTCTAAGGTTTGTATAGTTCTTTTTGACTGCCCATCTGTCTGAGGATGATAAGCTGTACTGAAATGCAATTTTGTCCTCATAACTATTTGAAAACTTTCCCAAAAATGAGAAGTAAATCTAGGATCTCTATCTGATACAATGGACACTGGTATTCCATGAAGTCGAACAATTTCTTTCATGTATATCTCTGCCAATTGATCCAATGAACAACCCCAACGTATAGGCAAGAAATGTGCTGACTTAGTCAATCTATCAATAATCACCCAGATAGCATCATTCCCTTTCTGTGTTCGTGGTAATCCCACAACAAAATCCATCATAATCCGCTCCCATTTCCAGACCGGAATAGATAAAGGTTTCAGCATACCTGTAGGTGCTTGGTGTTCTGCTTTGACCTGTTGACAAGTAAGACATTTGGAAACAAATTCAGCAACCTCCTTCTTCATCCTTGGCCACCAATAATGTTGTCTTAAGGTATGATACATTTTTGTCGTGCCAGGGTGCATAGCATATGATGCATTATGTGCCTCATCTAAAATTTCTCGTCTCATTTCATCAACATCAGGTACACATAATTTGGTGCCAAACATAAATGTGTCATCCTGAATAACAAATGGCATATCTTTACCTTGTTGCACCTTTTCAATAATTTTTGCCAACTTTGCATCTCTTACTTGTGCATCTTTAATTTTTTGTCTCAGTACTAGCCGAATTTCTAAAGTAGCAAACAGTACTCCATCTGTTTCAAACTGTAGTCTAGCATTTAGACCTCGCAAAACAATTAAGTCTGACAATGAAGTCATGTGCATGTTGGCCATCATACCACTGGAGTTTCTACTCAAAGCATCTGCTACAACATTGGCCTTTCCCGGATGATACTCGATTGTACAATCATAATCTTTCAGTAGCTCCATCCAGCGCCTCTGCCGCATGTTCAATTCCTTTTGTCTCATCAAATACTTCAAACTCTTATGATCTGTAAAGATTTGGAATGTTTCTCCATATAGATAATGACGCCAAATCTTTAGGGCAAAAACTACTGCTGCTAGCTCTAAATCATGTACAGGATAAGAAACCTCATGTGGTCGTAATTGTCTTGATGCATAACCAATTAATTTTCCATTTATCATCAAAACACAACCAAGACCCTGATATGAAGCATCAGTGTAAACAACAAACCCTCCTGTACCTATAGGAATTGTCAGTATTGGCGTTGTAGTCAAAAGATGCTTTAACTCCTCAAAGCTTTGTTGGCATGCATCATTCCAATGGAATGGAGCATTCTTCCGCAATAATTTAGTGAGTGGTGCAACTACAATAGAGAATCTTTCAACGAATCGTCTGTAGTATCCAGCCATCCAAAAAAACTACGAACTTCTGTAACTGTAGTTGGTGCTTTCAAATTCACCACTACTTCAACCTTCTTAGGATCAACCTCTATACCCCTTCCAGATATTATGTTTCCTAAAAATACCACATGATCCAACTAGAATTTACACTTACTCAGTTTAGCATATAACTGTTTTTCCCTCAAAACTTGTAGCACGATACACAGATGATCAGCATGCTCCTCTTTACTTCGTGAATATAACAATATATCATCGATAAAGACGATCACAAATCTGTCCAGAAAAGGTTGAAACACCTTGTTCATCAAAGCCATGAATGCTGCTGGTGCATTAGTTAAACCAATGGCATTACCAAAACTCATAATGGCCATATCGAGTCCTAAATGTTGTCTTGGTAATGTCATCTTTAGCTATCCTCAACTGATGGTATCCTGACCGAAGGTCTATCTTTGAAAATACCTTTGCACCCTGGAGTTGATCAAACAAATCATCTATCCTTGGCAATGGATACTTGTTCTTCACTGTCACCTGATTCAACTTTCTGTAATCTATGCATAGCCGTAAGGTACCATCTTTCTTTTTAACAAATAGAACTGGTGCACCCCAAGGTGATACACTAGCTCTAATGAATCCTTTGTCTAACAACTCTTGTAATTGCTTCTTTAGTTCCTGTAACTCTAGTGGAGCCATGCGATATGGAGGAATAGAAATCGGTGCAGTGCCTGGCATTAACTCCATAGTAAACTCTATCTCCCTATCAAGTGGTAATTCTGGAAGATCCTTTGGAAACACATTTGAAAAATCTTTAACAACTGGAATATCTCCAACCTCATCACATTCAACTGTACGGTCTATTACATGGGCCAAATATGCCTTACATCCCACTCTGTTCATGCGAAAAGATGTTGTTGTAGATATTAGGCATGTGGGAACCATTTGTCTATCACCATAGAAAATCACTCTAGATTTCCCAAGTGATTCTATCACTACTTCTTTGGTATAACAATCTACTTTAGCATGATGTCTTGACAACCAGTCCATGCCCAAAATAACATCAAACTCATATAAGAATAGAAAGATCAGATCGGCTGGTAACTCTACTGAATCCACTCGTATTATACTATCTCGATATACTGTATGTACTTTTACTATTTCCCCCAAGGGAGTCTGTACTCCTAAACTGTGATCTAAGGGTTCAGGTTTCTCATGCACTTGAGATGCTATGGTAAATGATATGAATGAATGCGTGGATCTTGAATCTATTAATGCATGTATTTCAAGATCATGTAAATAAAGTTTACTAGTAATAACCTCAGGTGCTTTGGATGCTTCCTGTTGTGACATAGCAAAATCTCGAGCCTGACCCTGTGGTCGAGATTCTTGTGTTTGTTGTCTTCCTCTACTAGCAGTGGTATTCATGTTCTGACCTCTTCCACGACCATTACCAAAACTCCATACCGGTGCTTCTGATTGCACATTTTGTACAGTGGTTTCAGATGCTGCTCTTCCAATTTTTGATCTATCTGAACTAACTGGACAATTCTTTGTAAAAGTGCCCTTGTTGTCCACAGTTAAAACATCCTCCAATTAGTAATCGACACTCTCCAATGTGAGATCGACCTCAATAAGTACACATAGGTCGTGTCTGTACTGTCATCCCTGGTCCTCTATCACCACCACGTCCAAAAGTCGAGTTGTGTCCACCTCTTTGACTATTTGAGCCCCCTCTGCCAAATGTTGGTGTTGGAGAGGAAAAACTCTGACGCTTAGATGGCCTTCCACTCGACTCACCCAAATGAACCGATGATTCTCTTTTTTGCTTTTGAAAGAATGTTTGTCTTTCCTTTAACAATGTCTCTGCTCTAATTGCCGCAGTACGCAAATTTGTAAAAGTAAGAAGATCCCACTACGTAATCTTACTCTGGATATTATAGGACAATCCATCCTCAAAACGCCTGCATCTATCTCTCTCTGTAGCCACATTAGTAGGTGCATAATGCGATAGTTGGGTAAACTTAACTTCATACTCAGCCACAGACATATCTCCTTGCTTAAGAGATAAAAATTCCTTCTGTTTTGCATCTCGATATACTTCTGGCATATACTTATCTTTGAAAACAGTGAGAAAATCTTCCCATGTAAGTATTGGACATTGTACTGTAGTAGATGAAACAGTTTCCCACCAATCAAAAGCATCCCCCTGTAGAAGTGATACTGAGAAATCAAACCTTTCCTCTTCTGTGCATCTCATCATACCGAATACTCTCTCTATTCTCTTGAGCCATGTCTCAGCCTCTGCAGGATCTGTAGTCCCATAGAAATCAACTGCTCCTAACTTACGAAGCTCTTTAAAAATCCTGCCTCTAGACCCCATAGCTGGTCCTTGTACTTCCTGTTCTATCGGTTTATGTGTATGAGATGTATGCTCATGTGGTACTGTATGAGATGATCCTATTGAATGACGTGGCACGGCTGAACCTTCTCTCCTTTGTGCATCATGCTCATGCATTTCCATGTTCCTATTCAATTAAAAGCAACTCTAATGTCAATTACATATGCTTATGAATGCAGAATGCCCCTAAAGAATCATATCCCTGCTCTGATACCAAACTAACTTTGACACCCTTATACCCTATGACGTAAGCTTAGTAAACACTTATTTCCTATATAAACAGATAATTCACAAATAACAATTATCCACATAAGCACAAAGTAGAAAGTAACAACCATAAAAGATTGCACGCACACACACATAGGTAGTTACTTCTTATACTAATACATCTATTATTCTAACTTCTATTACAACCCATATGTCTAAGATGCAAAATGAGGAGGAGAAGGTTGCATTGAGCTTCAGCCGGCCGACATGTATGAATGTGACATCTAAATAGGGATGTGCAACGGGTCGGGTCGCCCGCGACCCGCACTGATCTGACCCGCAAATTACGGGTTGCGGGTCGGGTCGCGGGTCGAAATTTTTTATTTTGCGGGTCGCGGGTCGGGTCGGGTCAAACCCGCGCGGGTCGGGTCGGGTCAAACCCGCGCAGGTCGCGGGTCGACCCGCGACCCGCAATATTTTTTAAAAATATATATATTTTTTATAATTTTATTAAAGTATAAACTATTTATTTATAAAAAAATCGATGGATTTACGGGTCGACTCGCAAATCCGACGGGTTTTTAAAAAAAATACATGTTATTATGTTAAAAATTAATTTTTTTCTAGGTTAAAAATTAATTTTTTTTAGGTAAAAAATTAGTTTTGACCCGATTGACTTAGTCAAACGGGTCAAGCAGGTCGACCCGCGACCCGACCCGTTAGACCCGCGACCCGGGGGTCAGGTCGCGGGTCAAAATAAATAATTTGCGGGTCGCGGGTCGACCCGACCCGACCCGTTGCTCATCCCTACCTCTAAAAGAGAAACACTTCAGAAAGAACTAGCTGAACTTGAAAAATTGTTTTGCGATTTACATGAGTCGCATACTCAGTGAATATAAACCATCATCAATTATTTCACACAATGCCAAGCAATTGGTCAATATACATATTCATACATATTATATATGTCATATATGAATTTGCTATGCAAATGCAAATGCTGATGTATCCGATTCATTATTCTGTGAACTGTTCAAGCCTAAATCTGCCCCGGGTTTATTGTATATGAACTCTTATGGTCCCCTTTAAGAAAGAAATCCGAAGATCTCCTCATTGACCCGTAGGTCCTGTATGATCCTAAGATCCTGTATGCTTTAAGAAAGAAATCCGAAGATTTCCTCACTACAATTCAGGGCAAGACAGACACAGGTCCTTTAAATCTCATGCAATATGCTATGCAATCAAGTGCATCCTATGATCATATATCATATGCTATCTGTTAACATACTTTCTGTACAAACAACTCTGGAAATTTCAGAGCTATCACATATATCCAAATAAATCATATAGTACACATATCCATATGGCTCATATAACACATATATCCATATACCTCATATACCACATATAGCGCATATATCCATATATTCATATTTCACATATAGCACATAGGGTTGAATCTCCGGTCTATACTCACCTGTTTAAGGCAGATACTATATTTCTCCCCCTTGACTTTGACCACGGTCTACTACTTGGGCTCCTATATGTAACCCAATGCCAATTAGGCTATTTACTCCTACAAACTCTAACCCCAAATGCAATGAAATGCCAGAATGCATTATGACTCCTTGTGCATAAATCCAAATCCTTTAAAACTTGACAACAATAAACTATGTATATAGAAGAACATTTTTCTAGTTCAAACCTTTCTGAAAAACTCGATCAAAGGGCTCCCTAATATCCATACAAAACAAAACCCTAAAAATATTCTGAAATCTTTTACCGAATATATATCCGATATCGAAAACACCCTCTGAGAACTATGAATCGACTGATTTTCAAATCAAAAGCAACTGTAGATCTAGATCTGGAAAAATTAGGAAAATTCAGATAAACCATTAACTAATTAAAAACTTACCAAACCACGCTTGTACTTCAGGATTAAAACCCGATAGAAGAAATCTTGTACCAGATCCAACAAAAACAACCAAATCCAACTCTTTTAAATTTTTCTCTCAAGAACTCTCTGCATAACTTTTTTTTTGTTTAGTATGTTGATTGTTGAAAGGGTGTCTTGACAACAAATAAATTTATAATCAAGACCCCGCTGAGTATAGGGAGGTCAGGATCGTTCCACAGGAAGCAAGGTTGTTCGTTTATCAATCTACTAAAAAGCAAATAAAAACAAATAAAAACACTCACAAGTAGCCTCGTTAACGACGTTGTCAGGGTCGTTAACGAACCACCGAACACAAAACACTTCAACTAACGACCTAATTAAATCCTAATTAAATTCGGTACCGAGGCAAGTACTCAACAACGAAAATTCACTAGAGATAATTCAAATAAAACAAAGATCTAGGATTTAGGGACACCACAACATAGCCAAGCATAAAAACTCGTAAGAAAATAAGATCATGCCTTTAAACAGATAGAGACATCAACTTTCGTTGACTTAGCAAGTAAATTAACAAACTTTCGCATCCTAATTCACCTAATTGCTTGTTTTGGATCTAAAGCTTGAAACTTTCGTTTTCAAACAATATCAACCTTCAAGTTACTAACTTTCTCTTTCAATCAAGTTAAAAACCTAAATTACCTTTCGTTTTGGTATAAGCACAACAAACAATTCTCAATCAAAGATAAAAGGCATTCACAACACAATCCTACTCATCAAACATGCTCAACTATGCCGGGCTTAACCTCGACCCTAGAAAAAGAAACTACTCACTAATCATAACTAAGAAACTAAAAATGTCAATCAAAAGAAACATTGAAAACAAAACAAAACTCGAATTAATAAGAAAAATATCGTCTTACATAGATTCAGAAGAAACCGAAAAACATCAAAATACCGAACCACAATCGCAACCAACGACCCCGGTGACTGTCGTCTACCGAGCCTCCTCGGTCCTCTCCGATCCGACTTTCTCTCTCTCGGCCCTTCGAAAATCTCTTCCTAAAAATTTTCCTCCTAAAAGCTTCCCCCTTTCTATGCTAGATAGAAGGGTATTTATACTAAAAAGTTAAAAACTAAAAAAAGCTAAAAGATATAAACTTTCCTAAAAAGATAGAAACAAACCCTAAAAGATAGAAATAAAATCTAAAAAGATATTAATACCTAAAATACATATTCTAATAACCCCAAAAGATTCTAAAAAGATACTCAACCAACACGGAAATAAATTCCCGCTCAGGATCGGTGAATTATAAAATAAATACTTCAAATCTTCGCCTTCGTGGCCTCGTTAACGAGCCCTCACAGCCTCGTTAACGAGCCTAGGCTTTGTCTTATTCCACACTTCCTCTCGTGATCTCGAGCTCTGACTTCTTTAATCTTGCACTCCTCCGTCTTTCGCTGTAATGCTCCAAATTCAGCTCCATATAGCTCTTTTCCTCGCTAAAACCTACAAAATTCACAAAATAGCGTAGCTTCCACTCTTTTTATAGAAATATGCAAAACTACCTAAAAACACTCAAAACTAAACCTAAACTGAACAAAACTAAACCTAATAAGCAAAGAAAACCTACTAAAAACTATACTAAAAATGCGAACATCAAAATACCCCATACTTAGACTTGATTGTCCTCAAGCAATAAACAAGACACTAACCAAAGCCAAAACAAATCATGCTCATCAAGATATAGCCATCTTCTAAAAAGCGACATCTAAATATGAGAAAAATATAGCAAAGACTATTACCATCCTCACACATATATGCACTTAATAGACATAAGATAATACAATCCAACCTCTCTAGGGATATTGTGTTTCACTCAACTCTCAAGTGTTTAGGCTTATAAATTCAATCTCTCAACTCATCTTATATACAAAAACTCATAGAAATTGGAACTTATATCACCAATACTCTCCACCCAAGATTTATCAAAACAAGCAAAGAATCATCAAGAGAACTTAGGGGGCTCAATGAAAAACTTCATAGAAGTTTCCATTCGGCCGGGTTGTAATGGGGCTTGGTAAAGACAATAAGGCGTGGAAATATTTTGGCTATGTGGTGCTAATACTATGCGGGAATCAAAGACTCCTAAAAACAACTCACATCTCACCAAAAACTCTCATAAAAGATAACCAAACTCACTCTTCTTTATGCACACTCATTTTTACTCACCATTTATCATCCTAGAAAGTCTCATAACAATTTGAAAGAATCTCTGATATTATCTATTAAACTCAAATGCACTTCAACTCTTCACCTCTTTTTTATCACTCTCTTTCCTCTTTTTTTCTTCTTCTTTTTTTTTCTCTTTTTTTTTCGCCGCCTCGTTAACGAACCTATATCAGGGTCGTTAACGAGCTACCGTACATTTCTTTCTCTTCTTCTGACTACATCCATCAAAAACTTTATTTTGTGCATTTTTTTGTTATCAAGAGAACTTTCTTATTACATGTAATAACAAGAGACTTCCAATCTACCCTTCCCAAATACCTTTCAATTTAAGCAAAATATAAGCAACTCTTCTCTTTTTAACACTACACAAAACTTACCTCTCCAATCTAAGTCCTAATTCCCGGATAGGGTCAAGCTTATCTCGGATAGGGAATAATTTTTGTGGAGCTAAAAATAGAAGGTTTCAGGCTAGAATTGGTTATAAAAAAGAACGAATAATGTAAAGGTAGATAGGGAATAATAGGGCTTATGAAAATAAGTTCTCCATCATATGATCTTCACAAGTAATGAACTAAAAATCTTATAAGGGTCTCAAGAAATAGATAACCATCATAATTTCATGAGATAATATGCATAAAGAGAGTAAATCGCACAAGAAAAGAAGATGGATTTTTAATGTTCTCCCTATAAGGCCAAAAAATAACTCACAAGGTAAATTTTGTTGGATTGCATCATCTATGCTATAAAGTATATGTGCTCAATTTCATCAAATGCTATCTTCTTCTAAAACCAATAATTTCAAGTTTGAGAATCCGGCTATACTTTTAAAGACATGCTTGCAAGGAATTATATGATTCAGTTAGCCATTGCTATCATAGAACTTAAGAAGGGATATCTATCAATTCTAAAACTCTTTTTTTTTATATTTTTTGAAATTTTTCAATTTTTTTTGATTTTTCTATATTTTTTTTCGACATAAAGTAATAGGAAACACATAAACACCAACACATAAACACTTAGGACATAAGTTTTCTACTTTCTCCCACCCCATACTTAAAATTACAGTGTCCCCACTATAAGAAAAATAAGAAGAAGGAAAAGAAATAGAAAACAAAACAAAAAAATTTAAAAAGAAAAAGAAAGACATAAAAACTTACAAAGTTGTAAGTGGAAACAAGGAAAATCTTTATCTTCGAGCTGAATCAACGGTTCGGTGGAGGAAAGTAGTGCTCAAAGTTCCCCATGAAGTCGTACATCGTCCTCCAACGCTCAGCGTCCTCCGCCTCTCTCTGACGCTGCCTCTGATCCTCCATCGACATGTGAGCGGAATAGACAGTTTCCCATCTATCCATCCTCCTATGAATGTGATCCTGCGGGAGGTGAAGTTGCTGCATCCGTGCAGAAAGGTCCTCGGCCCATGGTGGTGGTATACTCGATCTTGTGTACTCGGGCTGAGGAGGTGGTGGGTAGTGAGTCTGGAAATGGTCTTGATACATCACCGGGTTATAAGGCATGAGTCCATAAGCATGAGGGTCGACAGGAGCTGGTGGTGGGTCGACAGGAGCTCTCGGCGCCTCGTTAACGAAATTGGGTGCCTCGTTAACAGGGTTGGGATGGGGCTGGAAGTGGTCGTTAACGCGCCTGGTGGGCTCGTCAACGAAGATGTTGCCCCCTAAGACCTCTGTGTCGATGTCTTCTTCCTCGAAATTGAGCTCCTCAGTGCCGCCCTCGGTGTCGGCTTCTTCGGTGTCGTTGCCTACTACCTCGGTGTCCTCTTCTTTATCTTCATCTTCATCCTCATCCATGTCGTCCCGCTCAAACCGGGTTTCACATGGCCTAAGCGAAAGCTCGTCCTCCAGTTTAGGCTCCAATGGGTAGGCATGTCCCATCCACGCCTCGTACCAATTCGGTACGTAGAGAAGCTCGTACTTGTCGAGGGTGGGTATAACTATGCGATCTTGAACCTTCACCTTGTATCCTCCCTCGGCTTGAATGAAGACAACGGAGCTATACCAATAGTTTTTGTTGAGGAGTTGGGCGTGAGCCGGTGTGTAGCGGGTGAGATCGACTCCAAGATTCTTAGCCAAGAGGCTAACCAAATTGCCACACCACACCTCCTTGGACTTGGTAGATTTTCCGATGTAGTAGAGCCATTCGTACCCCAAATTTAAGGGGTCGGGCTCCTCAAAAAGGATGGTGCGGAAGCAAGCAACCTCCGTCCTTGTAGGCCGGTTCAACTCTCTGTTCGGCCAAAATGTCGCGGCAAGGACTCTAAGAATAATCCTGAAGATGGGGTTGATGATGTTTGCCCCGGATAGCGCCGCGGTGGAGGATTGAACCTCCCCGGTGGTGTAGCTCCAAGTGCGGGTCACTCGGTAGTCCTTCAAGCTATAATCTCTAGACGGGTTTGGGAGCTCCAAGATTGCGTTGAACTCCGCCATTGTGAAGTCACGGTCCTCGTTACCGAGCCAAAACCGGATCCGTCCCGCCGAGGTCTTCGACGTGAAGTTGGTCTCCAAGGTGGCCAAGAACTCGGATGTGAGGGTCGGATAGTGTGGCAAGCTCTCTTGCTTCAAAAGGTGGGCGGCCCCAAGAATGATGAAAGCGTCTTTGACATCTGTGTAGATCCCTGTGGTGACAACGCTGGACTTTGAGAACCATCGGGTGTAATGGTCCTTCTCCAAAAAATCTCGGTAGCGCCGTACTTGGCTCTGGGTGCTCAAAATCACATCATCCACTCGAGGTGGAGATGGGGACCTATGGTTCCTCCTCTTCTTCTGAGCTCGGGTAGCGGGTCTGCTTGAACTTGCCATGGATCCTACAAAATAATCAAGATTTTTCCAAGATAAGATCCACTCAAAAATAGATAGGTACGAGACCCCATACTTGGTCTCTAATTAACCTCGGAATTATTCGTTAACTACCCAATTGGGTCGTTTACGATTCTGGGCTCGGATTGATCGATGAAGCATTGCAGGGTCGTTAACGAGCCGCCGAGAACGAAACCAGAATTTCCGACTTTAATCTACCTCAAATTACAGCACAAATCAAGCATGCAATCTTCTATATTTTTGCACCAATCCCAAAGACGGGTATAAGCACCCCATACTTGCTCAATTACCCATCCCGAACATGCTAAAATTACCCGAAATTTTGACATGCAAAGTTCGAACTTAAGATTTAGAACAAGAAAAATTCATGCTTTCCTAAATAAAGTGTTTGCAATAGATAATCCAACATGAATAATTCTTCCTAAAACATGAACAACTAAGCACAATCAAGAATTTTTATGAACAAAAATCAAGCATGCAAATCGACCTTTCTAAGAACACGATTCATGACACGAAATTTCGACCCTAAAGACAATCAATCATGCAATTTTGAGCAAGGGTTTAGAAATCATACCGGAGAATCGAGAAATTGAAGAACAAGGGTCGGAATCGGGGTGGTTAACGAGCTTGTGTCTCGTCGGTGATCGGTTTCCGAGCTCCGGTAACGACGGCCTCTCGGTGGTCGGTGGAGTGAGGGATTCCGAACCGGTGGGAGAGAAGGGAGAGGGATTGAGAGCTTTTTGGGTTTGGGGAAGTATGATTTTGAGAGGGTAGTGGTAGATTTGTGGAAGGGGGTAAAAGGGGTTTATATAGGAGGGGAAGGGGTAGAGGTGGGCGGTGGCTAGGGTAAAAGATAGGATAGATTAGGTTAAAATTCTTACCTGCCCCGTTTCTTGACGAGTCGGGTCTTCGAACCGGGTCGTTAACGAGCCACCGTGGCCTCTTGGAGTGATTTTTCGATCCCTTTCTCCTGAAATCTTGTTAGCTCAAAAATTCTAATTTCTATCCTAACTAAAACTAAAAAGAAAATCAAAAGAAAGCTAAGAAATAATCTAAAAAGAAAAAGAAAATAAAAGAAAAACTAAACCTATTCTAGAAGCGGGTTGCCTCCCGTAAGCGCTATTTTTAACGTCGTTAGCCCGACGAGCTCCCTTGCTAGTCTCATGGTGGTTCATGTATAGCCATGTTGGGGTCTTGAGGTATCCCCTCTTGTAGCCTTACAGCCTCTGTGTGCTTGAGTTGCTAAATTAGGCCCCTTTTCTTCTATTAGTACGCTTGATATCCCTGGATTGTCAGTGTAGTCCGAAAGCTAAGGTGGTTTGGACTTTTCTGTAATACATACAGTAGGGCCTTTGTTAAACTCTTGCACGTGGGACTCAATGATCGGCAGATGTGGCTCGGTAGGGACTGTTGTGTCGAGTTCGGGTTGAGTCAACTCTATTTGTGCGACTCCAACTGGGTCATTGGCTTTTTGATCCAAGTTGAATTCCACCCGTTCTTCTCCTATATCAAAAGTGAGGAGTCCCTTCCGCACATCAACTCTTGCTCCTGCTGTGGCTAAGAATGATCGCCCGAGAATTATGGGTACATGAGGGTCTTCAGGCATATCAAGGACGATAAAATCATTCGGTATAAAGAATTTCCCGACTTGAATAGGATAGTCGTCCACCACTCTTGTGGCTTTGACACTTGACCCATCTGCCATGTACAGATTCATGTCTACTGGCTCTAGTGGTCCCATATTAGCTTTATACCAGATGGAGAGCGGAACAAGACTAGCACTGGCACCTAGATCGCATAAAGCCTTGAACTTGTGGTTGCCTATGCCGATTGTGATTGCAAACCTTCCTGGATCTCCTAGTTTTTCCGGTAGAGCTATCGATCTGACTTCATCCTGCAGCTCTGTAATAGATCTTTTCCTGCTAAGAATATCTTTCAAAAACTTTGTGTAAGACGGCATTTCGCTTAGGGCCTCAGCGAATGGGATGGAAATATTTATGCCTTGAAGAATCTTAACGAAACGCTTAAACTTACTCTCAGTAGAGTCCATAGATTTCTTAGTTGGAAATGGAAGAGATTTCACCATTCTCGGAACCAAGTTAGGCTCGAGAGGTGAGAGTACCGGGTCGACACTAGGGTCGATTGGTGTCCTCGGCGGGTCGTTACCGACCCTGGTGGGGTCGTTAACTACCCTGGAATTGAGAGGGAGGCTCGGTTTAGAGAACTTACTTGTGGTAGGGTCGTTAGGGACCCTCGGAGCCTCGTCATCCCGGTTTGTAGGCTCGGTATGTGTTCTCGCTGGCTCGTTAACCAGCTGGTTGGCGAGGTCTTGTTCCTCCTTCTCTTCAGCTTGAATTCTCTCCGGTAGTGTCTTCCCACTTTTGAGGTGTATCGCTGCTATTTGGCCTCTAGGGTTCTCCTCGGGGCGGCCCGGGAGTTGCCCTTGTGGTCTTGGAATCCGTGCAGCTAGGTCCCCTAGTTGGGAATCAACACTCCTCTTCCAAATATCGAACTCTCCCCATCTTTTATCTTGTCGATTCAGTTTGGCTTGAACGTCATCAACTTTGTTATTCACTCCATTGATGCTATCCTTTATCTCCTGAACCCATGATGGCGTCTCCTGATGGCCTGGAGGTCGATATGGTGCAGGTCGTTTATCTGGTGGGGGTCTTGCGTAGTTTTGACTTGTATTCTGATTGCCCCATGGTTGATAGTTGTTCGACCTGTCATTATAATTAGGCTGATTCCTGTATGGTCCTCTCATATAGTTCATCTCAGCTATTGTCTCAGCGGTTCTAACATGCTCAATGTTAGTGCAAGCAGAAGTACTATGTGCAGAAGAACCACATTCTTGACATGATTGAGAGGATTTCAGAAAACTTACTTGTTTTCTCAGACGGTTGACCTCATCTTGTAAGAATTGATTTTTAACATCTGGGTCAACTTCTTCTCGGTTAGGTATGTAGAGACGTTTTTGAGTTTGTGGAGTTTGCTGGGTTCCATACATAGCATCGTAATTAGCCAGCTTATCCAACAGTTCCCATGCCTCTGTCGGGTTCATCTCTATAAAACCGCACGCAGTATGCGTGTTGATGCGGTTCTTGGCCTCTATGTTGATACCTTGGAAAAAGATTTCTTGCAAAACATATAAAGGTTTCCCATGAGTAGGGCATTGTCTAAGCATCTCTTTGAATCTTTTCCATGTGTAGGGCATTGTCAAAACATATAAAGATTTCTTTGAATCTAACCCCAAATGCAATGAAATGCCAGAATGCATTATGACTCCTTGTGCATAAATCCAAATCCTTTAAAACTTGACAACAATAAACTATGTATATAGAAGAACATTTTTCTAGTTCAAACCTTTCTGAAAAACTCGATCAAAGGGCTCCCTAATATCCATACAAAACAAAACCCTAAAAATACTCTGAAATCTTTTACCGAATATATATCCGATATCGAAAACACCCTCTGAGAATTATGAATCGACTGATTTTCAAATCAAAAGCAACTGTAGATCTAGATCTGGAAAAATTAGGAAAATCCAAATAAACCATTAACTAATTAAAAACTTACCAAACCACGCTTGTACTTCAGGATTAAAACCCGATAGAAGAAATCTTGTACCAGATCCAACAAAAACAACCAAATCCAACTCTTTTAAATTTTTCTCTCAAGAACTCTCTACATAACTTTTTTTTGTTTACGTATATTGATTGTTGAAAGGGTGTCTTGACAACAAATAAATTTATAATCAAGACCCCGCTGAGTATAGGGAGGTCAGGATCGTTCCACAGGAAGCAAGGTTGTTCGTTTATCAATCTACTAAAAAGCAAACAAAAACAAATAAAAACACTCACAAGTAGCCTCGTTAACGACGTTGTCAAGGTCGTTAACGAACCACCGAACACAAAACACTTCAACTAACGACCTAATTAAATCCTAATTAAATTCGGTACCGAGGCAAGTACTCAGCAACGAAAATTCACTAGAGATAATTCAAATAAAACAAAGATCTAGGATTTAGGGACACCACAACATAGCCAAGCATAAAAACTCGTAAGAAGATAAGATCATGCCGTTAAACAGATAGAGACATCAACTTTCGTTGACTTAGCAAGTAAATTAACAAACTTTCGCATCCTAATTCACCTAATTGCTTGTTTTGGATCTAAAGCTTGAAACTTTCGTTTTCAAACAATATCAACCTTCAAGTTACTAACTTTCTCTTTCAATCAAGTTAAAAACCTAAATTACCTCAACTTTCGTTTTGGTATAACAAACAATTCTCAATCAAAGATAAAAGCCATTCACAACACAATCCTACTCATCAAACATGCTCAACTATGCCGGGTTTAACCCCGACCCTAGAAAAAGAAACTACTCACTAATCATAACTAAGAAACTAGAAATCTCAATCAAAAGAAACATTAAAAACAAAACAAAACTCGAATTAATAAGAAAAATATCGTCTTACATAGATTCAGAAGAAACCGAAAAACATCAAAATACCGAACCACAATCGCGACCAACGACCCCGGTGACTGTTGTCTACCGAGCCTCCTCGGTCCTCTCCGATACGATTTTTTCTCTCTCGGTCCTTCGAAAATCTCTTCCTAAAAATTCTCCTCCTAAAAGCTTCCCCCTTTTTATGCTAGATAGAAGGGTATTTATACTAAAAAGTTAAAAACTAAAAAAAGCTAAAAGATATAAACTTTCCTAAAAAGATAGAAACAAACCCTAAAAGATAGAAATAAAATCTAAAAAGATATTAAGACCTAAAATACATATTCTAATAACCCCAAAAGATTCTAAGAAGATACTCAACCGACACGGAAATAAATTCCCGCTCAGGATCGGTGAATTATAAAATAAATACTTCAAATCTTCTCCTTCGTGGCCTCGTTAACGAGCCCTCACAGACTCGTTAACGAGCCTGGGCTTTGTCTTCTTCCACACTTCCTCTCGTGATCTCGAGCTCTGACTTCTTTAATCTTGCACTCCTTCGTCTTTCGCTGCAATGCTCCAAATTCAGCTCCATATAGCTCTTTTCCTCGCTAAAACCTACAAAATTCACAAAATAGCGTAGCTTCCACTCTTTTTATAGAAATATACAAAACTACCTAAAAACACTCAAAACTAAACCTAAACTGAACAAAACTAAACCTAATAAGCAAAGAAAACCTACTAAAAACTATACTAAGAATGCGAACATCATTGATATTAAACAAGAACAGCATATAAATACATGCATTCAAAGTTGGTTTCCAACTTTCAAGAGAAGTCGACAAAACTTTTTCAAAATTGCGGTTTTCACCCTCAAATCTCCTTTAATACAAACTTTACTCTGAAATAATTATTAATTAACTTTTTCTTAAAAACGTTTTTAAAATATAAAAACTTAATTAGAAAATGAATATTACTTTTAAAAATTCACTATATATCATGTCAATATACTATTCATATGCTCTTAATATGATATGAATGCAAAATGACGTATGCACTTTGGTCGGGGATGTTACAAATCTTGGGCCCTCAAAGGAACGAAGCTGAGGGAGAAGAAAAAGAAGAAGAAGTCCATGAGGAAGGGACCATCAATGATGACAAAGAAGACCTCTCCACTTCATCTGAGGAAGACAAAGAGGCCTCCGATGATGATGGGATGATTGAAGTATTTGACGTTGAGGCTCTTGCTCAGGAACAAGCCCAGACGTTGGGTGATCAAGAAGCTGAACGACGAATGGTCGTATCTGATGGTGCTCCCAAGGAGAAGAAGCTCGTGCTTCTAGTGAAATCTGCTCCCTCCCCTCAAAAGAAAAAGAAGGCTACTACATCCAAGGGGACAAAATCTAAGAAGGGCAAGGAAATAGATCCGAAGAAGGTTCCCATCACAACGGAACGACAACTTATCACGCCTGGTCCTCACCGAGTCCAGCCTGACTCCTCATGGCCTCGGGGAACTCTAGGAACTCATCAAGGCGCAGGGATGGGATCAAGTGTGTGACGCTGTTGTGACTATCAATCCCGAGCAAGTGCACCTCTTCTACAACAACTTCGCCATCCTTGACGAAGCCACTAAGGGCACTCTCTCCCTTTAGGGCAACGACAATGTCTTCATTGCCTCTTCCATCTACCGCCAGCTAAATGTCCCTGTCAAAGGCCTGAGGGTCCTTCCTCACAAGATCTGGGGAAATTTCAACAGGGACGAGATTCTCTACTGCGTCTAAGACGGAAGGGTTCCTACCCAAGGGACCGACACACAACCTTGGCCTTATCGCCAAGTTGGCGCATCAAATTTTTTATCACGATTGTGATCCCTCGGTAGGAGAAACGCCACACCCTCAACATCCAAGATGCCATCCTCCTCTTCCACTTCCTCAACAAACTGCCCATTAATTTTCCCTTGATCATCCTTGGGCACATGGAAAAGTTCATGGCCTCCACTTCTCATTCCCTGCCTTATGTTGGATTAGTAAAGAAGCTCTTGGTCAACGAAGGCATGTACGATGACACAAAGGAGGAAGTGACCATCGGAAGGGAACTGGACCTGTCAGTGGTCCAGAAGATGCATCACTCTGAGCAATCCGAGGATCGACAAGGGAGCTTGCCCCCTGATGAAGGCTCAAGTCTTGGGAAGACTCAAGTTCTTGTGCACATGGAGGCGACTCTCGAGAACATCTTGTCGATCATGACTCAGCTTCGTGATCACTACCCAAGGCCCCATGATCTTTCCATTTTTGTTCCCTTAGCTTTATCTTCCCCACAAAATGTAACGAGTTCCCACTTTGTACATCTTTTGCTTCAGTAATGAATTGGCCTTTAGTATGATTGCATGTTCCTTACTTTCCTCTTTATCATGTTTTCTGTCTTCGAGCCTGTAGAAGGGTTTTCTAGAACAAATATATTTATATTCAAGACCCCGCTGAGTACAACGAAGTCAGGTTCGTCCACGGGAATGAGATTAGGGCCAAAGATTAGTTGATAAATTAAGAAAAGCAAGAAAACACAAACAAAGCAAGGGTTCGAGCACGACTTTGGGGGTCGAGATCGAAGCAAAATCATAAGTTTTAAATCAAATATAAAAAGACAATCCTAAGGCTAGGGCTACCAAACCAACAACCATACATGCTTTCAACAAGAATTCACAACTATCATGCAATTATGATCATAGAAAAGTCAACTGTCACAAACAGTACAAGTTATTTAATCAACTGTCGCAAATTAAACAACTTTCTATCTATCCTTCAACCTAGGAATATCAACTTTCGCAAATAATACTATTTAGATCTAATCAAGCAATCAACTTTACACTTTTTCTTTTAGGTTAATTGCAAGATATTGCCTCAACTTTCGCAAAGGTATTAAGCACAAGATAGATAGATATGATCTTCAAGCATTCAAGTCATGAATTCAAGTTTAGACATGCATGATTGTGTTGGGTTTTCACCCAACCCTAGAATCTAAGAAAACTACTCACACATTGAAAAGAAAGAAGAAGACATGATCATAAAAATAAAGAGGTCTTACAAATTTCTCCAACTTGTCCTCCAAGTCTTCCTCTTAATCTCCAAACAACCTCCAAACAAAAGCTAGAAAAAGAGAGAGTTTAACTAGAAGGTCTAGCCCCCCTTTTATAGAGAAAAAGGAGCTATGCACTAGGAAACAAGATAAAACTACTTCCTAAAATAAAAGATAGAATATATCCATAAAGATCTCGGAATAAGGGAATAGTCGGCGCCATGCACGACTTTGGGTCGTGCACGACCCCCCCCCCCCCCCCCCTAGGGTCGGTCCTAAGGCTTACAGCTTTGGGTGGGTCTGGCACGACCCTCATGGGGTCGTTCCTGAGAGCTTGTTCGAACAACCTTGAGTAAAACTTGCGTAGAAGATTCGTTACAACTTCGTTTGACTCGATTCTTTTTCCTATGTTCTTGTAACGAATTTCTCTATCTCTTTCCAAGCTCAAACTTGATCTTCAATGACTTTACTTGAGCGCTTAATCTCCATCTTCTCTTGCAATGCTCCAAATCCTTCATTGAGCTCCAAAATGCCTATAAAAAGACACAAAATACACGTAGTTTCCGAATCTCAAAGAAATACGAAAACTATGGAAAAAAGACTCAAAAACCTAAAACTCTGACATAAAAACTAATCAAATCTAATCTAACTAGACTCTAAAAACCTACCTAAAAAGCGGATATTAAAATTCCCCATACTTAGACTTGCTTGTCCTCAAGCAATAATCATGCAAAATCAAGACCAATAACACAATCTTCAAGCATAGCCCTTGTCAAAATATTTTAAACACAAGTGAAAAAGTAGACGAGTAATTTTAACGTCATCACATATGTATGAGTCTCAAGTATAGGCAATCACAATCCAACCTCACAAGGGATTTTAATGTGTTTCACTCATCTCTCAAGTGTTTAGGCTATTAATATCAACTCTCAATTCAATCTTTATGCAACATCAACTTTATCATTGAGACTTATATCACCAATCTCTCTACCTAGAGAAGTCAAAACATATCAATCATCATAAGAACTTAGGCTCAATGAAATCTTCATAGAAGACTGCATTCGGCCGGGATGTAATGGGGCTTGGTAAAGACAATAAGGCGTGGAATGTTTTTGGCTATGTGGTGCTAATAAAATCCGGGAATCAAAGACTCCAAAAAACTCACACATTTACAAAAACACTCATAAAAGAACTTATACCAAACTCACTCAAACATTATGCTTAAACTCACTTATTTCTTCAACCCTTTTAAATCCCAACTTATCTTGCTTACAAATACTAAGGAAATTTGGCTCATGCACACTTTCATTTTCAACACTTTGCTTTATTTTTCTCCCTTTTGATTTTCATTTTTTTTATGGGAGATCGATATCGATATCTTTTTTTTCTTCCCTTTTGTAAGTGCATTCAGGGAACCAAACTCCTTTTACATGACAAACTGCAAGATTTTTTTTAACTTTTCCCGACCCATAATTACCCCATACTTGAACCAACAAATCTCACTCAACAAAACCATCAAAACAACCAATACTAAGTCCTAATCCCCGGATAGGGTCAAGCTAACATTGGCTAGGGAATAATTTTGTGGAGCTAAAAATAAAAGGCTTAAGGCTCAACTTGGCTTCAAAAAAAGGATAATGTAAAGGTAGGTAAAAGAGAGGATAAAAAATGGCTTATGAAAAATAAGTTCTTAATCATAATTAACATGCATGAATGAACTCATAGTGGTTTCAAGAAATAGATAACCATATCAACAAAAAGAGATAAATGCATAAAGAGAGCAAATCACACAAGAAAAAGAAGAGGGATTTTTTTATGTTATCCCTTTAAGGCCAAAATTCCTCACTAGGTAAAAACTTTGTTGGATTGCAACTACTTCTACTCAAGACACATATGCTCAATTTCATCACAAGTCACTTTTCACAATCAAAAGCAATTTCTCAAGACTTGGGCTATACTATCCAAATATGCCAAAGGAATTATATGATAAGCATGAAAATTAGTTCTCATCATAGGACATCTAAGATGGAGCATTCTTCTATCCTAAAACAAACAAAGAAATATTTTTTGGATTTTTTCGACATTTTTCAGTTTTTTTGATTTTTTTGATTTTTTTTTAACAAAACAAACCAACAAGCAAACAAGCAAAGCAAACAACTAACACAAAGACTCAAGCAAACACAACATGTGAGATTTCTTCTTCCCCTACCCCATACTTAAATCATGCAATGTCCCCATGCATGAAAAATGATGTGAAAAAGTAAGGAGATAAAAGAAGAAAACTCACAAAGAACGATTGGAAGCTTGGAAGGAGGTGGAGCTCATCATGGTGAAGGTGGAGTGGTTGAAGCTAATGACCCTGCAAAAATCCCACAAAATTCCTTTCCAAAAATATATATTCTATCCTAATCTAAGGAAGGTTAGAAAAAGAACCTAATCTAAAAAGCAAAAACAAAAGAAAAATCTAGTCTAAGGACCGGGTTGCCTCCCGTAAGCGCTTGTTTAACGTCATTAGCTTGACGACTTACCTTAGCTCATCAGGGCGGCTTCCATCCAGCGTTGTCGGGATCATGGGAAACCCCATACTTAGATGGAAAAGCTTCAAAGCTTCTCTCTAGGACATTCGGTGCTCTATCATCCACAAGTATGCTTGGAAGTCCTACATTAGGGTTAGAAAAATCTGAAAACCAAGGAGGCTTCGACTCTTTCACAGTATGCTCAATAGTAGGATTTGTAAAAGAAGGATGAAAGAAAGGGTCATGACGAGAATCAAATAGATCAGAGCAAGGAGACTTACCTTTGTTATTTTGAGGAGGAGTCATTACCAAGGGTATGTGGGTCGTTATCGACCCCACTAAATCAAGGAATGCCTCGGTATCGTGCCTATCACCCACATTGATGTGATTCTTCAGAGAATGGTCGGTACCGACCCACCATGGGGGGTCGCTATGCTCCTCGTTGATGCTTTTAACGACCGTGGGCTCATTCACATCGGGATTGAAACGGAACTCGACCTTCTCCTCCCCAATATCAAATGTGAGGAGCCCCTTCCTAACTTCAATTCTTGCCCCTGTGGTGGCTAGGAATGGTCTTCCAAGTATGATTGGCACCACAGGGTCCTCTGGCATGTCTAGAACAATGAAGTCGTTTGGGACAAAAAAATTGCCAACTTTAACTGGAACATCCTCAACGACTCCGGTTGCCTTTACACGAGATCCGTCCGCCATGTAAAGATTCATATTAATAGGCTCCAGTGGTCCCATGTTGGTCTTGGACCAAATTGAAAGTGGAAGCAAGCTTGCACTAGCACCTAGATCACACAAAGCTTTGAAACGGTAAGCTCCAATACCAATAGTAATAGCAAACTTACCGGGATCACCTAGCTTTTCAGGGAGCTTTATGGAATGGACCTCATTATGCAGCTCTGAGATTGATCGCTTCCTAGATAAAATCTCCTTCAAGAATTTAGTATAAGCAGGCATTTCATTCTAAGCATCATCGAAAGGAATGGAAAAGTTTAAACCTTGAAGCAACTTAACAAAGCGCTTAAACTTACCTTCCGTCGGGTCCTTGGGTTTCTTAGAAGGGAAAGGAAGTACCTTAGATGAAGATGGAATGGAAAGAGAAGGGTTAGAAGACTTACTCGGCGAAGGGTGGTCGAGCTCAACCCTTGGAGGGTTGATCGCCTCTTCTTCCTCACTAATAGCCTCCTCAGGAACGACCCTTGAGGGGGTCTTGCACGACCCTAAGGGGGTCTTGCACGACCCTAAGGCGGTCTTGCACGACCCTAAGGGGGTCTTGCACGACCCTAAGGGGGTCGTGCGCGACCCTAAATGGGTCGGTCTTGAGGCTTGTTCCTTCTCTTTTTGCTTGGTTGGCTCGGGGAACTCCTTGCCACTCCTTAGGTGCATGGCTCGGATTTCACCATCACTTGCTCGGCTTCTAGGATTCTCCTCTGGACGGCCCGGGAGTTGTCCATGAGGTCTCGAGATTTGAGAAGCTAGTTGTCCAAGTTGGGAATCAACATTCTTTCTCCATGATTCAAATTCTCCCAACCGTTCAAGAACACCTTTCAACTCGGCTCGGACGCCATTGATTCCGGTCTGGACATCACCTCGGATTCCTTCTTGCAGCCCTTGCACCCATGATGGTGACTCCTGATAGCCCGGAGGACGGTAGGGAGGTGGACGTTGCTCTTGTTGAGGGGGTTGCTTGTATTGGTCATAATTTGGATTGCCCCAAGATGGTTGAGCATTGTTCCTCCCTGCATAATTATTTTGATTCCTAAAGGAACCTCTCATATAGTTCGCCTCATAGGCCTCAGCGGCTCTCACATGCTGGAAGTTAGTGCAATTGGAAGTAGTATGGGCGGAAGACCCGCATTCTTGACAAAATGAAGAAGAATTAAAGTAACTTACTTGCTTTTTCAGACGATTGATTTCATCTTGCATGAATTGGACTTTCACATCCCGATCAACCACCTCGGATTGTGGTTCATACAACCTCCTTTCTGTGGGCTTAGTTTGTTGGATTCCATACATGGCATCATAGTTGGTTAGCTTGTTCAATAGTGCTCATGCCTCATCTAGAGTCATCTCTATGAACCCACAATCAGTGTGAAGGTTAACGCGATCCTTGGTAGCCGCATTAATGCCTTGGAAGAAGATCTCTTGGAGAACATAGGGAGGTTGCCCATGAGTAGGGCATTGGCGTAGAAGCTCTTGAAATCGTTCCCATGTCTCCACAAGCGTCTCGTTTGGAAGTTGATGGTAGGAGGTGATGCGCTTCCTAAGCTCCGTTGTTTTTGCCAGTGGAAAGAACTTGGTCATGAATCAATCATACAAAGCCTTCCACGTTGTAATTGACTTTGGTGGCAAACTCTCCAACCAACTCAAAGCTTTTCCTGCAAGAGACCACTTAAATGCCTTCAAGAGAACATATTCAAATGAGACACTGTCAGCAGCAATAGTATCACATAAATTAGTAAAGTTCTTAATATGCTCCATTGGGCATTCAGTGGGTTTCCCCTCAAATTGAGAACGCTTTATTAAGGATATGAAGTGAGATTTAATCTCAAAAGTGCGGTCGATCTACGGGAGCACTATCGCCGATTCGGGCACCCTCAGTTCTGGGTGCATGTATTGCTTGGCATTCCTTGGGATAGCGTTCAGTTGCTCCTGAAATCACCGTGCAGCTGCATCCGAAGCGTCTCGTTCCACTTGAAAGCGTTGCATCTGAGTGCGAAGTTCCTACATTTGTCGAGCCATAGCCTCAGTGTCGGCCATTGCTCGTTGTTCTCTTAAACGACTGTGGAAGGACCTCTCAGGTTCGTTGTAGTAGTCAATCTCAAGAGTTCTCCGGGAAGAACGAGATGGCATATACTACGAACCAAAAAAAAGAAAACAAAATTAAATAAAAACAAAGGGGTAAGGGCTAGTCCCAAACCCCAAATATAAACTAAACTAGGCACTATTGCTCACTCCCCGGCAACGGCGCCAATTTGTTGAAGGGTTTTCTTGAACAAATATATTTATATTCCAAACCCCGCTGAGTACAACGAAGTCAGGTTCGTCCACGGGAATGAGATTAGGGCCAAAGATTAGTTGATAAACTAAGAAAAGCAAGAAAACACAAACAAAGCAAGGGTTCGAGCACGACTTTGGGGGTCGAGATCGAAGCAAAATCACAAGTTTTAAATCAAATATAAAAAGGCAATCCTAGGGCTAGGGCTACCAAACCAACAACCATACATGCTTTCAACAAGAACTCGCAACTATCATGCAATTATGATCATAGAAAAGTCAACTGTCGCAAACAATTCAAGTTATTCAATCAACTGTCGCAAATTGAACAACTCTCTATCTATCCTTCAACCTAGGAATATCAACTTTCGCAAATAATCCTATTTAGATCTAATCAAGCAATCAATTTTACACTTTCGCTTTTAGGTTAATTGCAAGATATTGCCTCAACTTTCGCAAAGGTATTAAGCACAAGATAGATAGATATGATCTTCAAGCATTCAATTCATGAATTCAAGTTTAGACATGCATGATTGTGTTGGGTTTTCACCCAACCCTAGAATCTAAGAAAACTACTCACACATTGAAAAGAAAGAAGACATGATCATAAAAATAAAGAGGTCTTACAAATTTCTCCAACTTGTCCTCCAAGTCTTCCTCTTAATCTCCAAACAACCTCCAAACAAAAGTTTGAAAAAGAGAGAGTTTAACTAGAAGGTATAGCCCCCTTTTATAGAGAAAAAGGAGCCCTAATTACACTAGGAAACAAGATAAAACTACTTCCTAAAATAAAAGATAGAATATATCCATAAAGATCTCGGAATAAGGGAATAGTCGGCGCCATGCACGACTTTGGGTCGTGCACGACCCCCCTAGGGTCGGTCCTGAGGCTTACAACTTTGGGTGGGTCTGGCACGACCCTTATACGGACGTGCACGACCCTCATGGGGTCGTTCCTGAGAGCTTGTTCGAACAACCTTGAGTAAAACTTGCGTAGAAGATTCGTTACAACTCCGTTTGACTCGATTCTTTTTCCTATGTTCTTGTAACGAATTTCTCTATCGCTTTCCAAGATCAAACTTGATCTTCAATGACTTTACTTGAGCGCTTAATCTCCATCTTCTCTTGCAATGCTCCAAATCCTTCATTGAGCTCTAAAATGCCTATAAAAAGACACAAAATACGCGTAGTTTCCGAATCTCAAAGAAATACGAAAACTATGGCAAAAAGACTCAAAAACCTAAAACTCTAACATAAAAACTAATCAAATCTAATCTAACTAGACACTAAAAACCTACCTAAAAAGCGGATATCGGAGCCAAAAGGGGGAAGGACAAAATGTGTGAGATGAGTCGTGTTAAGAGTTGTCACAGAATACGCTTTGCCTAAGGGGGAACTAATGCATAAAATACTAAGTAAGAACTTGATGTTTCATAGAAGTGGCTCCCACGGCTCATACTTAGGAACTCAGATGCATATCATGATTTTTCACACATTGAAATACTTGCTTATTTTTTAATGGGTTTGTCATCATCAAAAAGGGGGAAATTGTTGGGACGGTGTTGGGAAATCAGGTTCCAAACATCCAAACAACGATGCTTGTCTCCAGTTTTGATAATGACAAACGTCATATGGGAACTAACGCTTTACATTCAAGTATTTCAAGTGAACACTAGGTTTGACAAAGACTCTCTAAGAAGGGATGCAAAAGGAACACATGAATACACGATAACAAGTTCCTACCAAAGCAACTCTGAAGAGAACAGTTCCCATCTCATGGGAACTCACATGTGAAGACAAGACCGTTTAACGCGACATACGGGATCCTGTCCCAGACAAAACAAAGGCTCAGTCCTGAGGAACAGACTGAGGTGAGTGATGAAACGGTCCGATTGACATTTGAAGTTGACTAAGTTCAAATCAAGTCACATGTGAAGCTTGAAAACTTGGCATACAAGACAAAGGGCATTTTGGACAACATGAAAATGAAGATTGCACCCCAAGTTCAAAAGAGTATAAAGCCAAATGAATAGTGGTTGGAATAAGCACTTCTCCCAGAATTCACATCCTCATACAAACAAGAAAGAGAGACAAGTGAAGAGAAGTCCATGGCAATGAGTGTTCGATCTCGGCGACGGTGAATCCAAGTTCCCAAGAGTAGGGAACTGCGACAGTGAGCTCAAGGTGTAAGGTTCGATTTGTCTTGTGTTTAGTTGAGTTGTTCGCTTAGGAACTAGGTTGAGAAGACTTACTAGTGGTGCTAGAGTTAGGAAGAACTCCTAGGAACAAAGAAGTGTAAGTCTTGCATGTTGTAACTAGGGAACAATCAATAAAACAAGTAGATCGTTCAAAATCCTCCAATCGGAGGTAGATGTTTACCCACACAACTAGTTGGTTGTTGTGGGGTTCCTCTATAAAGAAAATGTGTCTTTTATATTCCGTTTTACTTGCAATTGTTTTACTTCCGCTGCCTTGGAAACAGCCTAACTGCTAGTTCCCAAGCTTTTACTAACGCACGACGATCCAACAAGCATGATTAGGAACCGATTGTATATTGACACATAAACAGATCAATCACTTCGACATCATGTTTATCTGCGAGTTGGATACCATTAATTAGTTTGTTGAGAGAACATTGGAGAGGATCCTTTGCAGTAATGTTCACCCTTGCCAACTTTTGTACAGTGAATTCTTAGAACTAGAATTTTCTATTTATGAAATTTATTATGAATTAAGAGAATTAATCATTACCAAAAAAGTATCCAAAGGTATATAGAGGTGCATTATACGAGAGACGGAAAAAACCCTTATAGAAGTGCTAATGGATATGGAAACACTTACTTCTTTGTGACAATGCTAAAAACTTGAAGATGTACACATACTTCCTCCGCAACTATATGTATGGAAACAACATCATTTCATGATATTTGTTTCTTAAGTTCCTCATCAACACTTCGAAAATCCTCCACACATACATCTTTCCATCTATACTTGCCATACAAAGAATTCTATAATCTAACACATACAAATCACTATGGACCCGAGTTTACTCGATTAGAAAAACACCTTTCCAGAAGATGAACATCCTCCACAAAAAAGGTCATGTTTGTGACCCTCTAAAAGGAGATAAGGTAATTACAAATTGTTACACAAAGAATTGACTCAAAGGGAAAATATAAATACAAAAATAGATCTACCAAATATATATAGGGCATGGTTCCGGCGAGGACTACTCTTGTGGTAAATCTTTATATTAATAAAAAGGATATTATTAATATAATGTGTACGTTTATACTTTTTATAAACTTAAATTTTGTGTAGTTTGTTAAAAGTCAACCTTTTTGAATTAGCAAAATAAATTGACGATAATTTATTTTGTGGTTGATTGAAACAGGAACAAGTCCAAAACGTAATCACGAGTAATTTTCGTCCGTAGTCAGTTATCGTCAGAGTCAAGGCAAGTGAAATCGGTTTTGTTTTCGCATTTGTTTCCTAAGCTTGATTCATATCATGGTATTTTAAAATATATGTTGGGAATTTTTGTGTGAATAAAATTGAACTTATGATTGTTTTACATTCCTAGATTTAACGACTGTAATTCCTTGTCATATTTAGGTTGCATTAGTTATGGATGTAGGCCTTATTGCTCTGTGTTGTTGGGTGTATATTCATGTAAGCTCCATTGTAAGGAGAAGAATGTAAAGTCTTATGACTTATATTACATAATAATTAATTCTCGCAAGGTCGTTTTTTTTAAACCCTAGCTAAGGTCATGACCCATTTCCCTCAACCGCTTAGGGGTGTTTGCACTTTTTAAGTTCCATGGGAAGTAGGTGCCCGTATAATCTTATAAAGTATTTCGAGTTATTCCGTGGGGCCATAACCCACATTCAATTCCTACTTAAAAAGTATGCTTAATCTCAAGTGGAACGATATTGTGATCCTTAAAATTGGTAGAGATTAAATAGGCGCCTGTTGTCATCTGGTTCCAATCTGAATTCGCACAATACGTATGTGGTGAGGTTGGTTGAGGTGAGCGGGGTCAACAAGGGTTTAATGAACCCACTATAACGATCTGTGTGTAACAAAATTCTCAACATATCTGCATCAAAAGTCTGAGGCATCACCTTTGTGATGATCTCTTCTTTCCTCTTTCGAAAATGCATAACGTGTTCCTGGAAGGATGTACCTATTGGGTGCAGTGATCTTGAACAGGGATCCTACAGCGATTCGGCCGACTTTAATTAGGAGTTCGATACCCGTAACTACACTCTTTTCCTAAATAAGAACCACCTTAGAAAACCTACTTGCTTAGTCTGTCACAAGACTAAATCGACCGTTTATTTTCCTTGCATGGTCGACTGGTGTCAACCGTATTTCTCGACTGGTCTCTTCTTTCCTCGTTGTGAGAAGTATGCTGAAGATGGGAAGAGCTGCATTTGGATATTTTGTCAAAATTAAAAGGTCAATTATATTTTCGAGCTGATGTTAAACGTGTCTCGCGTTTTGTTTTCTAGATAATGTATATGCGCAAGAGTTATTTGCTTTGGTTGACGAAAGTTGACACCTTTATGCGATAAAAGCATGATCTTTATGTTTCATTAACGTTTGGTATGATTGTTGTTGTGGCGACACCTTTAACCTTAGAAATCTCTTTCCTTTGATAAAAACCCTAGATTTAATTGATTGCTTGTGCCCCAGGTAACAGAACTTAGCACTGACTATCTCTCGTGGACGAACCTGACTTCGCTATACACAGTGGGGTCTTGACAACAAATTTATTTGTTTCCGGGAAACCCCCTCAACAGTGATTGTGTAGCATTAATTCCCTCTTTTTTTTCCTTTTTTTTTCTTTTTAACTTGAAATTGTGGTTTTAACTTTAATTTATGTAGTTAGCGCCTATGAACAAACATGAGACACTAGAGAGAGACACTCCCAAGCAACCAATCCCAACTGAAAAGCCCCAAAGACCCAATCTGGTTCCTTACCCATTACAAGTGGTGTTAACCCTAATATCTAAAATAGAATTTTTATCCCCAAATCTGAGATCAGAAAAGCCAAATCTCACCAGAAAGAAAATATGGCGAACGATACTGAGATTGAGTGCAAGTACAAAATCTTCGATGAGGAGGCTAATAGTCAAGTGTGCTTCGATGGCGTGGAGGCCTCCTGATGGACCGGCGTGGCAGAAGAAAGTGAAGAAGGTGTAGCAAGTATGGTGCAATATATACGGTCGTGAGTTCATTTCTGAAAGGAGTGATGAAAATTTGGGTGAACTACAATCTCAATTTCCGGGTGAAGTATAAAAAGCTTACTTCAAAACTTCTTTCTCCACAATCTCAATTTTCGTTGTCTTTCCCATAAATCTTATTCCTGGCCTATGTTTATGTGAGTTCTTTTGATGGCTTCCCGGGAAAAATCCTTCAAGAAAGCTTTGCTCACAAAACCTTCTTGCTCCTCTAACCCACCAATAGCTCAGGAAGTTGATGAGGTGATTGAAGCACTCAACTTTTCCGATTGGGCTGAGGAAGCTTGGGATGAGCTTTAGAGCAAGAATGATGACCTACTGGTTGATTATGTGAGAATGTTTTCAAAGTTTGAGAGCAATATTAAGAGATTTGAAGAGACGTGCTTAAGAGATTTGAAGAGACGTGCTTAAGAGATTTGAAGAGACGTGTTGGGCAATCCAGTTTCTGTGCTTTGTCTGTTTATTTTTAGGTCAATGTCGAGTCGTTACCGACCCTATCCAGGTCGGTACCGACCCTATCGACGGGAAGTTGCTTCTTTCTTTTTAGTTTTTGTTTTACGGGATCACTTTAGGCTAGAAACCGACCCCCTAGGCCTCGGTACCGACCCTATCTGAGAACCCGTTTTTCTTTTTGATTTCATTTTTGTTTTTCTTTTTGCTTATAGTGTATGCCAGCTGAAGGACGCTGAGTTGTCTCTATTCCAGTAGTAGACTCTGAACCCGAGCAATCCTTCCACCGCCGATTAAGAGAATACAAAGCAATGGCTACACCTGAAGAAATGGCACAATAGATGGTTGCACTCCAGAGGCAACTCGATGTCGTGCAAGATTATAGAGCCGCCCTACAAGAGCAACTCAATGCCTATCCAAGGAATGCTAAACACTATATGCATCCAGAACTGAGGGTGCCAGAGTCCTTAATTGTGCTTCCGGAGATAGAGAAGAATTTTGAGATTAAGTCTCAATTCATATCCTTAATAAAAAAGCCTCAGTTTGAAGGAAAACCTATCGAGTGCTCTATGGAACATATTAAAAACTTTCTTGATCTATGTGACACTATTGGTGCTAACGGTGTCTCTTTAGAATATGTTCTGTTAAAAGCTTTCAAGTGGTCTCTTAAGGGAAAGGCCCTAAGCTGGTTAGAGAGCATACCTCCTAAGTCTATCAAGACTTGGAAGGCTTTGTGTGATTAATTTTTAACAAAGTTCTTTCCTCCTACTAAGACAACGGAGTTAAGAAAACGTATCACCTCCTACCACCAGCTGCCTAACGAGACCTTTGTGGAGACATGGGAGAGATTCAAGGAGATGCTTAGACAGTGCCCTACCCATGGGCAACCACAATATGTGCTCCAAGAAATCTTCTTCCAAGGGATCAATGCTGAAACAAAGAACCGCATCAACTTGCACACAGCTTGCGGTTTCATTGAGATGGATCCCAATGAGGCGTGGGCGTTGCTCGACAAGTTAACCAACTACGATGCAATGTATGGAGTGCAACAAGCCCAACAGCCCCAACGACGGCTCCTAACAAGGACGAGGTAGACCCCAAAGTGAAAAATCAATTCTTGCAAGATGAGATCAACCGCTTGAAGAAGCATGTAAGTTATCTTAAATCATCTCATTCTTGTCAAGAATGTGGGTCTCAATCCCATGCTACTTCCGTCTGCACTAACTTGCAACAGGTACGTGCTGCTGAGGCATATGAAGAAGCTAATTACATGAGGGGTCCATACAAGAACCAAGGTAATACTTTTTATGCAGTGAGGAATAACAATCAGCCAATGTGGGGCAATTATGCACATGGCCAAGTAAGCCAACCTCCTCAGCAAGACCAAAGGGTTCCACCTTACAGACCACCGGGATATCAAAAGGTACCTTCATGGGTACAAGGGCTACAAGAGGGCATCCATAGCAAGATTGATGGAGTCCATAGCAAGATTGACGGAGTCCAATCCGACCTAAAAAGTGTACAGGTACAATTGGGAGAGATCGAGACATGGAAAAAGACCGTAAACTCCCAACTCGGCCAACTAGCTGCCCAGATTCCAAGACCTCAAGGGCAACTCCTGGGCCATCCCTAAGAGTACCCGAGAGGACAAATAGAAGTTGTATACCTCCGGAGCGGAAAGACATTACCGGACGGTGCTGAAGCCAAGGAGAAAGAGCCCGATAACGAGGAAACTACTCCCGCCAGGTTCGGTACCGACCCCATCAGAGTCGATAGCAAACCTCATACACTCGGTATCGAATCTCCATGGGTCGTTACCGACCCCAACCCAAGTAAGTCATCGACTCCAGATCACTTTCTTAGTCCAAGGCATGGTACCGACCCCACCTGGGTTGATACCGATCGTTCTACAACACCGGTCGATCCTCTTGTCGATTCGGTAGGACCTCGATCCAGGTTTCTTTCTATCCCGAGTCCGTCAAAAACTCTTCCTTTCCCAATTAAGAAGTCTAATAATGTCACAGAAGGAAAGTTTAGACAGTTTGTTAAGATTCTTCAAGGGTTAAATATCTCTATACCATTCACTGAAGCCCTTAATGAAATGCATGCCTACACTAAATTTTTGAAAGAGATTTTGAGTAGGAAAAGATCAATTTCAGAGTTGTCAAGTGAAGTCCGATCTATAAAGCTCCCTGAAAAACTCGGTGATCTAGGGAAGTTTGCAATTTCAATTGGTATTGGGACTCGCCGTTTTAAAGCTTTATGTGATCTAGGTGCCAGTGCTAGTTTATTATCATTGTCTATTTGGACCAAGGCTAACATGGGACCACTGGAGCCTGTTGATATGAATCTCTAAATGGCGGATGGATCTTCTGTAAAAGCAACTGGATTCATTGATGATGTCCCTATCCAAGTTGGAAATGTTTTTGTTCCCAACGACTTCATTGTTCTAGATATGCCTGAAGACCCTGTGGTGCTAATCATTCTTGGAAGACCATTCTTAGCCACCGCAGGGGCACGAGTTGATGTTAGAAAAGGACTTCTCACGTTTGATATAGAAGAATAGAAGGTCGAGTTTCAATTCAATCCGTCCGTAAACGAGGTTGCTAGTTATAGTACTGAGGAGCCTACCGACCCACCATGGTTCGGTACCGATCCCTCTCTGAGTACAAAAACGGGCACACACATCCAAAACACACTTACCGAGGAGCCTACCGACCCCCATGGGTCGGTAACGACCCATTCCTGAAGGAGTACGATGTTGGAGATGGATTCTGGCACGATACCGAGGCACTTCTTGACCCAGTAAGGTCGATACCGACCCATACTACCTGGGTAACAAGCCCTCCTCAGAGTGATCAAGGTAAGTCTTCTTATTCTAGTTTGATTGATTCCGATCATGATCCCTTTTCCCAGCCTTGTTCTATGTCAAAACCTATTGTTAGTCATATGAAGGAGTCGAAACCTCCTTGGTTTTCGGATTTTACTAACCCTATTGTAGGATTACCAAGCATACTTGTGGATGATCGAGGGCCAAATCTTTTGGAAAGGGGCTTTAATGCTGTTTCGGCTAAGTATGGGGTTTCTTTTGATCCCAACAAGGCTGGATGGAAACCACCTTGATCTGCTAAGGTAAGTTCGTCGGGCTAACGACGTTAAAAGTAGCGCTTACGGGAGGCAACCAGCTTTTTGTTTTTGTTTTTGCTTTTAGTTTTTGCTTTCTTTGTTCCTTTTGCTAGCTTTCTCTTGACTTATTTTTAAGTTAGATTAGTGTAGTAGGGATAGAAGTTTTTCTAAAGTGACTCAGGTTCAAGAAGTTAAGAACTGCTAAGAAGAAGAAAATCAAGAAGAATCAATGCAACACAGTTTGGTTCGTTACCGACCTTCACAGGTTCGGTACCGACCTCTACCGAGCGAGAGAAAAAAAATCATCAAACTCCTCAAGTGATCAATGGTTTCAAGCAGCTTCATTTTTATTTTGTGAGTTCCCTTTTCTTATCCTCTTTGTTTTTATGTCTTTGCTTTAAACAGTGAGGACACTTTTTGGTTTAAATATGGGGTATGGGAAAAGGAAACTCGATCTTGTGTCAGTTTTTTTGTGTTTTTATCTTTGTCTTTGTTTTTAGGATTGATAATATTCCACTTAAAAGTCCTATGATATGCTTTAACTTGCTTGATCATGTAATCCCTTTAGCATGATTGGATAGCTTTGCCTGAATCATGTTGAAAATTGTTTTTTTTTATGTGGATACTTAGCATGTGATGAAATTGAGCACATATGATCTTAGGTAGAAGTGACTGAAATCCAACAAAAATTGCTACCTTGTGAGTTATTTTTGGCCTTATAGGGAGAACATAAAAATCCCTCTTCTTTTCTTGTGTGATTACTCTCCTTATGCATATTATCTCTTGTCATTGATATGGTTATCTATTTCTTGAGACCTATATGAGATATTAGTTCATTGCATGTGAAATCATATGATGGAGAACTTATTTCTTTAACCCATCTTTTTATCCTTTTTTTACCTACCTTAACGTTATCCTCTTTTTGAAGCCATGTTAAGCTTGAAGCCATTTATTTTTAGCTCCATAAAATTATTCATTAGCCGATGTTAGCTTGACCATATCCGGGATTCGGACTTAGTGTTGGTTATTGTGACGATTTTGTTGAGTGAGTTATATTGGTTCAAGTGTGGGGTAATATGGACTGGGTATTTGAAAAGTCTTGCAGTTTTTCATATAAAAGGAGTTTGGTTCCCTGAATGCACTTGCTACAAAGAGAAGAAAGGGAAAAAAAAAATTCTACATCAATACAGACCCCAGAAGGGTTCGGTACCGAGCCCCTCAGAAGAGAAAAAAAATGAAGATCATGGAAAATCTGAAAGAAAAGAAAGAGTTGTAAAGTAAAAGTGTGCATGAACAAAATTTCCTTGTTTTTAAGCAAGATTAGTTGGGATATTAAAGGGGTTGAAAGAAATGAGTGTGCATAATGTTGAGTGAGTTTGGTTATTTTTTTGAGTTTTTGGAAATGTGTGAGTTTTTAGTAGTCTTTATTCCCGGATATTTATAGCACCACATGACCAAAAATTTTCCAAGACTTATTGTTATTACCAAGCCCCATTACAACCCGGCTGAATGTAAACTTCTATGAAGTTTTTCATTGAGCCTATGTTTTCTTGATGATTTTTCATATGTTTTGATATCTCTGGTGGAGAGTTTGATGATATAAGTAATAATGACTATGTTGATTTTTGTATATTGGATTGAGTTGAGAGTTGTTATTATAAACCCAAACACTTGAGAGTTGAGTGAAACACATTACCCTTGTGAGGTTGGATTCTTGGTTGCTTTTGCTTGAGGTTGCTTATACATATGTGATGACGTTAGATTCACTTGGTTATCTATTTCTACTTGGGTTTTGATGTTGCTTTTTGATAAGGGCATTGACTTGATATATGTGCTGATGGTTTTGATTCTTGTCTTGTTTATTTCTTGAGGACAAACAAGTCTAAGTATGGGGTATTTTGATGTCCGGCTTTTTAGTCATGTTTTTAGGGTGTGTTTTAGTGTGTTTGAGTCTTTTTTTTATTTTTGTGTTTTTTTTGAGTCGTTTGTGTAGGTTTTCGTATTTCTTTAAGATATGGAGTCTACATAAGCTTTGGTGGTGTTTTGTAGGTTTTTAGAAGTTGTTTGGAGCACTTTTGAGGAAAAGAGCAAAACCGAGGAGAAACGCTTAAGGAAAAGCATAAGGAATGAACCAAGTTTGAGCTTGGAAAGAGGTAGAGAAATTTGTTACAAAGACATAGGAAAACTAATCGAGTCAGACGGAGTTGTAACGAACCCGCTACGGAAGTTTTACTTTGGGCTGTTTTCAATGCTAAACAGGCTCGGTACCGAGGCATACAGGGTCGATATCGAGGTCTTCCGTGTCCGAGTCGGCGCATTTAAATGAACTTTTATCCTATTTCCTTTTATGTTATTAGATAATTTTAAGGGATATATCTTATTAGAAGATTTATTTCCTTATAGATAGTTCTTATATAGATTAGTTTCTCTATCAATACCCTTCTCTAGCTCTTGTTAGGGGGACGATCGATGGGAGGGAGGAGGCGTGTGAGAGGGAGCGACGAGGGGGATTTTTGGGAAGAACTATCTTTTGGATTCTTGTTGTAAGCTTTTTATTTTATTCAATTGTTATGTTTTCAATCATGATTTGTGAGTAGTCTTCTCTCTTTAAGTTTGGGGTTAAACCCAACAATGATTGTTCTTGCTTGTTCTTGATCACGTTTTGATTGTTTTTATTGCATGAATCTATTCTCTTGTTCTTAATCCTTGAGACGAAAGTTGAAGGGAATTTCTCATTCATTGTTGAAACGAAGGCGGAAACTTTGAATCAGAATAGTCAATTTAGGATTTTGAAGCGATAACGGATCTATCCTAGTTGAAGTAGAAGAGATTAGATAGTAAGTTTATTGATTGAACGAAAGTTAGTTGATTTATTTGCTTTGATTGATGAAAGTTGACACCTTTATAATAAAAGCATGATCTTTATGTTTCATTAATGTTTGGTATGCATGATTGTTGTTGTGGCGACACCTTAACCTTAGAAATCTCTTTCCTTTGATAAAAACCCTAGATTTAATTGATTGCTTATGCCCCAAGTAGCAGAACTTAGCACTAAATATCTCTCGTGGACGAACCTGACTTCGCTATACACAGTAGGGTCTTGACTAGAAATTTGTTTGTTGTCGGGAAACCCCCTCAACAGTGATTGTGTGGCATTAATTCCCTCTTTTTTTCTTTTTTTCTTTTTAACATGAAATTGTGTTTTTAACTTTAATTTATGTAGTTAGAGCCTATGAACAAACATGAGAGACTAGAGAGAGACACTTCCAAGCAGCCAATCCCAACTGAAAAGCCCCAAAGACCCAATCTGGTTCCTTACCCATTACAAGTGGTGTTAACCCTAATATCTAAAATAGAATTGTTATCCCCAAATCTGAGATCAAAATAGCCAAATCTCACCAGGAAGAAAAGATGGCGAACGAAACTGAGATTGAGTGCAAGTACAAAGGCTAAACATGTCTAGAATTGTTGAAACCTCTATTTATTCCTTGCATAACTCAACAATTCAAGAATGTCATGGGGTTTAGAGTTATGCAAGGAATAAATAGAGGACAAGGGGTTTTCCATTAAAAGGGATTCAATAACATCTAAAATGCATGATTTTTTTTTGTATTGTTGATATTTTTCTGATTTTTTTAATACAAAGACATGCAAAAAAAAAGAATCAAACATGAAGATGCAACCTAGCATGAAACTATATGCAATCTAACTAACATGAAACATGTTTCCCTCCCCCAAACTTGAAGTCTACATTGTCCCCAATGTAGAAAATAAAAGAGAGAAGAAAACACTAACCTTGGGCTGCCTCCCAAGCAGCGCTTGTTTAAGGTCATTAGCTTGACTTCCATCTTCTTTTAAGTACTCAGGTCAGGAGGGTCTTTGATACCCACCCTAACAAGATTAGGATCAACCACAAGCTTCAGCCTATGCCTTTGTACTTTGAATTTTCCCGAGTTTTTATGCCAAAGCTCAGCTCCACCTCCATGTAAAACTCGAGTCACTATGTATGGCCCAGACCATCTTGTTCCTTTGCTCCCTGGAAACATGTTGGATCTTTCATGGAATAACATCACCTTGTCTCCAATCTTGACCTCAATTTTTGCTCGATCCTTCTTCTTTTTCTTTGGAACTCTACCCTTCATCTCGTTAGCACCATCATCAACTATAGGACTTGTAACCTCTACAACTTGTTGAAAAGGTTGAGCAACATCAGCAAGTAGCTCTCTTTTCTCCACCTGGTCCTCAATAGAGGTCACACAAAGCGCCATTGGGTCCTTAGAGACCACAGACATCAATGATCCATGAACTTCCCTTTCTATGGCATCTATCCTGCAATCATCATCCTCACAAGAAGGTTGTTTAATAGCTTTAGAAAGACTAAATTCAATTTTCTCATCACCTATTGTGAAGGAGAGGACCCCCTGTTTAACATCAATCAAGGTACCTGCAGTAGCTAGAAAGGGTCTTCCCAAGATGACAAGGACAGGCATATCAGCATCAATATCCAGCACAATAAAAATCCACAGGAATAAAAAACTTACCTATACGAATATTTACATCCTGAATGATTCCTATGGGGAGAACCAATGATCTATCCGCCATATAAAGTGTCATCCCTATAGGTCTAGGCTTTCCCAAACCCAATTCTTTGCATATAGATAAGGGAATAATACTAACACTAGCTTCAAGATCATATAAAGCATTGTAAGTAGTATTTCCAAAGACAATAGGGACAGAAAAGTTATCTGGATCTCCAAGTTTTGGAGGGAGCTTGTTTTGGATAAGAGCACTGCACTCCTTGCTTAAAGATACGGATTGGCATTCATCAATCTTCCTCTTTTTGGATAGAATCTCTTTTAGGAACTTCACATAAGCGGGCATTTGCTTCAAGGCATCTGTGAAAGGAATGTTGATGTAGAGCTTCTTCAACACATCCACAAATTTTCTAAATTGTGGATCCAACTGGGCTTGAGCTCTTCTTTGAGGGAATGGTAGAGGTGGCTTGTATGGTGATAGAGGAACATATGGAGGCTCCTTCTCATCTTCTTTTGACTCCTCAAGGACCTCTTTCTCTTGTAACTCATTCTCCTTCCCCTTTTGAGTCATTGGTGGAGTCTCAAGTGCTCTTCCACTTTGTAGAGACACAGCATTCACTTGGCCTTTTGGGTTAGCTTTAGGTTGACCAGGTAATTGACCACTGGGTCTTGAAGCATTCAAGGCTTGTTGAGCCAATTGTTTCTCAAACAACTTCTGCTGCTTTTTCATCTCTTGTAGCTCTGAGATCACCACTTGTTGAAAGGACAGACTTGCTTTTTGACCTGCCACAAGTTGCTCAAGTAGAAGCTCCATTGTTGATTGTTGAGGTTGTGGTGTAGGAGTAGTTTGTGGTTGAGGAGCTTTTGGTTGAAATCCAGGTGGTTGTCTTTGTTGTGATTGACTATTTCCATAGGAGAAGTTTGGGTGATTTCTCCAACCGAGGTTGTAAGTATTGGAGTATGGGTCATTCCATACATCCTGATTGTAGTTATTCATGTAGTTGACTTCTCCTCCTTGTGGCTCACGTTGAGAAGCATACAAATGACAAGCTGATATTATGTGATCACCTGCTCCACAAAATTGACAATTTACCACTGACATGGATGGTGTAGGACCAATGGGCTTTCCTGCTGCTGCAGCTATTTTCATCTGCTTTACCTTCTGAGTAAGAAAATCAACCTGAGCCCTCAATTGAGTATTGGCATCAACTTCATACATCCCAGATGCTTTCTTGCAACTAGATGTGGAACGAACATCAGAGTAATTGTGGGAGTGTAATGCAGTTCTTTCAATCAAATCTCATGCATCGTCTATTTGCATATTAGACAAGCCACCTCCAAAGGAGGCGTCAATTAGCAGACGAGTTGCACCATCAATTGCATTATAGAAGATATCAAGAAGCGCCACCTTAGATTGACCATGATGAGGGCACAACACAAGAAGTTCCTTGAATCTCTCCTAGGCTTCAAAGCAAGATTCTCCATCTTTCATCTTGAAGTTACTGATTTGTTGCCTCATCTCAGAAGTTTTCTTAGGTGGGAAGTATTTGTTCAAGAAGGTTGAGGCTAACTCATCCCATATTTTGATGGAGTTTTGAGGAAGAGTCTTGAACCATGTCTTGGCCTTGTCCCTCAAAAAGAATGAGAAGGCTCTTATCCTAAGTGTGTCATCTGGGACATCATGGATTTTGACAGTTTCCATGAGCACAATAAAAGTAGTGAGGTGCTGATGAGGATTTTTAGAAGGAAGACCTCCAAATTGATTTTGTTGAACCATGTTGATCAAGGAGGGCTTCAATTCAATGTAACGAGCTTGCACCTCATGATAGACTACAGTAGAAAATAGGCTCATGTTTAGCAGGCCTCATGTATTCAGCTAGAGTCCAAGGGCGTTGTTCTTGCTCTTGGAGCGCTTGGTTTTGGTTCAACACATCCAATTGATTGTTGGCACCTGCTAGTTGGGCTTCTAGATCAGCAACATAGGCTCTATGCAAAGCCTTAGGATCTTGGTCTTGATCACCCATAACTTGGATTGCACGTTGCTCTCTTAGTCTTCTACGGAAAGTACGCTCAATTTCAGGATCAAAATTGTGGGGTTGGTGACCGTTCAGGGCTCTTCGCATGAACTAGAGAACAATCTGAAAACACAAACAAAAGAAACAAAATTAAAAAGAAAAATAGACCTAATCTACCGGTTGTGAGAAACAACCAATACTAACTATAGTCCCCAACAACGGCGCCAAAAACATGATAGGCCAAATCCTACCCCGCAAGTGTACGGGATCGGTTGTAATACCAAGATGTCAAACTCTGGGACTAAGTAGTATTAAGTGTATTCAAATCAGTAGACTAAGTCGTAAAAATAAGAAAAGATTGTATCGTGATTTTAGCTTATGAAACGAACTATGACAAATAAACAAGTAAATATGAGAGAAATCAATGGGAGAAAAGCTTCTAAGATCAAGGATCCTCACAACAATGCTTCGGTAGACTATAAAAGATAATTGCACAATCTTAATTCTGACTTTGTTTGAAGGCAATTGTCTAATGTATCCGCTAAAATATTTTGAATGTTAACAAACGTATCTAGACTCAATTAAACATCCACTTTCGTGACTTGCAAATTAAAATCTAGACCTTTAAGCACTTAGAATTTAAGATTAAATTGAATCAACATCCGTTTTTGCGACTTGCTAACTCAACCCAACCTTAAGATTTCTATGACAATTGTTATTCCACAAGAGAATTCAATATATTTTCATAATAGAGAAAACTCAGGTTCAAATCCTAGGGTTCCAACAGGAAAAAGTACCTTTCAGTCTCAATCCCATGTCTAACTACTTATCAAAGTTATTACCTTTCAGTCTCAAACTTTGGCAAGTTATCATTCACAAAAGTTACTAAGGCATAGAGCATCTAGGATTGAATCAAACAAAGCTTCAAACAATAAATTGTGCACTTTTATGGATTAGTCTACCTACACATCATTGGGTTCACCCCAATCTTAGAATTTAGGGTTTAGCTGGACATGGAAAGAGAAGGAATCAATGCAACAATGATAATCATCATACCGGATTGAAGAAACAAACAAACTTGATTCAAATCCAGCAAATCCAAACTCAAATTCAACAAAGTCTTCCAAATCTCTACTAGATCTCTCTAAACTTGTCTCTCAAGTAGTTGAAATTAGGGTAAAAACTAGAACCACCAATTTAGAAGACAAAAGAAAGTATTTATACTAGGGATAGGGTGGAAGAGGCGGCCCAAAACCCGACATAAAGGGGTGCACGAGCCACGGCGCGCGTCGTGCGCCATAGCGCACGATCCTGTGAGGCGCACGACCTTGAACAAGGGGACGCACAACCCTAGCCATTATGGTGCACGACCGTGCACTGTTAACGCACTACCTACAACTTTCTCTGAGGTTAGACGCACGATCGTGCGCCTAGGACGCACGATCGGGCGCACGATCCGAAGATTTGCAACACCGTCTGCAAGACCGTGCTCCTTGGTGCACGACCTTGACCTTGATCGTGTGGTTCCTTCTTGTTGGCTCTTGAACTGATCTTTTCCGGTCCTGATGCCTCCTAGACTGAAGTCTTGATCCCTCTATGTCTCCAAATACGTCCCAATGAAGCTCAAACTTCTCCAAAGTACTTGAAAAGTATAAAGATACGCGTGTAGACATCTATAACGGAAACTAAACTAAAAGTACTAGAAAACAAAAGACTAACGCATGAAAACATACTACACTAAGGTCCTAAATGCATGTCCTAAGATGCTCTAAATGCAATCTATCAGACGTGGGGTAAGACCTGGACGATCGTGGGGGTGACGAGGTAGAAATTCCTAGAAGCAGTATAATAAGGGGGGTCGAATGTAAGGACATGAGAAAACGATTGTAATCATCTCTCTGAAACAAAGAAAATCCTCCCAACTTGCAATCAAATTCTTGTCTTTTGGTTTGTACTTTGATCGAAACATTTCTCATCGGTTAGAAAAGCCCTACGCTCGATTTCCATCATCAGCTATCTCACTTGGTCGAATTTTGACCAAAACAATTTGGCGCCCACCATGGGGCCCTAGTCGGTTTCGTTCTTTCGATCAAGAGTCCCAATAGTCCACCCAAGATGTTGAACCCACCTGCACTACCCCTCGCCGTCGGAGGAGATGGCGACGAAAACCACGACCCCAACCTAGCAAGCGGCTCTGCAGAGGGCGGTGATGGAGAAGTTCAGAACCTCCGCATCGTTCAGGATGATTTCACGGCCAAGATCGCGACCTTACAATAGGATATGTCCAACCATAAAGACCACAGCCAGTCCCACCTGGACCACGTCGCTCAACTAATGTCAGAGAATGCCCTCCTGCGCGAACAGTTGCAGTCGATGTCTATCTCACAAAACGGGCCTCAGCCCGTCGGCGCTATCAGGGAGGTAATTGCTCGCCTCAACATGGGGGAAGCGTCCAACCCCCTCTTCGGAGCAGGGAACCAGCCCCCGTCGGCAGAAATGGTTACTCCCACAACCACTATCCCAGGAGTACCCACCGCCCTGACGTCCGAAAATAGGACCGCAGGCACTAGGGTCTATCATCCTATCTACGGCGAGAGAGCAGAAAACCGGGTACCTCTTCTAAACACCTTCATGGAAGTTCTATTCCAGAAGTACATGAAAGATCGGCTCAAGGGGATCGAGGACAAAATCGCTCAAATCCCCGGGGTGCCCCCTCCGATCGAGAGGGAGGCCCCGAACAGTTATGACGAGTCCCCCTTCACGACTCCCATCACCGGTGTAGACATCCCCAAAAGATTCACCATCTCGACGGTCACCAATTACGATGGGACAAGAGATCCTGACGAGTACGTCGCCATCTTCAAGCAGAAGATGATGACTAGCTCTGTCCCGCGAGAATCAAGGGAGGCAATCATGTGCAAGGGGTTCAGGACCGCGCTATCCGGCACTTCCCTAACTTGGTTTATTAATCTTCTGCGGGGAAGCATAGGATCTTTTTCCAGTCTGGTGGACACCTTCAGGGTGTAGTTTGCTAGCAGCAAGAAACTGATTAAACAGTCCAACGACCTGTACCAAGTCGCCTAGAGGTCGGGGAGTCCCTACGAGCATTCTTGAACCGATTCAATTGAGAGAAGGTGGCGATCCCACTCTACGATATACCCACCTCCATAGAAGCCTCCCGGACAGCGAGCTCTACCGAGAACTCACGAAGTATCCCTGCCACAGCTTCGAGAACGGCCAGGTGAAAGCTCTAGCGCACATTAGGCTGGAAGAGGATGAGGCTCCTGCGAGTGCTTCTTCGGTTTTCGATCGGGTGGAAAAGAAAGTCTCTACTGACCCTCGAAAGGAACGCCGTGGGCAGCCATATCCAAAAACCCGGCCAGAGGCGCCCGGGGTACATGCGGCTGGCGTTAAACAACCGAGCGGGAAGAAGGATGCCACCCAGCAACCGAAAGTCCATGAGTACAATGTCGGTCTGGGAACAAAAAAACAATGAAAGGCCTCGAGAAGTTCGGGGACAGGATCTGGTGGCCCAAGAAGGCGAAACACCCCAATCCAAAGAGAGACAAAACAAAGTGGTGTGATTTCCACGAGGATTATGGGCATAAAACAGACGAATGCTTTGCACTCAGGAAGGAACTAGCCTACCTCCACTCAAGAGGTTTGCTATCCGAGATCGCACCAAATTCCAAGATACTAGCCAGCCAGAATATTTCAGAACCTATGGACATCTTCATCCCCAGAGTATGCTAAGATCGTCAATGCCATTTTCGGAGGTTCAGATATCTACGGCATCACCTACTCGGTAGCAAAACGCCACGCATGGGGACACCCAGCTGGACAGTTGATGGAGAGCATCCGCAACCCCGGGGGACATCCTGGAGACACCATTACCTTCAGCGACTCGGACTCGGCTAGTCCGGTGGACCCTCACCACGATGGTCTAGTCATTTCACTATCGGTGGGGAATGTGTTGAGGAGGAGGATCCTCATCGACACGGGAAGCTCAACCAACATGATGAAGCTCGACGCTCTCAAGAAGATGGGCCTAAAGGAAGAGAATATCCTCAGGAAATCGGTATCATAGGTGGGTTTCAGCGGAGAAATTGCGCACACCCTCGGACAGATAACCCTCCCAACTTACACCAAGGGGATCAATTTACAAGTAAGATTCTCTCTACTGGACTGCCCGTCTTGTTATAACATCATTATGGGCCGACCTTTGATCCATGACATGAAGGCGGTTCCATCATCCTACACCAGACCATCAAGTTCCCCACTCCTTGGGGAGTTCGGGAAATTAAAGGTGACCAACGGTTGTCCACAGAGTGCTAGAACTCTGCTCTCAAGGCGATTGTCGCTCAAACAGCATAGCAATCAAAGGGGACCCAGGGGTCCGTACCACCGCGAGATGCCGAGGCCAAAAGGATCGAGGAGGTTGTCCTCGATACCCAGTTTGTTATTTAAATAATAATTATTTTTTTATATAATTAAATTTATTTTCTACATACTATATATAAGTATATTGTTAATTACTAGTTTATTACGATGTCATTATATATAATGATATCTATCTTAAATATTTATTATTTAAAAAATAAAATAATAATATATTGTCATACTTGTTATTCGACACGATCAACCTTACCCCATTCTGACTCCGACCGAATACATGGATGGACCCCTCAACTTACAACTTTTGTTCTCTCAGACCCCCCAACTAAAAAATTGCCTATTAAACCCCCAAACGTTACACTTTTGTTCTATTAACCCCATTTTGATGATCTGGCAACGCGCGTGAGTATTACGGTATAGATTTGCGAGTTACATCCGTGTTACGGTGATGATTAGGATAATTGAGGGAAAAAAAACACATTTAAATTCCCAAACAGATTTGCGACTTCTCACCCCCTTCTCTTCCTCTCTTCACCATCCCAACGGCCGAATCTGCTCAAATCTGAGAGAGAGCCAGGGCGAAATACATCGGTCGAGATTTGAGCTGAGCAAGCATGGCTACTTCGAGTTTCAGAAGCTCTTCCAATGTCGGAGGTTGGAGCATGTTATCCCGCAATAATGGAGGTCGTGAATTAGGGATTCCGGATTATAATTGTGGAGTTCCCGCTTCAATCAAGCACTCTTGGACTGTATCTAATCCGGGAAGGCGTTTTTTTGGGTGTCCACATTATGGAGTAAGTCAATTTCATTATTTGGATTTTAGGGTTTACGATTTGGCCAAATGTGGTGCTTATTTTTTGTGTTTTTTTGGCAGAGGGTTGGAGCTTGTCGATTCTTTATGTGGGTTGATGATCCATTGCCTGATCATGCAAACAATGTCATCTCGGGGTTGCTAAGAAGAGTGAAGGAGACTGAACAAGTGAGGAAGAAGGCGAAGCGTAGAGCCAACATTTATTTGGTTCTATTAGTACTAAGCATACGGCTTCATCTCTTGAAAGCTATGTAATGAAAGCTATGTAATGTACTAAGTCTACCTAGATGAATTTCAATTAATGGAAACATGGATTAAGTTTATGGTTTGTAGAATTTTGCATCAATGGAAGCTACATACCACTTTGACTGGTATTGAATTGTTGAATATGTGCAACTGTTTTGAAATTTTTATGCTCAATTGGTGTGTGTGCAACATTTTTCAATTTTTGATGCTCAATTGGTGTGTGTGCAATAGTTTTCAATTTTTGATGCTGAATAAGCCCTGGATAATGTGTGCAACAGTTGCAACAGATGTGTATTGGTGTGTCTATATGCAATGTGTTGAATTGGTGCTGAATTGGTGCTGAAAATTCAGATTCAAAACTGTTGCAACAGATGTCATAACTCATTCAGCTCATACGTTGGTAAAAATGCAACAGATTGCAAGAGATGTCATAACCAAAGCTTGCAACAGTTGCAATAGATTGGTAAAAATTCAGATTCAAAACTGCTTGCTAAAAATGCAACAGTTGCAACAGATGTCATAACCAAAGCTTGCAAGTGCTTGCTAAAAATTCAGCATTTCCCATTCAACAACTCATACAACGGCGCCAAAAACTTGATAGGCTATTTTCCTACACCGCAAGTATACGGTTCGGTTGTAGTAATCAAGGTGTCGAACACAGGGAACTTTGTAGTATTGATTATAACACGATTCAGTAGACTAAGCCAAAAATAAGAAAAGGAGTTGTAATTGTATTCCGAAATAATTAAAATCAAAAGTAAGAAGAAACTATCAATGGAGAAAAGCATTCCAAGGTCAGGATCCCCACAATGATCATTTAGTAGATTACCGGTGATATTTATTTGGATTTCAATTCAAATGTTGTTTGAAGGACTAACTATCTCAAGTGTCAACATTAACTCTTTTCAGACGATTAATGCATGTACCTAGACTCGACTAGCAGTCAATCTCGCACAAAGCCAGTCTTATTTAGGTCCTTTAAGTTCTATAGAGATCAATGAATCAATAGAAATAACATCCGCTCTCGCGCTCCGTTAAGACTACTCAATCAATAATTCCTAGGATAGGTTAAGTTCCACCAGTGAATTAAGTCACTCTCGCACAAATAATTCAACAAGTTCAAACCTAGGGATCTAGCATGAATTAACAATTTGCAAATTCAATTCAATCAACCTCTTGTTATTTTTATCTCCTCTCGGTCTCAATTCATAACAAGATTCCTAATTCAAGCAAATTAGGTCATTAAGCATCCTAGGTTGAATCAAACAACAATTCAAATATCAATTCAACCAAACATCACCCTTAGATCTACTTACTAAACCATTGGGTTCACCCTTCCTTAGAACTAAGAAATTAGCTAGACATAATATGGAGAGATAAGAAATCTAAATCAAAGAGAAACATACCAATTGTCTTTTCAATAGATCTAAATTCAACTCCAATCAAGTCTTGCCAAAAATCCACAAATCTCCAATCTAGGGTTCTTCAAAGAGAGAGGCTAAGAAAATAATACGTAAAAATCATCCAAACTTAATCTCTAAGTATTTATATGAAACCCTAAAAACAAGATAGAAAAGGCCCGAAATTAATAAATAAAACACGCGGAGGAGAAATTTCGGAAAAAGACGCGACTCGGTCTAAAACTCGGTCCAGAACTCGGTCGTGACCTGGACCGAGTTTTGGGCTGGTGCACTGCTCCGTTTGAAATGTTAAATGAGCTTCCTCCCGTGCCTTCCACCGAGCTTTTGCCCATCTTCTCTTCAATTCCTTGCATCCGCTTGACTCCTAGACACTTCCTATCGGGTTGCTCCTCTTGCCCTTGTCCTTGTCGTTGCCAAAACTCCTTGAATCCACCTCCAAATGATCCTGAAATCGAACAAAGCAAGAGTAGAAACCGAAACTACAAAATCTACTAAAAAGACAATAAAAACAAGAGGAAAATAAAATAAAAACAACTAAACTAAGGAAATAAACATGCTTTATCCTAGACTAAAATGCATGCTATCAAGCTTGCAACAACACTAAGTACAAAAGCTTGCAACAGATTGTTTGTGCAACAGATAGCTAGGACTAAGTACAAAAGCTTGCAACAGATTGTTTGTGCAACAGATAGCTAGGACTAAGTACAAAAGCTTGCAACAGATTGTTTGTGCAACAGATAGCTAGGACCAACAGATAGATACAAAAGCTTCCTTAATAAGTCTAAAACTACATAAGAGTGCTACATAAGAGATATCTTATGGCCTGCTTGAACTAGTTTGGCTTGTCAATGGATTGTCTTGAGATGATTGACCTCCCCCTTTCCTTAATTGCCTCCTAGTCACAGCTGCATTCCCTTGCCATTTCAGTCCCTTCTTCTTCATTGTGAATTCCACTGATTGAGTTGCATCCTTTGGTGGATTCCTCCCCCTCAACAACCTCTGGGATTGAAACCCTGGCTGTTAAATGCACCAAAGAAAAACACAGTCAAACAACATAGGGTTTTGAAAAGGGAATTTTAAGTCACAATGGAAACAAGTTAGGGTACTCACATTTTTTATAGTAACACCAGTGTCAGGGTTGGTGTAGATACCCATTCCCATCATCCTTCCCCTTCCTTGTGTTGCTGGTGCTCCTGTTGGTGGTGGAGCAGGAGCATGTGGTGTTGGTGTTGGTGGTGGAGCAGGAGCATGGGTGCTGGTGGTTGTGGTGGAGCAGGAGCATGTGGTGCTGGTGGTGGTGGTGGTGGTGGTGGTGGTGGTGGTGGTGGAGTTGGACCATCAGAAGTTGATGCAACAGGCTGCCTTCCTTTGCTTGGGCACCCTTTTTTGTTATGTCCCTGTTTCTTGCACACACTACAAGTCATGATAGCCCCTTTTCTAGACATCTTACCAGATTTCTTAGGTTCATCTCTTGGCTTTCTTCGACTTATCTTCTTCCTTCCCCTTCTCTTTCTAACTGGTGGTGCCATAATCTCTGGATGATTAGATGGTGGCCACATCTTAATGCCTAAGACAGGTTGAATGTGGTATGCATAGGCCTTCAAATATGTCTCCTTCTTATACCAATGCACCACATAGTCATCAGGGTTCATATTCACTTGGTGCATTGCACATATTGCATGGGCACAAGGGATGCCTTTTAACTGCCAACTTCTACAACTACATGTTTGCTCCTTTAAATCAACCACATGGCCATAATCTCCATCTTCAACCTCAAATCCAGTAGCTCCATTCCATATCAGGTTGCACTGCATTGCCTTATCCTTGTTTCTCTCCAATTTATACAAGGCAATTGGTGCAATATCACATATCCAAGTCCTAGCAAAGGCATTCATCTTTGTAATCCTAGCCATTACTTGTTTCCTAATTTCTTCAAGCATGGTGATTATTGACTTATGCCTAGCACCTAATATCCAGCTATTAAATGTCTCACACATGTTATTTTCCACAGTATCACACTGGACTTTAGTCTTACAGAATGCCTTACAGAAATTCTCCTTCCCATAAGATAAGAAATCATCACTAAGACCATTTCCTAACCTGGTAAGGGCATCAAGGTTGTCCTTCAACTGAACTGGGAAGGTAGACCAACAACAAGCCCAAAATTTCTTCCTTCTGTCTGTCCCTCTCCACTCCTTTGCCCAATTTGCATAAATATGCCTTGCACAAAGCCTATGTTCTGCTTGAGGTAACTCATTCTGTATAGCAGCTCTAATACCTTGTATGCAAAGAGATGAATAAGAGGTTAGGCAGATTTTATCAATTAAAACTAAAGAGAAATTGAATGTACAATCTTACCAAATGCATGTCAGAAATCATTGTGAGTCCTTCTCCTCTTCCAAGTTCCAAATCTGCTTGCAAGGTCCTGATAAACTTTGTCCATGTGACAATTGACTCTTGTGAAGTTACCTCCCAAGCAATGGGAAACATCTGGCCATTTCCATCTTTGCCTACAGCCACAAACAACTGGCCCTCAACAGCTGCTTTGAGAAAGCATCCATCAATGCCAATAATCCTCCTACACCCATTCTTCCAACCTTCCTTCATAGCTTTGAAACATGTGTAGAATCTTTTGAACACCTCTTTTCCTGGTTCAGTTTCTTTGTCAACAACAACAAAGCATGTGGATCCAGGGTTTGATCTATTAACCTCATCAACATAAGCATGCAACTTTGCATACTCTTCAGTGTAGTCACCAATATTCTTCCCCAATATCCTATGCTTTGCTCTCCTACAAGTCGACACTCCCATATCCCATAGCTTGATAGAAGGTTGTGAAATCACTCTGGCCTCAAAATACTTTGCTAGGAACTTTGAATTGCACATCTTGTTATTGTGGTACCTCCTACAGTCATGCCTAGGCCTATTTGTCTTCACCATGAAGTTCTTACTTGGGCCATCATAACTGGCACGCAAGGTCCATTTACAGCCTGTATGTTGACACTTTTCCACAACCCTGAGTCTCTCATTCGGCTTAAGCTTGAGCTTGACTCCCCTGTGCACAGAATACTTAGCAATTGCCTCTCTAAACTGCTCCACACTCTCAAAAACCATTCCCACCTCCCATATTGGATACTCACAATCAGGATTATAAACTACATGCCTACTCCTCCTCCTTTTCACCTCCCTTACTCCTTCAGTATCATCTCCAGACTCAAAACTCTCCATACTATAGTCTGATTCACTACCATAGTATGGTTCATCTCCACCAACCTCTCCTTTGTAGTCATGCCCAGTCTCACCCCACTTTTCATATCCCTCATCATTGCCCACCTCACCCAATGTGATTGGAGCAGTTTGTGTATTTTTCTTATGCACCTTTTTCCTTGCTCTAAGGTCTCTTGCTCTTTGCCTAACCTCCCTCAACTCATCATCCACCTCACTGTTATCACTGATCTCCAAGCTAACACTCTCACTCTCAGTTGAATCACCAATGTCACCACTGTAGTTGTCATCATCACTCTGAGTATCTCCATCAACACCAGCTTCTTCATCCCCAACTTCTTCATCCACAACTTCTTCATCCCCAACTTCATCATCCCCAACTTCTTCATCCACAACTTCATCACCAGCTTCTTTTTCCCCATCAGTTTGCTCAACAACATTACCATCAACACCTAAATCAGCAACTTCATCTTCATCAACACCTAAATCATCTACAATAGTGAGCTGTAAATCTTCTTCCACAACCACTAGGTCATTTGGAGTTAACCCCTGAGGATATTGATCACCCACCACCAAGTTTGGATCTTCTACCACTATATGTTGTGAAATCTCATGCTTAATGTAGAAATGAATTGTGTCACCTCATCTACTCTATTAGCAAGCTCCACCAGTGTTTGATCATCCACTGTTATAAATGAATCATTCAACCCTTTATATAATATCCCTTCGAATGATTGATAGCCCAAGCTCTTGACATACCAATCTAACTCAAAGTAACTGAAGACATCTGTGTCGATTCTATTGCTATATGCTTCTTGAAATTGAGTTAAATATACAGGCATTGGAGAATCGACAAACGTACCACCATGATGCCAAACTATATTCACGAATTTCGACCCCATTCCTAGACAAACATAATCCATCAACATAATAAGGCCACAATTTTGCTCGAAAGAAACAAATCCAAAACAAAATCTTCAACTAAACTGATGTGATGGAGGAGATGAGATTTTGATGATACTAACCTCTTCGAAATCGCCCAACTCGTCTTCAAGTGATCTCGATCTTCAGGGTTGATGAGAAGATGAGATTGATGATGGAGAAGACTACAATTTCGTGTGTCCCCTTTGCTCTTCGACCTAGCGATCTTTGAGCCCCTCAAACTTGGGGTTTTTGGCTTTAGGGTTCGTCCGATCGAGTCTGTGGAATCTCCCTCCAATGCCCCTCTCCCTCCCTTTTATCATTCAACTGTATATAGTTTCAAACTATATAATATACATCTTTTTTTTTGATGAGGTATACATATTATATATCACAATGGGATCTAGTCATAAAAATATGGCACACGTGGCTTATATGTCATCAAAAAAATCTGATGTGGCAACATGTCATCGCGCGTCTAATTCACGATCAAAAAAATGGGGTCAATAGAACAAAAGTGTAACGTTTGGGGGTTTAATAGGCAATTTTTTAGTTGGGGGTCTGAGAGAACAAAATTTGTAAGTTGAGGGGTCCATCCATGTATTCGGCCATTCTGACTCCGTCACTAGCCGGTACCATCATGCATGCAAAATGCATGCATGATGGTACCTACAAGCTAGCTATCCCATAAAAATAAATTACTACATTAATACGCATGCATGTATCCATACTAAATTGTCAAAAGCTGACCCGACTCGCAAACCCGACCCGAACCGCCCGAAAATTTTAGGGTCAAGACTCGAAAATTTGAACCCGAAACCCGAAGTGAACCGAAATCCGACTGACCCGCAACCCGTTGGGTTGAAACCCGAAACTCGTTGGGTTGATCGATTATGTATATTTATAAAATGTATAAATTTTATTTAAAAAAATATAATATATTTTATTATTAAAATACATAAAAAGTAATATATTATAATTAAATATTATTATTTAATTAAAAATCTATTTTAATGATCATAAAAAATTCTATATTTTTGACCCATTGATCAACCCGACCCGCCCGAAAACTCGTATCGACCCGACCCTGTTTAACCCGTGACCCATAACGACTCAAACCCGATTCAGCCCGAACCCAAAATAACTAAAACCGAACCCGCCCGACCCGACCCGATTGACAGGTCTAATCCATACACATGCAATTTAGCAGGATGCGTTCCAATCAAACACAACGAATAACTAATTAATTATGACGCACGTACACATCCATTAGCCAACATAACATAAAATTAACTAGAATACGTACGAAGCACAACTTGACACACGTACAACACCACACACACACACCATAAACATGCATTATTCTTAATAGCTAGCAGCCAAAACTAGCCAGCATGCCCCAATTAAACCTTCTAATGCCACTTCCTAATCAATGTTGCCAGCTTAACCTTGTCCACCTCGCCCACCAAAGCCCACTCCACCACCGGGCCCAAACCCAGCCCCAATTCCACCACCAACGCCCGGTATCCCGGCCCCGACACCCGGTATTCCGACCCCAACGCCCGGAAGCCCACCCGGCAGCCCGCCTTGGGCTCCGGCTCCACCACCAACTCCAACTGTCCCTCCTACCGGCCCTCCGATACCACCGGGTGCACCCGTGCCCGGCCCAACTCCCCCTCCCGCCCCACCTCCTACACCACCACCTCCACCACCATAACCGGCTCCAAAACCGCCAGCGGGAGATCCCCCATAGCCTCCTCCCGAGCCACCACCATACGCTGGCCCACCTCCTCCGCCTATTGGTGCAGGCACTCCACCGGTACTATACCCGCCTTGGGGTCCACCACCGACCGGAACGGTTCCTCCTCCTCCATAACCACCACCACCACCATACCCTCCGCCTTGCATCGGAGCACCGCCATACCCTCCACCTTGCACCGGAGCACCACCATACCCTCCGCCTTGCACTGGAGGAGCTCCGCCATACCCTCCGCCTTGCACCGGAGCACCGCCATACCCTCCGCCTTGCACTGGAGGAGCTCCGCCATACCCTCCGCCTTGCACTGGAGGAGCTCCGCCATAGCCGCCACCTTGCACTGGAGGTGCTCCACCATAGCCGCCACCTTGCACCGGACCACCACCGTAGCCGCCGGGCCCGTAGTCATTAGGGCGGGAAAAAGAGGGCTTCTCCGTGGCCATAGCAAGCTGCCTCCTACATTCACTAACATTGATAGTGAATGCAAGAAAACACACAAGAAGAGGAAAAATAATCATTTTGTAATAATATAAGAGAGAAGATAATGAAGAAGATAATTAACTAGATCGATTGATCTTCTTCTTCTGAGGTGAGTGATGAAGGCTTGAGGGACTATAGGGTTTATATAGAGAAGGAGAAGCAATGATTAATTAATCACAACTGACATGCAAAATATACGTACGCGGTACGCACTAGCATTTATTTTATTGCATTGCATTGGTTCTATCATTTCTATGCACAATTATGGTCTGAACAAGTATTGCTTTATACAGACTTTGTTGTAGGTATCAAAGCTTGGTCTTGGATCTGGTTCTGATTGTTTGGATTAGGTTAGGTGTATGTTAGTTCTTCTTTGTGGCATGTATTAATCGATGAAGATACTATCTAGTTAGCTTAGCATCCCATATCGGGAATTCAAAATAAAACTAGCCTAGTATATATATATAAGTTGGCCCTTGAATTACTTTAATTACCAACCAATTTTAGGATCAACCCTTAAAATTTACATAGGCCTATCATGCATTCATAGGCGTACGGACAATCATCCCTCCATCAGGCTCACGAACCTTGTCATATTAAAAATCCTCCAACGCGCGTTAACCTCCAAAGACATGTATGATCCATAATAAAGAAGTAGACATGTAGACATGGTATGAATGGGGTTGAGAAAGAGCTCAAATTATATATTGGCGGGAATCGACCCTAGTCATATCATATTTCTAATCATAGTTTTTATATTTTGAAATCATGATTAACTTTTCTTCTTAAAGTATCCAAAATGGGTATATACGATTAAAAAATCATAATAAAAAAATATAACAATATTTGAAGATTTTGCATGCATGCATCAAAGTTAAGAGGTAGTGTTAGAAGATTTAGAGTTTTGATGGTTCCAGAAAGTCAGTGACTTCGAGTTTGCAAGTCGAGTCGGCGACTTGGCAAAGTCACTGACATGACCAGGTGGCGAGAAAACTATTTAAGCAAGGAACACACAGATTGTGTGTATGTATTTGGAGACAGTTAAGCCGTTCTATTTTAAGATAAGATCATCACAAAGAATGCTAAAATCAGAGGAAGACGATTTGTTTCTCCTAGAATATTTTATTGAGTGCGAATTTTGATATATTTAGAAAGATATGTAAAGATTGAGTGTGTGTCACCTCCCTAATCGAATGGGATTTGATACACACGAGATCTCCTTCTTACTCTAGCTTAAATACCCTCGTGTTTAGGATAGTAGTAAGACTTTGAGCGTTATTTGCAATTAGTGTGAAAAAGAAAGAGTGAACTTGTGCGTGAGACTCGTGCAAGTAGTGTGTCGGGTGTTCTTAGGCATATGCCTAAGAACACTCGCTTCCAATCTCACTATGCATAGTGAGATTGAGAGTGTGAGTGCAAAGGTAGAGCGTGGTTCAAGGGTGTGGGATTCATTCTTCTACATGGGAGAGCTTTGTAACCACACAATAAATCAATAGAGCGAGTCTAAGGACTCTTGAAATCCAATCAAGTGAAAAGCTTGGAAGGGAGTGGTTTTTCTCTAAGTAAACTAGTTGGTTTACAAGGAGTTTTCACTATATATCGTTTGTCATTTACATGAGTTGGTAACGTTTGTTTTTCCTGTTTGTTTATTCCGCTGTTTTACTACTTAAAGTCGATGATTTTGCAGGAGTCGCCGACTTATTTAAGTACTAACGATCCTACAAATAGCTAGCAAGCTAGTAATTGATAGTAAATCCAAGCATGCATGCAAGAAAGTGCGAGAGGGTAGGTAAAGAGTTAATGTGTGAGCCCAGAGAGTGCATTTAAGCACTGTGATTTATGAATAATATGTATGTACTTATTGCCTTTCATTCAAGTTCAACTACTGGAGTACCTCACATGTGTCCATCGAAAAAGAGCAGGCACGTACGTACCCAATCGAGCTACATGCAATGCTTTTGCATGCAGAGTCCGTAGTAAGTTACCAAGCATCTTCTTGCTTAATTGTCTATCTATGATCAAAAGTATTTAGCTTACCTATGTAAATGTATAATTATATTAATCGCTGTGTCACGTATAGCTAGCTAGGTTGTTAAGAATGTAAAGTAAGAGCTTCACGAAGAAAAAAGAACTCCCTCTGTCTAAGTCTATTTGTTCTTTAAGCATTTTATATAAATATTAAGACACACTATTTTTACTAAAATACCCTTATTAAATAATCAATACATAAAATTACTCCCTCCGTCCTTAAATGTTTGTCCTATTTCCGTTTCTGTCCTCCCTAAATGTTCGTCCTTCTCCCCCTTTTTTCTTTTTATATCTACATTTTTCTTACAATATTACTCTCATTCAACATATCCCTATCCGTATTATCCAATCAAAAATCAACCGCAATACCCCTTTTTGTCATTTCCTTTCTTCTTCTCTTTCTTCTCATCTTTATCTATCAACATCACACTCTCTCCCCTCTTCCTTTTGACTACTTTTTCCTCTTTTCTTTCTTCTTAATTTGTGGGAAATTGTACTTTTAGAACAATCATTTAGGGACGGAGGGAGTAATTATCTTTCTTTTTTATTTCAACCAATAAAGTGAAAATTAATTGAGGGTAAAAATGAAAAACATTGGACAAAATAGCTAGAAAGTCAAATAGAATTAGACAATTAATTGAGTTTAAAAGACCAAATAGATTTAAACGGAGGAAGTATGAAGTTAAATTGAAGACTACGTACCGGAAATCCATACTTTCATCGACGCAAAAATTAAAATCTAGCGTAATCTCAATTTGACGACCATATACATGTGACATGAGGCATTTGTCTAATAAGGGATGTACGTTATTGCTACAAGTTGTAAAATTGAACTATGTATAATGTAGTTTGATTTATCCAATTTGTCTAATAAGGGAGTATGTAATTTTTCTCCACCAAAAAAGAAAAAGTAGTATGTAATTTTATTCATTCATCTATACAGCTATACTCAAAAAAATTCTATACATTGTTTTTTCATCATTTTTCCTTGATAAATAGCTATCGAGGCATTGCTATACTTGGTTATAAAAAAGTACCTTTTTATCCATAAGCATATTGTTTTTGTCTTGAAATTTGTGAAACTCAATTACATTTTACAAATTTCAAAATAAATAAGTATACTTTCTTTAAAGAGTCCGGTTCAGGTGAGAATGGGCGCCCAGGTGCGAAATAAGAAAAAACAGGAGCCGTTGGATCAAGAAAAATCAAAGGCGCTGATCATTTCACTTAAAAGGGGGAAAAACGGCACGGGCGAATTATTGGCGAATTATTCGCATATTTTTGAAAAAAAAACGGCCCAGATTTGTTCATCAATATTGTGGATTTGTTCATCAGTATTGTCGATTTGTTCATCAACAATGTGGATTTGTTCATCAACACTGTGGATTTGTTCATTGGTTTTGACATATTTGTTCATTGGTTTTGGCATATTTGTTCATCGGTTTTGTGCATATTTGTTCATTTGTAACATCAATTTGTTCATTAATTTATGCATATTTGTTCATTGATATATGCATATTTGTTCATTGTTATATTCATATTTGTTCATTGGTTTTGACATATTTGTTCATCGGTTTGTGCATTTTTGTTTATTAGTAACATCAATTTGTTCATCAACAATGTGGATTTGTTCATCAACATTGTGGATTTGTTCATTGTTATATTCATATTTGTTCATTGGTTTTGGCATATTTGTTCATCGGTTTGTGCATATTTGTTCATCAATATTGTGGATTTGTTCATCAGTATTGTGGATTTGTTCATCAACAATGTGGATTTGTTCATCAACATTGTGGATTTGTTCATTGTTATATTCATATTTGTTCATTGGTTTTGGCATATTTGTTCATCGGTTTGTGCATATTTGTTCATCAGTATTGTGGATTTGTTCATCAGTATTGTGGATTTGTTCATCAACAATGTGGATTTGTTCATCAACACTGTGGATTTGTTCATCAACAATGTGGATTTGTTCATCAACACTTTGGATTTGTTCATTGGTTTTGACATATTTGTTCATTGCTTTTGGCATATTTGTTCATCGGTTTGTGCATATTTGTTCATTTGTAACATCAATTTGTTCATTAGTTTATGCATATTTGTTCATTAATATATGCATATTTGTACAAGTTGATGTCATTGACACATAAACATAAGTTTATTTCAATTCACAAATAAGGGTATAATAATGAACAAAAAAGGTTATATCAATGAACAAATAGGGGTATATCCATGAACAAATAGTGTATTCCAATGAACAAACAAGGTTAGATCAATGAACAAAAAAGGTTATATCAATGAACAAATAAGCGCATATCAATGAACAAATAGGTGTATATACATGAACAAATAGGGTATAATGGTATATCAATGAGCAAATACTAGTATACCAATGAACAAAAAGAAGTATACCAATGAACAAATAATGGTATACCAATGAACAAACATGTGTATATCAATGAACAAATAGGGGTATATCAATGAACAAATACGAGTATATCAATGAACAAATATGGGTATATCGAAACTAATTATATGTGCATAAAAAACTACATAAATATTGTATTTCTACACATAAATAAGGTTAAAAAATTAAAATTAAAATTAAAAAAGTTTGAAATCAATGAACAATGTTATCAAAAACTCAATGCACAATTACTTAGTATTGATGAACAAATCGCTATTTCTGATGAACAAATCGCTATTTCTGATGAACAAACTGGACGCGTCTCATAAAAACGTATTTTTCGAAAAATTCGGGAAAAATTCGTCCGTGTCGTATTTTATTGAAAAATACGCGAATAATACGGGAAAAATTCGTCCGTGCCGTATTTTAATTTTTTAAATGAATGTTTAATCAGGGACGTTGATTTTTTAGAAGGAACGAACGAGATTTATTCTTATTTCTCACCTAGGCGCCCATTCGCACGTGACTCTTTTTCTTCTTTAAAAAATTACTTTGTACAAATTAAGTGTAGCAAGGCTGTCTAAAACCCCACTAAGAAAACGAATATAAACTAGGCCTTTGAGCATCTAATTAAGTGAATAGGATCTTATAATAGTGTCATGAAGTCTCTTGGTAAAACAAAACAAAAAAACGGATACAAACTATATGGCCCGATCCAAAGCCTCGTTAACTTCTTTTTTAGGCCAAGAGGCCGCCTAACCACGCAGTACATTTTTTTTGAGAGGGGAACTCAGAATAGGTTGAGCTCCACATGGATGAATAGGCTTCTTAATTACATAGGCAAACTTTCGGCCTAATAATGGGCCAACGTCGAACATATACGGCCCGTTAGCTTGCACAAGCCCAATACTCCGAACTGCCAAAATGCTGTGAATTTGCAATGTTAGGGAGAAATCTGAAAGCTATGTACTACTACTAACCAACAAAGCCAGATAGGGATAAGAAGAATCCAGTCTCAAGTCTGTAGGCCATTCACCACTTCATCCACATTATCATTATCCTCTCTTTTTTTTCTTTCTTGCCCAAGAAAGGCATTTTTACAAAAGAAAAAAAAAACCGAAAAAAAAATTCAATTGGTTTCAAGAAGAAAGATAATAAAAAAATAATAATTATGAGCTACAAATTCTATCTAGGAGGTGGTAAATGCTACTCTACAAGCTTCAAAGGCTGCCATTTCCCTTCAAACATTCACTTACTTCCACATCAAAAGCCTTCTTCTTGGATTCCCAGTGAACTCTCCAGCATTTATGGTCTTGAGCATGCAAAAAGGCATAATTTCACCTTTTCCTTGAGCAACAATGGCGTAAAAACCAGGGTCTTGCCTTTCTCTATTGGTCTTGCAGATGCTGCTGCCACAATCAGCAGCAAGCCAGTAGTAGACATATCGGTTCTCATTCAAACCAGGTTTGAGTTATTTCGGTTTGTTATGTTTTTCAAGTTCATTACACACTTGAACTTGCTCTTATGTTTCTTTCTTTTTGGCGAATTTGGCCGTTTGCAGTGCCTTGTTGCTGTTCATGTACATTTTAGCCAATTTCGTCGTTCCCCAGATGATCATCTCTGGGAAGTTTGATGAAGAAGAGGAGAATAATTAAACTGCAATTCCATAGCCAACTTTGCTGTTCATCACTTGTAACTTGCTAGTATATTTTAGCCTGGAAATTTTGGTCCAATCTTGCATTTTGTGTTAGACAATAATAATGACAAGTTTGGCCTTTGCAAAGGATAAAATGAACTTCTATAGACATGTCTATTGACTTAACACCAATACTTAAAAAATACTGCACACAACTTGAAGAGAAGAGAACCAAAAAGATTTTTCATTTCAATGAACGCTTTGCAACTTGCAAGCATACACAAAAATACCAGTATGACAAATTTGCAATGGAAATTAACATGAGGCTATACAATTGGGATTTGGAATAAAATAAATATTCAACTCCTCAAACAAGCATCCATTCATTTTCATCCAAAATGCAGCTCTTTTCAGCTGTAGGTAATGCGTTTTCGGGTTTCGGAGGCTTCTTTGAGAAAAGTGATGATTTGTTGTCGAAGAAACTGGAAAATGATTGGCGTGTCAGCTTCTCATCCGGGTTCTGTCGCTCTTTGATTGCTGATTTTGTATGAGACTTGTTTTTCCTAACAAACAGGTCTTTGGTTAGCTTGATAAACCGTTTTTTTGGTTCATCGCTTTCTTCTTCACGCTGCTTGATCATCTGCATGAATGATTCTGGACGGACCAACATTGCCTCTACTGACTCATAAACCTGCGCAAAACAGCGCGAATAAGATATCTATAGGAACCCTACTGATTCCCAAAATTTTCTGTACTTGGTAAATATTTCACTGTCAAATAACTGGTTCTTCATAAGGAAAAAGCAAGTCTTCTCCTAGCCAAAAAAGAGGCAAGATCATGTAGGTGTTTTACCAATAATGCAACAAGTAAGCCATAAAAAATGACAATTTCACATACAAAATTTTGTGAACATTCTATGGTGCAAGAAGCCAAGAATGCTATGTTTCATCACTTTGGAACTTCAGACTGTTGAGGCAAAAGAAATTAATGTAAAGTGGTACCTGGCAAAGATCTTCAATTTTTTCATTCCAGGAATCACATTGACATGTGCCAACTACGTAATCTTTGCACTCAAAAAATAGCCTCGACATGCTATCATCGGCAGATAGAGTAGCCTCGGCAATCACAAAGCCTACCCCAAGCTGAAGAAGAGAGAATTGATAATTGTTAGGCTAAGCAATCACGACCATAATTTGACAATTTAATTTGCACTGGGATAAAATATAAAAAGTATCTGAATCTAAATTCTAGAGAAACTAGAGAAGTACAAGGTGTTAAATCCAGATATAGTCTAAAACCAAAATACTCTGTATATTGGCTGCAAAAAACCCACTTATAAGATGTAAAAACTGACTTGTAGGACTGGATTTGGATTGTTAAACTTATTCATCCTATGTTAACTTGCTTACCATTTTGAATTTCAAATTTCCCGTGTGCTTTCAACATGTAGGTAGTTAAGCCGTTATTTGAATACTGAAGTTAAATGTACAAACAAACCACTGGAATCCTATAGAAAGTCTATGTTCAGAGCTTTATTAAACTGTATTTGGTATCTGGTGCCTAACGCAAGGACAGATGCAGGCTCATATCAATCATCCAGCAACACAACTATCATAACACAGATTGGTACGTCCCTGGATCACTATCAGTCATTTTTATCTATCTAAATGTTGGAAATGACATCTTCTAATTAAGATAAGTCGTGCAAGTTCAAAAAAGTACCTAGAACACTATCCACCAAAGACAATGTTTGTCAAGATTAAACAGTAGCAGGTATTGGGATGAAAATTTGGTAACTTACCACTGATAGGAAGAGCTGCTCAAATAGGATGGATGGAGAGATGGCTTCAAAGCCAGACAGAATACTTTCCCTGCATACATATATACGATTCCTCTCAGGAAAAAAAAAACACAAGTAGGAAATAAAACTGAGCATAAGGGATCCATCTTACACTGCCAAATCCTCATCAAAGAGAGGTGTTTGTCTAACAGCAGGTACTGGCTTTGCTGTTTCCCACAGTTCACGCCACAAATTACCTATTGATAGAGCAAAAAACTAAATGAATGGCGCACTTGTTGATAGGATGACACACCTCTGTCTCATATCTATGTAATATCAAATAACAGAAATCAGCATTTATAAACTCAGAAAATGTCTCAGTTCCATGGAGATATGCAACCTTTAATCAATGAATCAGATCTCATAGTAAAAGTAGCATACTACAAGAGTTCTCTGAGTTTACACCATTACAGAATAAAACGATAGCAATACCCTCTTTTACTTTGATCCTGGAAAGAAGCTACTCTGGCAGATAGTACTCAAATTTTGCATGGGTCTTCAGTGGAAAAAGCAGTGTTATGAAGTTTGCAATAATTTAAATGCATGGGTGGTTTGCAATTAACTAACCCTTTTTCTGCATTCGGCTGCTTAGTCGACCTCTTGAAGACCCTTCATTTGTTATGTCATCTGCCAAATCACATGATTCAGCTTCACTCCAATCAGGAGGAGAATGCCATCTTACGAAGTCCTCAAGAATACAACCAGGATTTGCAGCCTGTTAAGTAATGGAGAAATTTAATTAATCAAAGCCAGAATATCTTTAGGCAGGTTCAATGGAAACAAGCATTAGAAAATTGATAAGAGATCAAAACTATTTATTACCTTAAAAGCTTGCATGTCAGAGAGAAGTTGGGAGCAACCAGCTCCAACACTAAGAATTTTACAACAAGGATTAAGCTTAGCAACAATCATACAAAGATGTATACAAGATAACATTTTCAGTAACATGTTGACAGCAGAGGATAATATAATGGAAATGACGGATAATGGCACTTCACTGTCATCTTTACCACAACTCAAAGCTTAAACATTGTACCATCCAGAAAATAATATAGTATGCAGCTCCTTCACTATTAAAAAATACAAGTAATGCAAAACCAAGGTCCAAACCACATTGGTTTGAAGAAGTTAAGAATATTATCCCAGATTGCAGGAACAGAGCTTTGTGGAAGTCCAATTAACCATTTAGTATGACTTGATGCGATCATCATCAACTAACGATATTGATACTGAAAACATATGCAGGCCTCGGGCTTCCTTTTTAAAAATACTTTACATCTAAGACATTAAATATGGGAATTGGAAAGTTGAATGAAAGCAGTGAAAATCAAATTGTCTAAAGAACAGCAATAATGTTGCCAGTGTTCCGAGATCGCTTACGAGCAGCAGCTCATGTGTTCGGCGTTTTAGGTTCGTTTTTATTTATTTATTTGCATGTGTAAAGTTTTATAAGTTAGTAATTAGATATATTATATTAATGGTTCTTTTGTGATTGAATTTGCAGGCAATTTAACATCGATTATGGTATTTATTTCCACAGCGTAAGTTTATATTAATTATTGAATAATGATATTGTGGGATTTAATTGAGATCGAGCTTAATTATTTTTCGTATATATTCTCCTCTTAATTTGCAGGCCAACATTTTATCATGTGTATATGGTCAAGTCTAGCGATGGGTTCAACCTCGTGCCTGACCTAATAGGATGGTTTACTTGTTCCATTACACTTTATTATGCATATTTAAATAAAGAAGAAAACCTTCTTCTAAGCATTGTGAATTGGCTAGGAATATCCGTAGAAGCGCTCTACATATTTATTTTCATCTATTACTCCAATAGAAAGGCCAAGCCGGTCACAATGCTATTAACAACTATTGGGCTTTTGTTCTGTATTATATTATTTGCCCATAACACCACTCGTGTAGCCGAGTTATGGATTATTGCATGGATAACGGATCTATCTTACCACGGCGATGAGTAGAGGCGTAGCATAGAGCGTAATGCAAGATAGATCCGTTATCCATGCAATAATCCATAGCTCGGCTACAGGAGTGGCGATATGGGCAAATAATATAACACAGAACAAAAGCCCAGTAGTTGTTAATAGCATTGCGACCGGCTTGGCCTTTCGATTGGAGTAATAGATGAAAATAAATATGTAGAGCGCTTCTACAGATATTCCTAGCCAATTCACAATACTTAGAAGAAGGTTTTCTTTATTTAAAAATGCATAATAAAATGTTATGGAACAAGTAAACCATCCTATTAGGTCAGGCACGAGGTTGAACCCATCGCTAGTCTTGACCATATACACATGATAAAATGTTGGCCTGCAAATTAAGAGGAAAATATATACGAAAAATAATTAAGCTCGATCTCAAATAAATCCCACAATATCATTATTCAATAATTAATATAAACTTACGCTGTGGAAATAAATACCATAATCGATGTTAAATTGCCTGCAAATTCAATCACAAAAGAACCATTAATATAATATATCTAATTACTAACTTACAAAACTTTACACATGCAAATAAATAAATAAAAATGAACCTAAAACGCCGAACACATGAGTTGCTAATCGTAGGCGATATCGGAACATTGGCAACATTATCCAACATTAAAAATAAGCTGGCAAATGACATCTGAGCACAAGTAGCAGATAACCAATATCATGGAAACTTAAGAAGACAAGAGACTGCATGTATCAAATCTAAAAGTACTGGAATGTGTTACTTAACCAACCTTCCTGTTCGTAGCACAAGCTCCTCATGTTCTCGTATAAGATCTTCTGTAAGCAAAGGTGCTTCCTGCATTTCAAAGATGTAGACATCTCTTAACAAATTATTCAAACTTTTAACAAACCCTTGAAGAAGAGTGTTATATTGAAAAAACCTGTGTTAGAGGAGCATATATGGGCTCTCCAGTTTCCAACATTGCTAAACCTTCTTCAGGATGATTAGCACCTAGACGGAGAACAAGTTCACCCGTATTTATTCTAGCATAGAGAGCAGAATTTGAAGACCTGGCATCCTTCAGAACATCTGATCCATCAGGATGGCAAAAAACTTCTCTCTCCACGGACTCCAGCAATTCAGTGGCGATAGTGCGGCGTTTTTTTCGTGAAACACAGCAATTCATAACCTGAAGCTGTTGATACAGAAGGCAGCAGTTCAGATCTAATATCTCATCCTCAGGAATGCCAGGTACATATTGGTCTTCCAGCCAAAGCTTTCTCAGCTGCATTAATGTAGAAAGTATAAGTATACTAGCAGCAAATTAAGCAGAGTAAACAAAGTAAACAATTGAAGAGTCACTATGAGGCAAACTTTTTTTGTTTTTTAGATTTTTTTTGTTTCTCTCAGCCTTATTAGAACTGAATCCAGGGATCAGGTTCACCTGGATGACACACAGGGGGCCTCCCTCCAGATGAACCCAAAACTAAAAAAGCAACTTACTTCAGCAACAACTTTGAGCCAGAACAATGCCATCTTCTGTAGGGTCTTGAAGCTTCCCATGATCTCAGCAAGTTTAGCAAGAAAGCTTTCAGGAGGAGCACCATGGATGTCTCTCAGCAATGTAATTGATCTGGGCCACGTCTCCCTGAAGCAACCAATTTTCCTACCTGGAGTAAGCCCCTCTGCAGGTATATTGCATATATTAGTAATATTACACGCGATTGGAGGATCACCAGGGAATGATGATTGTAGTATCAAAAATTTTACCTAGAAGTAAAATATACAATAGCACTTACCAGTATCGAGAATTGACTGAAGGAAACAAAGGACCTCATCATCACGATGCTCAGACCTGACTGTTTCCTCTTTCTCACGACACATTAAGGACTTCATTGCAGATAAGCTTAAGCTTGCTCTTTCCTTGACTGGCGAAGAATTTCTTGATGAGTTGAGTAGATCCTTTATAGCCACAAAGTTCTTCCCAGACCTGGAAAAGGAAGCCACAAAAATTAATATAGTCACAACTGCATTCAGGTGCCTGCAACAACAACTCATGCATGAACTAATTAGAGGAAGGGCAGTTGATAGTAGCCTACTTTTTGATAGGCATCGAGACATTGTGCATATTACATTAGTCAAATGAACATGGCAACATGACCATGGTCATGATTAGGAATAAAATTAATTTGTTAAGGTTAAAAACCATAGAGATCTGCATATTATCTTCCTCCAGTAGCAGATATCAAATATTGATGTCAAGGGAACACTACAAACAGGGAGATACTCGGTTCTCCCCCTTTGTTCAGCCAATTTTCAACTTCAAACTAAAAAATATAATATGCTTAGGAACTGATGCCCTTCAGCACTGGAGGAAGCATGAAGTCAAGGACTATAAAAGGTTGTCACCGCATAAATATGAATATAAACTTACTCAAAAGCGATGGCAAGTTGCTTCAATACTGATGCAGGAGGAATAATGTCTCCAGTCACAGAAGCAGAGCTTTCTGGCAGTGGACTCTCTAAATCCTGAATATTTGATACCAACAGCAATGTAAAAAACATCAACACATGGTTAAGTAAGAACATATAAGAACCTAAGAAACTGAGTCACAATTTCATCATAAATTAGACAGTGCCCAGTCATAATATTAAATCTATAAAACAAAGAGCTTATACATAAGTCGATACAGGTCAGGAGCAATTAACGCTTTTACTTGGTTTCATATTTTATACTACGGCAGTGACTAATAACAATGACGTATATGTTCATGTCCATGCACAATTACACACTATCATCCGATTGGATGCTTGGAAGAATAACTTTTTCAACTTGAAACTATTAACAAATATCAAGACATCTCCTAAATAGTCATGACTGGTTGAAGTTTGCCTCAAAAGTGTAACAACAATGGTTGCAGTGAACTGAACCTTCTACTTCTGTATAACAAAGGGCAGTACAGCTATGAGTATGAACTTCTAGTTTATAAGTCGACTCTAAGCATATTCATTGTGGAATAACATCTATCTATAATTCTATAATCTTTTCTATCGTACCTATAGCTTTGTTTCAACAGCAATTCAGCATTCCAGGTTCAAAACAAATTATTCATTTTGACAATCATATTTGCTATGACCTTAGATAACGAAATACATTTCAACCAGATTTGAAGTTTCTTATCAACATTCTGGTAGCTAGTAAGCCGCCACTGTCGTCTGATGCTGACTGACATCTGGACCCTAACTTTTTTTGTTTTCAATCTCTCCCTAGTTTATCTGGATCCTAGCAACAAACATATTTCAACCAAATTTGAAGTTTCTTATCAACATTCTGGTAGTTGAGATGCAATAAAGTATGAGTAAGATAATCACAAATTACTAAACGATAGGTTGTACATACTAGCCATTTAAAAAACTCCAAGTTAAAGAGGTGAGCAAGGCATGCTCAGATACAATTAGTCAATTACTATCAAGAAACAATACAATAAAATGGTAAAAAGTAATGACATAAGCGTTAAATCGGGCCAACTATTTCCAACCTTGGATTCAGTGGAAGATCCATCATTCTGTACGCAAATTATTTCATCACAGACAGGAAATGACATATTTGGATTTTCAACTTTCTCTGATTCTTCAGTGGCCTTCTTTCCTCTCCCCATATTCTTAAACCTCTCTTGCCATTCCTGCTTTGTCCCAATGTTTGGTGGTCGCCACCGAAACTGCTTTGAATCATTTATATCCTATAATTTCTCACAATTCCAACTATATATGCATCAGTAAATTCTAGCAAAAAGATAACCTCATATCTAATGCAGGAGATGCTATGATAAACAATCACAACTATTCAATTAGTTCCTTAATCCAGAGCCTATCATCCACAAAATTCACAACTTTTTTTAAAAATACATAATTTAATACCCATCGAGTACCAAAAATGAATTCCCATCCAAAATTTCAAATTGCAGGGCAGGACACAACACCAAAGTTAAAGACCTCCAGAATATATATCCAGTAACTACAAAGTTACATACCCATCAAAATGCCAATCGCAAATCATGATATACCAGAGAAGTCCAAGGAATTCTAGTGTTAGATTCAATAGCCCAATTTCTATTTCACTGACACTTCAATTCCAATCCCAAGTCAAAAAGTTTAAATAAAAATAACCAACAAAGATTAACCTTAGATTCACACTCTTCGCGAGATTGAGCTCCCACGTGATTCAAAGAAACCTTCGGTGGCTGTTCCTCCAACTCTGAAAATCACATCGAATTCCGCGAATTAAAGAGCAATAACACCAAAAATTCCAAACAAGAAATCAGATTTTGGTGGTTGCAAGCCGCAATTAGACGGTAATTAGGGAGGCAAAATGTGACACCTAGATCATCGAGGGGGGATAAATCGGATTTAATATCGGTGAGAACCCGCTCAGCTTTAGCAGCGGCGGAGTGGAAGGCAATCCTCGCCCTTGAAACAATCGAGGAGCCCTCCATCACAGTGCGTCGCGGATGCACGAGTTTAACTGTTTCTTTCTTCTTCCTTCTTCCCTCTTCGCTCTTCCTTCTTCCTCTGCTAAGCTGCAAAGCAATCAATTCACCGACATCTTCGATGGATTTGACGCCATCTTTATCGCAGACGGGAGAGAGAAAGACTATTGAGTGTCAAACTATGGAGATCGAAGAGAATGAGAGAGATGGGAAAAAAATATTTATAGAGAACAAAAAAAAATACCAAAACCAAGTCAAACACCAAGAGCAGCTCTCAATATAGAATACGGAGTACCATTTCAAATTAATTTGGTTAAATGAAAATATTTGTTGCCATTTTTTTTCCATGAACTAGTTGAAGTCGCGTGATATTCACGAGATAATTTTACTGAAAATCTATATATTTTTACGATGTTAATTTAAAATACTAAATATATTTATATAATATCATAATATATTATGCAATAGACAAATTATTTTTTTTAGATTGTACTCCATATTTTAATTGAATATATTTTTAAATATTTTTCCATTATTTGTGGAGATCTTATCCGAATTTAGATTGAAATTATTAAAATATTGATTTTACTTTTTAGTGAATATTTTAAATAATATTTTTTTTAGACACTAATATGTATAAAATATTTGGTTTTTTTTATAAGGATAACAATAATTAGGATAGGTTATCTACAAAGCATAAAATATTAAAATATTTTTTAAAGTTAATTTATTAAAATTATATATTAGGATTCTTATCTTGTAGTCTATAATAATAAAAATGTTTGTAAATATGAAAAATGCAATATAAAGATTAGTATAGTAGAGAACATTGTCCTTGATTTAAGAGATAAAATATAAAGAAAATTATCTATGTATTATTTTGCAAAATTAAATTCATCTATAAAGTTGTTTTCCATCCTAAATTTACATAACGAATAAATAAAATATAATAGAAATTAATGTATATGAAAATTTACAAAATTCAATGTATTAATCAACTTATCATCCATATTAAATTACAAAAAAAACATAGAGATAAAAAAAATTAAATGTAAGGTGGGTCTATATTACATAAATAAAATAAAAATGAAATTAGGAAAAATGTAATGTAAATTTTTATCAAAATTCATTTAAGAAAGTATTCATCAAGATTTGTAAATTTTTATATTTTCTTTATCAAACTTTGATTTAAGAAAAAATCTTTAATATAAATGCATAAAAAGATAAATAAAATCTAATTTTATTAATTTAAATTAAAATTCGAATTTTGTTTGTACATTTATATATAATCTTAGTCATCAACATAAAATTATATCTTTTTCTCAAAATAAAAATATATCAACATGACAAAATTTATTATTTAAAATTATATCATTATATAGATATAAATTTTATACTTGGAGCTCTATCCTTATTAAAAGATAAAAAAAAATATATATTAAGACCCTAAATTTTGTTAAGAGATAAAAATATTACATTAAAATGGAAAATATCATTTAATAGGAATTTGTGTATATAAAAATTATATAAGTATGTTATCTATTGTAGTAAACTAATACATAATCCATAGATTGAAAATTATATACATAACAAATTATATAAACATGTTATATATTTAGTATATATATAACAAGAATACTATAGGTTGTTACAAAATTTATTAAAATATAATTTCACATTAATTTATTAAAAAATGCCACGTGGTGCAAATTTTACAACAGACTTGGGTTCTGCTTTATAATGTATTAGGGTAGATAATACGATGGGTATCTATCTTAGACCTGGGTTCCGGTTCGGATGAATCGGCGAACTATTGGCGGGAAATCGGCAGGAACCGGTTCCTGAACCGCCGGGTATGGTTCCCACTATGGTTCCGGTTCCGGTTGGAACCGGAGAACCGGCGGTTTTGGAACCGGAGAACCGGCGGTTTTGGAATCGGAAAACCGGCGGTTTTGGAACCGGAAACCGGCGGTTCCAAATCGGGTGGAACCGCCGGTTCCACTAATAAAAAAAATTAAAATAGTGTAATCGCGGTCGCGGTTTAGCTAACCGCGACCGCGCGATGAAAACCGCGGTCGCAACCCATTGGACCGCGATCGCAGTTTTCATTCAGAGGTTAAAAAAACAGATTTTTTTATTTTTTTAAATATTTTCGGAACCGAGAGAAACTGACTCCGAAACCGGGGAACTGACCCATGCCCGGTTTCAGTTCCATGGTTCCGAGGAACCGGAACCGCCGATTTGCAAACCGGATCCAGGTCTAATCTATCTTCGTGATAATATCATAAGAAAAAAGGTAATTTTAACATTTTTATGTGACTTTGGAAATTATATAAGTATAATTATTTGATTGTGTAGTTATCTTAAATTCTTTTTCTCCCAAAAAATAACTTTATCAGTTGGACAAAATTAATAAAAATTTCTTTCAAAATAAGGATAATAATTACAAATTTTTGATTGCGTGGAATTCTATATATCGATCCTCTAATTTATGGGGTGTTGATATTGTTAAGGCAAAAAAGATGAACCAAGTTTTTTAAATGAAATTTCTCTAGAAAATTTTTGTGGAACTTAATAATATTTGAGTTAAAATAATTATCGAAAGGTACATTCAAATTCAAGAATTGTTCAACTATACCAAAAAAACAAAACACCTCATATTTATTGTCCAAGCTTATGAGCCTTTCGGACTTGGGAGCTTTTCCTTTCAAGGCTCCTATGGCAAGTTGGTGACGGGAAACCATCCACTTCTAGTAAGATAATTGGACTGACATCGGGACACTAAAGGCATAGACAATCATCCAACAAAACATAAATGAATATGGAAGAACTTATTTCTAACTACCTCCTTACCTCCTTTAGGACAATTCGTGGAGCCATAACAAACTCCAACTTGTCATGAATCAAGACCATCTCAATATGATAAACCATATTTTTTACCAGCTAAAAAAATTAATGACATGCTTTACTAGATGCCTAGTAGAAATGGTTGGTACTTAGCACGCTCAACAATGGAATGGATTCACAAAAACAAAGGCGAGCATTCCCTAAATCTCGATTGGATTTAGAAACTTAATATCCAACCTAAGATCAAAATCCTCCTTTGTAAATCTGCCCAAAATGGCTTACCGACGAAAATAAGACTCGTGGAAAACCATATCATTGTTCACAAGGTTGCATGTTGTGTGATAACACAAATGAAGATATCATTCACCTCTTGATCAAATATCCTCACACAAAACAGATCTTGAACACTATCAATGCCGAAATGGATCATTCGATATGCCAAAATGACCCTGACAATAATATATAATAAAAAACCACACCAATTCATTGAGGAAATCCACTCCAAAATATCAAAATTGAAATGGAATGGCTTTCTTGCTCTTGGTGGAGCATTTGATATTTCATAAACAAAAAAGCTTTCAATACAAACAATTGTCAAACACAAATTGCTCAAAGTACCATTTCCGAGTTCATTCGCAAACAACAAATAGATTGGAAGTGTTTCGATTCCACTAACAACAATCCGCCCACCACCATGCTTGTGAATGTGGTACAAATTTCATGAGAAAATGAACAAATATTAAAAGGAAATAACCCAAACAACTCCATATCAAGCTTAACTTTGATGGGACCGGCTCAGACGGTGTTTCGTCTTTCGGCTTCGTCATTTGCAATCACTTGGGCATGCCTACCCATTTTGATGGGGGCTGACTAGCAAGCACTTCGTGCTGATGATGGAGGCCATTGAAATTCGACAGAGGATTCTTGAGGGTACTCGACGTGGCATCCCACACATTCAGATTGAGGGCTACAACATTAAGTTGATCAAAGTCATGTAGGGAGATTCAGTTGATTCAGTCAGATATCTTGTGCGTCCTCTCCCGTTTTTAGTGTTGGAGCATCTCCCACATTTTCCGAGAAGTCAACACTATTGCGGACTTCATTGTGAGTTCTTTCCGACGGTCCACTTCGACTCTGATTACTCCTGATTTAGGTCTTAGGGATCATACTCATAAAGATACTTTAGAGCAATCACTTCTTGTTAGTGTGAGCCCTCCAAATCTATTTCCTTATAAAAAAATCTCAAACTTTTTGTTAAAATATTTTTTTTCTTGAAAACTTACTATTTTTAATCTAAATGTTAATTTTTTTTATATAGTAATCATTGCATATATTAGCCTAAATAAACTTAGGTATATTTGCCATGCTCTTTATTAACACATTGTTCATCGATATATGTGAAAATAGAGCTGTCAAAAGCTGACCCGACCCGAAAAACCGACCCAAACCGCCCGAAAAATTTAGGGTCAAGACCCGAAAATTTGAACCCGAAACCCAAAATAAACCGAACCTGATAGACACAAAACCCGTTGGGTTCAAACCCGAAAAAACCGTTAGGTTGACCCAATTTGTTATATTTTGAAAATATTTGAGATATTTTGAAAATTATAATATATTTTATTATTGAAATATATAAAAATAATAGATTTATTATTAAATATCAAAAAATATTTTAATAATTGTAAAGAAATCAAATTTCTTGACCTGTTAGGTCGACCCGACCCGCCCGACAACCTGCAATGACCCGACCCGATTTGACCGGTGACCCGTTACAACCCGAACCCGACTCAACCCGAACCCGAAATAATCGAACCAAACCCGACCTGACCGACCCGTTTGACACCTCTATGTGAAAACATAGATTAGGTTTTTAAGTAAATGTATTTCCATAAAATCTATATTTATACTAAAGAAACTTTTTTGATACATGTCGGTTTTACATTCATTTCGCCTATGTGTCACCTTCATATTCAATTTGCCTATGTGGCGCCACATCATCAACACTCTAAAAAAACAATTCAACACTAATTTTTAAAAAATATTTATAATTTTTTATTTATTATATTTATAGGTTTGTTACTTACTAATAATTAAATCTTAGATTCATTCTTATTTCATTATACTTTGATTAGTTATACATTTTATAGATTATTTATATATTAAAATCTCATATCATAATGAAAAAAATTATATAAGTTAGAATTAAACTTTTGTTTGACATTATATGTATAGATTTTAAATTAAATATATGTGTACAAATTTAAAACTTGCATAACTAATTCATTTCTTTTAGTAAAGGTAAAAAGATAACAAATTACCTTAAAATAATGCGTAAATTTTATTCATATTGAAATAAAAATCAAATTTATTTATTTTTAAATCAAATAAATGATTTATATTTGACTAAACCCATAGGGTACGAGACTACAGGTACTTATGCTAGTTAAGTCTACTTGTCTCTGATAGCTTGCATTTAGGTAGTGATTAGGATGCATATTTATGTTTATATTGCATGGTTTTAGCTTAGTTTAGCTTAATTCTTAGGTTTTTAGGTTTTCTAGGAAATTCGGCTTTTGCGCTTATTTTGTTCGGTTTTACAGATCTTTAGGTAAACAAGCGTGGATGGGATGGATTTTAGTGGACTACGGAGGAGTTTGATAAAGCTTAGAGTGATACAAGTGAAGATTGGAAGAACCAAGACCCAAGAGCTTGTGTGAAAAGAACGCTTAAATCCGGGCTATGCATTGAAGGTCTTGTTTTGACACCTCTATCTTGCAATGTTTGGATTGGGAGCTATAGTGGTCGGATGAAGCTGAATTTGCTATCACTGGAAAGCTAATTCAAAGAGCTACAATTCATATTTTTACTCCGATTCCAAATTCCAACTCGAAGGGGTATTTAAACCTTGTTTTGACACCTTTATTATGTCTTTTCCGACTAGTTTAATGTAATTTCAAGATATTTTTATCTTTAGATATCTTAGGGGTATTTAAACCTTTTTTTTAGTTTTCTCTCTCAATCATCATCAAAACTTTTGTCAAACTTTGGAGGCTAGGTTTTTCTCTCAAGGAAGAACCTTTGAACCTTTGTAAGTTTACTTTTAATTCAATTATGCATTGCTAAATTCATTGTGTTTAACTAGTTATTGAAATCATAGATTGCATAATATTGTGAGGTTTGATTGATTCTCATCAACTTGAATAGGTTTTATTCCTTGTGCTTAATTGAATCAGAATTATTCTAGGGTTTTGTTAGATTGATCACCTAATAGAATTTCTAGGTTAATTTACAACTAATCTGATTAATGCCCGTTCGGGGTTGATGAGATAAAGTAGCATCTATAATTGTTTGGACCCGTTCGGGCTATGCAATTGTAGAAGGGAATAAATCCACAAATAACTTAGATGTATGTTTTCTCTAAGTGTTTGTTTCTATTGATAACTTGATTCGTAAAGTTGTCGTTTAATTGAATCTAGACGTTGTTTTAGGTTATTAAATGATTAGGGTTGTTTAGACTGTTAGTTATTTCAACTAATTATGAAGTTTGAGTCATAATCCTTAGTAGGAGTATAATCCACAATAGATTATTCAAGGGAATTGAGAATCAAGATAATCAATGATCAATAAGCATATCTATGATGGATTTAACTAGTTGAACATATTTCTCTCATATATATTTACAATCAACTTTGCATTCTTAGATAGTTTTCAATTTTGCATATTAGATTAGAATTTCAATCCTTAAAACCCCCTTATTTGGTTACTTGGCACATAAGTAAAAGCATAAATACACAAGTCTCTGTGGGATCGACCCTAACTTGCCGCTATACTGAGTTGGTTAAGTTAGGTTTCTTTGGTAGATATCAACGACCACTGAAAATACATCATCAGTCTCAAAATACATACGAGGACATAAATAAATAACATAATAATAAATTATATATTATCTGTATTAGGAAAGAAATATATATATTATCTTGTATATATGTTTTTATCCTTTTATGTGTATAGTTTAGGGTCCAAGTTTGTGTGAGCCTTTTTTTGACGAGGAAAGGGATTAGGGCGGCCGCTAACAGGCTAACGACATCCCTAGAGCATCCTGAAGGATGAGGTTCCGAAGAACCGGATCAACTGTAAGAGGGATAGAATTGTGTGAGCCTATATATTGCAATCTCTTTCAGTAAATAAGATCAACACAAGATTCTCAAAACCATATTATTTCATGGTATCGGAGCAAGTCTCATTCTTGCCCTAATTTTTTTCATACTTTTGTTGCCTCTTTCATCGTTTTTTTTGTTTCTCTAGTTTCTTTCTTCCAAGCTCTTTGCATATCCTTGCAATGAGTACTTCCAATGAAGAGACATTAATCCTACTACTCCGTCCTCTACAAAATGTGTAGCTCTTGATGTCACATTTCTGTTCTATCTTCACCCTTTGGACCACCCTGACCTTGCTATTTGTCGGTAACTTTGAAAGGGGATAGTTACCAAGAGTGGTCTACCGCTATGCGCAATGCTCTTCGCACTAAGAGGAAGATGAGCTTTATTGAAAGGTTGGTTTCTAAACCCGTTGATGATTCAGATCAAATTAACGATTGGTGGAGTGTTAACTCCATTTTAATTGGTTGGATTATTCAACCAATTGATTCCACGTTGCGCTCACCGATTACTTATTATGACACAGTGCAAGAACTTTGGGAGGATTTGAAGCATCGCTTCTCAGTCGATAATGGACCACAAATTTTTCATATTCGTTCGGTGTCGTCAAGATGGACGTAGCATTGTTGCTTACTATGGTGCCTTAAAAAGCTATGGGGTGAATTAACGACATATGTGCCGCCCAGGGGCTGTACTTGCGGGCATTGCACTTGTCAAATTTCTGCTTATCTTTCCAAGGAGCGAAATGAAGAGCTGATTCACCAATTTCAATTTGAAATTCATTACTTTTTAGGTGAATCAAAAACATCATTTAAACATATATATTATAAATAATGGTGTGTATATCCCAAACTCTAGACTCCAGTAGTTATACGAAATGTATTAGATAACTAGTTTTACCTGTCGTACCATGTACGACTACGACTACAATCTGGTATTTTATAGATATTATATATAGGATATTAATAAATAAAAATAAATATAAACTTTAATATAAGTAATTTATTGCTCGTAGAATGTATAATTTTTTAATCAAATATTATATTCTTCATATTTTATTATTTTTTATGTACGTAAATTTAGAGATTATCAAATATTTCAATATATCTATTAAATACTTTAATATCTATTTTTATTAATATTAAACCTTATAAATATGTATCATTAATTTTTTTATAAGAGAAAAATCACTATATATCTATAAATAAATTCATCAAAAGATATATGCTAAAAGATTTATATTTATTTTAAAATATTTTATTTTTAATTTTAAATACTTGTATAAGTAAGTTTTCAAAAGATATTGTTATAATAAATAGATATTTTTTAATGGTAGAGATAAATTTAGAATTGTTATTGTTAGAGACTTTTTTCACGTTAGACAATTTTCTTAGCATCCCTATAATCGACTCTTTTTTTCTATTCATAGTGGTTGACATGGGCCCACTTTAAACGCGGAGATGATTTGGTGTGATGCATTATCAGATTGACAAATTCATTGTTTTTTCATTGAGGATGTTTGGTCCAACACTAATCCTTGGTTTTTCCATTTATTCAACTTTCATTCAAGTGAGAAAGAGGAAGAAGTAGCAGGTAGTTTGAATATAAAATAAAGAGCGATTCACCCTCCACAAAGGGGACTTATTCAATTAATAATTGGGTTTTGTTCAAAAATTAATAGTCTACTTTTTCGTATATAATTTGGTGAGCTTGATCATATTGAAAATTTCTTTGATCATACTCATATATTGTCAAGGGCGGAAATATTAAGGGGTCAGTGGCCTGGCCTCCCAATCCAAATTGTTTTAGTATGTATTTTCCTTTCATCCAGAGGTTTAATTTTATACTCCCTCCGTCCCCGAAAGTTTGTCTTGTATTCCTCTTTGGGTGTCCCGTAAAGTTTGTCCACCTTTTCAACTTTCCTTTTATATCAATTTTTCTTACAATATTACCCTCATCTTATCTCATCTTTTACCCCCATTATCTAAAAAAAAATCTACCCCTTCAAACCCATTTTAGTCTTTTCCTTTCTTTTTCTCTTTCTTCTCACTTTTACCCATCACAATCACAATCTCTCCCTTCACCCTATTGGCTACTTCATCTTTTCTACCCATTTCTTAATCCATGTGAAAGTTGTCCTTTTGGACAAACTTTCGGGGACGGAGGGAGTATATCATAAGCTTCAATCTGATATCCGAGTAAAAAGTTATGAACATTTGAAGATTAACTTATACAAGCCACTTTTACTTTTCATTTACATTTTTTTGTGTTGGGCATTGCCCTTAGGAGTCGAAACGGAAACCCCATGGTACTACCATAATGTCTTAACCGCTTGACTAGATGCCCGAAGGCTTCACTTTTCATTTACTTAGTTATAATGCTTCTATCTTTTGCTAAATTTCATATCTTTATATTGTAATTGAACCTGTGACCTTCAGAAGAATAGGTTATAGTAAGATACTTAACTATCGTATAATAAAGTACGAATGCAAGTTTTAAGTAGTTATTCTAATGCCTTTATACATCTAGTTAAGTGGGTAATTAAGATTCAAGTTGTACCATAAGATTTACGTTTTGACTCCCATAGACGGTTTATTTGACCCCAAAAATAGTTATTTTAGCTATAATTCTTGATGTTTTTTAAATGTTTTTCAGTTTTTTGTATTTAAAAAGAATATTTTTTTTGGTTTAACAAAAAAAATTGGCCCCCTAAAAAATTTGTTCATTCAGGCTCTGTATATAGTGATCTTTTTGAATATTCCCACGTATATATAGTTGGAAGTAGAGATGCATGCTTTTTATTATTTTATGTACGCGGGGTATATACGCACAGTTTTTTTTAAAAGCACACAGAATATCTGCGCAACTAAGGTTCGCGCGAGGCATTGCGTGGATGGGAAAAACTGGAAATGCAAATGCGATTCTGGAAATAACGCGAAATGGGTTGCACGAAATGGGCCTTCGCGCGCAAGCCCGGTGCGCGGCTCTTAGGATTGCACGAAACGGGCTTGCGTGCGCAAGCCCGTTGTGTGGCTCGTTAGGGTTAAAACCCTCGCGAAGACGCCTCCCCATCGTCTTCAACCTCCGTCTTCTGCTCCGCGAGACACTTCGCGCAAACCTGTAATTCGAGCCAAACCGAAAATGAACCCCCCGACCTCCGATACCTCAACGTCGGCATCACAAGTGCCGAAAGATGCCAATACCGGCGCGGTTGAGGCCTATTCGACCGCACCACCACCCACCATCACCGACGCGGTACTTCACCCACCCGTCCCGACCGTTTCTGCTCCGGGAGAGGGCTCAGCCACCGAGATCCGGGCAGCGGCCACCCAATCCGCCCTCCACCACCCGTCCCCACCTTTGTTGCTCCGGGACGGGGCACAGCCGGAGAGCTCCAGGATTCGGCCACCCAAGCCGCCCGTGATGAGGGTGGTCCGGCGAGCTTCGGGAGAAAGAGGATGGAGCGAGATTCGGCAAGGTGGCGATATCGGATGCAAGTCGGGTGCGTGACGGATGTCGTCCCGGCTCCGATGACTTCCGGTGCTGCTCCTGCGGTTCGTAGCCGGATCCGCACACGAGCGATATTTACGGCTGCGGTACGTTCTTTACGAACTAATTTAACCGTATTTAATTTGATTTCGTTTAGTTAGATACTAATTTCGTAAATTTTTTAATATTCAATATCTTGATTATATACAGATTTGTAGTTGTGTTATTCAGTTTAATTATATTATTTAGTCAAACTTAGATTATGAAATAAATTTTGTATAATAAATCATAATTTTAACATACAAACATAATTAAAATTGAAATAAAATTTGTTATAATATATCGTAATATAATTAAAATTGTAATATATTTGGATATCGACTACACCGATGAATGTATATTTGAGTTAATCAATTTTGATAATTTATTTGAGTTAGATATTTGTTTACTATTCAATTTCTTAGTTATATTTAGATTTGTTGTTGGTATTAGTTGTTTTATTCAATTTAGTTGCATTATTTAGTGTTATATTTAGATTTAGGATTATTAGTTATGAACTTGTGGCACTTGATAAAAAGTAGAAAACACAAGGCCATGTAGCGGCATATCTAGCTAGTATTTGTTCGAGCAAGAAGACTCCACATGGCCAATCTACTCCGAGAACTCAGCAAATGATGTAAGGCCCCTAGTGACCAAGACTTCATACATATTTCTGTTCCGCATCAATTCTGCCTGAAGCTCCCATCGAATACTGTAATACTCTTCATCTTGCCTCCCCAATACGCAAGCAATGGACCAAAAACCACAATGATCGTCTCCCATCACGTCTCTAGCATCATCAATGAACGGAAATACAAAACTATCCACATTACCGATTGCAAAGTTAAACCCGCGCCATTTGACGCTCGTCGGGGGGCCTCGGTGGCTTCTAGCAGCCGGGGTAGCGGTGCTAGGAGACGCGGTCGCAACCGGAGGCTTATCAACTCCAACTCCGGTCTGTTTCTTATTCCTAGATCCTTTAGGTCGTCTGTGTGGTCGGGATGGTGCCGATGTATTTGCTTTGCTCCCACTGTCATTGTCTTTCCGTCTTTGTTGCTCCCTCTCGTACTCTTCCATTACGTGCTCAAGGTGTGTTTTTTCCCAGGTGGTTGAATACTTGTTGGCTCTATCTGGCGTCTCATAAGGTATCGGCTCAATAAGGTTTGTGTCTTGAGGATTCTTTGAATCTTTGACGTTGATGTGATCTGCAAAAACTGGTCTCGAGGCATCTGATCGCTATTTCGTAGAGCCACCACTTCATCCCACGTTGTGTCTTGAATGGTCAAGGGTATGCAGGCAAGGGCAAGATCATTGTCATCACTAAGGCCATCCAATTCGATTTGTTTCCAAAAAGGATGTATCTCCTCCAGCTCGATGGGTACTTTAGTTATGATAGCGTGTGCAATTTGATGTTTGCATGGAAGACCGTGACATTCCCTCCAAAAGTAATCGTGGCACTCCATCTCGAGCGTACCCTACGTCAACTCATAAGCTATATCATAATACATGTCTAACAACTTACCTAGGCATTGCCTTGAAACTTGTCCGCGTATAGGACGGGACAACGGTCTGAACTGTTTTGCCATTATTCTTAATTTTGTTGGTTTTTGTATTCTGGTTCTCTCAATGGTTGTCCTCAAACTGTTGGTTTGAGATTCCATCTGGATGTTTATCCTTAGTATGACGGTGTTGAAGCCTCCTCGAGATGAATCCAATATCTTTTTTAGCACAGCATGCATCCCTTCGACCATAAAAACACATGTCAAAGTTTAAATATTGAATGAATACACTTTCTAATATTCAAATTGAATTCAAATGCTAAAAATGCAATTCCCTATTGGTGGTTCTCGTGTGAAAGTGGAGTGTTTGATCCATCCAAGCATGGACTATGTTCTTCTTATATGGATTAAGCCACACCCTCTCCACGTATGCAATAAGCGTCGATCGCCATCTTCTCTTCAATTCTACATACCTTTCTTCAAATTTCGCCATCTTCGCCTTTGTGGTGCACAAAAAGAGCACCCAACAAGCGTTTGCAAACCCGCGTGACAACTCATGTGGATTTTCAGCGTTCACAAACACCTTTAGGCCGTACGTCAGGATTTTGTGTCTAATGTGCACCCAACACCACAAATGTTGTACTCCGTCCCCGAAAACTTTAATTATCGCCTTGATTAGAGCCTACTCGCGATATGTCATGATTGCATTGACCTGGACTCCAAGCTCGTCGTACACGCCTTTCAATTGAGTTAACACCCACTTATAACTACCGACATATTCGTTTGAAATAAATGCAAACCTGATGTTGAATGTATTTCCGGTGCAAGTGAAGCTAACCATCTCCAATAAAGGCATGGCGTACCTAGCAGAACAATTTGTTTTAAACATTTATACCGGAAACATACTAATCAATTCGATTACAGATTAAAATAACATACCTATTGGTCTTGTATATGGAGTCCATAATGACGACATAGGGAAACATCTTCAGCATGCGCAGACTCGTGGGGTGCACAAAAAACAAGGCGTTCATAACATTAGAAACCCTTACTCCTCTTGGATGGACAATGTATCCTCGGTCTTTTAAGAACTTTAAAGACCATTGTGTCACCGTCAATTCTCCGCAATCCTCGAGCAGTAACTTCTCCCTCATATTGTAGATTTGTCTAATTGAGGTCACATTTCTCGGGTACCTTGACCTCAACTCTTGAAGTACCATCTTCGGGGTGGCTAGATATAGGAACTTCTCTTTCACAAACTCCTTCTACTCAGCTGTCAATCGGCCCGCATATGGATGAGCTAACAAACTAGTGGAGAGGCAATGATTTTTTTGTCCGCACTTTACCGTTAAGACCCATCCATTTTTTCCTTGAGGCGGACTTCATTCAATTCAAATGGACATCCACACTTCCTGGTCGGAGTATCAGTAAGTGGTTTATAAATGCTCCTATTTTCCGGTCCGGGCAACTGTAATAATTGTGGTTTTTCAGGATATTTTTTTTGAATTTTCTCGGATATCCTTTTAACCTCTTTGTCCGTTTTAACGCTTAATCCAATATTTTTGTTGGAGATTAAATCCTAGAAAATTCTTGGTGATATCCTAAAATCACAAAAAAATGATTTTATGGATCGATGTGAATTCTAGGATTTTTCAGTGGAAAAAGAATATTTATTGGATAAGCCGTCTTTTTAATTATGTACCGGAAAGAACTTGAAATACGAAACGGAAGCCTTAAAAATTGAAGGTAGCAAGATAAAATCATGGAAAATTGGTTTTATTGGTCTACATAATTTACGGGACGTTTTGTATTTAGTAAGTTTGTCCATCCGAGGTACATAATTTTACCGCTTTAACTCGAGTCCCGTTCCGAGACGGCTTTTGTTTGTAAACCGCCTCTTTTCATTCTTAATTGAGAAGGAATTTGAGATGGAAATTCACCCACGGCATATCTTTCTGCCTTGTCAAAAGCTTATCCAAAGTCTATCAAATTGTAAAAGAAAGAAAGAGAGGATGAGGATGAGGACAACGACGGACTCGATCTATCGAACACCTCGACACCGCCGACAATCTTTTCCGCCCGTCCTCTCCTTCTACACTTCACCTTCTTCTTCCTCCCCTTAGGTTCGTGGTTGCTGCAGAACCAAACCAGCAGGAGAACCATGACGGAGCTATGGATTCGGGAAGAAAGGTTCGAATCCTTACCGTCGGTCTCTTCCTCGCCTCGTTATGCAACGCCGCCGGCGACCGCCAGCCCATTCGACCACCACCCACCGCAAGGGCCGCCACCGGGCAATACTCGACCACCCTTGGGCTCGGGGATCGAGCCACTATCGAGCCAAACGAGCCATGGGCTCAAGTGAAGGTATTTCGATCAAAATTGATTAGCGGAGCCACCGTAAGGACCTTTCGGTTCTGCTTTGCTAATTAAATTTATGATTTTTATAATCTTGACGTTGATACGGTCGCATAGGTTCAAACCGCTCGGGAAACGGACGTCCGGATCTTCAGTTATAGCGAATACAAGTTTTGATACCGATTGGCAGGTAAAGGACTTCGGATAATTACTTGGGATTCGTTGTTAATCCGTTTGATCCGAGATTTGGTCACCTTTAAGAACTGTTACCGAGGAACACTTTTTTTTTAGAAAATTGTTTCAAAAGTGAAGCGGATAATTAGTTATAATTCCGCCATGATGGCTCCTTAAAGCATAATAACTAAGGATTTATTATATATCGATATTCGGAAATTAAATCGTTTATCGATTAGGAAGTTGTAGAATTTGAGTATACAACTAGTGTTTCTGTGAGCTTGTTGTTGAATCTTTTGTTATATTGGACAAAAGGGTGATAAAGATTACTGTTGAATTGCTAAGGACGTTGAGCACGCCTTCTAAGGCAAGTGGACGGTTCTCTCTTGCATTATGGTTATTAAATGAGGAATTGAATTCCATTTAATATTTGTGTTGGGAAAAACTTGTGTGCTTATTAAAATATGATAGGTTGTTATATTTGTTAGAAATAATGACCATGTTGTTTATTTAGTTTTGCGGTAGAACTGGATTTAGGTCTGTTATGTGTGACTTTGTATGTTGTCTCACGCTAAGACATTGTTGTTGATTAAGGTAATTTCAGGGAGGGGAACGTGGTTCCATATCCTCTCTTTAAAACAATATTACATTAGGAGGGGCCTAATCCTAATGGTGGGTCATGACTCTTCCCCTGCTCTTCGTGTGAGAGGGGTGATGCGCACTCTAGCTAAGTGCAATTGGCACGGTGCAGTGTAGACGACAGGGTAATAGACCTCTCTGATCTCTAGCTCACCATATGCAAAATGAAAGATCAAGGATAGCTTAAGTCTTGTGATCTTGGTACACGGTAGATGACCATGGATGAAATACTCCGATGATCTCTACAATACCAAAATATTTCGGCAGTAGTTCGAGCCGATTAAAAGCCACCAACTTGGTTGTGAAAAGTTTTGAAATTAATATAAGATAAAGTGCGTTAGACACATTAATATACCTGAATGGTTCGTCCAGTCAGAAGGGCATTCTTGCTCCCGGTTATGAATGATTCTTAATCAAACTTTGATTAAGTTAATCTGAATAGTCGATGGAGGCTTTTCAAAATGTTATGTGATTAATATGAGTTCCCAACAATTGTTTATGCTTCTTAAAGAAACTACAAGCGGTGGTGTTCTCTCTCTTGATTATGCAAGTCTCCTTCTTTTTCTCTATAAGACTGCTAACTGTTGGATCATAATCCAAGTCTAATCGGATTTGGATGCCAATATATTTAGTTACAACCATAAGAACCAAGTTAGATTCTCCGTTTGCTTAAGTCTTTCATTAGACTAACTCGTCCATCTTCTTTTCTTTTATATGGTCGGCTGGTGTCCACCATTGGTTTACAACACATCAGGTTCTTCTTGGAAGTTGATTCAAGAGGCGGATTCAGATGTTTGAAGCTCCAGAAGTTGAAGAAAGGTTTCCGATGGCTATACTTGATGAAGATTTTGTTTAAATAGAAGGTTGTTCTATTTATTTACTAAATCTTTTTAAGTTATGGATTATATAAGACCTTTTATTCTCTTTTCCGATGTAAAGTTGTACTTAATTTTGTTAGGTTTTTTATGGTTTCATTTACCTTGTTTTTAGTTTGTTCAATCAGTTTAAAGCCTTGGGTAGCTTCGGTTTAGTCTTAATCGGGGTTACTGGTGGTAATATCTCCAGGGTAAGGAAGAGGGTGTTACAACAACACCCTCTTGCCACATCTATATCTACCGGATAGGTCACAAGTGAGTATGACCCTGTTTGGATTTGAGGTTTTTACGACTAGTACAAAATTCTTCGAAATTGCAGTTTGTCTAGTCCAATCAAGCATTTCTCTTCGATCACTCCACAACCCATCGTAGTGGAAAGCAATAGAAAAATCTATTCCGATAACCTATGATTTCAAATTGTAAAAACAAAATATTATAAATTACACTATCCTAACTTTCAATATACTACGTTCGTAAATGGAAAAAAAGCCTAAACAGAATATTTGGATTTGAGGTTTTTATCCTAAAAACATAATATTATGGTTTCTTTAAAAAATACGTGTTCTTGCTCGCTTGATGCATCGGAATAGATTCCATAGTCTTCTCCCGGTACACCTTCCTCATTCTCAGCTATGAAACTATCGATTGACGATGAATCTTCCTCCTCGGGATGATAATAGCTCGATGAATTATCTTCTTCTCCTGACGACATTTTTAAGCAATGATGTGGAATGATGGTATGCCCCAACTATGAGAATCGAAATAGGTATTTATAGGGGACAATTCGATCGTTTTTTTACTGTTGAGATCCGCACAACGAGGCCTCGCGCCAGTCCAACGGCACATTTTTCAAATGTGCCGTTGGATTGCGCGCAACAATGTTGCGCGACCCCTTGGCCTCCACGCTCCGGAAACCCTCACTTTTTTAAATTCCGGAATTGCACTTCCGCGCAACACAGATTCGTGCGCATCGCCGTTGCGCGGATATCTGTGTGCGCTTACCAATTTTCCGTGTGTATAAATCAACAGCCTTTTATGTAACATGTTTCAGGATTTAGTACTCCGAGCTTTCACCTTTCATAATAAGATAAATCGATATGTTATATGTATGTTGAACTGTGAAATATCAAATAAGATAAACCTTATCGAATAAATTTCTAGATCGAATTCTGTTTTTTATTGTGCATAATTTAATCTTACATTAGAATTTTGATTGTAAATTTTTAACAAATTTCTGAATCTTTAACAAGTTTACATGGTAAGGTAAAATATGGATTGCCCTCTCATCACAACTAAAAGGGGATTATTATACAATTTATACATGAAAATTATGTGGGTTGATGCCGGAAAACTGGTCAAAGGCTCGAACTTGACCAATACTCAGTTGGTCTAGTGGTAAAGTGGTGCTAGACTCCTTAAGTGTTGTCGAGGAGATTCGAAGTTCGAATCCCACTGACAACATGTATGGAGAAACTGAAATTGGGAGGGTCTCCCCAAAATGGGGCCACAAAGTACCCGGTTCGGATGTAGAGCGGTGTCCGACCAATCGAACCGGGCGAGCCATAAGGCAAGACCAAAAAAAGGCTCGAACTTGCGCGTTTCAATCATCATAACTATATACTAAAGCGGAGGTTAAAAAAATTATAAACAACACATGTCGCTTTTAGATTGGACCACACCACCCTTTTATTAATGGATAGAAAATCTCATTCTTAATTTAGAAAAAATCTTTTATTTTTCTATATGATAAATAAAAAGATTATTGAGATATTCATTATGCTCTATATTATACAAATATAAGGATATTTATTTTATTTTTAGATAAAATGCGTATGCTAGGTTTAGATAACTAAATTTAATATAAAAATAGTGTAATGTACGCACAATCTTATATCACTATAATTAAGTTTATTTTGAACGGTCCCATGTATATAATAAATTAATAAGTTTTTTTCTTATTACTTATCTATTTTCATAATTAAATAAATTATCATGTTTTGGATATTAATTTAATTCGTAATACTAATAAAATATTATTGTTTCAAATAAACAAATTTTATAGTTTATTGATTATAAATATTCATTGAAACTTTATATTTAAGCATTGACATGATTATTTTTTCCGGATAATAAATATATTTGAAAATATTTTATTATTAATATTTTATTTAAGAAATACTGGTACAGGGTACGGAAATACATACTAGTTCTAACCTAATTAACACGGTCTTACATCTGTTAAATGCATTCATTAAATTGTAGTGTTGAATTAATTGTCGATTACTATTCATCAAGTAATGTGTCGGTTTCAATTCATATCAAACTAGTGTTTTACCCATACTATGTACGGGATAATATTAGAAATAAATATAATAATAATAATAATTTTTAAGTAAGCATGACAGAAGAATTGAATACATAAATAATTATTCTAACCATGGTGATGGCAAACATTTTTTATGATTTAACCTTAACTTGTAAAAAACTAATACGGAGTATAATTCACTAATTGGAGTTTGGAAATTGATTGAACACAATCACTTAAAAGTATGGTAGGCACTTAATTATGTGAAGTAGAGAGCACTTGTAGAGTGATTAGCACCTGTTGATCAAAACTTAATTAGAGATTTTTTTGGTAGAAAACCTAATTAGAGACTTAATGATTGTTGAGTGTCTCAATCGAATCCTCAAATCACAAGCAATCAAGATACCGAAAAAAAAAATCAGTTCACAATCTAAGCAATAGCAAAAACTATGAGATCAAAGCACTACAAAGAAACAATCCTTTAGAGTTTGTACTCGATAGATTTTTGAATTGTGAATCTTGTTCACACTCTATCAAGCACAAGCTGCTTGCATGATAAGAAATCCCCTATCCAAAAACCTTCTCAATCATCAGAACCAAGGATCTTATTTAACCAAGGAGAGGTGACAGTTTTTTTAGTAGAAGGAACCTGGAGAAAGTGGGCACAATTAGGTAAATAGTTTTTCATTTTTTTGATCGTGTTATTGGTTTTTTTTTACTTCAAAATATTGATATAATTGTTGGATCGACGTGCGTTAGTAAGAGCTTGGTAACTAGTGGTTAGGCTGTTCCCAAGACAGCGTAAGTAAAAACAGTTCGTAAGTAAAAACAGAAAGTAAGAGACATAGTTCCTTTATAGAGAAATCCCACAACAACCAACGAGTTGTGTGGGTAAACCTCTACCTCCGCTTGGAGGATTTTGAACGATCTACTTATTTTATTGATTGTTCCCTAGTAACACAGGCAATACTTATACTTCTCTATTCCTAGCAGTTCTTCCTAACTCTAGTAACACTAGTAAGCCTTTTCGACCTTGTTCCTAAGCGAACTACTCAACTAAACATAAGACAGATCGAACCTTACACCTTGAGCTCACAGTTCCCTAACTCATGGGAACTTCGATTCACCGTCACCGAGATCGCACACTCGTCGTCGAGGACTTCTCTTCACTTGTCTCTCTTATCTCTTTGTATGTGGATATTTGTTCTGGGAGAAGTGCTTATTCCAAGCACTATTCATTTGACTTTATACACATTAATTTGAACTTGGGTTGCAATCTTCACTTTCATGTTGTCCAAAATACCCTTTGTCTTGCACACCAAGTTTGCAATCTTCACATGTGACTTGATTTGAACTTAGTCAACTTCAAATGTCAATCGGACCATTAGATTACTTGCTTCAGTATGTTCCTCAGACTGAGCCTTGGTTTTGTCCAAGACAAGATCCCGCGATTTACGCTGAATGGTCTTATCTGCACATGTGAGTTCCCATACGATGGGAACTGTTCTCTTTAGAGTTCCTTTGATAGGAACTTGCTATCATATATTCTTGTGTTCCTTTTGCGTTCTTGGAGATTCTTTGTTAGACCTGGTGTTTCCTTGAAATACTAGAATGTAACACGTTATAGAATGTAACACGTTAGTTCCCATATGTCGTTTGTCATTAGCAAAACCGGAGACAAGTATCGTTGTTCGGATGTTTGGAACCAGAGTTTCCAACACCGTCCCAACAATTTCCCCCTTTTTTATGATGACAAACCCATTACAAAACAAAAAAGTATTTCAATGTGTGAAAAAGCATGACATGCATCTAAGTTCCTAAGTGTGATCCTAGAGAGCCACTTCTAAGAAACATTAAGTTCTTACTTAGCATTTTATGCATTAGTTCCCCCTTAGTCAAAACATATTTTGTGATAACTCTTAACATGACTCATCTCACACATTTTTTCCTTCCCTCTTTTGGCATCATCGAAAATAGAAAGCATGGTAAGGAAGAAAGGAACATGCAATCATACTAAAAACCATTTATATTACTTCAGCAAAAGATGTACAATGGGAACTCATTACATATTGTGGAGAAAATAAGGTTAAGGAGTTAAAGGGGAAAGTCATGGAGCCCTGGGAAGCATGTGATCACGCAGCTGAGTCATGACACACATGATGTTCTGGAGAGTTCCCGCCATGTTCTCTAGAGTTGCAGCCATGTGCATTAGCACTTGAATGTTCCCAATACTTGGGCCGTCACCAGAGGGTAGAGTCCCTTGATCCTCGGATTGCTTTCAGTGACGCATTTTCTAGACCACAAAAAGGTCCAATTCCCTTCTGATGGTCACTTCCTCCTTGGAGTCGTCATAAAGGCCTTCCTTGACCATGAGCTTTTTGATCAGGCCATCATATGGTAAGGAATGGGTGGAAGAGGCCAGACACTTCTCCATGTGCCCAAGCATAATCAGGGGGAGGTTAATGGGCATTCTGTGGAGGAAGTGAAAGAGGAGGATATCGTCTTGGATGTTGAGTGTGTGACGCTTCTCTTGCCCAGGGATCACAACCGTGATCAGGAACTGATGCGCCAATTTGGCGATTAACGACGATTAACCCCAGGTTGTGGGTAGGGGTCCCTTGGGTGGGAAGTCTGTCGTCGTAGACGGTGTGGAGAATTTCATCCTTGTTGAATTCCCCCCATTTCTTGTGAGGGAAGGCCCCTAATCCCTTGACTGGGACGTTGAGCTGACGATAGATGGAGGAAGCAGTGAAGATGTAGTCATCGCCTTGAAGGGTGAGAGTTCCCTTGGTGGCCTCGTCATGAATGACGAAGTTGTTGTAGAAGAGGCGCACCTGCTCAAGGTCGACGGTCACAACGGTGTCGCACACCTGGTCCCATTCCTGGGCCTTGATGAGTGCCTAGAGGTCTCCAAGCCTCTTTTCCATAAGTTGGGACTCGGAGAGGACCAACAGCGTGATTAGCTTTTTGTCCGCTGTGATGGGAACTCTCTTTGAAGTCGTTCCCTTGCCCTTTTTGTTCTTGGCGGTCTTGGTAGCATCCTTCCTCTTTTGTGGAGGAGCAGGAGCAGACTTGAGTAAGAGCATGGGCTCCTTCTCCCTAGGAGACCCATGTGACACCACCAGTTGACGTGCTTGATCTTCAGCATCAAGAACCTAGGTGGTTGCATCGCCATCCGAGTTCCCTTCTTCATTGGAAGACAGACCCATGTCCTCATTGTCATCTTCTCCTGAATTTCCTTAACTGGGGCAAACACCATCAGCCTGTGCTGGAGCCCCATCCTTGTGGGTGTTGTCCTCCTCCATTGTCACTTCCTCATCGTGAGCTCCTATTGTTGTTGGACACTTGGAGGAGGGAGGTCGATGGATGATGTCTGTAAGCTCAGCCTCTATAGTGTCGAGGCGAGCATTTTCCTCAGTTGTGCCCATGACGATGGGAGCCGTCATCTTTGCCTTCCGGCGAGCAACATCAGCTATGGGCATATAATCCTCGTCTGAGTCGAGGTTGATTTATTGTTTAGCCGGGGAGGGGGAAGAGGAGATATTTGTGGTTGAGGGTGGAAGGGATTTTTTATGAGAGGGAGAGGGGATCAGAGGAGGAGAGGGGGATTTGGCTTTGGGGGAGGTGGGTGGTGTTGGGAGTTTGGTATTTAGAGAGGATGGAGGTGGATCGATGAGATTAGGGGTCCCATCGGCGGTGGGGAGAGAGGAGGGAGTGATGATGGGATCTCTGGGACTAGAGTTCCCAAAGATGGGATTAAGGTTGGAAGGAGAAGGAGGTGGAGGATTCTAGGATTGAGAGTTCCCAGAACTGGAAGAGGTAGGAAGAGAGGAGGGTCGAGTAGGACGTGGTGGTGACGGTATAGCGAAAGAAGAAGGACGAGAGAGATTTAGAACCTTGTCCATGGCGAGAATGGATTTTTTCTTCTTCTTCTTGGGAAGATCGGAAGAAGAGGATTTGTGGTCTTTTCGTTTTTTGGATTTTTGTTTGGATTAGGGAGAGTCGGGGCCAAAACTATCAACGATAGTGGTCCCGATGGTGGAAGGGGGTGGTTGAGAAGAGATGGTGAGAGGGATGCGAGGAGGTTGAGAGGCGGTGGATGGAAGCGCAAGGGTTTGTGCCGCCGGAAGAGAAGCGGGTGGTCCTAGAATCTCATATTCGAGAAGCGAGGAACCAGTCTGTTCTTTGTGAATATGGGGAAGAACATAGGCATGAAGGGCTTTGTACATGTTTTGGCGAAGGACGGGATCTTTTTTGTTGTCCGCCTTTCGTAGCATAGTGATGAAAAGAGATTTGGAACTAGTTTCGATCCATTCACGGACCTGCTCGTTTCGGTGGAATGGGGCCATGGGTGATTTTGGGAAGAAAAAGGTTTTGGAGGTTTGCTTGAAAAGGAAGGAAGGGGATTGATGAGAAGAAGAGTTGCAGAGGGCGGAGGTTGAAGAAGGTCCCAAAAATGAAAAAGAAGGGGTTTTATGAGAAACAAGGAAATGGGTAGAAGTGGAAAGGCGATTTTCCTCGATAACCTGTAGCCAATAAACTCGGAGAGTCATTTAAACTTCCTTAGCATGATTGTGACACGTGTCGTTAATCCCATGGGAAGTCATATCGAGCGTTCTGAATACTTGGCCCTTGACGCTTCGAATTTTGACACAGTTTCCCATTTTCAGAGTGACGTTTCGATTTTCCAAAAGTACCAGTGTTCCGTTGCTCGTGATTATTTTGCAAGCTAGTTCCCATGATCTATGAGAAGTCAGGTTTGAGTGGAGTGGATAAGGGAACTCACACTCAAATTCTTTTGTGAAGCTAGAAACTCAAAACGGAACCAGACAATTACAACTCGATAATAGGACAAGTAGTTGGGCTCATGAGAAGCGTTTGTTTGGTTCGCGGTTAAGGGTCGGTTATATGATCAACCGTCATAGTGGCTTGTAATGAGGGTTAAGGGAACTCTGGTTGATCATTTTGGGCCAAAAGAAATAAAGTTCCAACTTGTACACCAAAAGCTCTAGACTAGTAATATGGCAAAATGAAAGTGATGAGGTATTTTCGGTGGTCGTTGATACCTATCAAACAATCCTTAGCTTAACCAACTCAGTAGAGCGGCAAGTAAGGGCCGATCCCACAGAGACTTGTGTATTTATGCTTTTACTTATGTGCCAAGTAACCAAATAAGGGGGTTTTAAGGATTGAAATTCTAATCTAAGATGCAAAATTGAAAACTATCTAAGAATGCAAATATGATTGAGTTTAACAAATATGAAAAAAGCTTGTTCAACTAGTTAAATCCATCATAGATATGCTTATTGATCATTGATTCTTTCGATTCTCAATTCCCTTGTATAATCTATTGTGGATTATACTCATACTAAGGATTATGACCCAAACTTCATAAATAGTTGAGAGAACTAACAGTCTAAACAACCCTAATCATTTAACAGCCTAAAACAACGTCTAGATTCAATTAAACGACAACTTTACGAGTCAAGTTATCAATAGAAACAAACACTTAGAGAAAACAGACATCTAAGTTATTTGTGGATTTACTCCCTTCTACAATTGAATAGCCCGAACGGGTCTTAAACAATTATAGATACTACTTTATCTAATCAACCCCGAACAGGCATTAATCAGATTAGTTGTAAATTAATCTAGAAATTCTATTAGGTGATCAATCTAACAAAACCCTAGAATAATTCTGATTCTATTAAGCACATGGAATGAAACCTATTCAAGTTGATGAGAATCAATCAAACCTCACAATATTATGCAATCTATGATTTCAATAACTAGTCAAACACAATGAAATTTAGCAATGCATAATTAAATTAAAAATAATAATTAAATTAAAAATAAACTTACAAGAGGTTCAAAGATTGCTCCTTTGAGAAAACTCTCTCCAAAGAAACCCTAGCCTCCAAAGTTGATCAAAAGTTATGAGAAAATAAACTAACATAAGGTATATATATGTCTCTCAAAATAAGCCTTCAAAACCCTACAATTAAGCTTCAAAGTCGGACAAGATATAATCTAAGCCCAAAAAGGTCGAGCCCAATCCTCGGCCCAAGACATCTCCGCGTAGAAAGCCCGATTGCTCGGTCTTGCACAATGCGCGGCCGCGCTTTTATACCATCCCGCGCAATTAGCCTCGGTTCAGCATTCAGGTGACACTTCAGAGGCTGTTTTGACCCACTTAGAGTTGGAATTTGGACTCGGAGTAAAAACGTTAATTGTAGCTCTTTGAATTAGCTTTCCATTGATACCAAATTCAGCCTCATCCGATCACTATATCTCCCAAACCAAGCATTTCAAGATAGAGGTGTCAAAACAAGACCTTCAATGAATAGCCCGGGTTTAAGCGTTTTTATCCTTCAAGCTCTTGGGTCTTGGTTCTTCCAATATTCACATGTATCACTATAAGCTTCATAAAACTCCACCACAATCATCTAATATCCATCTCGTCCATGCTTGTTTACCTAAATATCTGCAAAATCGAACAAAACAAGCGCATAATACCCGAAAATACAAAAACCTAAAAACTACATAAGAACTAACCTAAAACTAACTAAAACACATATAAAACATGCATCTAAACTACTCCTATATGCAAGATATCAAATTCCCCCATGCTTAACCCTTGCTTGTCCTCAAGCAAGACATAAATCCAAATCACACCATAGAAATGCAATCTTACATCCATCTCAAATCAAACAAGCATTTCACATATAATTAAAAACCCAACCAAGACTTCTCAACATGCATTATGGTAAGCAAAAAGTAAAGATCATTCATTCATTCTAGACCTCACCAAGGTAAATTTTGTTTGCACTCAACGCTCAAGTGTGTAAGGGACGTGTTTCACTCAAAATCACCCATGAAAACTAGACTACCATATGCTTGCATCAGAGTTCTAAATCTCCACCGCTGGGGATCAAATACATAACAAAAATCATGAGGTCTTTTTTAAGGCTTGTAATGGGGCCAAGGTAAAGAGAAATTTGGAAGGGATCATATTTGGCCTGTGGTGCTAAATCCGGGATAAAGAACTAATCCTGAACCCAACTCAACACTTTTTCTTCTCTATTTCTCCCAACTTCCACTCTACCAACTCCTTACATTTAGATTCAAACACTTTGCTTCTTTTTTTTTCCTTTCTTTTGCCTCTTTTCAACTCTTTTTTTTCCCTACTAATGAAGATTAATAACATTTAAGCACTTTTTCTTTTGATTATTTTGCAACAAACTTCATCTTTATTTTTTTTTCACTTTGAAACCAAGAGTTTTATTTCCTCTTTTTCCACCTTTTCATCCAACTCCCCCATACTTATACATAACTCACATAATACAACCAAAACCTAAAGTCCTAAACCCCGGATTATGGGTCAAGCTTATTCGGCTATGAAAATTTTTGTGGAGCTATCAAAAATAGGCTTCAAGCTCAAAAGAAAGGGGTGTCAAAAACATGTATCTTGTAGGGTGGGAAGGGAAATAATAGGCTTATAAAGAAACATTGCCTCAATCACTTTAATGTCATGCATTCAATCATATAAGCAGCCTTGAAAAAGAGTATTAACGCAAGTTCTAGAGCTAGATAATCATGGTGATACACTCAAGAATGTAGAGAACAAATAATCATGAAAGGCCAAAAATATCTCACAAGGCTATTTTTCTTTTGTCTAGAACTTCAGAATGAATCAAGTACTCAAGCTAAACACATGCTCCATCCTATAATCAAGGTAAATAATCAATGATCATGCTTATATCATATCAACTTCAGTATATCATGAAAATCATGGGTTAGAACTTATACTTAACTTAGAAACACAAGATGAATCAAACAATGGGGAAATAAGAACCTAAATGCAATATTTTTTGTATTTTTTAAATTTTTCTGATTTTTTTTCCATTTTTCAAGATTTTAATCAATGCATGCAAAAAAAATTTAAATATGACCTAAACTAATGCAACTACATGAAATGCAAACAAGTATTTCCCTTCCCCCATGCTTAAAACATACTTTGTCCCCAAAGTATAGTAAGAAGTAAAGGAAAGAGAAAAACTCACTGAACCTAGTTGTCTGGCGGGTAATGGGGCGGGAAATCCGACGGTGGTATTGGTGAAAGCTTCTTCGGGTTATCAATCTTCAGACCTGGGGTTTCTAACACACACCAAAAACTACCTAAAAAGCAAAAGATTAAAACTGAAAAACAAAACTACTCTAAGCCTTGGGTTGCCTCCCAAGAAGCGCTTGTTTAATGTCATTAGCTTGACCCTAAGCATAAATTGACAAGATTAGACATTGTCAATGCCCTTAATAATCTGTCAAAGCCCTGTGCACACATCTCAAAAAAGCATAAGTAACACAATGATAAATTAAAGATGCATAATATAACTTTCAAAGATCGTTTTAACTTATCAAACATGTGTGCCCAGTTAGCATGAGATGGAAATTGCTCAAATAAATTCAACACAAGTGGTGGCTTTAGAAAATACTTACAATATGGGTTGAAGTACTTGCAATCACTACCACTTTCTTCAAAGATGAACTCCATGTATTTCTCATCATCCACCTTGTATTGTAGACTTGGCTCCTCATCTTGGAACTCCATTAGCTCTGAATGTGAGAATTTGGGGAAACTAAAGCATTGTAACATAGGGCACACCATGACAGCGGGAGCCTTAACAGATGTATCATGTTGATTTTCTCCCTCATGGTTGTCTACTTCATCAGTAAAGAAGTCATCTTGGTCGACAAAAGAGTCTTCTTCCAAAATCGTAAAACCCTCAAGCAATTTACTCCACGTGAGTGAAGATGAGTCAGGCTCCCTAGGCTCTGTAAGAATCTCTATGCCAACACAAGCTTCCTTTGGCTTTGTGATGATCTGCTCAACTTGCCTTATAGGTGTCAATTCATGTTGGGCATCAAATTCATCTTCATAACTCACATCAAGTGTAGTAGATTGCTCCTCAACTTGAATTTGAGTGTCTGACTCATGATCGTTAACTTCAATGTGATTTCACCACTCCTTCCACATAACTCAAAAGGACATGAGATTGTGGAATGAAAACTTGAAGAACATGACTCACAGTGCTCCATGATTATAGCATCCACCCCTTTGGAAAGATACCTGATTATATCCTCAAGAGACTTATCAACCGGCTGGGGTGGTTGTGAAGATGACTCAACTAGAAAGCTTTGATGGCTCATGAAACAGAGAAATCCCAACATTCCTCAGATCACATAAATAAAATCCTCTCATTGCTCATGTAGTCAGCCAATCCCCTTGTCTCAAGATTCATACCATGGATAACTCCCATGTTCACCTCTCTATCACTGTATCGTAATCCCCAAGCACCAAGTTCAAACACATGGTCTTGAAATCTTGAAAAATAGTCATGGAAGTGTTCATCCTATAGCTGTCTACAATCGAACAAAGCCATAGATTAGTAGCACGGGTGTTATGAACCGTAAGATAGGTTCACAACACCAAAAATAGCACACAAAGTAAAAACACAAATAGTGACGAGTCCCCGGCAACGACGCCAAATTTGATGAGGTATTTTCAGTGGTCGTTATACCTATCAAAGAATCCTTAGCTTAACCAACTCAGTAGAGCGGCAAGTAAGGGTCGATCCCACAGAGACTTGTGTATTTGTGTTATTGCTTAAGTGCCAAGTAACGAATATGGGGGGTTTGTAATTGTTAATTCTAAACTACTATGCAAAATAGAAAACTATCTAAGAATGCAAAATTGATTGTAAATATTTATGAGAAAAATATGTTCAACTAGTTAAATCCATCATAGATATGCTTATCGATCATCGATTCTCCTGATTCTCAATTCCCTTGAATAATCTACTGTGGATTATATTCCTACTAAGGATTATGACCCAAACTTCATAAATAGTTGAAAGAACTAACAGTCTAAACAACCCTAATAATTTAACAACCTAAAACAACGTCTAGATTCAATTAAACGACAGCTTTACGAATCAAGTTATCAATAGAAACAAACACTTAGAGCAAATAGACATCTAAGTTATTTGTGGATTTATTCCCTTCTATAATTGAATAGCCCAAACGGGTCTAAACAATTATAGATGCTACTTTATCTAATCAAGCCCGAACGGACATTAATCAGATTAGTTGTAAATTAACCTAGAAATTCTATTAGGTGGCCAATCTAACAAAACCCTAGAATAATTCTGATTCAATTAAGCACAGGGAATAAAACCTATTCAAGTTGTTGAGAATCAATCAAACCTCACTATATTATGCAATCAATGATTTCAATAACTAGTCAAACACAATGAATTTAGCAATGCATAATTAAATCAAAAACAAACTTACAAAGGTTCAAAGGTTCTTCCTTGAGAGAAAACCCTAGCCTCCAAAGTTGATCAAAAGTTCTCTAAAATAAAACTAACATAAAGTATTTATATGTCTCTAAAAATATCCCTCAAACATTATATCTTAAACACACATCTCGGCCAAAATACAAGCTCATAAGTCAAAATATCCAAGCCCAAAACCAAGACTCGGCCCGAATCCACATCCGCTGAAAGCTCCAGATTGCGCGGCATCACCAAGTTGCGCGGCCGCGCAATTGCTTCCCCGCGCAATTGTCCGTCAGTTGGGATTGCTCGGGGTAATTGTGCGGCTTCTCCCCGAGCACTTGATTCTTGGCTTGGCTTGTCTCTTCAATCCTCAACCATCATCCTAGCATCCCTAGCTTTCCTTAGCTCCCTTGGCTCCTCCACCACCGCCATAGTCAATCTGTACTCACCCCGTTGTTGCTCCTGAACCTAAAATCCTGTAAAACCGAGCAAACCAGCGCATAATACCCGACAACACAAAAACCTAAAAACTACATAAAAACTAACCTACAACTAACTAAACCACATATAAAACATGCATCTAAACTACTCCTATATGCAAGCTATCAGAAAGCAATTGTTCCTAGTGTTCCCTATCATGCATTTCAAGATAAGCTAGCCAAGCATCGAGAGAATAACAAAAAAGTACTTGTTCAGTTTAGAGTTATCATCCCTAGAAGCATCCGGAGATGCTGGTAGGGACGTCTGTCTAAGGCTATAGTGAGAATGTCCGCAATTTGCTCTTCACTTCTATAGTGTTCCATAGAAATGTTCCCATGTTCCACATTGTCACGTAGGAAGTGATGTCTAATGTCTATATGCTTAGTACGTGAGTGATGCACAAGATTCTTAGAAATGTTAATGGCACTTGTATTATCACATCTTATGGGAACTCGGCCAAAAGACATACCGTAATCTCGAAGTTGATACTTAAGTCAAAGAACCTGAGAACAGCACGAGGCGGCAACCACATATTTCACTTCTGTTGTGGAGAGTGCCACGAAGTTTTGCTTCTTTGATCCCCATGATACTAGGCATGACCCTAGGAACTGGGCCATTCCAGAGGTGCTCTTTCAATCAACCAAGTGCCCAGAGAAATCTGCATCTGAGTATGCAACAAGCTCAAGGGAACTGTTCCTTGGATACAAAAGGCAAAAGTTGTCGTTCCCTTTGAGGTACCTGAAAATTCTCTTCACCTCTTTTAGGTGTGATTCCTTAGGGTTAGCTTGAAAGCACGCACATAGGCACACTGAAAACATGATGTCGGGTCTACTAGCGGTTAAGTAGAGAAGAGACCCAATTATACCTCGAAAGTTCCTTTGATCCACACTTATACCTATTTCATCTGCGTTGAGTCTTGAGTTTGGTGAGATGGGAGTGTCGATGGGCCTGGAGTGTTCCATCCCATACTTCACTAGCATCTCTCTAATGTACTTTTGTTGATGGATCCTTGTTCCCTCCTTGGTTTGAGATATTTGAAGTTCCAAGAATAACGTGAGTTCCCCTATGAGACTCATCTCAAACTCGCTACTCATCAAATTCTTAAACTTTTTAACAAGAAGCTCATTAGTAGCACCAAACACAATATCATCAACATACACTTGGACAATTAGAATATCTTTTGATTCTTTCTTAATAAAGATGGTTTTGTCTATGGAACCACGAAGGTATCCATGAAGGTACCCATGAGACAAGAGAAATTGGGCAAACCTGTCGTACTATGCCCTAGGAGCTTGCTTGAGACCATACAGGGTCCCTCTCCAAGAAGTAGTATGGTCTAGGAAGTGCTCATCTTCGAAACCAGGTGGTTGTGCCACATAGACTTCTTCCTTAAGGTGCCTGTTTAGGAACGCTGTCTTGACATCCATTTGATACAACTTGAAGCCTTTGTGAGCTACGTAGGCTATGAGGAGTCCAATGGCTTCAATCCTTGCAACTGGTGCAAAGGTTTCGTCATAGTCGATTCCTTCTTCTTGCCTATATCCTTGGGCAACCAGACGAGCCTTGTTCCTAGCCATTGCCCCAGTGTCGTCAAACTTGTTTCTAAAGACCCATCAAGTTCCTATGATGTTCTTGTTCTTGGGCATAGGAACCAGTTTCCATACCTTATTTCTTTCGAATTGGTGGAGTTCCTCTTACATGGCTTGAATCCAGTCTGGATCCTTCAAAGCTTCCTTGATGCTTTTGGGTCCACCAGTGAGACGAAGGCGTTGAAGGCACAAAAGTTGTTGAGAGAGGAACGAGTTTGCACGCCTTTGTCATAGGGAGTGATGATGTTGTCGATGGGATGATTCTTCCTTTGGTGGTAGTTCCTTGTTGGAATGTGTGTAACATCAAGTTGTTCCCTTGTTTCTTCTTCGTCTTCAACATAAGTTTCTTCTTCATGGGAACAGTTGTTCTCAACTTCTTCACTAAGTGTTTCTTCAGGATTTTCCTCATTGTTCCCTCGTTGTTTCCCTTGGACACTAGAATCTGGTATTGTTTCATTTTGAGAAGCAAGAGTGTTGGATTGAGAGGCATCTTGAAGTTCCTCTGTTGTAGAGGGAACTTCGAAGGAGTGTTGATCAGTTTGGTGCTAATCTGCTTCATTGTTGCATGGTGGTGGGACATTGTTCCCACTTGGATAGTCTTCATCTCGCTTCCTTGGCTCATCATCGTCTTCTTCTTCTTCTTGTCTTACCAGTTTGAACAGAGTTCCCTTTCCTTGGGACTATGTTCCCATCTTTACAGATGGTTCGTTGAAGACGACATGAATGCTTTCCTCGATCTTCTTGGTTCTCTTGTTGTAAACTCTATACGCCTTGCTTTGCGAGGAGTATCCCAGGAATATTCCTTCGTCACTCCTTGGATTGAACTTCCCAAGATTGTCTTTGCCATTGTTGTGGACGAAGCATTTGCAACCAAAGATCTTGAGATGAGAAATATTGGGCTTTCTTCCCTTGATCAACTCATATGAGGTCTTCTTGATCATGGGACGAATCATAAATCGGTTTAGAATGTATGTAGCTGTGGAGATTGCCTCGGTCCAAAAGCTTTCGGGAACTCCACTCTCAAGCATCATGGTGCGAGCCATGTCTTCTAGGGTTCTGTTCTTTCTTTCCACAACTCCATTTTGCTGAGGAGTGCGTGGGGCCGAGAAGTTGTGGGATACACCGTTGTTGTCACAAAACTTTAGGAAGTCTGAGTTCTTGAACTCAGTTCCATGATCAGATCTGAGAGACTTGAGCTTCAATCCCATGCTAACTTCCATTCTCTTAATGAAGGGCTCAAACTCCTTGAATGGATCTAATTTGGATCTCAAGAAAATAACTAATGTAAATCTTGAAAAGTCATCAATTAACACATACATGTACCTTTTACCATCGTAGCTGGCCGTTTGCATGGGACCACAGAGATCCATGTGAATTAGTTCCAAGGGTCTTGTTCTGCTTACCACCTTCTTTGGTTTAAAGGAACTCCTAGTTTGTTTGCCACGAATGCATGCATCACACATCTTGGCTCCCTCAATGTTGATTCGTGGCAGACCAATGACTAGGTCTTGTAAGTATAGCTTCAGGATTTGATTTATGCCTACATGACATAGCCTTTTGTGCCAGAGTTCTGTGTCATCATGGGAGCTCGCGGGGCATAACTTCCTTGGTGGTTCAAAGTCCGTGTCTACCACATAGACGTTGTTGGACCTCCTCCCTCTTAGAATGATTTTGTTAGTTTTCTTGTTGATGACCATGCATTTTTCTGAGTCGAAGGTGACAACGTTGTTCCTTGGTCACATATCTGATACACAGTTAAGAGATTCTATCCCAGATCCTTCACCAAATTGATATTGCTAATTTTGATTGACTTGTTGAGTAGTATTTCCTCTTTTCCTATGATTTCTCCTTAATTTTTTTTGCCAAAGGATACATGACCTCCTTCGGCTTTTGTGTGGAGTGAGGTGAGATTGTGTTTGTTCCTAGTCATATGATTTGAACAACCACTATCAATGACCCAAGTGTTGTTCTTCCTCACTGCCACCTACAAGGAGAGTTAGTTTTTGGTGACCCAGGCAAGATGACTCTTGCCTGGTCCCTTACAAGGAAAGACGATTTCAAACATAACATAATCAGCAATATTGATATCACGACAGTTTCTAGAGTTCCTATGTTGGTTCCCACGAGTGGGAGCTCAAGCAGGTTTGTTGGCCTTTTGGTTTTGCCTGTTCCAATACTCGTGATTCCTCTGAGCTTATGTAACATCCCCGACCAAAGTGCATACGTCATGCATTCATATAATATTAGTAGCATATGCATGGCATACCGACATGATATATAGTGAGTTTTTAAAAGTAATATTTATTTTCTAATTAAGTTTATTATATTTTAAAAAAATTAAATAAAAGTTAATTAATAATTATTTCAGGGTAAAGTTTGTAGTAAAGAAGATTTGAGGCTAAAAAGTGTAATTTTTGCCAAAAGTTTTGTCGACTTTGGTTTTAATGGCCGACTTCATTCAATTTAATATATATGTATGTTTAATTCTCTTGACATTTGAGAACGAACAACAGAGAAAAAAAAAAGAGAAGTGGCAAGAATTAAGAAGATGTTGGTTGTTTTTTATCTTGTTTCGTTGTTTTTGTTGGATATGGTACAAGATTCTTCTATTTGGTTTTAATCTTGAAGTACAAGCGTGATTTGGTAAGTTTTAACTAATGGTTTATCTGGATTTTCCTAATTTTTCTAGATCTAGATCTACAATTGCTTTTCATTTGAAAATCAATCGATTTATAGTTCTCAGAGGGTGTTTTCGATATCGGATTTATATTTGGTAAAAGATTTCAAAGTAATTTTAGGGTTTCGCTTTGTAATGATTGATGGAGACCCTTGATCAAGTTTTACAGAAAGGTTTGAACTAGAAAAATGTTCTTCTATATATATAGTTTATCATTGTTTTATGAGCTATATGGATATATAGCTCATGAAACAATGATAAACTTTATCATTGTTTTATGAACTAGAAAAAATGGGTATATATGCTATATGGATATATATGCTTTATGAGCTATATGGATATATGTTCTATATGAGCTATATGGATATGTGTGTTATATGGATTATATGGATATATGTGTTTTATATGATAGCTTTGAAATTTCCAAAGTTGTTTGCACAGAAGGTATGTTAACAGATGGCATATGATATATGGTTACATGATGCACTTGATTGCATAGCATATTGCAATGAGATTAAAAGGACCTGTGACTGTCTTGCCCTGAATTTGTATACAAAAGAAACCTACAGGTCGTACATGAGACCTATGTTTTATGAGCTATATGGATATATGTGCTATATGAGCTATATGGATATATGTGTTATATGGATTATATGGATATATGTGTTTTATATGATAGCTCTGAAATTTCCAAAGTTGTTTGCACAGAAGGTATATTAACAAATGGCATATGATATATGGTTACATGATGCACTTGATTGCATAGCATATTGCAATGAGATTAAAAGGACCTGTGACTGTCTTGCCCTGAATTTGTATACAAAAGAGACCTACGAGTCGTACATGAGGCCTAAAAATCCTAAGAGATGGTAAATGAGCAAATGAGGCCTAATATGCCTAAAAGTCGGTAATGGAAAAGAAAAAAAAAGGTTGGTGTATGAAAAGAGTCGGTAATGGAAACCCGGGGCATATTCAGGCTTGAACAGTTCACAGAATAATGAATTGGATACATCGACATTTGCATTTGCATAGTAAATTCCTATATGACATATGTATAATATGTATGTATATGTACATGGACTAAATGTTTGACTATGTGTGAAATAATTGATGATGGTTTATATTCTCTGAGTATGCGACTCACGTAAATCGTAACATAATTTTTCAGGTTCAGTTAGAACTTTCTAACGTGTGTCTCTTTTAGAGGTCACATTCATAAAGGTCGGCCGGCTGAAGCTCTATGCAACCTTCTCCTCCTCATTTTGCATCATAGACATATGAGTTGTAATATAAGTTAAGAGTGGCAGATGTTTTAGTATGAGTAGTAACGGCATAGAACTGTGTGTGTGCAACCTTTTATGGTGGTTAATTTCGCTTTGTGTTTATATGGATAATTGCTATATGTGAATTATCTCTTTATATAAGAGATAAGTATTACTAAGTATACGTCATAGGGTATAAGGGTGTCACGGCTTGAGCTTTCCTTTTGGGACAACTTTCTTTGTAATGCCCATGCACACCACAATTCCAACAGGTTTTGTAGTATTCTCCTAGGTAGTAGTTGGGATGGGGTCTTTGTATCTTGTTCCTATTCATGGTTTCCTTGTTGTAGACCCTAGACCAATTTCCCTTAGCTATTTGGACATAGAGTTTATGCCCAGTGTTCCCAGTGTAGAAGTTTTTCTCTCCACTTACCCCACTCTCCAGGACACGTATTTTTTCTTCTAGATGGGCATTCTTTTGTTTTTCACATTGGAGTTCTAGGGCCCTACACTCATTTATCTCCTGTTCGTTTAGAGGAGACTTTCCATTCTTTGGGCACTCAAACTTATACCCAATCCCGTGTTTTGCTGGGACAAACTTGGTTTGGGAACTCGAGGCTTTAGTACTTGCATTTCTCTTGCTCAATTTTTGCAGGAACTCAACTTTGACACTCTCTAGGGTTTAATCTCATGTTCAAGGGCTAATATGTGGGACAGGTAAGACTAAAGCTTATCAATCAGTTTCACACAATTAGAACAGGATTCCAGGCCAACTAACTCAGCATTTATGTGTTCCGATTCATCTACCTTCTTTTGCAATTTTATGTTATCCTTAACAAGACTAGAGAGTAATTTCAATAACTCAGGTTTCTCATAGTTACATAAGGACTCAAGAATAGTTTCAGTGGTTACCTCACTAGGTTGTTCCCCAGTGGTTTCTCCTATGGCCATTGCACACATGCCTGGGTGTGCCCAAGATTCGGGATCTTCATCCTCGTCACTCGTCATCATCCCAGGTGGCGATGTAGGCCTTCTTCCCTTGTTTTCTGTCGTCAGTTCCTTGTGGACAGTTTTTGTCGAAGTGCCCCTTCTTGTAACACTTGTAGCAGGTGACGTTAGCAAGGTCCTTCTCCGTGGGCTGTTTTTCGGAATTCTGACCTCTTTGAGAGTTCTCATAGCCCTTTTTGAATTTTCCTTTGTTGTAGAAGGATCGAAGGGCCTTTATGACCAGGACGAGTTCCTCATCTTCTTTTTCTTCAGAGTCTCGTGTTGTTCCTAAACAGATTTGAGCATCTTTTCCAACTTTAAGGCAATTCCCTTGTGTGCCTTTTCTTGGTCCTTGTCATCTTGTTTCCTTTTCTCATGTCCCACCAGCTTCCCAAAGACTTGATGAAGCATGAGATTCCTGTTCTCGAGATTTTCTTTGAACATGGTCCTCTCGTTGGCCCATTCACCAGTTAGACCGTGGAAGAGTTGTTGGACTTTCATCTTGTCGGTGATTTCCTCTTTTGTGATCCTAAGTCCGGTGAGTTTGGTACATAGGGCTTCAAAGTGAGATTGGTACCTGTGGACTGATTCTCCCATCTCCATTCGAAAGTTGAAGAATTCCCTTCTAGCATTCATTTGGAGGTCCTCTTTGAGGTCAGAGTTCCTAATGTGCATCTCTTGGATGGCTTCCCACAAAGTCTTCGCCGTTTCCAGATTTGCTACCCTATCGTAATCTTGTACCGACATGGCGTTCTTGAGGTATTGTTTGGACTTAAGTTTTCTTCCATGCACTTCCATTCGGTTTGCCCCCATTTGGTGAAATCATTACGAATGGCTGGGTCTACCTTGATGTTCTGACGCGTTCCGCCTTTTGGGTGGATCGCACGGGTGCCCGATCTAGGCTAGGAAGGGCCTCGAATCTTCTCCAACGAATCGTAACCGGGATAAGCGCGAACCACAGGGTGGCTCGTGAGGGAAAACTCGATGGATCGAGTTCGGATGGCCTAGGGCCGAGAGGAGGGCGTGGGAAAAGGGGTAGAAAAGGGTTCGATTCGCGAACCGGTTTGACGCCTAGGCCTTAGGGAAGAGAAACTCGATTCACAAAAGGCAATCTGTCTACAGCAAGGCGTGAATAATACAATGGGAGTCATGCCTCTTATATAGAAGAAGGCTCATGAAACCCTAACCTATTATGGGGCGGACTAGGGTTAGCAACAAGTTAGGCCCAACCTCCGAAGCCCATAAACTAATAATAATAATATCTAATATAAATATAAAATTGCAACAAACCCTAATGGGCTTTATTCTAGCTATCGGGCCGGTCTCTTAAGCATAATAGGACACACACCCAATATAGTAATAACGGAAATATAAATAGAAACTATCTATAAATAGAAACATGCCAAAATAGGAAATATAATAATATATATTAATAACGAGCTAGTTCAGAATCCAAGGCGGACGCCAAGGTCTCAGTAGACTCGGGCTTGTCATGATCATTCTCGGTCTAGGATCGGAACGCATCAAGTTCCCTACTTCGATGACACACCAAACTTGAAAGTCATGGTTGCGTGTCCAATCCTTCATGTTGTGTTGCCGGGTTTCGAACCTTTTGGTGATAAGCCTTGGAGGCTTGTTGTTCCCATGTCCAACTTGAGTGAGTTCCTCAGACATCCTGTAACCTGCGATACTAACACGGAAAATCTAGAGCGATCCTGCTCTGATACCAATTATTAGATCAACGTGCGTTAGTAAAAGCTTGGGAACTAGTGGTTAGGCTGTTCCCAAGGCAGCAGAAGTAAAAACAGTTCGCAAGTAAAAACAGAAAGTAAGAGACATAGTTTCTTTATAGAGGAACCCCACAACAACCAACTAGTTGTGTGGGTAAACCTCTACCTCTGCTTGGAAGATTTTGAACGATCTACTTATTTTATTGATTGTTCCCTAGTTACACAGGCAAGACTTACACTTCTCTGTTCCTAGCAGTTCTTCCTACTCTAGTAACACTAGTAAGCCTTTTTGACCTTGTTCCTAAGCGAACATCTCAACTAAACATAAGACAGATCGAACCTTACACCTTGAGCTTACAGTTCCCTAACTCATGGGAACTTGGATTCACCGTCGTCGAGATAGCACACTCGCCGCCGGGACTTCTCTTCACATGTGACTTGATTTGAACTTAGTCAACTTCAATCGGACTATTCAATTACTCGCTTTAGTCTGTTCCTCAGATTGAGCCTTCGTTCTGTCCAAGACAATATCCCGTGATTTACGCTGAATGGTCTTGTCTGCACATGTGAGTTCCCATGCGATGGGAACTGTTCTCTCCAGAGTTCCTTTGATAGGAACTTGTTATCATATATTTTTGTGTTCCTTTTGCGTTCTCGGAGATTCTTTGTTAGCCCTGGTGTTTCCTTGAAATACTTGAATGTAACACATTAGTTCCCATATGGCGTTTGTCATTATCAAAACTGTAGACAAGTATCGTTGTTCGGATGTTTGGAACCAGAGTTCCCAACACCGTCCCAACAATAATTTTTTTTCTAAGCTTTTACACGTGGCATAATTTTTTATACTAACATATATAGTTTCTCCTTTAGTATTGTACTAGGGTAGCTTTTACACGTGGAGCGCTAATTTTGCTGCAGCGTTGTGGTTCATTTAGAGATGGCGAAACACTGTCGTTTTTGGAGAGGACACGCCTACTGTTGACAAAGCAAACTACATTTTGAATCACGCCAAGGAGTACAGTGCTACAACAGGTTTGTACACTAGCTCTTCTTGTGTTTTAAATAGAATTGTGCAGGATAATTGTTGGGAAAAGCCAAACCAAAATTGGATCAAGATCAACTTTGACGGATCAGTTATCAACGGGAACATCGTTGCTGGTGGAGTTTTGAGAGACAACGAAGGTAGATGGGTGAAAGGCTTCGTTCACAATGTTGGTGCTTGTACGGTCCCTATGGCGGAACTTTGGGGCGTCCTTGGAGGGTTAAAGTTGGCTTGGGAGGAAGGCTTCCGCGAAGTTATGCTGGAATCGGACTCCCAAATTGTAATTCGGCTTCTTAGTTCTAATATTAATAAAAGTCATCTTTTGTATAGCCTGGTTGTTCAATGCCAAGGTTTTATTAGTAGGGATTGGTCTATCCGATTCCGTCATGTGTACCGCTAGGTAAATTCCGTAGCGGAACGCCTTGCTTCTTTTGCTTTTAGTTATCCGTTAGGATTTCATGTATTGCTTGCCACGCCTGAGGGGATTAATTTACTGTTGCTTGATGATGTAAGGGGCCGGGCTATCCCCCAATTGCTAACTACTTAGCCCATTTTTTCGTTATTAATAAAACTCCTCTAGAGGGAACGGAGAGTACTGCCTCTCCTTCAACCAAAAAAGGGTAGATTACTTCTTCATGGACAACAAATAATCAAATTTTTTTTGATAAGGAAAGGAATTTGGGTGGTCACTAACAATCTAGTGATCGCCCAAGAGCATTCTGACGAATGAGGGTGTGCAAACCCGAGCCAACTGCAGGTGGATTAGAGGAGACGCGTCGGAACGAGCCAGCGATGTAGTCCACCACCGAATTGCACTCATGGATGACGTGAGTGATACACCACTCCTGGAAACGAGCCAACAAGCAGTGGATATCTGAACGAAGCAACTTAATCTCCTACGGGCAGCGCCAATCACCAAGAACGACCTTGACTAGTTGCAAATTATCGCCTTCAATCTGGATCTGAGGAATGCCACGACGAATGGCCTCGAGAAGTCTCTGGCGTAAGGCGATGGTCTAGGAAGTCAGAACGGAGTGATGACCAATCAATCCCCTGTCGAAATGGATGGGGGAGCCGTTGGAGTCCCTGAGGATGAACCCGTAAGAAGCCACGCCATCCACATTCACTGCACCATTAAAATTCAATTTAGTAAAATCCCTTCTGGGTTTTTCCCATTTTGTGGGCTTTCCCTTAGGCCCACCTCTTTCCATTCCGGAACGTGGGTTATCCGAGGCTTCCGCGTTTTTCCAGTTTTTAATTTGGTTGTGAATAAAGTCGTAAATGTTTGCGGCGTTATTCAAGTTATTGTTGTCGAAAACTCTTTTATTCCTTGAGTACCATAGGCACCGCCAGGTGTTAGCGATGATTTCCATTTCCTCTTTGGTAATCACATCTTAATTTCATCAGGACAATATGTGGTTTTTTTTACCCCCAGGTGAAATTTGGTTGAGGATCTGGCAGAGTTTGGGATTGCAAATAATCAATTTATTTCTCCAACCTCTAAAATTCTAATAAAAAGGGGAAAATTGCACTTAACCACCTCTTATGTTAAATTTTATCAAAACCACCTCTTATATACATAACATTATAATTCACCACCCATCTAACCTTTTTCTGTTATCTCTTAGTTAAATTTAATGAGTGAGCATTTTACTTTTTATTTTATATTTGTTTTTTTCACAAAAAAATAAAGGATTAAAAAATATTAATTAATGACCCTTTTCTTTCCCAAATTTGTTTACCAAAATCATGGGATTAGGTCTTACAAAACTTCTTTCCCTTATTTGATATTCTGACCAAATCTATATTCGGTGAAGAAGGAACAAATTCATCACCATTAATGCTCTTTTGTGAGCTTGATTATTGAGCGTGAACCCTCATATGACCTCCTAATGCGTTCTCGTTGACGAATTTTTTCTTGCAAATCGTGTAGAACATGTAGGGTTTTTGTCTTCCCCAATTGTTTCTTCATTTACCTTCTCTAAACTAAACTGATTATGAGTAATACTGTTTAACCTTCCTTCTCCTCCTCTTCCTCTCAAAGTTGTGTTCATCCATGTCAAAACCTCCAAAACGCAACCCAAAAGAAACCCAATGAACTATAAAATGCAACAAGAGAGATTTTGTGAAGACAAATAAAAATTAGGAGCTTCTGCGTTGGATTCTTTGATTGGATGCTCAATTTTAACTTCCAGGATTCTATTTCCAAACAAATTTTTTTTACCGAGAGAGAGAGAGAGAGAGAGAGAGAGTAATACAAAGAATTGGAGGTGAAAGAGTTACTGTAATATGGTAAGCTATTGAAATATCTTTTGTCAAATGACAAATGATGGTATATAAGGGTAAAGGGAGGGATTCCAACGCTTTTATGTACATTCCAAGAGTCAAAGACAAATCCAAAGGGAGGGGATTTTATTTTGGAAGAGAAGCGATTTCTTGGGCTAGGAAAGAGGGTTAAGAAGAAAAAATTTGGATTTTGAGAGCCACATTATTTTGTAATCTAATTTAGCCTTTTTTTTAAGTAAATAAAATTCCAAAAGGATAAAAACGTCATTTAACTTAACTCGACAACAAAAATAACCTTTTTTGTTAAAAGGTGGTTAAATGTCATATATTTACAAATAAGGGGTGGTAAATTGTAGAAAAAATATAAGGGTGGTCAAATGAAAAAAGTGTATTAATAAGGGTGTTTAAATGCAATTTTCCCTAAAAAACCTTTATTCATAAGATGAGAAGAGATTGAGAGCGGATGCAAGGCGCTGAATACTCGCAGTGTAATCTAGCAATTTGTTTGATCCACGTTTGGGCATGAAAGTTCGCTTTTATGTCTTAAGGAGAAAAAGAAGTCGAGATAAAAAGTAAGACTTGCGAGCAAGTTCAATGAGTATTGAATATGCTGATCATACATGGCGGATACATGTATTTATAATGGAAGAAAGGGAGAAGAGGGGATCTAAAATCTCTCCCGTGGGCCGACCGAATTGCCTTGGGCCTAGCAAGCGATTTCCTGCTCCCAATCCACGCGAATATTCTATCTTTCGACTAAGATAGAATCCTCCATTATTGCGAATTTGACCAAAACAGTTGGTGAGCTACTGCAAACATAAATCGAGTATAAAATGGTTCTTGGATCTCTTTAACATCTCTCTCTTACAAGGTCAAACATCAGTTTGACATTCAAGAAACTCATAATTTATGCATTCTCCAACAACAACCCATTGGAGCAGCCTTAAGCGTCTATTGAGGTACATAAAAGGTACGTCTCATCTTGGTATGATCATTCAAAAACAACGCGACCTCTCCCTCCATGGTTCACTGAAGTCGATTGGGCGAAAACAAAGATGACTACACCTCAACTTCAGGGTATCTCATATATTTTTTTTATTACGCCCATCTCTCGGAGCTCTAGCAAGCGAAAAACGGTGGCTTGGTCCTCAACTGAAGCGGATTACCGTGCTCTTGCAAACTTGTGTGGTAAACTCCTTTGGACACTTTCTCTCCTCAGTGAACTTGACCACAAATTATATTGCCAACTTGTCCTTTGCAATGATATTATGGGTGTCAAGAGCTTAAGTGCAAATCTCGTATTCCACTCCAAAATGAAACACATTGCACTCACTTTTTACTTTTAAGCATAAAAAATAAAAATATAATCTCATAGTAAAACATAATCCCATAGTAAAACATAATCCAATTCTAGAAAGAAAATTATTAAAAAAAATAACCTTTTAAAAAAACATATTGTAGCGTGTAGGAAAAGAAAATCCGACATGTCTCGAATTTGGGCTAAGCCTTAGTGGCTTGAATAAGGCGGTGCCTTTGTTCGTATCAGCCCATTTTTCCAACCAAACTACTTTAGGGCTTGTTTCACTTGTGGGTAGAAAGAAGTGTTTGGGTGAAAATTTATTTTAGTGTCTTGAAAAACATAAAAAGTAGAGAGAGTTGCACGGATTTTAAAAATACTAAAAGTAGTTTTTGGGTAGAAAGTAGTTTTATGGGGAGAGTGAAAGAAGCCTTGGCTTTCGTTTGCTCAACCCTAATCCCAAGTAGCCAATCATAATTACATTTGTAGAAGCTGAGTGGAAGTATTTTCCATTTAATTATTTTTCTTTGTTTGAAAAGGTTTTAATTAAAGTAAAACTCTCCTAAATTAATTCGTGGTAGATTGATAAACTCTTTAATATATAATATTTTTCTCCAATCGCAGCTTGGGCCAATGGAAAATTTAACAAATTTCGATAAGATAAAATATTTTCAAAAAACCACTATATAAATATAAGGTCATATTAATATTATAAATTAATAATTGTATAAATAACTAAGGCAATTTAGTGAAATATGATTCTATTGTTGTTAAGTCTATTTGGAGTTTATCTCTAACTTTTTTATTACATCCAACAATTCTAGTATTGTGTTCATGATTTGTACTAAAAAAATGTGAAGATCGAGTTCTAGACGCAATTATTACTTCCTTTTGAGTAATCGGTTCCAAATATATTGTATCGTCTTCAACTTCATCATCAATCTTATTTTCAAGGATATAGTAGACACAATTTCTTCTAAGTTATCGCCTTCGATTTGGATTTGGGGAATGCCACGTCGGATGGCCTCAAGAAGTCGCTGGCGCAAGGCGATGGTCTCGGATGTTAATACGGACGACCGACCTATCAGTCCACCGTCGAAGAAAATGGGGAGGCCCGCAGAGTCCCTAAGGATGAATCCGAACGAAGCCACGCCATCCGCATTAACTGCACCTTCAAAATTCAATTTTATAAAGTCCTTTTTGGGTTTTACCCATTTGTTTGGTCTCCTCGCTCCACTAGCCAGTGCGCACTAAATACGGGGGCTAGGAGTAGTATCATTAGCCAATTTCCATTCTTTCACCTGATTTCGGGTAAATTCGTTTATGTTGTTGACATTGTTCAAGTTTGTTTCATTGGTGCCATCGAACACTCTCTTATTTTATCAGACAGCGTTACAATTTCAGTTCACGTGGTTGATACGTAATTTTTTTTATTTTTTATTTATTTCGAATGGCAACGTTGGAGAGCATTCTTTTTTTTTTTTTTTAATATGTTTGGGTTCACTCGGCAAACTAACCACTTTTTTTTTCCCGAAGGAGACAAACCGTAATTTATTCCAAATCAGAATTGGACCAATCATTCTGAACCGGTCAGGCCCCTTCGTTCTTAAGTCAAAAGTCATATGCAGTTGTCCCTCTTTCCCCTTCCCACCCCGACGACCTCTCCCTCCTTTTCAATCTCCGTCCCCAAACCCTAGCCACCTCCATTGACGGACGGCGGAGCTACATTTTCACGCAAGACTGCATGGATTTGGAGGTACGAAATCTCTCTTCTCTTTATGCTTCATGCGAGATTAGGTAGGTGATTCAATTATTGATTGGCCATCTGTGATTTGGCGATCGCTGTACATGTTCATATGAAAAAGAGTTGGGCGTTTTTTTTTCCTGGACCCTGGCTGCGTATAGTTTCATCTTAATTTGCAATCTTACTGCAAATTTTCTTATATTTTTTGCCCATTCCAAGACAAAATAAGTTGGAGGATTGAAGGGTGTTCTCTAATGTTGACTATTGTGCAAACATATGGAGTATAATGTGTGTTTATGCATTCGATTCTGTGTTAGATATTTACTTCTCTTATGGGATTATGCCAGAATTCACTCAAAGAGAGTCACTCGTTAATTAACTTTGATTATTCGTTGCCACTTGCCAATGACAGCCTTGTCTTTTTTGTTTGGGTGGCGTTTATGCCTAAAATTTAATTCCCTGGAAGAGTTTTTTAGTTCCAAACAAAAATTATCATGTTTAACCTTTTTCATTGCAAAATAATTACAAGATGTTTGATAACCACTTAATTTTTGCATGATGATCAGTTTCTTCGGCCTAACCAAGGTGAGGTATGAGTTTAACCGAGTTATTATCATATGCATTTTTGGTGACTGTCTGGGCACCTAGGTCCAGTTCAATACATTTGTCAGTCTAAACTGTTTGTTTGCTAAAATTAATTATCACATTGGTCAGCTAACAATTCAATTTGTTGAATGAGGATCAGTTTCTTTGCCCTCAAGTTAAAATGGTTTAGGTATGAGTTTAACCTAGTTAATGATATATACATTAGGGGCAGCGGGGCCTAGACCCAGTTTAATACATTTTCAGAAAGGAGAAAAGACTATAATTGTAATCCTGTTGTTATTTGGTCAAGTTAAATTAATATTAAATTCAATAATAATTTGATTTTGTTCCACTGATGCTTGCTCATGGAACTTAAATTGAGGTTTTTAACTGGCTTATTTATTGGCCAGGCAATGCTCAATTTGAAAGTAGAATCAATAATTTGAATAGCCACTTATTTATTTATCTGTAATCGGTGGCAATAAAAATCTGCTTGAAAGGTTACTAATCTCCTGTTTCAAAAGAATTTCTTTTTTACTACTTTACACGTTACAAATTAACTTTGTGAGTGCACATCATCATTGCCTTTTCTCCATTTCCTGATGTTGAACTTTTTCGACTTGCAATTTTGAATGATTTTTTTTTTCTGTTTATGTTTTGGTGCATGATATAGGGCTTAAAGGAATTGTAGGTGGTAGATTCTTGTCTGCATGTGGCTGCACCTAGAGGGCAAATTATGCTAGATTTCTTGCAATGTTGGTTCTGAGTAGAATCGGCATCAATTTCCTCGGCTGTCTTGTTCCATTGTCGCAGTGGCACCCCATAGAACAAAGAAATCTTTTGGGTAGTGAAAGCCTTCCTTCTCTTTTCCCTCTCTTTAGTTGTTCAGCAAAGCTGTTGTGAAGTTCTCACTTTTTTGTTCATTGTTATTGTGAATTTAAATTTGTTTCTTACATGTTGACATGCAATGTGGTTAGTATGCGATGTCTTGGATTATGTTATCACTTGCATACTATGTCTAAAAGAATTATTTTGTTGCAATAGCAATTCTGTACTTTGAAGTTTCTATAGTAATGCAAATGAAACTTATCACAACTATTTTATGAAAGAAGGTGATGAGGTAACAGTTGCACCTGAAATTTTAATAAGTTACTAGCTTTTATTAACCATTGGTCCATTAATTAAATTGGAATCTAACCATTTATAAAATTAAGAATTATTATACAGTGTCCAATAGCTTTTCTTCTAGAAAAGGCAATAAAAGAAAAGCCCATAGGCAACCCTAGCCCGTCCTGGATTGCACCTCGCTCAGGAGCCTAGGTGGCCCCTCACCACCCAGGGACTGCCTAGGATCTGAGCTCCACACACAATTTTTTATAAAAAATAAACAGGATAACTATACTATGATACTTCAAAGTTATAATAAATCCAGAATTTTCTCTTCCCTTGAAAAAAGTTGTTTGCTTTTTTTTTTGAATTCTTGGTATTCCACTATCTTTGTGCTACATCTAAGAAAATGAACTACTCCAGAACTAGAAAAAGTAGTAGAACCAGTAAATAAAGGAAAATTTGAAGGTTTCAGAAAATTCTCTAATGTGTTTTTCACTTTTATGATTTAATAGCTGTAACTTGTGTGCTTTATTAGGAATTATGGACTGAAATTTTTATTTTGATTTTATAGTCTTCCATTTTCTTCCAAGTGTGATCCTTTTTTTTGTGTTTCTGTATTGCCTGAGTTATAGCTGCTAGTTAACATCTATTCCAAATATAGTAAGAAATTTTATTTCCAGACTGATGCAAATGGGCTGCTGCGATTGCTTTGGATTTTTAAGAAGGCCCAGAAGGGGTGAAAGACCCAAGAAGCTTCCTGGCTTAGTTTCTCAGTTGTCTCAGGAAAGGTTGTTGGATGGAGAAGATGATGATGAGTACGATGATGAAGCATATGATGGTGAAGCTACAAATATGGAAGATGGAGATTATAGTGAAATGTCTAGCCGAGCCAAGCGTTCTGAAGGGAATTTGCTGTTCAGAATTGAGAACGGTTTGATCTGTAGACAAGTTCCTGTTAAAGAAACCTGCAAATTGGTGCGGTCAGAGGTAAAAATAAATTATCCTTATATTACTTCACTTGTCAAGTTGTCGTCTTCAATGCCCTTTTTTCTTGGAGAAAATAGTGTATAGAGTTGGCTGCGAAGTTATGTGTATCCATATCCAAATTTATGCATATGCAACTAGAAAAAACTACGCTACAAAATAATCTCTATGGCACATCCATAAAGATTCCTTCCTTCTCATAATGTATGGTGTTTTTTTCTTCGTGATTATGATAAGCTTTAGATTTATACATGCGGTGACAAACCTGTTGGCTACATTGTAACCGCCACTTTTGTTTTGAATGACCATTTTAATTTGTATGCATATGTTTATTACCTTACGGTGGTTTGGCAATTTACATTTGAAGAACTGAATCTCTTGCTTGAAGGGGAATCTCGGAAGTGACATTAATGTCATGGTACTAAATCAATATGGTATTCCATTGCCCTAAATATGGGAAAATGAATCTGCTAATGTATCTGATTTCAAAACTGGGAACTTGTGCCTCCACCTTTTGCAAGAGCTTTTCAGCTATGTGCTTATAGTTCCAATGTATGAATGAATCCTATTACAAGATCCTTCCTGGATTCTTTTGAAAGGAACTTGAAATGATCTACGTAACAAAAAAACTAACATAATAAGCAATAATTAAGTTATGTTTGCTGGTTAAGAATCAGTCTTCGATTTGGCCAGGATTGGAGAGTAGGAGTTGGGATAAATGTGATGAGATTTATTTTTTGTTGTTTCTTATCCAATTAGGTTTCATTCAGATGGATTTTCATAAATTTTACTGATGTATCGTTTCATCTCATCTCCAGGATGAAGATGGGAATAAGATGATTAACGAATACATTCGTGAGTGTAAGATTGGTGCCGGAAGTTACGCAAAAGTGGTTAGTGAAGTGCAATTTCTTTCTGCTCCGTCTCCCTCCCCTTTTTTATAACAACTTGACTTTTGTAACTTATTGCTTTATGAAACAGGTTCTTTGCAGGAATACAGCTGATGGAAGGCATTATGCAGTAAAGGTACTTATTTCTAATATTTGATTAGTATGTCATGTGCTTCTTTGCTCATACTTGTTGAATCAGTTCCAATTTTTGGGTTAGTTCTTGAGAGGTTTTAGTTTCAATGCTGAAACACAATTTCTGAGCAAGTCATTGGTGTCAATTTTCTACTTTAGTCTCCACTAATATCATGAAAACCAGGATTTTTTATTGCATGTTTTAGCTTAGTGGGTTAGAAAATAGACTAACACTGAGCTAATAATTAATGGCCAATGTATGTAAAAGCTTAAGTTTGACAAGCAGGAGAGGAATATCTTAATCAAATTTTCCTTTTCGTAAGGTCCCAAAATGGTGATTGAACTTTTCTGTTGGTTCAGATTTTGAGAATTTGGGATGTGAAGTTTTAGTTACAAAGAAGGCACCTGGAAATCATAACAATGGGACATTTATCCTAATGATTGAAGAGTAAAAGTTAAGACATTTAGGGGTCACATATTGGAATCAACATTATACTCCTGCTTATTGATGTCAAAATGACCAATTTGCCCTACATCTGAAAAATACATTGTAAACTGTTTGGATGGGTGAATGGTGCAAGGTTTTTTTTTAGCACTTAATAATGTTAATAGGTTACCTTGATATTTATCATATTTGGAAAAACAAATAACCAGGTTGAAAATATAATATGGGCCTATGGTTGAACATACTTGTTCTCACTGCTGTATTTCTTCTCATACATGCAGGTCTTTCACAAGTCTCATTTGTTAAGGCAACGTGTTGCACCATCAGAAACTGCCATGACTGATGTTCTTAGAGAAGTATGTTTTGCTCAAGGGATTTCCTTTTTGTACTTATACTCGAGCTAACATGGTTTGCACAATGCACTTTTTTTTCACTGGTACTTTACTGTCTGCTATCACATTAGAATAATGAAGGTCTATACATTGATCAAGATTAAGATAGCTGAATCATGATTTTCTGATGTGGATATTACTACCATTTACATCTGTTTCATGTTTTTTAGTATCTTTTGGTTGGGTGGCAAAATATAGTTTCCTTTTGCTGTTATGTAAAGCTTCATTTTTTTGATCATTTTTTGTACGTGTAGTTACTCCAAACTTGAAAAAAGAAAGTCCTTCAAAAATAATCACCTGCATTTGTAAATTGTAATGTTGAATGTTGTTTGACTAGGAAAGAAATTGTAGTATTGCAAAATAGAATGACAGGAAGTTGCTACTTCACATAAGATGGTTGTGTTTTGCCGTTTTTACAATTTACATATTTAAGGATGAACCTTGATCTTTCCAGTCTTCTTCTTTAACACAATTTATTCTGTTGGCATGTAGGTACTAATAATGAAGATGCTGAACCATCCGAATATTGTGAATCTCATTGAGGTGATTGATGATCCAAACTCCGATAACTTCTATATGGGTATTTATTTGCTGTTTGTATTCTACTCCTGTTTTTAATTCTGCATATTGAAATGTTAAAAGCATTAACAAGAATATTGTCTTTTTGCTTAGTTCTTGAGTATGTGGAGGAAAAATGGGACTGTGATGGATCTGGTCCACCTGGTGGCTTAGGAGAAGATATTGCTAGAAAGTATCTACGAGGCATTGTTTCTGGGCTTATGTATCTTCATGCACATGTAAGATTCCTTAGAGAGTTACTTTGCTGTGCAACTCTTCTATTCTGATCTGACTTAATACATATCTTTCTATTAAATTACAAGCAAGACCAACAGACAACGTTGACATAGGGTTGAGTCTGTGCTTCCAAGTAATTGGTTGGGACGTTTTTTTAGAAGTATTAAATGTTCCATCGAAAGGCTACCTTTCAAATTTTTCTTGTAAAAAGGTTTAGAGTAAACAAACTTATCCTCATGGGTTACATCAAAATATAAATAAATCTTAGTCGTTTTATGACGAAATGAGCCCTCATCACTGGATAGTCTTTGTCCCTGCAGTTCAACTACCTAATATATTTTTTCTTTATGGTTAGTTTCTTTTTTTCTACTTGTTTGGATCATACATTGTTTTACCCTTAAGACTCTTTATGTTGGTTCCTTTGATGAGTGGAGTTAAATTGAGCACGCCTCTTTATTTTTTTACTCCTTTTAATCTGATGTCTTCGTTATCAATGCTTTATTTTCCTTTTCACTGCAGAATATAGTGCACATGGATATAAAACCACAAAACCTCTTGGTTTCACGTAATGGTACTGTGAAGATTGCTGATTTTAGTGTCAGCCAAGTTTTTGAGGTAATTTAGTTGTTTGTTTCAATTTGATTCTTTTATGCAAGCTAGTTTTGTGGCTTGCTCAAGCATTAAGTGAAAATGGATGCCAACAATGGGAAAACAATAAGAAAGTGTAAAATAAGAGCCACTAATTAGTCAACGTTAGCTTATCAAGTATTGTACGATGCCTAGAAAGAAATAACACTGTTTGCAGATAAAAGTCATAAAACAGTTAATGTTACTATTGTTTATCCAGGATGAGGATCATTTAAAGCAAGGATGCATAGGGAATGAAGTGAGAAGTCGTAATTTCATATATGTGTGAAAAATTCAAAAGCCTTACATTGGACAACTTGCACAAATTGACACTTATGCTGCTGATTTGGAATCTTTAGTTTAAAAGTTACTCTACATAATTCAAAGATGTACACCACTTTGATTTCTTGTGTTACTTATGCACAGAACTAGAGGGAAAAATGGGATTACTTCTAGGGTTAAAAATGGAGTCTGCTGAGCAACCAGTTTGATTACTAATCTGTATCTAGCTAAAAAGATAACCCATTCTCTTGGGGTCACTTTTCCTTGGAATCAATTGCTAATTTTACTCCTATGTTAATTACTTATGCATGTGCACATGGTGAACCAGGACTAAGCAAATGACAGTCATAATGCATCTCGTTGACTTCTTTTTAAATATCTTTGTATTGTCTGATCTATATGGAATTTTGATTTATTTTGCTTTTGCAGGATAATAATGATGAGCTGCGCCGCTCCCCTGGGACGCCTGTTATCACAGCACCTGAGTGTATATTAGGTTGGGATTTCTCTTCAAAAGTAAAACCTTTGAAACTGATCTGGGTGTGGGCCCTTACATTAGTGTTATGATTTGTTATCAAATTGTGTTTGATTCACAGGTCTAACTTATGGCGGCAAAGCAGCTGACACTTGGGCTGTGGGTGTAACCTTGTACTGTATGGTGATGGGAAACTTCCCCTTTATTGGAGATACCCTACAAGACACTTACGACAAGGTTGGATTGTTTTTCGCCCTTTTTCTTCTTCTTTCTTTCTATGCTTTTTACCCGAGTTTTATTATTAATATTCTTTCTAAAAGTATCTAAGAAGAAAGATGGAATAGGGATATGACTTATGGGATATCTTAATGGTCAGATATCTTATAGCTGTACAAGTGATGGAAGTGAATCTTGTCTTCTTTTCTTCTATTCATCCAACTTCCCAATTTTTTGTTTCCTTTCACATAATCACTTCTGCTGATTTTTGTCGCCCTATTTTTACACCCTCGCGAAGGTTATTAGCCAAGTGCACTTATGAAGGTTTTTTTTAAAACTGTGCTAGATTGTCAATGATTCTTTGCATCTACCAGACAACATCAATTCACAGCTGAGGAACTTGCTGGACGGTATTCTATGCAAAGGTAAACTGATCCTGACTTTCTTCTGACTTAAATTTGCAGACTAAACAAAATTATATGTTTGTCTGATTGAATGTCCATTGCTTGTGACAGACCCAATGCAAAGGCTGACATTACAAGCTGTTGCAGAGCATCCCTGGGTGATTGAAGTAGACGGTCCACTACCCGAGTTCTTGTGTTGGTGCAAGCGAAATGAATCGGAAAGGCACATAGTAGTGGATACCAACTAAAATTGTGTGTTTAGTGACTCTCTTTTTAAATGTTTTTCCTTTTTATTGGTCTTCTTTTTGAAGTCGTGAGCTGTAGGGGGGCTCTGTAATATATAGGGAATTTTTAACAGTTTGGATCGAAGAGCAAATGAACGTTAAATCATCTGGAATAGAGGGATAGGGATGCGAGAGAGTTTTGAGCAGCAATTTCCCCTTAAATACAAGGGGAAAGTAGTGAATTCATTTTTATTTTCGCTTTTAAATCATGAAATGCTGTTTTGTGAGTTATGGACATGTGGATTACAGAATTTGTGTAATGTAAAGATTACAATTTTTTATTTCTATTAATTTTGTGCAAGCATTGTACTGTCATTTTAGTATCTTGAATTAACATGTTTGTATCAGGTTTGGCATGCTGTAATTTTTGGCATTTTTAAATTACTGTAACCAATACGTGTAGTATGAGTCACGCACAATTTTTTTGTAAAGATTTAAAAATTACTTGTAAGAACTCAATTAAAACATGGAAATGACAGTACAATGCTTGTATTAAAATATTGTATCATATAATGTTTTCATTCTTATATGATATAATATTTTATATTTGTATATTTTTATTTTATTGTAATATATGTACAAGTGAATAAAACTTTGAAATTTATTTATTTAATTTTTTATAATCAATGATTGAGTATGACTTTAAGATATATAATATATTATTTTAATTTAATTATATGTTAAATAAATAAATAAAGTATTATTGAGATATTTAATTATATTTTATAAATTTAGTTTAGAATGTTTAAATTTACATATTTTTCCATATATTTCTTCTTTAAAGAACAATATGTAAAGTAATATATTATGTTTTTGTAATTTTTTCATGAAGATGTTCTTTAGTCTTCTCTCTTAAATAGGGATATTTATTGGCAAAAGTTCTTACATTTGTTAATAAAATTTACTTTTTTAGATCAATTGTAAATCAAAGTATATAATTTATAGTCAGACATTTATTGCTCAATAAGAACAACTTTACATATTGTATATATATAATAGATAGATAGATAGATAGATAGAAGATAGATAAATAGATAAGAAGTTTTATGAGTCATGTAAAATATTTCATGAAATCTAAAAATTATTTGTGAGAATTAGTCAAATAACTTAATGCCTTTATAATTATGCACAAATATAAATTCAAATAAACTTGGAGGAATTCAACTACTCATTAGTCATTACTATATTTAAGAACTATTAAATGTGAACTATAAGTCTATAACTAACATCTATTAATCTTGTTAATAATATGAAACCAACTTTATTAAATATTTATATTGGAATCAAATCTTTTTTTCATCTCTCATCCGGTTCGACCACTCTACATCCAGACCGAATTCTACAAAAGATCTTAATGGGGCGACCCATCCAATTCAGTTTTTCTATACACGTTGTCAAAGAGATTCGAATACGTTGTCAAGAAGATTTTAACCTAAATTCCTAGACAAACACTTAAGAATTCCTAGAGACTCGTCCCACTAGACCAAGAGATCGGTGAGTTGGAACCAAATTTAAAGTTTAAGCTACGAGAAACTTATGTTTTTTAACAATAAATTCAACTTAATATATTTTTTTAATACAAAAGGCAAGAATTAGGATGCTTGCTTGTTATGGGGCCAACCTAGATCATCCATACAAATGATTTTACAAAAATCCTTCAAGAAAGAAGCGTTGCTAGATCCCGAAGCTTCCAGTCTTGAGGAGTTTGTCCTTGCATGAGCCAAAGTTGTGTTGAGGTGGAGGAGAGCCAAGATGTTTTCCGGGAGATTGTCACGAGTCACCAAGTAATTTGCAGCCTAGTTACATTCCATATAGCAATGGTAAATCCTGAAAGAAGAGAGACTTAGTAGGTTTTTAATATCTTGGATAATCGTCATTATTTTCCAATGATATAATGAAGCTAATTAATCCATTATATTTGTACTTGTGATTCTGTGATGGACGCACAATCCATTTGTATGTTTTTGTTAGAAGATAGAGTTTTGATGGTTCCAGAGTCAGTAACTCCGAGTTGGCAAGTCGAGTTGGTGACTTGGCAAAGTCACTGACATGACCAGCTGGCAAAGTAATCTATTTAAGGAAGGAATGCACAACGTGTGTGCGTGTATTTGGAGAGAGTTGCGTCGTTCTATTTTAGGAGAAGATCATCATAAAAGAGTGCTAAAATCAAGATAAAGACGAGATCTCACTTACCTTAGCTTAAATATGTAAAGGATTGAGTGTGTATCATTTCTCTAATCGACGCAACTCCTCGTTCTATTGTAGGTTTACGGGGAGTTTCCACTATACATCGCTTGTATGTGTTAATGTATATTTGGAAAGATATGTAAAGGATTAACACATACAATGATGTGGATAAGAATAATTGGCTCTAGCTAGTTGGTTTACGGGGAGTTTCCACTATACATCGCTTGTCATTGACAGTTGGTAACATTTGCTTTTCCAGTTTAATTATTCCACTGCTTTATTACTCAAAGTCGACGACTTCGCAGGAGTCGCCGACTTGTTTAAGTACTAATGATCCTACTTTTGGTATTAGAGTTTAGGCTCTAGATTGCGCTTTTAGTACTTTTGTTGCAGGAAAATGACGTCCACCAACACTTCTGTGAGTGACTCTTTCTGGAAGCCTCCAATCCTCAAGGTTGGAGAGTATAACTAGTGGGTTGAACAGATGAAGACCTATATCTGCTTGCTTGATGGTAAGTTATGGAAAGTGATTGAACTGGGTCCTGAAAACTTTCTTGTAAAGGATGGAAAGACCGAAAAAACCATAGCTGAGTACGATGATGTGGATTTCAAGAAGCTTGAAAAGAATGCTAGAGCAAAGAAGTTGCTCCATCATGCTGTCACTGACGGTGATCTCAAGAAGGTGATCGGATACAAGACGGCAAAAGAAATCTGGGATGCTCTTAAAAGACTTCATCATGGCAATGATGATATAAAGAAGGACAAGATCATAAGTCTCAAAGCAGAGTATGACAACATCTTTCAAGAAAAAGGAGAATCTCTTCGTGATTATTACTTCAGGATTCAAACGCTCGTGAATCAATTAGAGTTTCTTGGTGAGAAGATTCCTCAATGGAAACAAACCAACAGGCTGATTTCGGGATTGAACAAGAGTTGGGACAATATTGCTTCGTCTCTACTCACTCAAAAGGAAACCAATTCACTGAACTTGGAAGATCTTGTTGGACAACTTACCATGTATTGAAGCATTCAGCAAAGAAGAGTTGAGGGACTTGACTCAGAGAAAGTCAAGAACATTGCTCTTAAAGTTGAAAGAGCTTTTGACTTGGATCAGGGAGACGACAACACTGAAGGAATAGATGAGGATGTTTCTCTCATCTCTAAGGCTATGAAGAGACCTTCGAATTGCAACAAAGCTCCTATCAAGGCTCTAGAGTCAAGAAAAAAAGGGACGAATATGAAGGATGTCATCTGTTATCAATGTCATGCTAGAGGACACTTTGCCAAGCAATGTCCAGAAAGAAAAAGTGGAGAGGCTGGTAAAGGAATGATGGCAACTTGGGATATGTCTGATGATGATGATGAAGTGGCGCCGACAAGAGGAAATTGTTGCATGGCCATTGAAGACAAATCGTCCCAAGAGGTAAATGACTATGAACTCTCCTCTCTTTTGGCTAGAAAATCTAGGGAACAGTTGGTCGCTATCATCGAAAAACTTGAAACTAAGGTCACTGAGTTAAGAGAAAAATTAGAAGATAATGAAGAAACAATCTCCAATTTCTTCGATGATAACAAACTCTGGTCCTCTAAGGCTATTGCACTAGAAAAGATTTCATCTCCTAAGTCAATTACTTTTGAGTCCTGCTCAGACTCAAAGAACCAAGTCGTCGACTTGTAAAAACAAGTTAATGACCTGGAAAAACAAGTCACTGACCTAGAAGGTAAAAGGCTTATGCATAGGATCGGTCATGCTAAGCTATCTAAAGAACTAGAAGACCAAAAGATTGATGATGAGACTAAAAGGAAAAGATGGCTAGATGAGTTTGTTGTTCAAAAGGTTCAAGAGGTCAAAAATGACTATAAAAAGAAATTTGTGAAGGAGGTTGATAGGTTTGGGATTGGATATGCTCGTGCATCCAAGACTCAGGGTACCAAGCATGCTTCCTTTGTGTCTAAAGGTAAAGCCCATATGGTTAGTGACAATGCAAGTTGTTCTACTCATGTGGTGGCCAATCAAGACAAAGGGAAGCAACAGTGGTATCCTGATCAAAAGGTGCACAAAATATGCCAGAAAAAAACCCAGAACTCGGCTCCCTCACAAATTGACTTTCAATCATGCCTCAACAATAAACCCATCTATTCGGGCTATAGCAAGTATGTTGCCCTAAAGTCACGTAGGACATGTTGGTATTGTAGCAAGCCTGGTCACTACCAACATGATTGTCACAAAAAAGCAAGAGATGATGAAAATGCAAGGTCACAGACTCTGAATGACAGTTCTGGCAGATCCACTATCACTGACTGTCCTCTAGGATCTATGTGTGCTAATTGTGACAAATGTTGTCCTAGGAACTACTATGTTGCCAAACCCAGAGGAGTTAGAAGACTCTGGGTTCGTAAGAACTAATTCTTTCAATTCAGCTTGAAGTGGGTGACAAGGAGCCCTGGTTTATTGATAGTGCGTGCTCAACTCATATGTCGGGAAACCCAGGGATTTCGTCTCACTTGAAGAATACAAGGGAGGTAATATTACCTTCGTCAACAATAGTAAAGGTGGTATTTCTAGTATTCGTACGGTAGGATTACAATAGACAATGTGAATTTAGTGGACAATCTCAGTTTTAAGCTTTTAAGTGTTTCCCAAGTCTGTGCTAATGGTGAATATCAAGTTGTTTTTTATAAGAAGGGTTGTCAGGTACAAGAAATTAGCTCTGGAAAGATTCTTCTGAAAGGGGTGTGTGAAAACAATCTTTATAAGGTGGACCTCTGTTTCGAACCTGAAGAAAAACTATGTCTTAGAACAGTTGCAGATGTTGTCGACCTCTGGCACAAAAGGTTTGGTCATGCAAGCTTTCAACTCCTTGACAAACTTCATAGGCAAGAGCTGGTTAGAGGGCTACCAAAGATAGATCCAAGAAAGCATGAAGTTTGTGAAACATGTGTAAGAGGTAAGCAAGTGAAGTCATCCTTCAAATCCAAAAAGGAGGTGAGTACCACTAAACCTTTAGAATTGATTCATATAGATTTATTTGGTCCCATGAGAATCCAAAGTCGTGGAGGAAATAGCTATATTTTTGTCATTGTTGATGACTTTCTATAGTATACTTGGACAATTTTTCTGTCTTCTAAAGATCAGGTCTTTGAAGAATTTGAAACATAGGTAATGGCTATCGAAAAAATCTTGGAGTTGCTCTTGTATCTATCAGGTCAAATCATGGAACAGAATTTGACAACTCTGAGTTTTTGGTTTTCTGCAAGAAAAATGGCATAAGTCACAACTTCTCAGCGCTAAGAACTCCTCAACAAAATGGCGTGGTAGAAAGGAAGAATCGTGCCTTGGAGAACATGTCGCGGACCATGCTTATGTCAAGTGGTCTTCCAAGGAATTTCTAGGGTGAAGCCATTAATGCATCCTGCTTCGTCCACTTCTTGGAAAAACTCCTTATGAACTGCTAAGAAGAGCCAAGCCCAGTGTCGCCCACTTACGCACCTTTGGTTGCAAATGCTACATTCATAATAACGGCAAAGACAGCTTGGGGAAATTTGATCCAAGGAGTAATGTTGACACTTTTATAGGTTATTCCCCTCACAGTAAAGCCTACAAAGTGTTCAACAAAAGGACGAGGAAAATTGAGGAAAGTGTGCATGTTGTGTTCAATGAGAACACGATGGGAGGCTCAATGATTGAGGATCTTGATGATGGTGATCAAGGATTCTATCTAGTTCTAGAGGATGTACTTCCAACTGATGCAACAGAAAAAGATTCAATACTCAGTGACAATGATGGTGTTGTCGACTTAGACAGTTCAGGGGGAAGTAATCAAGGTCAAAGTTCAGGCGACAATGAGCAGAAAATGAGAAAACACCTGAGAGAAGGTCAAATCAGGAAGATTCTGATGAAGAGTCAGGAAGAACACCACAGACTCAAGTCGGTGACTTGACAAATCTACAGGTTAGGAACTTTCAACAGAAAAGTGCTCATCTTGTCACCAACATCCTCACTGATTTCTCAAAGGGTGTGCAAACCAGATCTTCTCTAAACAACTTCTTTGCTTTCAATGCTTTCATCTCAATGTTGGAGACTAAAAATGTTGAACAAGCATTGAAAGATTCGGATTGGGTCAGTGCCATGCAAGAGGAGCTTCATCAGTTTGATAGAAATAAGGTTTGTCGGTTGGTCCCAAGGCCAAAGGGAAGATCTGTGATTGGAACATGATGGGTATTCATAAATAAACTGGATGATGAAGGAAATGTGGTAAAAAACAAAGCAAGGCCGGTAGTTAAGGGATATAATCAACAGGAGGGCATTGACTATGATGAGATGTTTGCTTGACTGGCTCGTCTTGAGGCTATTCGGTTGCTCATTGCCTATTATGCTCATCATTCAAACTACAACAAATGGATATCAAGACTACATTTTTGAATGGATACCTAAAAGAGGAAGTATATGTTGAACATACTCCGGGTTTTGAAGATGTCGCCCACCCGGATCATTTCTACAAACTGGACAAAGCTCTTTATGGATTGAAGCAAGCACCTCGTGCTTGGTATGATCGTTTGTCACAGTTCTTGATTCAACATGGATATGTTTGAGGAGAAGTTGACAAGACTCTATTCTTGTTGAAGGAAGGAAACCATACGCTGGTTGTTCAGGTCTATGTCGATCACATTATTTTTGGTACATTAGATGATAAGCCGGTGAAGAAGTTCGTTGACCTAATGTCTAGTGAGTTTAAAATGAGCATGGTCGGTGAGCTCAAGTTCTTTTTAGGACTTCAAGTTGTGCAAAGTGAGGATGTAACACGAGTTCATCAACAAAAGTATCCTAGAGAATGTGTTAAAAATTCGGTCTTGAAAATGCTAAACCGTTTGATACTCCTAAGTCGCCGTCTATCTCACTTGGAAAAGATGACAAGGATCCAGAAGTCATTGCGACTATGTACAGGGATATGATTGGATCATTACTCTATCTCACAGCAAGTAGACCTGATAATGTGTTTGTAGAATGTCTATGTGCTAGATTTCAAGCTGATCCAAGAGAGTCCCACTTGAAAGCCGTTAAAAGAATCATTCGTTATCTTAAGGGAACTGTCAATCTGTGTTTATGGTATCCATGAGGATTTGATTTTGAACTTGTCGGCTACACAGATGCTGATTTTGCTAGAAATCGTGTTGATAGAAAAAGTACTTTGGGGATGGCTCAATTTCTTGGGCCTTGCCTTGTATCATGAGGATCTAGAAAGCAAAATTATGTAGCTCTATCAACGGCGGAAGCAGAGTACATTGCAGCTGCGACATGTTGTTCTCAACACTAGTGCAATCAATATCTCAAAGAATCCGGTGCAACATTCAAAGACAAGATATCAAGATAAGGCGTCACTTTCTTCGAGATTGTGTTGAAAAAAGCATGGTCACTATGGAATTCTATAGAACAAGTGATCAAAGAGCAGACATCTTCACAAAAGTCTTAAATCGTGAACCCTTTGAACAACTCCGCATGGAACTAGGTATGGTCTCTCTTCAATGATCTATTTCCCTACATGAATTCCCTCGATGATTGGCTAAAATTGATTACGTTGAATATGTTTTGAAATCATGCTTTTATGGTATAATTCCTATCATTCTTGATAGACTTGATATTTAGGAAACCCTATGCATTTGACTTGTCGATGACTTCTACTTCATTTAGTATGAGTGCAACCTTTTTTAGCTCTTTGTTTTAGCCCAAAAGAATCCAACCTAATGATCTTAACCCTCATTACAAGCCCAAATGATGGTTGATTCTAATGCCTATCCCTGACCTATCATGTTTTGAGAGTCTTTATGAGCTCGTTTTGAATTTCCTTATGAAACGGAGACTTATCATCATGATCGAAAAATCCTCAATATAATGCATTATACTTGGTTTACTTTGGCACTCCCTGTGCAACCCCAACGCCAAGTAAGTTACTTAAGAGAAAGTCATGGAGTGTGCAAAAGTCATGGACATATGAGAAGAGCAATTTTGTGACAGAAGTCGCCGACTTGATCAGGGTCAGTGACTGTGTGTTTTGGCACGAGAAAAAGGTCATGGCTTAACAGTATCTTTTGAACATGGAAACTTTTTTAAAAAAAAGAGGAAAGAAAAGATCTGGTGATTGGACAACTTCCTTAATGATGGAAATGCACTTCTTTATTATACCCCAACCGTGAAAGGAAAAAGGTAAACTTTCTCAAATCTCTCTCTCCCTCTCTCTCTCTCTCTCTCTCTCTCTCTCTCTCTCTCTCTCTCGAACTCAAACCCTCAATCCTGCAAACCCCTCCAATGGCGTCTTCTTCCAACAACTCAAACCTCCCCACTTCTCCCAAAACCCAAACTGGGAGTCCAAAATCGGCGAAGAAGAAGATTCTCGCCCTTTTTGGTGATCATTTTCTTCGTGCTCTTTTATTTGGCCAATCATCTTCCTCAACCGCTCTCCCAACCGCCATTGAAACACCATCTCTAAACCCATCATCCCCACAAAACCAAAATCCAGACCCTTCTCCTCCAAAATCAACTCCCTCGTCTCTCATTCCCACTGAAAAATCCCAAAACCCTCAATCCCCACAAATTGAAACCTAAACCCTAACCCTCTCACTGGAATCTAGAATACCACGCCAAACGGCGCAACCGGTGGTTATTCCAGAAACCGGTGATTCATCTACACCCAAACCCTCAGAGCGAGAGAATGTAAAGCAAGAGAGAGTGAAAACTCCAAATTTGGATTCGATGGATTTTGAGGAAACATAAAGGTTGTAGGGTTGTTTGAAGAAAAGACAGACGAAAAGGCCTCGACGGTTGGAGTGAAAGGCACTCATGAGCAGACTAGAACAGAGGAGAACCAATGGCTATCTCCTAAAGATCAAACAAAGGTTGTCAATGACTCTCCCAAAGTCACTGACACGGACACTGGTGTGGAGATGGATGACAAGGAATCTGACAAGGAAGTCTCTCAGAAGGAATCAATTGAAACTTCTGAAGAAGGTACTCATTCTGATCTAATCGGTCTCTAGAAAATCTAAATATGCTGATTCTGTTAAAAGAAACCTAGAGAAAGATTTGTTTGGAGATGATTCTGAACTTCTCAAAGAGGATGAAATTGAGATGCCTCCTCCTTTTCGTCCTAAGACTAGATCTGCAAGTTCTAGAGCCACGACTTTGGTTCTTAAAGCCATAAAGGGCAAGGGGTTAGAAACCCCTGAGGCTGCCTTAGAGGACGGTGACTTTTGTTTCTCTGAGAAGGTCATAAGGAAGAAAAGGGCGAGATCACCAAAGTCTGATGTTGGTTCTAGTAAAAAGAAGAAGTCAAGTGTAATTGTTGATATGACTTCTAGGGGGTTTACCAAGGATTTACTGTGGGAGGAAGATTTCTTAATAGAGTTCAAACTGACTAAGGTTATTGACTGGCTGAAAAAAGAAAAAATGGGATAATTTGGTTCAAGGGGAGCATGAGTATAACCCTCAAATGGTTAAGATGTTTTATGAGTCTTTAGTGATTGAGGACATAGGAAATATGACTATTGGGACATACATGGTTGACAAGAGACATACTCTTTCACTAGCAAGGACGTCAGTGAATGAATCGACTAAAGTCGTTGTTGCCAATATCAAAAATAAATTACCCTAAACTACAAACCAGTATAGTATGCAAGTAAGGGATCGTACCCAAGAGAATCGGGATTCTGAACAATCAGCAAGTAACAAGACAGGGGTTTTGGAAGTGTTGTAGCTAACGCGTTAAGTAAGACAAACAAGCAAACAAGCAAATATTATTAGGGATTAAATAAATTGAAGGAAACCAGAGTTTATTCAACCAATTCCACCTTTTTAATCATGCGATCATTGATTCATCCACTTTTCTATTAATTCCCAGGTTAATTCCAATCCTTATAAAAGATTTTCGCTTGTCCACAGTCCAAGCGAAAGGATGATATGAACAAGAACGCTTAATTCAAATCATGCAAAGTATTAAGGATAGAAGGATATTAAATCATGCAATCAAGCTACGAGTCTCATGCATAAAATAACAATCAAACACTGTTTCTCAATTCTAGTCCACGGTCCTAGAAAAGAGTTGTTTCAAGGATAAATAAGATTGCACAGACAACAATCAAACCTAATCCAAACAATAGATCTAATTCAATCAAACAAGTTGATCAGGCTCATAAAATCCAACATAGATCATATAAATAAAAACAAAAGTTTTGATATTAACCAAGGGATAGAAAAGTTACCAGAATCTCACAAATTACATAAAAAGGGTTCCTTGATCAAACAAACTCCAAAGGGAAATTAGTTCTCCATAATACTGAAATAAAACCTAAAATATAAAAGTATGCTCTGAAAAGTTATGCTCTGAATTGTGGTAATGTGTTTTTTCAAGTCTGCCACGAAACTAAGCTTAAATACTAAAAAAACAACCGAAACCTAAAGATATAATAATAGATAAATAAGATAGAATAAAACTCCGAACGACCTGCGAGCACGGATCCAAACCTCGAGCGCGGCTCATCTTCCTCTCCTCGGCCGCGGAACCTCGACAAACCGCGAGCGCGACCCGCGGGCACGGGTCATGCGACAACACTTTGGTGTCAACTTCGGAGGTGGTTTTGACCCACTTAGAGTTGGAATTTGAACTCGCGATAAAAACATGAATTGTAGCTCTTCGAGTTAACTTTCCAATAATAGCAAATTCAGCTTCATCTGATCACCGTATCTCCCGAACGATGCGTCACAAGAAAGTGGTGTCAAAATAACTCCAAATCAACACTTGTCTTCAAAACTCATGCAATTCTTCAAATCGTGTCTTCGGTCTTCATATTATAATTATGCTCAAAACTAACCTAAACACACTCAAATCATGCCTAAACAAGAGTTAACCTATACTAAATAGAGCGTATCAGTGACATCCTAGAGATACCACATGAAGGTTTTGCTAAGTACTTCAAAGGAGTTTGGCCTGAAGGTGTTGATGAGCATGAGATTATCAGAACCGTCACTAACAATGATGATAATTTCACCAGTCCCTATCTGGTCAACAAAATGGGAATTGAGAAAAAGGTGATGTTCAATTACCTTATCAACACTTTTCTTCCTAGAGAACTCAAAAGGAATGCTGCCTCCATCCAAGATCTGCTAGTTATGGACAAGATTATCAAGGGAAAGAAGGTGAACATGCCTCGGTTGATAATGCTTCATATGAAGCATTTGCTTGAAATTGCTAAGCATGCACTTCCTTATGGCATGTTGATTGCTTTAATGATTACTGAACATAAAGTTTATGTGGATGGTGGTGAAGTCCTCAACACTAGAGTTCTGAACAAGGAGATGATCAGGAAGTTTGGATGGAACTGGGTTGATGGACAATGGGTGTTGAAGGGTTCTGAAGTCAGTGACCAGAATACCCAAGAAGAGGGAATGCAATATGCTCAAGTGGCCGGTGAATTGAAAGATCTCAAGGAGCAATATATGATTCTCAAGGGGATGATTGAGAAGCTTCAGAACATGTGTGGCAATGTGCTTACAAAGATCAATGCAATAGAGGACCGGCTCAATGAGTTTGGAGCCTAATGTTAGTGACAGCCGCACACTCATGACTTCTCTACTCCTCTTTTTCTACCCCTACCACATTATCCCTTCAGTTTAAAAGACTTTTTCTTTTAGTTCAATTTGGTTGTACTACATTTCTGGATTGTTTGTTTTTGCATCGTACATTATCTTTTTCCATGGTAGATGACTTTTTATGACTGTTTTGATATTATGCTTTAAGATTCTATATTTGCCTCTGATTTCTTTACTTGTTTTAGCAGTCTTTGTGATGATGCCAAAAGGGGGAATTAACAAGGGGAATAGATTTATTAGGGGGATCAAAATATTGAAATCATGTGGTTACTAAGATTAGGCGGAACTTTTTATGATTTTTGTGCTTTGCTCTTTTTATTGTGATTGTGTTTTGTATGCTGCATAGTTTATATCAGAACAGGTTGTTTGTCACCATTAGAGAGGGGGAATTTGTTAGAAGATAGAGTTTTTGTGGTTCCAAAGTCGGTGACTCCGAGATGGCAAGTCGAGTCGGCGAGTTGGCAAAGTCACTGACATGACCAGCTGGCAAAGTAATCTATTTAAGGAAGGAACACACAACATGTGTGTGTATATTTGGCGACAACTGCGTCATTCTATTTTAAGAGAAGATCATCATAAAAGAGTGCTAAAATCAAGATAAAGACGATTTGATTCTCCTAGAATATTTCATTGTATGCGTTAATGTATATTTGGAAAGATATGTAAAAGGGGGTATCATTTCCCTAATCGAATGGGAGTTGATACACGAGATCTCTCTTACCTTAGCTTAAATACTCTTGTGTTTAGGATATTGGTAAGTCTCTTGAGCGTGTTGATAGGGTTTCTCGGCCAACAAATAAATTTGTAAGTCAAGACCCCGCTGAGTACAGTGGAGTCAGGATCGTTCCACAGGAAGCAAGGTTGTTTGTCTATCAATCTAACAAAAATCAAACAAAAACAAATAAAACACTCACGCGCTGCCTCGTTAACGACGTTGTCAGGGTCGTTAACGAACCACCGAACTTAAAATACTAAACTAACGACCTAATAAAATTCTAATTAAAATTCGGTACCGAGGCAAGTACTCATCAACGAAGATTCACCAAAAATAATTCAAATAAAACAAAGATCTAGGACAAGCTACACCACAACATAGCCAAACATATAAACTCGTAGGAAGATAAGATCATGCCTTTAAACAGATAGAGTCATCAACTTTCATTGACTTAGCAAGTAAATTAATCTACTTTCGCATCCTAATTCACTTAATTGCTTGTTTTGGATCTAAAGCTTGAAACTTTCGTTTTCAAACAATATCAACCTTCAAGTTACTAACTTTCTCTTCCAATCAAGTTAAAAACTCAAATTACCTCAACTTTCGTTTCAGTATAAGCACAACAAACAATCTCAATAAAAGATAAAAGGCATTCAACACACAATCTTACTCATCAAACATGCTCAACTATGCCGGGCTTAACCCTGATCCTAGAAAAGAAAACTACTCACTAATCATAACTAAGAAACTAAAAACTCCAATAAAAAGAAACATTGAAACAAAACTCAAACTCAAATTAATAAGAAAAATATGTTATCTTACAGACATTCAGAAGAAACCGAAAAAATATAAAAATACCGAACCACAATCACGACCAACGACTACCCGGCGACCGTCGTCTACCGAGCCTCGGCGGTCCTCTTCCGATCCGATCTCTCTCGCTCCTTCGACCTTCAAAAATCTCCCCTAAAAATTAAGCTCTAAAAACTTCCTCCAAATTAAGCCCCCTTTTTTCTATGCTAGATAGAAGGGTATTTATACTAAAAAGCTAAAAACTAAAAAGGCTAAAAGATATAAACTTTCCTAAAAAGATAGAAACAATCCCTAAAAGATAGAAATAAAATCTAAAAAGATATTAAGACCTAAAATGCATATTCTAACAACCCCAAAAGATTATAAAAAGATACTCAACCGATATGGAAATAAATTCCCACTCAGGATCGGTGAATTATAAAAATAACACTCGAAATCTTTCTTTTCGTGGCCTCGTTAACGAACCCTCACAGCCTCGTTAACGAGCCTGGGTTTTGTTTTCTTCAACACTTCCTCTTGTACTCTCGAGCTCTGACTTCTTAAATCTTGCACTCCTCCGTCTTTCGCTGCAATGCTCCAAATTCAACTCCATTTAGCTCCTTTCCTTGCTAAAACCTGCAAAATTCATAAAATAGCGTAGATTCCACTCTTTTCACAGAAATATGCAAAACTATCTAAAAATACTCAAAACTAAGCCTAAACTAAACAAAACTAATCCTAATAAGCAAAGAAAACCTATCAAAAACTATACTAAAAATGCGAATATCAGAGCGTAATTCTAAATTTTGTGTAAGAAAGAAAGAGTGAACTTGTGCGTGAGATTCGTACAAGTGGTGTGTCGAGAGATCTTAGGCATAGGGTGAGATTGAGAGTGCGAGTGCAAAGGTAGAGCGTGGTTCAAGGGTGTGAGATTCATTCTTGTACACGGGAGAGCTTTGTAAACACTCAAGAAATCAATAGAGCGAGTCTAAGGACTCTTGAAATCCGAACAAGTGAGAAACTTGGAAGGGAGTGGTTTTTCTCCAAGTAAACTAGTTGGTTTACGAGGAGTTTCCACTGTACATCGCTTGTCATTGACAATTGGTAATGTTTTCTTTTCCTGTTCAATTATTCCGCTGCTTTATTACTCAAAGTTGACGGCTTCACAGGAGTCGCCGACTCGTTTAAGTACTGACGATCCTACAGTTTTGCAAACCTACTTTTTATTTTCAATTCGTGTCAATTTAAAAAGCAACCACGTTATTAGCTAAGCCTCTATATTTCCTCTGAAAAGTGATATTAAGCAACTCCTATTTCTTCGACCCAAGTTAGGACAACACCAAAAACCATACACATCGACATTTAACAGTCCAAGGTGAAAAAACAAATATAATGATAGATTTTATTTTAAAAATAATAATAAATAACTAAATGTTTCTCATTGTCTCATTTTCCTTTTAATCTTGATCATCCACTATTTCCCTAATACATGATAAAGCAAAAACCATGTCTCTTGAAAAAATTGCGCCAAATGGCATTACTTGAATAAAATAATGTCAAAATTTTAAATAATAACTTGTATTATTCTTTCTATACATCCAATTTTTTATATTATAATTATTTGATCTATCTATATGTTGATACTTTTCATATTAATTTTATGCATATCTTTTAACAAAACTTGATATATATGCTAATATTTTTATATTAATTTTATACCTATGGAGTAATAAATTTTGTTTTATTTTTTAAGAAATGTTGCACTTCAAGTATATAATTTTTAACTATATGTTGATATTTTGCAATATAATAAAGTATCTATAGAATATATGATATATTTTGGTATACATTGATATATTTACCTAAATTTTTAATAAATCAATGTTAAAAACTATTTTAATAAGTTATATTATCCTTACTAGATATCCTATCATAATTATCTTCAAGTTATATCATTATATTATTTTTATTTATTTTTCTATGTTATTTTCTAGAGTTTGGTTCAAACGAAACAAATTTTTATCCTTAAAATTGAAAAGTGCACTACAAGACAGGATCCCGCGATTTGCGCTGAACGGTCTGTTCCTCAAACTGAGCCTTTGTTCTGTCCAAGACAGGATCCCGCGATTTGCATTGAACGGTCTTGTCTACACATGTGAGTTCCCATGCGATGGGAACTGTTCTCTCCAGAATTCGTTTAATAGGAACTTGCTATCATATATTCATGTGTTCCTTTTGCGTTCTTGGAGATTCTTTGTCAAACCTGGTGTTCCCTTAAAATACTTGAATGTAATACGTTAGTTCCCATATGGTGTTTGTCATTATCAAAACTGGAGACAAGTATCGTTGTTCGGATGTTTGGAACCAGAGTTCCCAACAACGTCCCAACAATTTCCCGCTTTTTTATGATGACAAACCCATTACAAAATAAACAAGTATTTCAATGTGTGAAAAAGCATGACATGCATCTGAGTTCCTAAGTACGGGCCTTGGGATCCACTTCTATGAAACATTAAGTTCTTACTTAGCCAAAGCATATTCTGTGATAACTCATAACACGACTCATCTCACACATTTTGTCATTCCCCCTTTTGGCATCATCGAAAATAGAAAGCATAGTAAGAAAGAAAGGAACACGCACTCATACTAAAAGCCACTGATATTACTTAAGCAAAAGATGTACAATGGGAACGCATTACATTTTGTGAAAAAATAAGGCTAAGGAGTTAAAAGGGAAAGATCATGGGGCCTTGGCAAGCATGTGATCACGTAGCTGAGTCATGACGGACATAATGTTCTAGAGAGTTCCCGCCATTTTCTCAAGAGTTCTAGCCATGTGCACTAGCACTTGAGTGTTCCCAACACTTGGGCCATCACTAGAGGGAAGAGTCCCTTGATCCTCGGATTGCTTAGAATGATGCATCTTCTGGACCACAAAAAGGTCCAGTTCCTTTCCAATGGTCACTTCTTCCTTGGTGGCATCATTGAGGCCTTCCTTGACCATGAACTTTTTGACCAGGCCAGCATAAGGCAAGGAATGGGAGGTGGAGGCCATGCACTTTTCCATATGCCCGAAGATGTTGTTGACGGGCCTTTACTCTGAACAACAAATAAATTTATAAGTCAAGACCCCGCTGAGCATAGGGGAGTCAGGATCGTTCCACGAGAAGCGAGGTTTGTTTATTTATCGACTACTAATAATAAAAATCAAACAAAATACTCACGGCTAGCCTCGTTAACGACTTTGTTAAGGGCGTTAACGAACCTGTAGACTACTAACGACCTAAAAATACGTTCGGTACCGAGGCTAAGAACTCAGTAACGAATATGATCTAGGAGAATTCAAATAAAAACTAAGATCTAGGACAAGGGTTACCACAACATAGTCATGCATATAACTTGTAAGAAGATAAAGATAATGCCTTTAAATAGATAAATTCATCAACTTTCATTGACTAATAAGTAAATTAATCTACTCTCATGAATTAATTCACTCATTCACTTGTTTTGGATCTAAAGCTTGAAACTTTCGTATTCAAACAATATCAACTTTCAAGTTTATAACTTTCTCTCTCGATCAAGTTAAGACTCAAATTACCTTGACTTTCATCTCTGTATAAACACAACAAGCAATCTCAAAATAGATAGAAGGCATTCAACACATCATCTTACTCATCAAACCATGCATAACTATGCCGGGTTTCAACCCCGACCCTAGATAAGAAAACTACTCACTACTCATAACTATGAAATAAACAACTTCTATAAAGGAAAACATTGAAAACAAAACAACTACTTCAAATTAATAAGAAAATACTGTCTTACAGAATTCAGAAGAAACTGAAAAATATACAAAACTGAATCGAAACAAGTGATTAACGACCTCGGTAACTCTAGTCCACCATGGCTCTCGATCTCTCTCCGACCCTTCTCTCTCTCTCGGCTCTTCCTCCTTCTCTACTCGAATTCTCCTCTACTTGCCACCCGCTCTCTAGGTTATCAAGAAGGGTATTTATACTAATAAAGTTATCTAAATAAATAAGGATATAAGATATAAACTTTCCTAAAAGATAGAAACCTACTCTAAAAAGATAGAAATAAAAACCTAGAAGGATAACAAGACTTAAAATATAATATAACAACCCTAAAACTCATTAAAAAAACACTCTACCGACACGGAATAAATTCCCGCACAGGATCGGTAGGTCATCACTAAGAATTCTCGAAAAACCCTATCTCGAATCCTCGTTAACGACCCTGCATAGCCTCGTTAACGAGCCTGGATTTTTGACTTCTTCAACACTTCAACTCAAAAAGCTTGGACTTCGACTTCTTCATCTCGTATTCTTCCGTCCTTCACCACAACATCCCAAATTCAGCTCCAAATAGCACCGTTTCCTTGCTAAAATCTACAAAAAGACACAAAACGGAGTAGCTTCCATACTTTTCACAAAATATGCAAAACCATCCAAAAACACACAAAACTAACCCTAAACTTATCAAAACTAGTCCTAACAAACTAAGAGAACACCCTAAAAACTACACCAAAAATACGAACATCTTACGTAGACTTACTTGTCCTCAAGCAATCACTAATCACTAATCAAAACCAAACAACAATACTTGTCAAACTGTAGCCATCATCTAAAAAGCAACATCAAAACATATAGAAGAAAAATAGCAAATGATTATTAATGTCATCACACATATATGCACCAAATAGTTATAAGCAAATACAATCTAACCTCACAAGGGATATATGTGTTTCACTCAGCTCTCAAGTGTTTGGGCTTATAAATTCAACTCTCAACTCATCTTATATACAAAAACTCATAGAAATTGGAACTTATATCACCAAACTCTCCACCTAAGATTTGTCAAAACAAGCAAAAATCATCAAGAGAACTCAGGGGGCTCAATGAAAAACTTCATAGAAGCTTCCATTCGGCCAGGTTGTAATGGGGCTTGGTAAAGACAATTAGGCGTGGAAATATTTTGGTCATGTGGTGCTAATAATCCGGGAATCAAAGACTCCTAAAAACTCACATCTGACCAAAAATCTCATAAAAGATATACCAAACTCACTCAAACATTATGCACACTCACTCACCCAATATATCCTAGAAAGTCTCATAACACAACTCAAAAGAATCTCTGGTTTATCTATTAAACACATATGCACCTCTTAATTCTTTCTTTCTATCTCAATCTCAACTTCAGCTCACTTTTTTTCTTCCTCTTTTTTTCTCTTCTCGCTGCCTCGTTAAAGTGCAAATATGGTCGTTACCGAGCTTCATCGTGTACTCCTCTTCTTTTCTTTCTTTTCAACAAATAATCTTATTTCGTGCATCTTTTGTACCAAGAGATCTTTCTTTTTACACAATTTAAGAGACTTCCAATCTACCCTTCAGAACAATCCTTAAATTCAAACCAAATCATAATATTTCACGCTCTTTTTATAAACTCAACAAATCATACCTTTCCAAACTAAGTCCTAATCCCCAGATAGGGTCAAGCTTATCTCGGCTAGGGAACAATTTTTGTGGAGATAAAAATAAAAAGGTTTCAGGCTCAAATTGGTTGTCAAAAAGAAGGATCATGTAAGGTGGATAGGTATTAATAGGGCTTATAAAAATAAGATCTCTGTCATCTGATTTTTACAAGTAATGAACTTTAAATCTTACATAGGTCTCAAGAAATAGATAACCATCACAATTCCAAGAGATAATATGCATATAGATAGTAAATCACACAAAAAAAGAGGGATTTATGATGTTCTCCCTATAAGGCCAAAAATAACTCACAAGGCAAATTTTGTTGGATTGCATCACTTATGCTAAAAGGTATACATGATCAATTTCATCAAATGCTATTCCTTTCTAAAAACAACTTCAAATTAAGAGTCCGGCTATATTCTCAAAGACATATTTGCAAGGAATTATATGATCATGTTAGCAAGTACTATCATAGAACATAAGAAAGGGATATCTATCAATTCTAAAACTTTTTTTTTAAAATTTTCAAAAAATTTCAATTTTTTTCTACTTTATAAAATTTTCAAAAATTATAAAACTTTTTTTTTAAAATTTTCAAAAATTTTCAAATTTTCAATTCTAAAACTTTATAAAACACATAAGGCAAAACACAAGACAACAAGTTTTCTACTTTCTCCCACCCTATACTTAAAATTATAGTGTCCCACCTGTAAGAAATAAGAAGAAGGAAAGAAAATAGAAAAGAAAACAAAAGAAAACAAGAAAAGAAAAAACAAAAAAACTTACAAAGTCATGAAGTAGAAAACAAGAAAACACTTTTTCAAGCGAAATCAACGGTTTGGTGGAGGAAAGTTATGCTCGAAGTTTCCCATGAAGTCATACATCGTCTTCCAGCGCTCTGCATCTTCCGCCTCTCTCTGCTGGTGCCTCGTATACTCAAAAGTCATGCGAGCAGAATAAACACTCTCCCATCTATCCATCCTCCGATGAATATGGTTCCGCTGAAGGTGAAGCTGTTACATCTAAGCAGAGAGATCTTCGGCCCATGGAGGCGGGATACTCGATCCAGTGTACTCGCGCTGAGGAGGTGGTTGATAGTGATTGTGAGGCTGGAAATGGTCTTGGTAAAGCACCGGATTGTATGGAATGAGACCATAAGAGTGAGGGTTGATAGGGGCCTAGGAGTGGTCGGTAGCTGCCCTCGGCGGGTCGTTACCGAAGTTGTGTGCCTCGATAGGAGCATCGGTAGAGGCCTCGAAGTGGTCGTTAATGACCCTGACATGCTCGTTAACGAAGATGTTTTCGCCTAGAATATCAGTATCAAGGTCTTCATCCTCGAGGTTGAGCTCCTCTGTGCCTCCCTCAGTAGCTGCCTCTTCAGTCTCATCATCATCTTCATTCATCCCTTCTCCTTCTCGCTCAAACCTCGTCTCACACGGCCTAAGTGATAGCTCATCCTCTGGCTTGGGCTCTAACGGGAATGCATGCCCCGTCCATGCTGTAACACCCCTATTTTACAACATTGGGTATTACCACCAGTGACCTCAGACTTTACCGTCCAAAGTCACCCAAGGCTTTTAGAATGATATAGAACAATTAAAATGCGGAATAAAACATAATACATAAGTCGGAAAACATGCTCCCGAAGGAGACTTAATTCATTACAAAATGTCTTACATTGTCTTTAGCTTTAGGATTACTTGAAAACAAACACCAAATCCATCCTGTCTCGGAGATAGAGTAATATTAAAACTAAAACGGAAATAAAAGTACATCTTGAGCGATCTTGACTTCCTTCACCTCCCTTCACTTCGCCTTGCTATGGTTTCCTGAATCTGACATAATTCGCGAGGGGCGATAGAATGCCAGGCAAACATGCGGAAAGAAGAATTAGTCTAGGAGACTAAGCAAGCAGGATTAGAACTTCCCGAGGGTACTTTGGTAATTTCAACTTATCGATGTAATGAGAGGATAAAGGGTTGTGTTTACGATGGCTTGACTATGTGGATCTAAGATACGAGAATTAACGATAGCATATCCCGAAAGGGGTAGCTTGAAGAGCAAGAGAAGTACTACTAGATTGTAGTCTTCTTAAGAGTAGAAGGTATGTTGGGAACTTTCATTTATTTAATCAAATCAAATACCACTCGCGCCCGTAATGGACCGAGGGTCGGATCGGTCATTAGAGACCGGTCCGATCTAGTCATTTTAGTTGTGCCTTAGCACTTATCTTATTTAGTGGTAAAAGACGTTCGCTTTCCATTTATGATTTAAAGAGTATGTGGTGGGACACGGATAATCCGAGCCACCCGAGGGAAAACTCCGTTTCCCGGCACTTAGCTAGAGTGCGCTCATCCCTCCTTGCAATCGGAGCGGATGGGATCATGATCCCGAAAGTCGTACTTCAAACGCGTAGGCACTTACGACTTAGTGGGGTTATGTAGAGGCGTTGGCTATCCCACGCCCCTCACTAATTCGACATCGATCTCGAAACGAGATCGTAACAATCAAAATAATAACCACACTATCATAAATAATCCTAATAAGGAATATATAAAGCAATCTATGCTAACAATAGTCGTTATTTCTAGCAATCGATATTTCCTAGATTCATTTTTATTTAAGCATACAAGTCGTTCCCAACATCGAGAAATAGTATAAAGACGGATTAAAAGGGCACAAGGGGAAATTCCACTTGCCTTAGCGTAATGGAGTTTAGCAACGAGCTTTTGACGAAAATTAGGCGAGTCCCTACTATGAGCGAGGATTCCGACCTAACGATATAGAATTTACGAAAAAGCTCAAAACACGATTTTTACTTTGGAGTTCGGAAATACCACTTATACTATTTATAAGAGAGTTTACGTTTCTAAATTATTATTATAATAATTTAGAAATGATTTTCCTAAAATAATAATATTCCGTTATTATTATTTTAGTTTTGGTAATATCCTTATTATTCCGAAAATATCTTTATTAAAATACTTATCAATTTAATTCCTTAAAAAAAATTGTATTTTACTTTCAATATTCTTATTATCTAAAAATATCATATTCATAGTTCCTTACTTAGAAGTTTTCCTAAAATAGGATTTCTCAAGTTGCTTGATTAGGTAACTTACTATTATTACTATATGATACACTATCTTTATTTATAATATTTCTCGAATCCTTTTTATTTTATAAAGTCTATAAAAATATTCTCATGTCTTGTATAAAATATATTCCTCCCTTATTGGACTATCACCTTATGATCATAACTATTATTTTAATATTTTTGATTTATAAGCTAATATTTACCTTATATAAAAGGTTTCCTTTTTAAATAATCCACTTAATCTATAATTATCTTAGGATATTTTTAACCTTCTACCACATATTTAATTCACCCTTTGGTCTGGTGACTAAACCTTATACTAGGACCTAAGTCACTAACATATATTATATTAAAATTTATATATGTGCATATTCCTAGAAGTCCTAAATTTGTAGTAGTTTCTACACTTAAAAGTATGCTAATTTCATATTTCTATTTAGTAAAGGATCTATTTCCTAAATATATTTATTATGACTTAATTTATAAACATGATATAATCTATAGTTTAATACATGCATCAACTTCTAAAGTTATTATATGATCAAGATGATAATATAGTTGGACATGCAACAACTTTTATTTATTAGGGACTTTAATATTTGTTTTATAAAGATCTATCTATTCTATAATAACATACTATCCATATATTAATGCAATATATCTCTATGCTTCTAATCATTTCATAAGGTTTATTTATTTTAAGAAGGAGCATGCTATAAATAAATTAGTTCAATTTATTTAATTTCTCTACTTTATCTTAAGTTACCAAGGTAACTTTAATTTGTTTCTAGTCTTATAACTAACAAGATCTTCCAACAATATTTTTATTTCTTATTTCCCTAAATAAATTTCTAATAATCCATAAAAACTTTATAAATTTGTAAATGCATAAATTAGATAAATAGGATTTAGGATAGGATTTTATACTTTTGGTATTCTGTATTTTACAGAACACTGGAGAAGGACAACAGGGGAGAAGGGGCGGCGGACTCGGCAGCAAAACCAGGCGGCGGTGGCTCCGGCGGGGGCTCCGGCGGTCGCAGGCGGCTCGGCGTCGGGCTGGTGGTCCGGTCGGGCTCCAAGGGCGGTCCGGCGAGGGCTCCAAGAGGAAGAAGAGAAGGTTTGGATGTGTTTTAATGGAGGTATTTGGCTTGCAATGGTGCTGATTTTTGAAGGCTTTTAGAGTGTTTGAAAGAGGAGGAAGAAGAGAGTTTGAATGTGTGAGAAGATGGATGAATATGAGGCCTTTTATAGGCAAATTTGGTTGCGTCCTTGATCCATGCCATGGTGATTGCACCAATGGAGGAAGAGGAGAAGCTCACCCATTGGTGCAAGGTGTGCTTCTTTGATGATGATGGTGAGTGATGCACTAAGGTGAGTCTTGCAAGGCAATGGCGGTGGAGAAGACATGCATTGGAGGAGGGTCTCATCTTACGTAACTCACATCAGACATAGTCTGATGTCTATTTGTTTTTGTAGAAGAGAAGGTTAATTTAGTTTAAGTTAATTAGAATGGTGTGGTGTATTAAGAAAGTGCAATTGGTCTAGTGGTTGGGAGTGTGGGGCGTGTGAGGGTAGGATGCAAGAGATCTCGGGTTCAAATCCCGACTCTTGCATTCTTTTTACAAGACTTTGTAATTTGATTTTTAGGCCCTTATGTATTTTATTTTATGAATAAAATTCACTTCTAAATCATTATTTTTAATTGATGTTCTCTTCAATAAAATCCTCACTTTATTAAATTATATCCCTCGAGTTATTTTATTTGAGTTTTCGACTATAATCTTTTTATTGATAAACTTTTTCCAAAAGTATAGTAGATTTTAATTCGATTAAAATCCTCCGTTTAATTTAGAGAAAATAATTGATAATAAACTTTATATTATAAAAACTTGGAATATCGCGGATATTACAATAGTACCCCCTTAAATAAGTTTCGTCCCCGAAACTTAGAGAAAATAGGGCAGTACTAGGATGTAGAGACAAAAGGAGTTACCGTTTTAAGATTTGCAAGGTTTCTATGGGGTCTAGTACCCCCTTAAAAAGATTACACTAGTGGTATTCAGGAAGACATTAACTCTGGGAAACGCCTTTGCATGTCTTGCTCGGTTTCCCAGGTTTCCCAAGTTGTACCCCCGTTGCCATCCTTGGACCAGAGTACACGGACTAAGGGTACTTCTTTATTGCTCAATTGCTTGATTCGATGCTCTACTATCTTGATTGGTCTCTCTTCGTAGGTGTCATCCGATTGGATCTCGACATCGTCGAAATTGATCACGTGGGATTCGTCGGGCACATACTTTCTTAAGAGCGACACGTGGAACACATTGTGCACAGGGTGAGTAGATGGCGGTAAAGCAAATCGATAGGCCAGGTTGCCGATTCTCTCTAGGATTTCGAAGGGTCCTACATAGCGAGGGTTAAGCTTGCCTCGCTTCCCGAAGCGGAATACGCCCTTTGAAGGAGATACCTTGACGAAAACTTTATCTCCTACGGCAAACTCAATGTCTCGTCTTTTTAGATCTGCATAAGACTTCTGTCGACTTTGAGCGGTCAACATTCTTTGACGGATGAGGGCGACTTCGGAGGAAGTTTGCTCTATTAGGTCGGGACCTAAGAGAATCTTGTTGGCGTTATCGTCCCAACAGAGCGGGGAACGACATTTTCGGCCGTACAAGGCTTCAAAGGGAGCCATCTTGATGGAAGAATGCCAGCTATTGTTGTAAGTCAATTCTATGAGGTGTAAGTTGTCATCCCAACTTGTGGTACGGTCTAGCGCACAAGCTCGTAGCATATCCTCAAGAGTTTGGATGGTCCTTTCAGACTGACCATCGGTTTGCGGATGAAATGCTGTGCTGAATTTCAGTTCTGTGCCCATGGCCTTATGTAGTCCTTTCCAGAAAGAGGCCATGAATCGACCGTCCCGGTCGGAGACGATTGTCTTAGGAGTGCCATGGAGGCGAACTATTTCCTTGACGAAGACCGTTGCTAGCTTTGGAGCTTTCCACTTCTTCTGAATGGGGATAAAGTGAGCACTCTTGGTAAGCCGATCCACGATGACCCAGATGGCATCTTTTTGCTTTTGAGTTTTTTGTAGGTCGGTCACGAAATCCATTGCAATGTCTTCCCATTTCCATTCTGGCACTGGTAGGGATTGCAATTTTCCTCCAGGTCTTCTGTGCTCAATCTTTACCTTCTGGCAAACCAAACACTTAGATATAAACTCCGCGACATCTTGCTTCATTCTTGGCCACCAGAAATTTCTACGTGCATCTTTGTACATTTTACATGCTCCAGGATGTACTGAATAGGCAAATGAGTGGGCTTCTTTCAGGATAATCTTCCGAAGCTCGTCCACGTCGGGCACACAGATCCGATTTTGGAACCAAAGGGATCCGTCATCTTGAATAACGAATCCTGGTGCCTTGCCTATTTGCAGTTCGCCACTGATTCTGATCAACGTAATGTCGTCTGTTTGCTTCTCCTTGATTTCTGCAATCAACTCAGATTGAATCTCTAATGTGTTTAGGCATCCCTGTTGTCTTCCAAACCAAACCTCAATGCCTTCTCTAATGAGTTCTTGTTGCAGCTTTGGTTGGGCGGTTAACATTGCTGTCATGCCCTCTTGTTGCGTCTTTCGACTGAGAGCATCTGCTACGACGTTAGCTTTTCCTAGATGATAGAGTAGCTCTATGTCGTAGTCTTTTAGCAGTTCTAGCCATCTCCTTTGCCTCATGTTTGGCTCTTTCTGTGTGAACACATACTTCAAGCTTTTGTGGTCCGTGTAAATTTGACACTTAACCCCGTACAAGTAGTGTCGCCAAATCTTTAAAGCGAACACTACCGCTGCCAATTTGAGGTCGTGCGTTGGATAATTTACTTCATACACCTTTAGTTGCCTTGATGCATATGCGATCACTTTCCCATTCTGCATGAGCACGCATCCCAACCCTTGCTTGGAGGCATCACTGTATACTACATAACCATCGTGTCCATCTGGCAGAGTTAACACTAGTGCACTTGTGATGCGCTTCTTGAGTTCTTGGAAACTCTCCTCACATTTTTCATCCCACACAAACTTCTTGTGGGTCTTTCGGAGTAACTTCGTCATGGGAAGAGCGATCTTCGAAAACCCTTCGACGAATCTTCGGTAGTACCCTGCGAGTCCTAGGAAGCTGCGAATTTCCTTCACATTTTTCGGTTGCTTCCATTCTGATACTGCTTCAATCTTCCTTGGGTCCACCATAACTCCATCTTGATTGATGACGTGGCCTAGAAAATCCACTTCCGTAAGCCAAAGGTCACACTTGGACAGTTTGGCGTAGAGCTGGTTGTGCCTTATGATCTGTAGCACAGTTCGGAGGTGTTCTTTATGTTCTGCTTGGTTCCCGGAGTAGATTAGGATGTCATCAATGAAGACAATGACGAACTTGTCGAGGTACTCATGGAAGCATTGGTGCATCAAGTCCATGAATACCGCAGGTGCATTTGTTAGTCCGAATGGCATCACTACAAATTCGTAGTGGCCATAGCGAGTACGAAAGGCTGTCTTCGGAATGTCTTCCTCGCGGATCCGAAGCTGGTGATAGCCTGACCTCAGGTCAATTTTGGTGAAAACATTTGCACCTCTAAGTTGATCTAAAAGGTCGTCTATCCTTGGAAGAGGATACTTGTTCTTGATGGTGACCTTGTTCAGTTCTCTGTAGTCGATGCATAAACGGAAAGTTCCGTCCTTCTTCTTTACAAATAGCACTGGTGCTCCCCACGGCGATGCACTTGGTCGGATGTAACCCTTCTCAAGCAGTTCTTCAAGCTGACTCTTGAGTTCTTTCATTTCCAACGGGGCCATTCTGTATGGCGCTTTAGAGATTGGGCCAGTACCCGGCTCGAGGCTTATTGAGAACTCGACTTCTCGTCGAGGAGGTAACCCGAGGAGTTCATCTGGGAAGACGTCGGGGAACTCTCTGGCCACGGGGATCTCTTGGATGTTTACAACCTTCTTCTCTGTCGACTCTAGGTAGCAGAGGTACCCAACGCAACCCTGACTTAGTAGTTTCCTGGCTTTCATGGCGTTGATCACCTTTCCATTTTCTTCCTCCCGTTTTCCCTTGAACTTGCAAATGTGTTTTCCTCCCGAGTTGATGGTCACGGTTCGGGTGTAGAAGTCAATTACTGCTCCGTGCAGAGACAACCAATCTCTTCCGAGAATGATGTCATAAGGATCCATGGGGATGCATATCAAGTTGGAAGGGAAATTTCCTCCTTGAATGCATAAGGGGAACTTAGCTAATTGTCTTACCCCAATCATCTTTTCCCCATTTGGCAGGTTCACGATAAACGGTTCACACCTCTCAAGATTGTCTAATCCTAGGAGTTCTACACACTTTTCGGAAATGAAGGAATGCGAAGCACCGGAATCGAAGAGTATGAATACATCTTTAGAGCGGATATGAAGAGTACCTTGGCAGGTAGGTTCTTCAGGCTTGTCTGTGGTACGCATCTCATACAATCTTTGTCCTTGACTCTGCGGATACATAGGCCCTTTGTTCCTCTGATTGGCCGTAGACTGGACGGATGTAGTTCCTGCTGGCTTGTTTGATGCATGTGGTCGCTGGGTCACAGCGTTTGAGCGGGTTTGGCTCGGGGAATTGGTTGGCCGCCTGCAGAACTGTTGGAGATGTCCGTCCTTGTTGCAGTTGAAGAACTTCTTGAGCGGTTTGGGACATTTCCGATTTATGTGGCCCGGTTCTGCACAATTGTGGCAGATGAGTGGGGGCCTTGCCGATTCAGTCCGAGGGCCAGGTCTTGACCCTGCTGATGAAACTTTGAGCTTGCTCTTCTTGGACCATTGAGAACCCTGAGGAGATGCTGGCCTCTTAAATCCACTGTGGATGGAATGGTGAGGCTTTCCTCCACCAAATTTCTTGCGCTCAGGAACTTTCAAGGTCGTCTCCATACGATGAGCATGATCCACGTACTCCTCTAAAGTGTTGAAGGTGCGGTTTGCCATCCAAGGCTTGATGTGGTCACTCATCCAGCGGTGGAAATGCTTGATCTTTTGCTTTTCTGTGGTACTCTCCTCTTCAGCATATTGCAGGAGATGATTGAACTTCTTGGCTCTCTCAAGCACATTTAGCCCATACAACTTTGGGGAGTGGAGCTCGTCCAACTTTTCCTCTCGCATTGATTCTGTGAAGAAGCGGCGCATCATCTTATCTCTAAACATAACCCAACTCAAGTCTGGACGGCTTGATAGGCTAGAGCTTTCCCACCATTCACCTGCTTCACCCTTCAATTTTAGTGCAGCCATGTGCACCTTATCTGCTTCAGCACACGAGATGTTTCGTAGAAGCCTCTCCACATGAGAGAACCAGTATTGTACTCCTGACGGGTCCCCGGTTCCGTCGTATGAATCAGGCTTCATAGCGTTGAAAGCCTTGATCCCTTCAGTGAAGCTAACCAGATTTCGCTTCACGGGAACCACCTCAATCGTTTGACCCACTTCTTCTTGTACCTCTTCTGGCACCTCGTTTGGTGCATCGCGGTTCACGGGCTTAGGAACCGCGGCAGGGATCTCTTCTTGTATCAATTGTTGTACGAGAGTGCGTAGTGCATTCACAGTTTCTGCGTTGAATGCAATTGGTGCTGCAGGTGCTTGGGGCGGGTTCAATCCGAGCTCTCCTCGGGCTTCTGACTCGCCATCGTCATTGCCATCTCTAGGTCCAGTGGTGCTGCGATTAGTAGCTCTTGTGTTGACCATCTGAAGGTTTTTGGGTTTTGTTTCTACTTGTTAATTCGTTAAAGTATGAAGAAGGAATAGATAACTCAAGTTCTAATAGTGAAAGGAAGAATTTCATTGATGATTCATAATAGAAAGTACAAGGCTTTTATAATTTAAGCCATTTTAACTAGAAAGGGAAATTAAGCCGCTTCGAATTCCTATAGACAAAATGGAGTCGAAAGAAGTGGTCTAAGCTCACTTCTTGAAAAGGGAAATACAATCCTAGGGAAATCTAAATACGGTCGGCGTAAGTATCGAGGAATCCTTCCTCGAAGAGGGTCTCGTCAATAATCCCTGTGTCGTTGCTAAGGAGGATGTTGGCCTGCTCAATCCCACGATGGCGACGGTTTTTACGTGCCTGAAGCTCCGCGATGCAAATCCGAAGTTGGAGCCTCTCCGCTCGTTCCCTTTCCGTCTCCATGATCCATTCCCGTTGGTGGCTCTCAAGCATGCCACGGTTTATCCTCCAATTTCTGGTGGGAACCACACCGGATGATGGGGGCGTGTTGACTAACGGTTGACGAGCCTGGCGATTGGAAGATTCCCATTCCATCCAAGTGGTGAATCCTTCCATCTGTATCTCCCTAGGTGCCTGCCTTGCCCGCTCAAATAGAGAGGGCGGTCCGTAGTGTCTCTCCCCGGAGTGATCAACATTCATGGCTTGGAGCTGACGTAAGAGCTCCTCGTCCTCGTGACACCAAAAATGTCTCATCGGTGGCATAGGCTCCTCGGGCTCGGGTGCTCGTGGGGGTGAGACGACTTCCATTCTTGGCATGACCCTTGGAACTTCGATCATGGGAGGCATCGGAGCCGGGGGAACATACTCCCACTCCGGACTTGCCGGCCGCGGTGGTGGTGGTGTTTCTGGGTCGATTACCACCCCGTCTTCGTCTTCTTCTTCCGCCGCGTCGTTCATAGCGTCCCACTCTGCTTGTGCCTGCCACAATAACTCCAACTCCTCGTCATCAAACTCGTCCTCTTCTCCATGCCCAAAGTCATGATCGGGCACCAACTCCTCGTTCTCCTCATCGGAGTAATCTTCGGGTTCATACCCTGGTGCCATCTCTTCATTTTCCGAGGGATAATCCTCGGGCTCGTACACGGGTGATGGGGGCAGTTCGACGGGTGCAAGCTCATCATCTGATAGTCCGATAGGTAGGTTAGGATCTTCCTCAGGATCTTCTTCCGACTCTTCCCATGGCTCACCGATTTGGTCAATCTCCATATTGACCCCGAGGTGACCATCCTCGTCGATGTAGGGGAAGTACGGGTTCGGGGCTTGCATCCCGAAGTTGGCTTCGTTGAAGTGATTCTCAAGGTGGTTGTGGTTTGGGTTGGCCATGGTTTTTCTGAGGAAGAAAGAAAGAAAAGGCGTTATTAGAAAACCTCCATAGTTTCTATACAAGGAAGATGTAGTGAACGAAGTCAAAACCTTGAAAACTTGCAAAATCAAAATTTCACTTTACGCTTTTCATTTTCTTGGCCCTATTATGACGCTAAGGTTTTCTTCTTTTATCTTAATGACTTTATGAAATGAGTTTTGTGATTACTAATCAAATTTTCTCGTATAAGGGTATACGTTCATCTAATGTGAGGGTATAAGATTCTAGTGATAGTTTCCTAGAGAACACTTACATTATTGATAAGAAAAGTTCATACCATTTTAAATTTTTCAAAAGGTAGAAAAGATATTTGAGAAAAATTAGTTAGTTCTAGAACTAAGTATTTGATACTTTAGGGTTCCTAATATTTTCGGGAAATATTTTTCTTAGCTAAGAATTTAAAATTGTAAGGTTAATATTCCTATGTTTTCTTTAAAAGAGTAAATAAGGAAATCTTCTAAAGTTTGAAGTCCTAAGTAGCGGAAGTAGAGGTTAAGGTTACTAAAAGTTCTCGGTTTTCAAGAATTCTTGGTTTTAAAACTTGTCGGTTTTAAAACGAAAACGTTTGGCTCTGATACCATAATTGTAACACCCCTATTTTACAACATTGGGTATTACCGCCAGTGACCTCAGACTTTACCGTCCAAAGTCACCCAAGGCTTTTAGAATGATATAGAACAATTAAAATGCGGAATAAAACATAATACATAAGTCGGAAAACATGCTCCCGAAGGAGACTTAATTCATTACAAAATGTCTTACATTGTCTTTAGCTTTAGGATTACTTGAAAACAAACACCAAATCCATCCTGTCTCGGAGATAGAGTAATATTAAAACTAAAACGGAAATAAAAGTACATCTTGAGCGATCTTGACTTCCTTCACCTCCCTTCACTTCGCCTTGCTATGGTTTCTTGAATCTGACATAATTCGCGAGGGGCGATAGAATGCCAGGCAAACATGCGGAAAGAAGAATTAGTCTAGGAGACTAAGCAAGCGGGATTAGAACTTCCCGAGGGTACTTTGGTAATTTCAACTTATCGATGTAATGAGAGGATAAAGGGTTGTGTTTACGATGGCTTGACTTTGTGGATCTAAGATACGAGAATTAACGATAGCATATCCCGAAAGGGGTAGCTTGAAGAGCAAGAGAAGTACTACTAGATTGTAGTCTTCTTAAGAGTAGAAGGTATGTTGGGAACTTTCATTTATTTAATCAAATCAAATACCACTCGCGCCCGTAATGGACCGAGGGCCGGATCGGTCATTAGAGACCGGTCCGATCTAGTCATTTTAGTTGTGCCTTAGCACTTATCTTATTTAGTGGTAAAAGACGTTCGCTTTCCATTTATGATTTAAAGAGTATGTGGTGGGACACGGATAATCCGAGCCACCCGAGGGAAAACTCCGTTTCCCGGCACATAGCTAGAGTGCGCTCATCCCTCCTTGCAATCGGAGCGGATGGGATCATGATCCCGAAAGTCGTACTTCAAACGCGTAGGCACTTACGACTTAGTGGGGTTATGTAGAGGCGTTGGCTATCCCACGCCCCTCACTCATTCGACATCGATCTCGAAACGAGATCGTAACAATCAAAATAATAACCACACTATCATAAATAATCCTAACAAGGAATATATAAAGCAATCTATGCTAACAATAGTCGTTATTTCTAGCAATCGATATTTCCTAGATTCATTTTTATTTAAGCATACAAGTCGTTCCCAACATCGAGAAATAGTATAAAGACGGATTAAAAGGGCACAAGGGGAAATTCCACTTGCCTTAGCGTAATCGAGTTTAGCAACGAGCTTTTGACGAAAATTAGGCGAGTCCCTACTATGAGCGAGGATTCTGACCTAACGATATAGAATTTACGAAAAAGCTCAAAACACGATTTTTACTTTGGAGTTCGGAAATACCTCTTATACTATTTATAAGAGAGTTTACGTTTCTAAATTATTATTATAATAATTTAGAAATGATTTTCCTAAAATAATAATATTCCGTTATTATTATTTTAGTTTTGGTAATATCCTTATTATTCCGAAAATATCTGTATTAAAATACTTATCAATTTAATTCCTTAAAAAAAATTGTATTTTACTTTCAATATTCTTATTATCTAAAAATATCATATTCATAGTTCCTTACTTAGAAGTTTTCCTAAAATAGGATTTCTTAAGTTGCTTGATTAGGTAACTTACTATTATTACTATATGATACACTATCTTTATTTATAATATTTCTCGAATCCTTTTTATTTTATAAAGTCTATAAAAATATTCTCATGTCTTGTATAAAATATATTCCTCCCTTATTGGACTCTCACCTTATGATCATAACTATTATTTTAATATTTTTGATTTATAAACTAATATTTACCTTATATAAAAGGTTTCCTTTTTAAATAATCCACTTAATCTATAATTATCTTAGGATATTTGTAACCTTCTACCACATATTTAATTTACCCTTTGGTCTTGTGACTAAACCTTATACTAGGACCTAAGTCACTAACATATATTATATTAAAATTTATATATGTGCATATTCCTAGAAGTCCTAAATTTGTAGTAGTTTCTACACTTAAGAGTATGCTAATTTCATATTTCTATTTAGTAAAGGATCTATTTCCTAAATATATTTATTATGACTTAATTTATAAACATGATATAATCTATAGTTTAATACATGCATCAACTTCTAAAGTTCTTATATGATCAAGATGATAATATACAAATTGATTTTGTGAGTTATGATTATTTTATACAACCTATTTATAATATAGTTGGACATGCAACAACTTTTATTTATTAGGGACTTTAATATTTGTTTTATAAAGATCTATCTATTCTATAATAACATACTATCCATATATTAATGCAATATATCTCTATGCTTCTAATCATTTCATAAGGTTTATTTATTTTAAGAAGGAGCATGCTATAAATAAATTAGTTCAATTTATTTAATTTCTCTACTTTATCTTAAGTTACCAAGGTAACTTTAATTTGTTTCTAGTCTTATAACTAACAAGATCTTCCAACAATATTTTTATTTCTTATTTCCCTAAATAAATTTCTAATAATCCATAAAAACTTTATAAATTTGTAAATGCATAAATTAGATAAATAGGATTTAGGATAGGATTTTATACTTTTGGTATTCTGTATTTTACAGAACACTGGAGAAGGACAACAGGGGAGAAGGGGCGGCGGACTCGGCAGCAAAACCAGGCGGCGGTGGCTCCGGCGGGGGCTCCGGCGGTCGCAGGCGGCTCGGCGTCGGGCTGGTGGTCCGGTCGGGCTCCAAGGGCGGTCCGGCGAGGGCTCCAAGAGGAAGAAGAGAAGGTTTGGATGTGTTTTAATGGAGGTATTTGGCTTGCAATGGTGCTGATTTTTGAAGGCTTTTAGAGTGTTTGAAAGAGGAGGAAGAAGAGAGTTTGAATGTGTGAGAAGATGGATGAATAGGAGGCCTTTTATAGGCAAATTTGGTTGCATCCTTGATCCATGCCATGGTGATTGCACCAATGGAGGAAGAGGAGAAGCTCACCCATTGGTGCAAGGTGTGCTTCTTTGATGATGAGGGTGAGTGATGCACTAAGGTGAGTCTTGCAAGGCAATTGTGGTAGAAGAGAAGGTTAATTTAGTTTAAGTTAATTAGAATGGTGTGGTGTATTAAGAAAGTGCAATTGGTCTAGTGGTTGGGAGTGTGGGGCGTGTGAGGGTAGGATGCAAGAGATCTCGGGTTCAAATCCCGGCTCTTGCATTCTTTTTACAAGACTTTGTAATTTGATTTTTAGGCCCTTATGTATTTTATTTTATGAATAAAATTCACTTCTAAATCATTATTTTTAATTGATGTTCTCTTCAATAAAATCCTCACTTTATTAAATTATATCCCTCGAGTTATTTTATTTGAGTTTTCGACTATAATCTTTTTATTGATAAACTTTTTCCAAAAGTATAGTAGATTTTAATTCGATTAAAATCCTTCGTTTAATTTAGAGAAAATAATTGATAATAAACTTTATATTATAAAAACTTGGAATATCGCGGATATTACACATGCCTCGTACCAATTCGGTAAGTAAAGTAGCTCCAACTTGTCCCGGGTGACTGCAACATCACGGCCTTGAACTTTAGTAACATACCCATCCCGAACTTGAGTGAAAATACTGGAGCTAAACCAATAGTTCCGGTTGAGCAATTGGGCGTGATAGGGCGTGTAACGACTGAGATCGACTCTAAGATTGGTCGCCAGGAGACTAACTAGATTCCCGCACCAAACTTCTTTTGACTTGGTTGATTTCTCCACATAATAAAGCCATTCGTACCCCAAGTTCAATGGGACGGGCTCCTCAAAAAGAATAGTGGGGAGGCAAGCAACTTATGTCCTTGTCAGCCTGTTCAACTCTCTCTTAGGCCAGAATGTAGCGGCTAGGACTCGGAGGATGATCCTGAAAATGGGGATGATGATGCTTGCCCCGGATAAGGCCGCAACGGAGGGCTCTACCTCCCCGGTGATGTAGCTCTAAGTCCTTGTCACTTTATAAACTTTGAGGCTGTAATCTCGAGATTGATTTGGGAGCTCCAGAATAGCATTGAACTCTGCCAAAGTATACTCTCGGTTCACATTACCGAGCCTAAATTGAATGCGTCCCGCCGAAGTCTTCGTCAGGAAGCTTGTCTCAAGAGTGGCTAAGAGCTCGGATGTGAGAGCCGAAAAGTGTGGCAAATTCTCCTTCTTTAGCAAATGAGGCGCACCAAGAATAGCAAAGGCCTCCTTAACATCATCATAGATCCTCATGGCTTTAGCACTCGACTTCAAGAACCACCTAGTGTTGTGGTCCTTGTCTAGGATGGCGTTGTATCGGTCCGCTTTCCCTTGCTTGCGCAAGATCACATTATCCATGCGAGGTGGAGATGGGGACCTCTGATTCCTCTTTTTCTTTTGGGCGCGGGTAGCGGCTCGGCTTGAACTTTCCATGTGGACCTACAAAAAATTACGACTTTTGCAAGATAAGATCCACTCACGTAGTTTAGACAAGAGACCCCATACTTGGTCTCGAAATAGCCCTTGGAATTCGTCATTAACTACCCAATTGGGTCGTTAACGGGTCTGGACTGGTTTTGTCAACTTTGAAGATACGCAGGGTCGTTAACGAGCTTGGGTGGGTCGTTAACAAGCCTGAACATGAACCAGTCGCAAATCTCCGAGTGTAATATATTCTAACATTAAGCCATGAATAAAGCATGCATCCTCTTAATCCTACACTAGACACACAATTGGGTATACGCACCCCATACTTACTCAATTACCCATCCCGAACATGCTAGCCTTGCCCAAAATTAACACGGTGAAGATTGAACTCAATATCTAGAACAAGAAAAATTCATGCTTTTCTAATTAAACTTGCAATGGGGAACTCGGCATGAACAACTCTCCTTAGATCGAGAACAAATAAGCACAAACCAAATTCATGAGCAAGAGCAAGACATGCAATTCGACCACTTCTATAAACGCAATCTAGATACGAAATTTCTACCCTAAAAACCATGAATCATGCAATAAAGAGTTAGGGTTGAGAAATCATACCGGTAGATTGAGAAACTGAAGTGCAAAAGATAAATAATTAGGAGGTTAACGAGTGAGATCTCGGCGCTTAACAACAACAAGGGTGGCAGGCGTCGGTAATAGTGTTTCCGACGTTCGGTGGGGGGAGGAACTTCGATCGGTGGAGCCGGATTTTTGGTAGGATTTTGAGAGTTTAAGCTTGGGATTTTGAGGAATTGAGAGTGGGATTTTGGGAGGTTTAGAAGGGTTATATAGGAGAGGGTAGATATAGGAGGGGAGGTAGGTAGAGGCGGCAAGGGGAGGGGTAAAAGATAGAAGATAGATTAGGGTTAAAATAAAAAACTTTTATTGCCCGTTGCCGACTCGGGTCGGGTCGTTAACGACCCTGGGTTGGTCTGTAACGAGCCTCCGTAGCCTCCGTGAATGATTTACGAGCCTTTCTCCTGCATCTTGTTAGCTAAAAGGAATCTATCCTATTTTGTATCCTAGAAACTACTAAAAAAACCCAAAAGAAAGCTAAGAAAAAAATCTAAAAAGAAAGGAAAAAAAATCTAGTTCTATACTAAAAGCGGGTTGCCTCCCGTAAGTGCTATTTTTAACGTCGTTAGCCCGACGTACTTACCTTGGCTAATCTGACGTTGTCAAAGCCATAGTGACTCTAATCTCTTCATCCGGGTCGGGTTGTTGATGAAACTTTTTCAGCCGGTGGCCGTTAACTTTGAAGATTGCGCCTTGGTTATCGATCAACTCTACCGCACCGTGGGGATAGATGTGATGAACCACAAATGGCCCACTCCATTGTGTCCTAAGCTTCCCTGGAAATAAACGGAGTCTAGAGTTGAAAAGAAGTACCTTATCGCCAACCTCATACGTTTTAGGCACTAATCTCTGATCATGCCATCGCTTGGTGCGCTCTTTGTAAATTTCAGCATTTTCGTACGCCTTAAGCCTCAATTCTTCTAGTGCTTGCAAGTCCATGAATCTTTTTGCTCCTGTTGCGTCGAGGTTCGTGTTAAGCTCCTTAAGAGCCGACAATGCTTATGCTCCATCTCGACCGGTAAATGACATGATTTGCCATACACTAGATTATAAGGAGTGGTGCGCATAGTCGTCTTGTATGCTGTCCTGTATGCCCATAGAGCGTCATCCAATTTGGAAGACCAATCCTTCCTAGAATGGGACACTGTCTTCTCCAATATACTCTTTATTTGCCTGTTTGAAACTTCAAATTGGTCACTGGTTTGAGGATGATACTGTGTCGCCACCCGATGTGATACCCCATACTTAGCCAAAAGTGCTTCAAAACTCCGTTCAATAAAATGAGAACCACCATCACTAATGAGGACTCTTGGAACGCCAAACTTGGGAAAGATGTTAGTCTTAATAAACTTGGCCACAGTTTTACCGTCGTTGGTCCTTGTAGCAACGACTTCCACCCACTTAGAGACATAATCAACTACCACTAGGATATAATTGTAGGGGCCTGATGCGGGAAAAGGTCCCATGAAGTCTATCCCCCATACGTCGAATAACTCGACCTCTAGTAGCCCGGTTAGTGGATTCTCATGTCTCCAAGTGATGTTGCCTGAGCGTTGGCATCCATCACATGCTGTCACATAAGCTTGTACATCCTTGAACATGGTTGCCCAATAGAGACCACTTTGAAGAATCTTCGTTGTGGTTTTGAACCCTTTTGCATGGCCTCCAGTAGGTAGTGTGTGACATTGACGGATCACGTTCTCTATCTCTTCTTCTGGGATACAACGTCTAAAGAGGTGGTGACTTCCTTGTTTAAACAAGTAAGGATCATCCCAATAGTACTGTTTTACATCGTGGAGGAACTTCTTTTTCTTTTGTGGGGTTAGTCCCTCGGGAATCACGCCTCCTACAAGATAGTTAGCGAAATCCGCAAACCAAGGGGCTTTTTACCCACTAACAACATGAATTGATGTAGAAGAAATAGAAGTGGGAAGAGAAGAAGGGATTGAATTGAATTGAATGATTTTTGGTTCAGAAATCTTACCTCACCCGGTCATCATCGGACCTGAGTGGGTCGTTAACAACCCTGAAGATGATGTATTATCCTCGGTAACGACCCCCCGTGGCCTGGTAACGACCTGACTGACTGATATGTCGATGCACCTTGGGTCATTGCTCTCGTGATCTATGTGTCCCAGCCTCGGTGCCTCGTTAACGACCTTGAAGGGGTCAGTGACGAGGGTCTTGTTGAGTTCGACCTCGTTCAGCATGAGGTGTTCGTCTGGTCTGGAATCATTTATTGGTACTTCATTGTTGGATTCAGTGATATACTCAACCGGCAATCTGGATAAGAGATCCGCCACTAGGTTCTCTGCTCCCTTCTTGTCTCTTATTTCATGGTCAAATTCCTGCAGTAAGAGCATCCAACGAAGCAATCTAGGCTTGGCATCCTTTTTGTCCATTAGGTATCTAACAACCTCATGGCCAGTGTAAACAATCACTTTGGATCCAACAAGGTAGGGCCGGAATTTTTCAAAAGCAAATACCACAACAAGGAACTCCTTTTCCGTTGTGGTATACTTACTCTACGCCTCATCCAGCGTCTTATTGGCGTAGTAGATGGCGTGGAGTTTCTTATCCTTCTGTTGACCCAAGACTGCGCCAACTGCATAGTCATTGGCGTCGCACATTATCTCAAAGTGTAATGTCCAATCCGGGGACTGCATAATAGGGGCGGACACGAGGGCTGCTCTTAACCTGTAAAATGCTTCAAGACATTCTGGGGACAGCTCAAACACTACATCTTTCATTAGTAGGTTAGTCAAAGGTTTAGCTATCTTAGAAAAATCTTAAATAAAGCGTCTGTAAAAACCAACATGCCCTAGGAAACTCCTAATGTCTTTTACAGAAGAGGGAGGAGGTAGTTTTTCAATAAGCTCAATTTTTTCTTTATCTACTTCTATCCCTCTCTTAGAGACAAGATGTCCTAGCACTATCCCCTCTTGAACCATGAAATGGAATTTTTCCCAGTTTAACACAAGATTGGTTTCTTCATATCTTTTAAGCACACGTGCAAGGTTAGCAAGGCAGGCATCAAATGAAGAACCATAAACAGAAAAATCATCCATGAAAACCTCTATAATCTCCTCTATCATATCCGAAAAAATGGCCATCATACACCTTTGAAAGGTGGCGGGGGCATTGCAAAGCCCAAATGGCATTCTTTTATAAGCAAAGGTTCCATAGGGACGTGTAAAGGTAGTCTTCTCCTGATCATCAGGATGAATGAGAATTTGCCAAAAGCCGATATAGCCATCTAGATAACAAAAATAATCATGTTGGGCTAAGCGTTCTAATACATGATCAATGAAAGGAAGCGGAAAATGATCTTTTCTAGTAACACTATTAAGCTTCCTATAATCAATGCACATCCTCCAACTGGTAGTGGTCCTAGTCGGAATAAGCTCTCCCTTTTTGTTTTCTATGACAATCATCCCCCCTTTTTTTGAGACTACATGGACCGGACTCACCCATTGGCTGTCCGATATAGGAAATATGATCCCAACATCAAGTAATTTAATGATTTCCTTTTTGACTACATCCTTCATGTTAGGATTTAACCTACGTTGATGCTCTATAGTGGGTTTATGATTATCCTCCATGTATATCCTATGCATGCAAAGAGAAGGGGATATGCCAGTTATATCATCTAGGGAGTAGCCTATGGCTTTTCTATGCATCCTAAGCACATTCAACAGTTTTTCTAATTCCTCGTCTTTTAATTTAGCATTAAAAATGACAGGAAAGGTAGAATTAGGACCAAGGAATTCATACTTGAGGGAATACGGAAGAGGTTTAAGTGTTGGAGAAGGTTCAGCTGGAATAAGAGTTGGTTCTTCTGGCTCCGTCTTCAACACCTCCTTGAGGTATTCAAATGTTGAAATTTCATTGTCCTCGGTCAAGGACGTTAACGATGCTAATGGGGTCGTTAACGAGCCTGCTTCTTCTGCCAGTAGAATCGGTACGGAGGCCAGGGAACTCATTATCGAAACTGCAGGGGCTATTTCCGCCCATCTTTGACTTGAAATTTCATCACCTGAAGCCAATCTTCCAACAAGGTCTCCACATTCAATGATCTCCTTGTGGGTGTAGAGCATCTTGACATCGGCTCTATCGATCTCCTTTATTGATTGTTTGAACCGGAATTCCGTCACCTCATCCCCAATTTTAAAAGTTATGAGTCCCCTCCTAACATCAATTATGGCTCCAATTGTGGCGAGGAATGGTCTTCCCAAAATAATAGGAACTACCGGATCTTCGGGCATTGTCATGACAATGAAATCGTTTGGAACAAAGAATTTGCCCACTTGAACCGGAAAGTCTTCTACAACCCCTGTAGGTTTGATGCAAGAGCCATCTGCCATGTATAACCGCATGTTGATTGGCTCTAGTGGCCCCATGTTGGCTTTAGACCAGATTGAGAGAGGAAGTAAACTGACACTGGCTCCCAGATCACATAAAGCTTTGAATTTGTGGTTGCTAATGCCAATTATTATGGCAAATCTTCCTTGATCTCCTAACTTTTCCGGTAGAGCAATAGATCAGACTTCATCCTGCAACTCGGTGATGGATCTTTTCCTACTAAGAATATCTTTCAAAATTTTTGTGTAAGCCGACATTTCGCTTAGGGCCTCAGCGAATGGGATGGAAATATTAATGCCCTGAAGAATCTTTACGAAACGCTTGAACTTACTCTTAGTAGAGTCCATAGATTTCTTAGTGGGAAATGGAAGAGATTTCACCAGTCTCGGAACCAAGTTAGGCTCGAGAGGTGAAATTACCGGGTCGACACTAGGGTCGTTAGGAATTCTCCGAGGATAGTTACCGACCCTGTTGGTATCGTTAACTACCCTGGGATTGAGAGGAAGGCTCGGATTAGAAAACTTACCTGGATTAGGGTCGTTGACGACCCTGGGAGCCTCGTCACCATGTTGTCCCAGGTCGGTACTTACCTTCGCTGGCTCATTACCGAGCTGAACCGTGGTGTCCTCTTCAGTCTTATCTTTAGCCTGGACATGCTCCGGTAGTGTCTTTCCGCTCCTAAGGTGTACCGCTGCTATCTGTCCTTTAGGGTTTTCCTCGGGACAGCCCGGAAGTTGCCCTTGTGGCCTCGGAATCTGTGCAGCAAGGTTCCCTAGTTGGGAATCAACATTCTTTTTCCATACATCGAACTCTCCCCATCGTTTATTTTGGTGGTTATGGTTGGCTTGAACTTCATTAATTTTATTGTGGACTCAATTGATGATTTCCTGTAACCCTTGTACCCATGATGGTGGCTCTTGATGGCTTGGAGGTCGATAAGGCGCAGGTCGTCTATCCGGTGGAGGTGCTCTATAGCTTGGATTTGGATTTTGATTGCCCCACGCTTAATAGTTATTTGACTTGTCAAAATTACTAGGCTGGTTCCTGTATGGGCCTCTCATGTAATTCATTGCAGCAATTGTCTCAGCGGCTCTTACCTGCTCTATATTAATGCAAGCACAAGTACTATGGGCAGAAAAGCCACACTCTTGACAAGGTTGAGAGGATTTCAGAAAACTTACCTGCTTCTTCAGGCGGTTGACCTCGTCTTGTAGAATTTGATTTTTAACATCTAGGTCAACTTCTTCTCGGTTAGGCACGTAGAGACGTTTCTGGGGCTGTGGGGTTTGCTGGGTTCCATACATGGCATCATAATTGGACAGCTTATCCAGCAATTCCCATGCAGCCGTAGGATCCATCTCTATAAAATCGCACGCTGTATGCGTGTTGATGCGGTTCTTGGTCTCGGCGTTGATACCCTGGAAAAAGATTTCTTGAAGAACATATAAAGGTTGCCCATGAGTGGGGCACTGTCTAAGCATTTCTTTAAATCTTTCCCATGTTTCAACAAAGGTCTCATTAGGCAGCTGGTGATAGGTGGTGATGCTCTTCCTCAGCTCTGTTGTCTTGGCAGAAGGGAAGAATTTTGTAAGAAATTGATCATACAAGTTCTTCCAAGACCTGATAGACTTAGGAGGTAAGCTCTCCAACCAGCTCAGGGCCTTTCCAGCAAGAGACCACCTGAAAGCTTTTAACAGAACATATTCAAGTGAGACACCTTCAACAGCTATGGTGTCACATAAATCAAGAAAACTTCTAATATGTTCCATAGGGCACTCAGTAGGTTTCCCTTCAAACTGAGCCCGCTTAATCAAGGATATGAATTGAGACTTAATCTCAAATGGTTTTTCTATCTCCGGAAGCACAATTGGGGATTCTGGCACCCTCAGTTTCGGATGCATGTATTGTTTGGCATTCCTTGGATAGGCATTCACTCTTCCTATAGACGAGCATTGTTAGCTCGTTGACGCTCAGCCTCGGCAGCAACGTCTTCTTTCTCGGTTTTCAACGCCTCCATTTAGTTTTGGAGGACTTCCAATTGACGAGCCAACTCTTCAGGTGTGGCCATGGCTCGGTTCTCTCCGCGTCTACGGTGTAGGGAGCGTTCAGGTTCTGAATAATAACTAGCATTGTCAAATTCAAGCCTTCGACGTTCTACCGGCATACGCTGAGAAAACAGACAAAGAAAAAAAAATTAAAAACAAAAACGGGGTCCGGATATTCCCCGACCCACAGATAAACAAACAAACTCGTTGCTTCCCCGGCAACGGCGCCAGTTTGTTGACGGGCCTTTACTCTGGACAATAAATAAATTTATAAGTCAAGACCCCGCTGAGTATAGGGGAGTCAGGATCATTCCACGAGAAGCAAGATTTGTTTATCTATCGACTACTAATAATAAAAATCAAACAAAAACAAACAAAATACTCATGGCCAGCCTCTTTAATGACTTTATCAGGGGCGTTAACGAACCTGTAGACTACTAACGACCTAAAAATACGTTCGGTACCGAGGCTACGAACTCAGTAACGAATATGATCTAGGAGAATTCAAATAAAAATAAAGATCTAGGACAAGGGTTACCACAACATAGTCATGCATATAACTTGTAAGAAGATAAAGATCATGCCTTTTAATAGATAAATTCATCAACTTTCATTGACTAATAAGTAAATTAATCTACTCTCATGAATTAATTCACTCATTCACTTGTTTTGGATTTAAAGCTTGAAACTTTCGTATTAAAACAATATCAACTTTCAAGTTTATAACTTTCTCTCTCGATCAAGTTAAGGCTCAAATTACCTTGACTTTCATCTCGGTATAAACACAACAAGCAATCTCAAAATAGATAGAAGGCATTCAACACATCATCTTACTCATCAAACCATGCATAACTATGCCGGGTTTCAACCCCGACCCTAGATAAGAAAACTACTCACTACTCATAACTATGAAATAAACAACTTCTATAAAGGAAAACATCGAAAACAAAACAACTACTTCAAATTAATAAGAAAATATTGTCTCACAGAATTCAAAAGAAACCGAAAAATATACAAAACTGAATCGAAACAAGTGATTAACGACCTCAATAACTCTCGTCGACCGTGGCTCTCGATTTCTCTCCGACCCTTCTCTCTCTCTCGGCTCTTCCTCCTTCTCTACTCGAATTCTCCTCTACTTGCCACCCCCTCTCTAGGTTATCAAGAAGGGTATTTATACTAATAAAGCTATCTAAATAAATAAGGATATAAGATATAAACTTTCCTAAAAGATAGAAACCTACTCTAAAAAGATAGAAATGAAAACCTAGAAGGATAACAAGACTTAAAATATAATATAACAACCCTAAAACTCATTAAAAAAACACTCTACCGACACGGAATAAATTCCCGCACAGGATCGGTAGGTCATCACTAAGAGTTCTCGAAAAACCCTATCTCGAATCCTCGTTAACGACCCTGCATAGCCTCGTTAACGAGCCTGGATTTTTGACTTCTTCAACACTTCAACTCAAAAAGCTTGGACTTCGACTTCTTCATCTCGTATTCTTCCGTCCTTCACCACAACATCCCAAATTCAGCTCCATATAACACCATTTCCTTGCTAAAACCTACAAAAAGACACAAAACGGAGTAGCTTCCATACTTTTCACAAAATAAGCAAAACCATCCAAAAACACACAAAACTAACCTTAAACCTATCAAAACTAGTCCTAACAAACTAAGAAAACACACTAAAAACTATACCAAAAATACGAACATCAATGCAGGGGAGGTTGATGGGCATTTTGTGGAGGAAGTGGTAGAGAAGAATAACATCCTGGATGTTGAGTTGGTGAGCCAGTTTGCCGAGGGATCACAACTGTTATAATAAATTGGTGAGCCAGTTTGCCGATGAGGGAGAGGTTGTGAGTAGGGGTCCCTGTTTTTGGAACACGACCTTCATAGAGGTCATTGTAGATCATGTCTATGTTAAATTCGCCCCAGTTCTTGATGGGAACAGAATCTAGGCCCTTGACATGGACATTAAGCTGGTGGCGAATTGAGGAGGCAGTAAAGACATAATCGTCGCCTTGAAGGGTGAGAGTTCCCTTGGTGGCCTCGTCATGGATAACGAAGTTGTTATAGAAGAGTAGCACTTGGGCAGGGTCGACGGTCACAGCTGCGTCACACACCTGTTCCCATTCCTGGGCCTTAATGAGGTCCCAGAGTTCCCCAAGTCCTTGTTCCTGGAGTTCTGACTTAGTGAGGATGAGGGGAGGAATGAGCTTGCGGTCCTCTGTGATGTGAACCTTTTTCGGAGCGGTGCCTTTGCTTTTCTTTTTCTTGGAATCCTTGGCAGCCACTTTCCTCTTTTTGGAGGAGTAGGAGCTGACTTCGGCAGAAGGAGAGACTCCTTTTCCAGGGGAGCACCCTCCGACACCACCATTTGGCGGTCTTGTTGTTGATCCTCAGCTAAAGTCTGGGCTTGTTCCCTGGAATGCCCTTCAACATCGAGAACCTCGGTGGCTCCATCGCCATCCGAGTTCCCTTCTTCATCGGAGGACCTTGTCCTCATCGTCATCTTCTCCTAGATGACCTTGACTTGCACTACAAAAAAAAGTGAATTTAGCGACCATATATATGGTCGCTAAATGCAAAATTCTAGTCGCTAAATGCATTTAACGACCATATTGTGGTCGCTAAAAGGCCAGTCGCTAACCACTTAGCGACCATATGGTCGCTATTTAGCGACCATGGTCGCCGTGGTCGCCAACAATGCGGCGACCATTCTGGCGACCACAGCGACCATATGGTCGCTGATGTTAGCGACCATATGGTCGCTGCTTTTAGCGAACATATGGTCGCCAAGTGTTTAGCGACCATATGGTCGCGATTTCTGGCTAAAAGATGGCGACAATTGGTGACCATATGGTCGGTAAAAGCACCCAAAAAACGCACGGGGGACGCCTTTCTCTGGTTCAAAGCGCATGATCGTGCGCCTTCGGGTGCACGATCATGTTGTAAATTAGCGACCAAATGGTCGCTAATTGTTTTTAATTTTAAAAAAAAATTACGAAACATTATAAATAATTACGAATTAATATAAATATTTAATATTTAATGATTCATTAATTACTAGAAATTCATTAATTGCCATAAATTTCAATAATTTACATACATAAATTCATTAATTTACATAAATTTAAATAATTTACAATAACATAATTAAACTATGCTAATCTATACGGCTGCACCGGAGACGTCGTCGTCGCCGGAGTCGTCGGGACCGGATTAGCGGGACCCACCCTCACTCCCGTCGCTCTTGCGCATCCACTCCTCGAACTTCGCGAACTTACTCTTGAGCTCATTCACATCTTGCTTAAGGCTGATGTTTTCGTGCGATAATTCCACCACACGAGGAGGTGGACGTCGCGACGCCGTCAATCTGAGTCCGTAAAACTCATGGGCGGCGTTGCCAAGGCCGAAGACGGCACCTCCCCCCCCCCCCAGCGGCCGTAAGAAAGGCATCACACTGGTCCTCAAAGGACGGCGGGGTGCCCGTTTCTGCCGACCTCTGGGTGAGGATCTCTTGAGTCCGCGCCTAATCACGCAAATAATTAAATCATTTACAACATCAACAACAAATCAACAACAACAACAACAACAAACAACATCAACATCAAAATCAAAAACAAACAACAACAACAACAACAACAAACAACATCAACATCAACATCAAAAACAAACAACATCAACATCAACCAACAAACAACAACAAACAACATCAACAACAAACAACAACCACATCAACCAACAAACAACAACAACATGAACAACAAACAACAACAACATCAATATCAACAACAACAAGCAACAACATCAACAACAACAACAACAACAAACAACAACAACAACAAAAACCAACAACAACATCAACAACAACAACAAACAACAACAACATCAATATCGACAACAACAAACAACAACATCAACAACAACAACAACAAACAACAACAACAACAACAACAACAACAAAAACCAACAACAACAACAACAAAAACCAACAACAACATCAACAACAACAACAAACAACAACAACATCAACATCAACATCAACATCAACATCAACAACAACAACAAACAACAAGAACAAAAACCAACAAAAACAACAAAAACAAAAACAACAACAACAACAACAACAATTTCTCAATCAAATCAAACAAAAACAACAACAACAACAATTTCTCAATCAAATCAAACAACAACAACAACACCAACTCCTTTTCAAAATGAGGAAAATGAGGAAACCGCTCGTCTATAAAATGTCGATCGGCACCCTGCGTGCGCGTCTCGATGAGAAGCTCGAGAGGCATGATGAGGCGTTGCAGGTGTTGCTCCTACGAAATTCATTAAGGGCGTTACGAACTATTAAAAAAATTAACTTAATTTAAATTTAATCAAATTAAAATAAAATACTTACCAAGCGACGCATGGTGTCGAGGTGGGACCTCGAACCACTACTGTGGTTCGCCGGATTGGCATTCCGGATTGCCTTCTGGCGGGCACACAACGCTTTGAACTCATCTGTGGCCCAATCCGTCGTCTGCCACTTCTCCCAAGTGGCGGATTCGATGAAGTCTGACCTCTTCCCGGAATTTCGATGCTTCCCGATCAAGTCATCGTATCTCTTCTTTGCTTTCTTCTCCCACAGCAACCGGACGGACTCGACGTCCATACCCGGCTGGGAGTCATCCCATCTAAAGTGCGTCTAATTAAATCCAACAAACAATTAATTAAAAATAGTAATTAATTAATGCGTAAATTGTAAAAAGAAATACAAAAAAAAATTACCTTCCAAGCATCAAACCAACGTTGCTTCGACGCGGCAGAGGCAAAGTCGAACTTCGACGCCCTATTGTCGGGTTGACTTTGTATAATACTCGTCGACCACCGCAACACAACGACGGCTGCAAGCTGCGAGATTTCAAAACACATATTATAACATATTTAAAAGTAAAAAAAAACTTAAAAAAAATTAGACAAATTGTACATACTTCCCGCCGGAAATAGAAAGATCCCAAATGCGATTGGGATCGAGCCCTCGACTCGATCTCGACGAGGACGCGGGCGTAGTGGCCCGGGACTCCTCCGCTTGGGTGCCCGCCTCCTCTGTACTAGTACGACAGGCCTAGTCGTCCTCGGACAAATGTGGTGTGTCCGTGTGGGTCGCATCGGACGATTCCTAGTTTCGGGACGAGCTCGGCTCGTCCGGACGAGGACCTCGTCCACGTCGGTGTGATCCTCCGGCCATAATAACACAACTAAAATTAAACAATAACAACACCTCAACAAAAACAAACAACAATAACATCAAACAACAACAACAACAACAACAACAACAACAACAACAACAACAACAACAACAGCAAACAACAAAAACAAAAACCAAACAACAACAAAAACCACCACCACCACCACCACCACCACCACCACCACCAACAACAACAACAACATCAAACAACAACAACATATCAACAAGAATAAACTACAACAACATATCAACATCAAATCAACAACAACATATCAACAACAATAAACTACAACAACATATCAATATCAAATCAACAACAATTAACCACTCTTTCAACAACACAACTAAACAACAACACCTTCAAACAACAACAACAACAACTCTTTCAACAAATTCAACTAAACAATCTCAAATTCAATTTCACAAATTTCTCAATCAATCATATTTTCTCAATCAATTTCTCAAATTTCTCAAACAACATCAACTAAACAACAACAACTAAACAATAACCCCTAAACAATACCAATTTCTCAAATTTTCTCAATCAATTTCTAAAATTTTCTCATTCAATTTCTCAATCAATTTCACCCTAAACAAAAAACCCTAAACAATACCAATTTTCTCAAACAACAACAAACGCGAAACAATACCAAATTTCTCAATCAACAAACCCTAAACAATGCAAACAACAAAAATCAATATCAAAAGCAACAACAAATCCACAAATCACTTACAAATAAATAGAGGGGAACTCGGAGGAGAGGAGGAGGTGGCGGACGGAGTAGAAAGGGGTGGGACCAGGCCGCTATTTCGGCGACCATATGGTATGGTCGCTAATTGTACCTAGCGACCATATGGTCGCAAATCTAAATATTTCGCGAAAAATCGAATTTTCAGATTTTCCCCCCACGTGGCGCCATAAATTTCGTTCTTAGCGACCATATGGTGGCTATTTACGAAATTAAATCAAACTACGCTCTAAAAAACCAAATTTCGTGCCAAAATTTTAGATTTAGCGACCATATGGTCGCTAAGAACGAAATTTCTACCAATAATATCCAACTGTACATTTGAACAAACACTTTCTACCAACAATATTTGGGTTGAGGACTCAAATGGGAGAAAACAAACGAGTTCAACTGTGACATCCAACTACAATCCGTCTTAGTACATCGGAATATATGGTAAATGATAATAATTTCATTGATTCCAAACGAAACCAAGTTACAAACAATTTCATTGGTTCCAAATGAAACCAAGTTACAAACACTAGCTTGCGACCTATGTACATTAAACGAAGTGACAAACAACTAAATCAAACAACACAAAGTGAAGGGAAACATAAACAAACAACTACAATTAACGGACTCTCATGTTGTACGTGGAATATAAACCGCCCGAATCTCAGCATCTTGGATCACGCGAAGTTGCACAACCGTTTCCCTAGCTGCAATACGATCAGTGATGTCCTCGCCGTTCAAGAAAAAACGGCTATAACCTGGTGGTGCTCCCCCGGGAGATACTGTCCAATCATCGATGACTAGTTTTAATTGTAGATTTGGTGAAGCGCTCTATTGGGTTCTCGTCTCCCTATCCCCACGCACACGCACAATGGAGAAATTGATGAATTCAGGAGCTAAGGCGGTCGTTCGCCTGGTACACGCTCTCTTGCTCTGAGCCATTTGAGGAAGGAAGTTTTAGGTCGGATTTGAGGTGAGGATGAGCTTTTGGTGAAGATGGGGAGTTTTCACTTAGAAGGTATTTCAGCATTGGAGATGGTTATCTCCTTTTATGGTTGGAAAGGATGGCAAAACAATAGTATTATCAGAAAAGTGAATGGCAAAAAATAGTGTTATCAGAAAAGTGAATGGCAAAACAATAGTGTTATCAGAAAAGTGAATGGCAAAACAATAGTGTTATCAGAAAAGTGAATGGCAAAAACAATAGTGTTATCAGAAAAGTGAATGACAAATTAAAACAATAGTGTTATCAGAAAAGTTAATGACAAATTAAAACAATAGTGTTATCAGAAAAGTGAATGACAAATTAAAACAATAGTGTTATCATAAAAGTGAATGACAAATTAAAACAATAGTAGTATTCTGATTACATGTCTTCCTCATCTGTATCCGTCTCACTCTCAAACTCACCCTCAGACGTTTCAGTAGACGTCTCTTCTTGATCCTCAACGACATGATCCTCTCCGTTCGGGTCATTTAACGGACCAAGTGGATAATTATCTTGTGTACTGTCGTCGATAACTCGTGGAAGGGAAGAATCATGTTGAAATGCCTCCTCAACAACAACGCCCCTGGACCCACTCTCATGAGGGTCTACGCACGTATCTTCATCGGGCTACACTCGTTACTTCACTTTACAGACCGCACTCCATTCAACATCTGCACGCCTCACCTTTGGGTAATCGAGGAAATAAACTTGAGTGGCTTGATGTGCTAATATGTAACGATCTTTTGTTCTCAACATTTTATGTCGATGAACATCGACAAGCTTTAGGTGAGGGTGAATGCGTGTTCCCGCACGACTTCTAGTGTCAAATCACGAACAATTAAAGACAATAGGACGCTTTACGGTTGGAGATAGGTAATGTAGCTCAATGATTTCATCTAGCACACCATAGAAGTCTTCCTCGTCGGTGCCGAAGCTTTGTCCTAGAACACAAACTCCACTACTGTCAGTGGCTTTGGTTGATGCGTGTGCTCTCGTGTGGAATCGGTAACCATTGACAAAGTAACCAGGATACGTCCTCACTTTTTTAGAGGGTCCACGAGCAAGTGTTGCAATGTTAGGATCTGTAACTGCTGGACTGTCGGCCTGTATGCAATTTTAAATCAGCATGTATATACAATTTCGGATGCAACATAAAAATGTACATTTTGAAACTAAATAGAAATTAATATAAGAAATCCTTACATGGGAGTAAAACCAGAGGCGAAAGTGTCTTTCCAAAATGTTTTGCTCTTCAGCATCGGTTATTGTTGGATTTGACGACCGCACGAAGTTTGTCAAATAGTACCTACGACAGAGTAATTGAATGAAATACATACTTTAGTTGAGATTATAGAAACGTACTCAATATAGGGTTCCACTTCGACGCAGTTCATGAGAATGTAAGTTTGGATCACATAGAATTCATCATCTGTCAGGAAACGACCACTTGATCTGCCCAGGGTTCGACCAGTTGTTGTGAAAATAGACAAATCGCCCGGATCAACCCCAACTGGAAGTGTGCAACTGACGTTGCGGGCGTTATCCATATGAGTACTCGCCACATGTGAGCTAAAATAATACGAGGAGAATGTGGACGTCTCCTTAACGAGAAAGGCACTACAAATTGACCCCTCAATGTGGGCTTTGTTGCCAACTGAGGCCTTCAGCCTTTTTAAGAGCCTACATGATATACATTCAAATCCATTAATATTTATTATACAAGTTAATTATATGAATCCAAAACTGAACAACTGCATACAACTATACGTACCTTTCTTCTGGATACATCCATCTATAATTGACAGAGCCACAAAGTGAAGCTTCCCGTGGCAGATGAATAGGCAAGTGCTCCATTGAATCAAATAACTCAGGGGGAAAGATGCGCTCCAGCTTGCACAAAATTATTGGTATTTCCTTATGCAACTGCGTAACCACCTCAGGCTTCAGCTCGTAACACGTCAAGTCTCTGAAGAACGCACTTAGCTGAGCTATGGGCTCCCATACTTTGTCATCAAGAAATGGACGAAAATCAACAAGCATCAACCTTTGCATGAACACATGACAATCATGACTCTTCATCCCAAAGAGCCTAAGCTTGTGCAAGTCAATGCAGCGACTCAAGTTGGAGACGTAGCCATCTAGGAATTTTACGGATCTCAACCAATCTAGAAGCACTTGTTTTTCATGACGATCTAGTGCATAGCAAGCCTTTGAGTACCTATTGTCCTCCTCATCAGGTTCCAACTCCGGACGCTTGCACAATTCCTTTATATCCTTTCTAGCCAACCACTTGTCTTTCGACTTCCCCGGAACATCGAGAATGGTGAAGAAAATATTATCGAAGACATTTTTCTCAATGTGCATCACATCTAAATTATGTCTTACCAGCAGACTAGGCCAGTAAGGTAGGTCCCAGAAAATGCTTTTCTTCTTCCAACCCGAACCTCTACTGACCGTGGCATTGTGCTCCTCAGCTCCCACTTCAGTTATCTTCATCAAGCCCATATTGTTTATCTGGTCCAATATCTCGTATCCATCACGAAGTACCGGGGGACCACGACGCTCCCGTCTACCTTTCTTGAAATCAGTCTTGTTGTTTCAGAAGCGATGATCAGGTTCTGTAAACCTCCTGTGACAATCGAACCAGCACATTTTGTGTCCATGCGTTAGATAAAATGCATCGGTGTCCTCCATGCAATAAGGACACGCGTATTTCCCAGAAGTGCTCCAGCCTAAAAAAACATATATTTTGTATCACACATTAATTAAAGTTCACAAATCATATATATGCATTATTATTATATATAATAGTTTCAAATTGATTAGCATATGTAAAATTAACAACATACCGGACAACATCGAATATGCGGGGAAGTCACTAATAGTCCATATTACAGCTGCACGCAACACAAAATTCTGCTTCCTCCAAGAATCGTATGTGCACACCCCATTAAGCCACAGATCCTTCAGCTCGGCTACCAACGGCTGCAAGTAGACATCCAACTTCTGCTTCGGGCTCTTCGGTCCAGGTACAATAACTGTCAAAAACATGACCTCCTCTCGCATACACATCGACGGCGGAAGGTTGTAGGGTGTCAGAATCACAGGCCAACATGAGTATTGGCGCCCGGACGCCCGGAACGGATTGAAACCGTCCGTGCACAAGCCTAGTCTTACATTTCGTGTTTCTGATGCAAAATCTGGCCACACAGCATTGAAGTGCCTCCATGCCTCTGCATCTGAAGGATGTCTCATCACCCCATCTTGTGCATACTCTGCATGCCATCTCATGTGTTCGGCAATCACCACAAATGCGTAAAACCTCTGCAACCGTGGAGTTATTAGCAAGTAAAACATACGAGAGTAGGGAATGAGCTTTGTCTTGCCTTGCTTCCATCTAGGATAGTCACATATCTTGCATGCCGCGTATTCTGCATCTGCACCCCAATATATCATGCAAGAGTTTGGACAACAATCAATTATCTCGTAAGGAAGACCGAGACCCTCAACCAATTTTTTCGTGTCGTGAAACGTGGCTGGTAATGTCGTCTCCGGGTGAGAAACGCGTCCGCAAAAATCCGAGATCATGTCATATCCGCGCTCCGTCATCCTCAACTTAGACTTTATGTTCAGTAGCTCAGTCGCAGCCTCCAATTGCGTCATATCACATCCAGGCCACAAAGGCCTATTTGCGGCTGACAACATGTCGTACATACGTTGTGCATCGGGATTGGGCGCTTCATTATAATATTGCTCCCTTTGCTCATGCCTTATATCCGCATTCTGCACGGGATCCTCAGCAGTGTAATCACTTCGGCCATAATTAAAACCATCATACACCATCTGTTCCATTCGATTATCGTTGCCAACATTTAATGGTGGTGCTGGATCGGAACTGCTACAGCCTTCATGTTGTCTAGACTCGGCCAACAATGCAGCGAACCTTTCATCTGTCTCCCCGTGCGAAACCCAATGGTAATAGTTCGGAACAAAACCTTCCTTAACAAGGTGATAATGCACATCATCCGCAGATTTCATTTTCTTATTCTTACACCTACGACACGGACACCTTAATTCGGATGGGTTATAGGACGACATAGATCTGTAGAAATCCAGAATTTGCTTTACGCCAGCTAAAAACTCGTTGTTCAAAAAACCATTTATATTACGCACATACATCCACTCACGCATTTTTTCCTTCCTGCATTTTAAAATAAGAGTACAATTAAATTAATTCAACTGCATTTAGCGACCATATGGTCTCTAATTAGCGACCATATGGTCGCTATTTAGCGACCATATGGTCGCTGATACGCTTTAAGCGACCATATGGACGCTAATTAGCGACCATATGGTCGCCAGCTTCAGAACAGTAGAATAGAAATTTACAACATAACCAATTGCTATTTGCGGTAAAATTCTGTAACACAATCTCTTATAAATATATAAACGAAAGCTTTCTACCTTCAATATTTTTCTAAAACAATATAATGACGGAATGAAAACTTAGGAATAAGATTTAAATACATAACTTTAGTGAGGATGTCGGTAAAATTTGACGGAATTTCTTCCTACAATCAATTCACAGTTGTGGCTGATTTTTTTCTCTTTTCTGAATATTTTGGAAGAGAGCCGAATGAGAGTGAAGTTGTGTTGAAGCGGAACGAGAGTGCATTTTTTAGTGGAATGAGAATGCAATACATGTTGAAATGGCGGGAATTTTACCAATTAGTGTTTTTAGCGACCATATGGTCGCTAAAAACGCGGGCTATTACCCGCCAAAATAGATGTGGCGAGCCAAAACATATGGTCGCAGATATGTCTTCTTGTTGTTGCGACCATATGGTCGCAAATTGTAGCGAACATATGGTCGCTAAAGTGTTGGCGACCATATGGTCGCTACAATTTGCGACCATATGGTCGCATATATGTCTTCTTGTTTTTGCTACCATATGGTCGCAAATTGCAGCGACCATATGGTCGCTAAATGCTGGCGGGAAATTTCCCCGCGCATCTTTTGCGACTATAAAGGTCTAGCGACCACGTGGTCGCCCAAATTAGCGAACATGTGGTCGCTAATTTAGTTTTATTTTATTTTCCCGTTTTGACGTCCAGATTTGCGACCATTGGCGTCCATATGGTCGCAAATTAGCGACCATATTTCGTGGTCGCTAAATCTGCAGAATGGTGTAGTGTTGTGCCAGCACCATCAACTTATGATGGGTTCCCTTATTTGTGGGCGAACTCCGCCTCAGTGCAAGCGCCTTCTTCCCTTCGGCGCTCGGAGGAGGAGGGTTGGTTGATGAAGTCCTTAAGCTAAGCCTCTAGAGCACCGAGGCGAGCATTTTCCTCAGCTATGCCCGTGACGATGGGAGCCATCATCTTTGCCTTTCGGCGACTGATAGCTTGAATTTAGGTGTAGATTACGATGCATATTTACGTTTTTTTGCAAGGTTTTAGCTTAGTTTAGTCTAGTTCTTAGGCTTATAGGTTTTCTAGGAACTTCGGGTTTTTCTTTTTTTTTGATCGGTTCTGCAGATCTTTAGGTAAACAAGCGTGGACGGGAAGGATCTTAGATTATTTTGGAGGATCAAGATGAAGCTTAAAGTGGTGCAATTGAAGATTGTAAGACCTAAGGCCCAAGAGCTTGAGGAAAAAAAAACACTTAAACTCGGATCATGCATTGGAGTCTTGTTTCGACACCTCTATCTTGCAATGCTTGGTTTGGGAGCTATAGTGGGCTGATGGAGTTCAATTTGTTATCATTGGAAAGCTGATTCGAAGAGCTACAATTCATAGTTACTCCGAGTCCAAATTCTAACTCAAAGGGGGTCAAAACATCCTCTAAAGTCTCACTTGAATGATGAATCGAGGCTGAGCGTGGGAAAAGTGGCCAGGAGCGCGACCACGCTCCCAATGGTCAAACCATGCCCAGAGCCACGTTGATCCGATGTTGATTTCGACTTCGGTTTATCTTTAGGCCGATTTATTGTTATTTTAGGATGTTTTGGATATGATATAAGTACTCTCTTAAGGTTTTATTTGGGAGACTCTTGCTTTATTGTTTCTACGTTAATTTTCACGCCTCTTGGGAAGAAACCCTCGATTGCACAATTAAAGAGAAAGATAACTCTTGTAACTTTAATTTCTTCTTTAATGTCATAATCTAGCTAATTTTCTATGTCCAACTAGTTAGTTGAAATTGTATGCATGATTGTCTGTAAGATTTGAATTATTTCTATTTTCCTTGACAAGATTGAATTTCTCCTTGCGTAATTGATTAGATTCGCTTAGGTTTATAATAGATTGATCACCTATTTTATTTCTAGCTTGAATTACAATTAGAGTAACTAAATAGACGGTGGAATTTGGTTATTCATGGATGAACCCTTTGAACTAATTATAAAACTTCATATATAGACGGTGGAATCTATGAATAATGTTTCTATTGAATGCTTTGAACTAATTTGCATGATCAATTTGACATAGAAGGTTTTCTAGGTTAATTCATTAAAAGGTTATTAAAGACGGTGCATATTGATAACCACTTTGAGCTTGAATTTCATGAATTCACGATAGATTAGTCAAGGGAATTGAGATAAGAATAATCGAGGATCAAAACTCATGTATGCAATGGATACGAAACTAGTTGGACACTTTTCCTCTATTTGAATTTCCAATTATTTTACGTGCATTGTTTTATTTACTTAGATTGAGAGTTTGAATTCTTAAAATCCCCTTTATTACTTAGTAATATTATTTAAACACGAGTAATCTGAGTCCTTGTGGGAACGACCCTTGCTTCCACTATACCTAGGTTCGGAAGTTAGGATATTTCTTTGACAATGTTTTTACTACGACATAAAAGTGCTCGTCAAATTTGGCGTCGTTACTGGGGACTCGGCTATTTCTTTATGTTTAGTTAGTATTACTATTTTTTGTGTTGTGAACCTATCTTACGGTTCATAACACCCGTGCTACTAATTCATGGCTTTCTTCGATTGTAGATAGTTGCAAGATGAACACTTCCATGACAATTTTTCAAGATTTCAAGACCTTGTGTATGAACTTGGTACTTGGGGGTTACAATAGAGTGATGGAGAGGTAAAAATGGGAGTTATCCATGGTATGAATTTTGAGACAAGGGGATTGGCCGACTACATGAGTAATGAGAGGCCTTTATATATGGGATCTGAGGAATGTTGGGATTTCTTATGTTTCATGAGCCATCAAAGCTTTTTGGTCGAGTCATCTTCCCAATCACCCCAGCCAGTTGTTAACTCTCTTGAGGATATAATCAGGGATCTCTCCAAAGGAGCGGATACTATAATCAAGAGCATTGTGAGTCTTGTTCTTCATATTTTCATTCCACAATCTCATGCCCTTTTGAGTTGTGTGAAAGGAGAGGTGGAGTCACATTGAGTCAAACGATCATGAGTCAGACACTCATATTCAAGTTGAGGAGCAATCTATTACACTTGATATGAGTTATGAAGATGCATTTGATGCCCAACATGAATTCACACCTATAAGGCAGGTTGAGCAGATCATCACAGAGCCAAAGGAAGTCTGTGTTGGCCAAGAGATACTTCCAAAGCCTTGGGAGCCTGAGTCATTTTCACCCATATGTTTGAAGGTTTTGTGGTTTCGGAAGAAGACTCTTTTGTCGATCATGATGACTTCTTTGTTGATTAAGTATACAACCATGAGGGAGAAAAACAACATCATACATCTATTAAGGCTCCCGCTGTCATGGTGCACCCTATGTTAGGCCTTGACATCCCTTGCTTTAGTTTCCCCACCTTCTCACATCCAAAGCTAATGGAGTTCCAAGATGAGGAGCCAAGACTACAACACAAGGTGGAAGATGAAGAATATATGGAGTTCATCTTGGATAAAAGTGGTATTGCTGATAAGTGCTTTAATTCATACTATAAGTATTTTCTAAAGCCACCACTTGTGTTGAATTTATTTGAACAAATGTCATCTCATGAAAATTGGACACACATGTTTGATAAATTGAAACGATTTTTAAATGGTATATTATTCAGTTTCCATTTATTATTGTGTTACTTATGTCTTTTTGAGATGTGTGCACATGGGTTTGACAGGTTATTGAGGGCATTGACAATGTCTAATCTTGTCAAATCATGCTAGAGTCAAGCTAATGACGTTAAATAAGCGCTTCTTGGGAGGCAACCCAATGCTTATATAGATTTCTTTTTTAGTTAATCTTTTGCTTTTTAGGTAGTTTTGTGTGTGTTCAGATATCCCAAGTCCAACGATTGATTACCCGAAGAACCATCACCAACATCGGATTTTGTGCCGCACTACCCGGATAGCTAGATTCTTTGTGAGTTTTTCTCTTTCCTTTACTTTTTACTTTACTTTGGGGACTAAGTATGTTTTAAGGAATTACTTTTGCATTGCATGTAGTTGCATTAGATTAGGCATATTTGAATTTTTGCATGTATTGATTAAAATCTTGAAAAATAAAAAAATTCATTTAGGTTCTTATTTCCCCATTGTTTGATACCTCTTGTGTTTCTATGCTAACTATGTGTTCTAACCCATGATTTGCATGATATGCTGAAATTTCTATGATATGAGCATGATCGTTGATTGATTACTTTGACTATAGGATTGAGCATGTATTTAGCTTGAGTTGTATATTCATTCTGAAGTTCTAGACAAAATTTTCCTTGTGAGATTTTTGGCCTTTCATGATTATTTGTTCTCTTTGTCTTGAGTGTGTCAGCGTGATGTTCTAGCTTTATAACTTGCGTTACTAATCTTTTTCGAGGCTGATTTATATGATTCAATGCATGACATTAAAATGATTGAGGCAATGTTTCTTATTAGCCTATTATTTCCTTTCCTACCTTACAAGATCCTTGTTTTGACACCCTATTTCTGTAAGATTTAAGCCTATTTTTATAGCTCCACAAAATTTTCCTAGCCTATTAGGCTTGACCCATCCGGGATTTAGGACTTTAGGTTGTGCTTTTTTTTTGTGGGAGTTTGGTATAAGTATGGGGGAGGTTGAAAAGAAAAGGTGGAATGAGTAAATGGTGGATTTTGGTAGTCTAGTTTTCATGCATATGGTAGTCTAGTTTTCATGGTGGATTTTGAGTGAAACACGTCCTTTAAACACTTGAGAGTGAGAGCAAACACATTATCTTGGTGAGGTCTAGAATGAATAAATGATCTTTTCATTATGCTTGATGCAATGCATGCTATGAAGTCTTGGTCAGGTTTTGATTATATGTTGAATTGCTTGTTTGATTATGAGATGGATGCATGATTGTATTGATGTGGTGTGACTTGCATTTATGTCTTGCTTAAGGACAATCAAAGGTTAAGCATGGGAGAATTTGATAGCTTTCAATAGGTGTAGATTAGGATGCATATTTATGTTTTTTTCATGGTTTTAGCTTAGTTTAGTCTAGTTCTTAGGTTTTTAGGTTTTCTAGGAAATACGGGCTTTTCGTTTGTTTTATTCGGTTTTGCCGTTCTTTAGGTAAACAATCGTGGACGAGATGGATCTTAGATAATTTTGGAGGATCAAGATAAAGCTTAATGTGGTGCAAGTGAAGATTGGACGAGTTAAGGCCCAAGAGTTTGACGGAAAAAAACGCTTAAACCCGGGTCATGCGTTGGAGTCTTGTTTTGACACCTCTATCTTGCAATGCTTGTTTTAGGCGCTATAATGGTCTGATGGAATTCAATTTGTTATCATTGGAAATCTGATTCGAAGTGCTGCAATTTATATTTTAACTCCGAATCCAAATTCTAACCCAATGGGGGTCAAAATATTCTCTAAAGTGTCACTTGAATGCTGAACCGAGGCTGAGCGCGAGAAAAGTGGCCAGGAGTGCGACCACGCTCCCAAGGGTCAAACCGCGCCCAGAGCTGCGTTGATCCGACGCTGATTTCGACTTCGGTTTATCTTTAGGCCGACTTATTGTTATTTTAGGATGTTTTTGGATATGATATAAGTACTCTTTTAAGGTTTTATTTGGGAGACTTATGCTTTATTGTTTCTACGTTAATTTTCACACCTCTTGGGAAGAAACCCTAGATTGCACAATTGAAGAGAAAGCTAACTCTTGTAAGTTTAATTTCTTCTTTAATGTCATATTCTAGCTAATTTCCTATGTTCAACTAGTTAGTTGAAATTGTATGCATGATTGTTTGTGAGATTTGAATTATTTCTATTTGCCTTGACTAGATTGAATTTCTCCTTGCGTAATTCATTAGATTCGCTTAGGATTATAATAGATTGTTCACCTATTTTATTTCTAGGTTGAATTACAACTAGAGTAACTAAATAGACGGTGGAATTTGGTTATTTAAGATTGAACCCTTTGATTAAACTTATAGACGGTGGATAAGGTTAATCAAAGGAGGAGAATTCAATCACAAAACTTCATAAATAGACAGTGGAATTTATGAATAATGTTTCTATTGAATGCTTTGAACTAATTTGCATGATCAATTTTACATAGAAGGTTTTCTAGGTTAATTGGTTAAAAGGTTATTAAAGACGGTGCATGTTGATAACTACTTTGAGCTTGAATTTCATGAATTCACAATAGATTAGTCAAGGGAATTGAGATAAGAATAATCGAGGATCAAAACTCATGTATGCAATGGATATGAAACTAGTTGGACGATTTTCCTCTATTTGAATTTCCAATTATTTTACATGCTTTGTTTTATTTACTTAGATTGATGGTTTGAATTCTAAAAATCCCATTTATTACTTAGTAATATTATTTAAACACGAGTAATATGAGTCCTTGTGGGTGCGACCCCTGCTTCCACTATACCTAGGTTCGGAAGTTAGGATATTTCTTTGACAACGCTTTTACTGCGATATCAAAGTGCTCTTCAGTGAGCAACCTCGGCTATGGGCATGGAATCCTCGTCTGAGTCGAGGTTGATTTGTTGTTTAGCCGAAGAAGGGGAGGACGAGATTACTGTGGTGGAGGGTGGAGGGGATTTTTGAAGAGAGGGAGAGGGGATCAGAGAGGAGAGGGGGATTTGTCTTTGGGGGAGGTGGGTGGTGTGGGAAGTTTGGTGTTTAGAGAAGATTGAGGTGGGTCAATGGCATTAGGGGTCCCATCGATGGTGAGAAAGAAGAGGGAGTGACGATGGGATCTTTGGGACTGGAGTTCCCAGATATGGGATTAGGGTTGGAAGGTGGTGGAGGATTCTGGGATGGAGAGTTCCTAGAATCGGAAGGAGGTGGGAGAGAGGAAATCCGAGAAGGGGGTGGTGGTGGTGACGGTGGAGCAAAAGAGGAGGGATGAGAGAGGTTGATGATCTCGTTCATGGCGAGAACAAACTTCTTCTTCTTCTTTGAGGGGTCAGAAGAAGAATAATAGGTTTTTAAGGTCTTTGCGTTTTTTGGATTTGATTTTGGATTTGGGGGGTTTGGGACCGAAACTGTCAAGGATGACAGTCCCGGAGGATGAGGATATTGGTTGTGGTTGAGAGGACGAAGATGGAGGAGGAAATTGAGAAGTAGTGGTGGTGGTTGGGAGCGCAAGGGTTTGCGCCGCCGAAAGGGCGGGGGATTGCCCGAGAACCTAGAATTCTAGAAGCGAGGACCCGGTGCGGGGCTGGTGGAGGTAGGGGCGAACATAGTGATGGATGCCCTTGTATAGTTTTTCTCAAGTGGCCGGATCGTTTTCTTTATCCGCCTCTCGGAGCATGAAGGCAAAGAGGGACTTAGGGTTGGTGTTGATCCACTCACGAATGTGGTGGTCTAGGTGAGTGGGCGCCATGAGAGAGGAGTGAGTATTGGGAAGAGAAGAGTTTTGGAGGTTTTCTTCAAAAGGAAGGGAAAGAGATTTCAGAGATACGAGTTTGCAGAGGACGGAAGTTGAAGAAGATCCCAAAAATGGCAAAATTGGGTCATTTAAGTGGGAGAAAGGTGGAGAGAGGGGAGAGCCGCTGCAACTTCTTTAGCACGCTTGTGACACGCGTCATCAATTCCATGGGAGGTCACATTGAGCATTTCCAATACTTGGCCCTCGTTGCTTCGAATTCTGACACATTTTCCCGTTTCCCGAGTGACGTTCCAACTTTCCAATATTACCAGGATTCCGTTGCTTGAGATCATTTTGCAAGCCATTTCCCATGATCTTTGAAAGGCTAGGCTTGAGTGAAGTGGTCAGGAGAACTCACACTCAAGATATTTTGTGAGGCTAGGGAACTCAAAAGGGAACCAGACAATTACAACTCGATAAAGGGACAAGTAGTTGGGCTCATGAGAAGCGTTTATTTGGTTCGCAGTTAAGGGTCGGTTTTATGATCATATGTCATAGTAGCTTGTAATGAGGGTTAAGGGAACTCTGATTGATAATTTTGGGCCAAAAGAAATAAAGTTCCAACTTGTACATCAAGAGCTCTAGACTAGTAATATGGCAAAATGAAAGCAGTTATTCCTAGTGTTCCCTATCATGCATTTCAAGATAAACTAGCCAGGCATCGAGGGAATAACAAACATGGACTTGTTCAGTTTAGAGTTATCATCCCTAGAAGCATCCGGAGACGCTGGTAGGGACGTCTGTCTAAAGCTTTAGTGAGAATGTCCGCAATTTGCTCTTCAGTTCTACAGTATTTCATAGAAATGTTCCCATGTTCCCACTGTTCTAAAAAATGGTCTAGGTGGCCGTCTAGGCGCTGGGCGGTGGTCCACAGTCCCGATTTTTCCTTGGGCGGTGTTTTGGGCGGCTAGGCGGGTTGGGCGGGTGCCTAGGTGGGCTGGGCGGGCGCCTAGGCGGGCTGGTCGGGCTAGGCAAGTTTTGCGAGCTAGGCGGGCTGGGCGGGTTAGGCGGGCTGGGCGACCTTCTAGGCGGGCTAGGCAGCCTTCTTGTTAGCTTGGGCGGACTCTAAGAAGGCCCTAGGCTTGAATTTATACAAAGACATTATACTATGATTATTCTTTATTTATATATTCATATTAATTAAAAATAATAATCCTATATAAAAAAAATTAAACCAATCCGCCTAATTCGCCCAGATTCCGCCTAGGCCCCCGCCTAGCCATCTAGGCGCTAGGCCCCAACCGACCGCCTAGATCCGGCCTAGCGTTTTTTAGAACACTGCATGTTCCACACTGTCATGTAGGAAATGATGCCTAATGTCTATATGCTTAGTACGTGAGTGAGTAGCTGAAAGTCGCCGTGCCAAATAAAAATATAAATCCCAAGTTACACAACTAGTATAGTTGGTAAGTCGGGGTCGTATCCAAGAGACACTTGTAATTCAGAGTAATATTGTTATCAACTCAATAGTATTAAAGGGGTTTTTTTTGGTTATTAATCTAAAGCTAGGGAAATTAAAGCAGACAAAACAAGCAAACAAAGCAAAGGTTGAGTTTTTATCCATTAAGTAAAGCAATCCTATTCAAGTTTCCACTTTCATCATCAAGTTATTGATCATAGATTCAAACAAGTTATTTCTTTTGGTTATTCCTATCCTGATCATAAATAGAACATGGCAACGAGACATGCAAATACTTAATATCCAAACAACTCATGAAACGATCATAAATAATACTGATATTAGCAATGAGGACATGGATAAGCAGGATACATGCAATTGAATTCCAACGAGTCAAATTGAAAGCATGCAATCAAATCTCTTTCTCAATGGTTTTAGTCCAACGAGTCCTAAAACATTGAGTTACTACAAAGATTAGGTTTTGATACGAGAAAACCTAGATCTAGCAATAGAGAGTATTAAACTCCAACAAGTTAGCTAGGCCTGAAGGAATCAATACAATCAACATAAATTATACACAAGAGAATTGAAATAACTTGTAGAAATAAACCTAAATTGTAGAATCTCACAATAAACATGAATCTGAAAGCTTCAACTTGAATAGAACTTTAGGAGTTTAGTTCTCCATAGGAGACAAAATACACGTCTGTAATAATGGAAACTAGGTCTAAGAAAGATCCAACAAAGGCTGAAAAGTAAACTTAAATAGTCTCGAACAACATGAAATAAAAAGATAATAAAATATAAAATATAAAACTAAGCGGAAGATATCGCGCATGTCAACTTCAGCAGAGCCGCGATCGCCGTTATGCAGGGCCGCGATCGTGGGCTTCTCCATCCCGCGGCCTAAATACCAACCATGAATCACGGTCGCCACCTGTGTGCACCGCGATCGCGGCCTTCTCGTAACCGTGGCCCTTCTCGGTGACGTTAACCGCGATCGCTCCCAGTCTAAACCGTGATCGTGGCCTTCAACAGTCTTCAAATTCTTCAACTCGTTGTAACTTCGAACCTTCGGCCTTCAAACCTATTCTTCAATAATGCTTCTAACATTCCTAAAATAATGTAAAAAGATGTACTAAAAAGTCCTAGTTATGATGTATAAAACACAATATATCAATTTCCCCCATACTTAGACCTTGCTCGTCCTCGAGTAAGCTCAAAATCAAATCAAGCATGACAAATCAACAAAGGTCAACAGGAAGCAATGGGAGAAAATGATCTAAAATTAAAAAGCACTCAAAAAAAAGCTCACAACCCGAACCCCAGTAAGAGAATGAAAGTGCATACAATGAAATCCTAGCACAATCTATCACTCAAGACAAAATACATATATCAAAGCAAAGATAAAAAACCATAAACAATAATCCCCAAGCCCCAACATAAATGTTCCTAGGCACTCTTTTTTTTCACTCATCCTTCTTAGGCGCCCTTTCGGGTTTTCACCTAGCCGCTCATTTCATTTTTCAATAGATGTGCTCACCAAGCTCACTTTCACTCTTTTTAGCCTCTTATTACCCTAGGCTAATGAAAGTCCGGGCCCCTGATTTTTTCCTGAGCCGCCCTTTCGGGTTTTCAACTCAGCACAGGATTTAATGTTTTTTTTAATATGAAATGCAAGAAACTGAAATGCAACTATACATATATACAACAATGAGTACTCCCTCCCCCATACTTAAACCTTTCATTGCCCTCAATGAAATAAAAGAAAAATCAAATAAAAATAAAGGAAGAGAAAACAGCAAACTCACTGTGGTGGGGCAGTGATGCGACTCTGCCCTAGCTCGGACCCAGCTCCGACGGACCCGAGACGGCCTAGACCTTGGAGACATCCTTGGATTAGTACTTAGTCTCATTTATGTTATTATTTATATTTCCGTCATTTATATTTCCGTCATTTCCCTTTTAGGCGTGTGTCCATTCTTATAGTATGGGCTAGTGATGCGACCCCAAGGTCACAAGGGGCGGATCTAGGCTCGAAACATTCGGATCTTCTCCGACAAATAGTAACCGGATAGATTTGAGGCGAATTAACGCCTAGACTAGGTTTAAGTGAGAAGTGAAAGGATTGAGAAGGGGGCCTAGTTTGACGTAGGCCAGGAGAATATGGGGTCGGGAAAAGAATAGGGTGACGCCCGAGCCAAAGGGGAGGAGGAACTCGACTCAAAGCTCTGGCTTAATTCATATTGGACGTGAAGAATACAATGGGAGTCATGCCTCTTATATAGAAGAAGGCTCATGAAACCCTAGATCTAATATGGGTGGCGGACTAGGGTTAGCAACATGCTAGGCCCAACGTCCAAAGCCCATAATACTAATAATAATACTAGCTAGAAAGGGAAAGATGCAACAAACCCTAATGGGCCTTATTCTACCTTAATGGGCCGATCTCTTAAGCATAAGAGAACACACGCCTAAAATAGTAAAGACGGAATATAAATGAAGGAAATAGAAATAATATAATAAATACATAAATGAGACTAAATCCTAAGCCAAGTGGGTCTCCAAGGTCTAGGCCGTCTCGGAATGGTTAGAGCTGGGTCCGAGCCTAGGCAGGGTCGCATCATCCTCCCTCCCTTAGATTCGAAGCGTCCTCGCTTCGACGTGGTGGAGACGAGAGAAGAAGGATGCGACCTAATCAAAACCATGCCATCGACTTGGGTCTTCTCGAAGAACAAAATAAATGTTGTCGACACAGGGGCAGATTCGATTATGGGTTTGGGGTCGGCGTCGGGCATCAAACATAAAGGCATGTTGATCAGGGTGTCCGACGACATAGGCTCATCCAAAGAGGGCGCTGACGTAGGTGAGGGCTTGGTGTCAAGATCAGGTGGGCCCTCGACCTCGGGTGTTGGACTTGCTGGTGTGGAGTCCTCGATATGGACTAGCTCGCTCGGTACGGGTGCCGGTTGCGGCTGTGGTGTCGGGACGGTCTCGATGATGAGCTCGCTCGACTCCGGCGCCAATGGCGGAACGAGTGTGGGATGGAAACGCGCCATGTATTCAACCAATTGGCGCTCTAAGGCCGCGAGCCTGTCCTCGAGGCTAGGAATCTCCGCCACGGGAGAGGGTGAGGGTTCAGCCGACAGGGCCACTCTTGGCAAATGGTGTGCCGAGGCAGGTCGTGGCCTAGGTTTGTGTCGCGGGTCCGGCTCGCGAACTCGGGTAGGTGGGCGCCGAGGAGGCAAACTCCAATTCTGCTCGTCATAGGAACGATGCCGGGATCTAGGAGTTTCTCCGTAGTAGCGGGCCCGATTCTCGGGAAGCCGGTACGGTGGGATTCAATCCGGGTGGTCTCTTGGAAGGGATTTATATGGACGAGATTTGACTCGTCGCTGTGGCCGATCCCAAAAGTCCGAATCGTCCCATATTTCCGAGCAGGTCCAAGACATGGCTCGGCTCCTCGTTTTTTTTTTCTTTTTTTTTCTACTAGAGATCTTCCACAATCCGAAAGATTCTCTTACAATAGGACAAATATTTAAAGTAACCTAGAAAGAAATAACAAGGAGATCTTTTATAAGATAAGATCTCTACAAAAGGAAATAAGATCAAAACAAACAAATAAATAGATATAGGATCTTTTATAATTAAGATCCTTTACAAAAAAAAATAATAAAAATCGGAAATAAAAGATATGCCCCAAAACTAACACACTCAATCTCGGAAAGAATCCCCAAAATCTAGGGTTTCCGAAAAAGGAGTGGATTGGCACGGAGGTCGCGCGGGGCTGGATCCTTCGGCGCGGTGTGGCGCGCTGTCGTGCTCCTGCTACAGCGCAGGACTGTGCCAGGATCCGAGTCCTGGCACGCTGGCGGCGAAGTCCCGGCACGCTGGTGCGTCCCGGCGCGCTGGTGCGTCCCGGCGCGCTGGCTGGTTGGTATTTCGCCCTTTTGGAGGGGAAAACGACGTCCGTTTTGGGCGAATTTTATATGCCCGGACTCGTATCGAAAAGATCTAAAATATTCTGAAAGAAAATCGCGGAAAAAATAATTTTTTCTTTGGTCGAAATCTGGACACATGTCGAACTGTTTTTTTTTGTTTTTGTGAAAATGGAGAAGGAACCGTTCGAACCACCTAAGCTCTGATACCAATTGATGCGACCCTAGGGTCACAAGGGGCGGATCTAGGCTCGAAACGTTCGGATCTTCTCCGACAAATAGTAACCGGATAGATTTGAGGCGAATTAACGCCTAGACTAGGTTTAAGTGAGAAGTGAAAGGATTGAGAAGGGGGCCTAGTTTGACGTAGGCCAGGAGAATATGGGGTCGGGAAAAGAATAGGGTGACGCCCGAGCCAAAGGGTAGGAGGAACTCGACTCAAAGCTCTAGCTTAATTCGTATTGGACGTGAAGAATACAATGGGAGTCATGCCTCTTATATAGAAGAAGGCTCATGAAACCCTAGATCTAATATGGGTGGCGGACTAGGGTTAGCAACATGCTAGGCCCAACGTCCAAAGCCCATAATACTAATAATAGTAATAGCTAGAAAGGGAAAGATGCAACAAACCCTAATGGGCCTTATTCTACCTTAATGGGCCGGTCTCTTAAGCATAAGAGAACACACGCCTAAAATAGTATAGACGGAATATAAATGAAGGAAATAGAAATAATATAATAAATACATAAATGAGACTAAATCCTAAGCCAAGGGGGTCTCCAAGGTCTAGGCCGTCTCGGAATGGTAGGAGCTGGGTCCGAGCCTGGGCAGGGTCGCATCAGCTAGCCATGTTACTTCCCTTTATATCTAGTTTCCATTATTAGTATGTTGTCTTATTGGGCCAGGAGTCGTTGGGCTTCGTTTGCATACAAACCCTAGGCGACTCTCCCTTGCTAGACTAGGGTTTCGTGGTTCTCCTCTATATAAAGGAGCCACACCCCATTGTAATTCTCACGTCCAATATGAATTAAGACAGATCTTTGAGTCGAGTTCCTCCTCCACTTTGGCCCGGGCGTCACCCTATTCTTTTCCCGACCCCATATTCTCTTGGCCTACGTCAACCTAGGCCCACTTCTCAATCCTTTCACTTCAACTCTCATCTCAAAGTCTAGGCTTCGGCCTCAAATCTATCCGGTTAATATTTGTCGGAGAAGATCCGAACATTTCGAGCCTAGATCCTCCCCTTGTGACCCTAGGGTCTCATCAATTGGTATCAGAGCGTCAGGCGGTTTGAACGGTCCCTTCCCCGTCTCCACAAAAAAAAACTTCTTAGACCTACTCGACTCTTTCAATTGATTTCGGTGAAATTGCATCTTTGTCTTGCTAGTTGCATGCTCTTAGTTGCTTTATTTACCGATTTCTTGCACTGATTGTCGAGCATCTCTACAAAAAAAACCTAACCCTACTCGACTATTTCAATTGGTTTTGGTGAAATTGCATCTTTGCTTGCTAGTTGCATGTTCATAGTTGCCTTGTTTGCCGATTTCTTACCCTTGAATCAGCCGAGCATATCCTCTTGTCGACTTCTACCCAGATTTCGACCACAAAAAAATTTCTTTTTCTGCCTTTTTTTCCATAATACTGTAGGTCTTTTCGATACGAGTCCGGGCATATAAAATTAGCCCAAAACGGACGTCGTTTGCCCCTCCAAAAGGCCGAAAAATCAACCAGCAGCGCGCTAGCTTTGTGCCGGGGAGTCGAGTCCGCGCGAGTCCTCTCGTGCCAAGGTTGCAGCAGCCCGCGCCGAATCCGGAAACCCTAGATTTCGAGATTATTTTCGAGATCTCTTGGGTTATTTTCGGATACATATCTTGTTTTTTTTTTGTTTTTTTTTACTTTTGTTATGATTTTGTGAAGCTCTTATCTTATAAAAGATCTTTTAGTTATTTTTCATTCTAGGTTAGTTTATATTTTCCGTTTTTAACGCGATCTTTCGGATTGTGGAAGATCTCGTAATATTGTAAAAAAAAAACAAAAAAAAACAAAACGAAGGGCCGAGCCATGCCTTATCCGACCCACGTCGAAGCGAGGACGCTTCGAAGCTAAGCGGGGGAGAATGATGCGACTCTGCCCTAGCTCGGACCCAGCTCCGACGGACCCGAGATGGCCTACACCTTGGAGACCTCCTTGGATTAGGACTTAGTCTCATTTATGTTATTATTTATATTTCCGTCATTTATATTTCCGTCATTTCCCTTTTAGGCGTGTGTCCATTCTTATAGTATCGGCTAGCCTTGTTATTTCCCTTCATAGCTAGTTTCCATTATTAGTATGTTGTCTTATTGGGCCAGGAGTCGTTGGGCTTTGTTTGCATACAAACCCTAGGCGCCTCTCCCTTGCTAGACTAGGGTTTCGTGGTTCTCCTCTATATAAAGGAGCCACACCCCATTGTAATTCTCACGTCCAATATGAATTAAGACAGAGCTTTGAGTCGAGTTCCTCCTCCCCTTTGGCTCGGGCGTCACCCTATTCTTTTCCCGACCCCATATTCTCCTGGCCTACGTCAAACTAGGCCCCCTTCTCAATCCTTTCACTTCAACTCTCATCTCAAAGTCTAGGCTTCAGCCTCAAATCTATCCGGTTACTATTTGTCGGAGAAGATCCGAACGTTTCGAGCCTAGATCCGCCCCTTGTGACCCTAGGGTCGCATCAGGCAGGTGGATGATATTGTGACTAATCAGGAAAACCTGGCCACATGTGACTGAAAAACTCATGGTGCTGCCCCTGCACTTGCTGAATGGACTGAACAATGGACGCTAGAGCACTCTGCTGAGCTGCTAACTCTCTCTGCTGCTCTACAATATCTCTCTTGGGTAGCAACAATCTCATTCTGGGACATAGAAAGACGTCCCATCTCCCAAAACATGCGGTTCTGCCAATCAAGATAAGAATGGACACTCCCATAACCTCTACCCGCAATAGCATAAGCAGATGTGTCTCCATATACTCCATAAGCACCTTTGTATGTAGCAACTCCACCATCACCAAAACCAACATAACCCCCAGTCTCCTAACTCGATGTACCAGTAGGTGCTATACTAGAACTAGCACCCCATCTAGTGGACGAAGTACCAATATAAGCTAAAGTACCAACACCACCTCCAGGCACAAAACCAGCACCACCAACAACAGAATCAAGATCACCGGCTCTAAAATCTCCTCCATCATCCTTGTCATCACCACCATGATCCTCCATCTCTACATCTGGAGCAGGCATCTCCTGCTGAGCCACGCTCCCACCCATAAAATCAAACAGTATATATAGATAATCCAAGGTAGGGCCAATAGGCATGTGCCTGGGAAGATGTAAATAATCAACAGTTGGAGAACCCAACGTCCAAATATATTCATTATCCACTGATCCTCTAAAACAATGAGCCCTCTTAAGTTTGTTCTCATTGAACACATACTCACCATTTTCAAGTCATCCAAGCACCTCATCTCTCACAAATACTTTGGCAATCAAAGTGATCATTCCACTTATGGCAATCTTGCTAGTGTCCTTCTTTAGAATCTTCCTAACACTCATCAAAAACAACTCTACCCAATCAAGAATGGCATCCTTCATAGACATAAGACACCAGATCATACTCATGTCAAAACGAGGTGCCTTATTAACCACCCCTTGCCCCAAAAAAGTCATAGACATCACCTTGTGACACAATCTAATGCAGGGATGAGTAATGCAATAGTTATATTCCCCTTTCTTAGGCAAAAACCCATCACCTATAATGGCCTCCCAAAAATAATTAAAGCCCGAATCCCTACCAACTGTTTGCCAATCAGCAAAAGGGGCACTAGTAACACCAAAAACTCTTGCCAAATCCTCCCTGTCTATTTAATATGGCTCATCCAAGATATGAAATTTAAACAAACCATTATCATCATGAAAAGTAGACAAAAACTCCATCACAATATTCTTATATGTAGGGGCATTCAAATCAATAAAAACCCCTAATCCACCCTCCATCAAAAACTTCAAAGTGAAATCATACATGCCAACGTCCTAAGCATCTCAACATCAAAGAATTTCGTACTAACAAACTTCCTCTTAGCCAAGAATCCCATTTTTACTTTTGTGCAACAGTCAACTTCTTAACAAGATATGCCATTCTTTATTAATATAGCAAATCAAACTTAGAAGAGGCAACAAAAATTGACTTACAACAACGAAGAGGAACAACCTGGTGCTTAGCCGCGATCGCCAAAATGACGAGGCACGATCGCTGTTTCTAGGCAAGGATGCGATCGCGGTTTTTGGGGGCAGCGATCGCGGTTTTCTGCATGTGGCGATTCCTTGGCAGCAATGAACTCCGATGTCACGGCTCCCTTCGTCACCAAGCCGCGGTCGCCGTTTCTGGTCTTCTTTAACAAACCGAGGAAGAGATGAGTATGGAGGTGGTGGATTGGAAAAGATGGAAAGAAAATTTTTGGGGTTTTATAGATTTGATTTTGTGAGAAAAATAGAGGGGTAGAGGGATTTTTATGAACGGATTTGGATTTAGGAGAGGGTGAGGATTCTAGATCCGGATTTTATGAAGGTTTTAGAGAGAATTTTTGTGGGGGTTTAATGGAGGTTGGAAGAGAGGTTAATGTTGTCCGCCTTTTTAGTCATGTTTTTAGGGTGTGTTTTTAATGTGTTTGAGTCTTTTTCTTTAGTTTTGTGTTTTGTTTTGAGTCATTTGTGTGGGTTTTCGTATTTTCATGAGATCTGGAGTCTACATAAGCTTTGGTGGTGTTTTGTAGGTTTTTAGAAGCTATTTGGAGCACTTTTGAGGAAAAGAGAAAAACCGGTGGGAGATAGCACTCGAGATTAAAGAGAAGATGAAGATTAAGCGTTCAAGTAAAGTCATTGAAGATCAAGTTTGAGCTTAGAAAGAGATAGATAATTTCGTTACAAGAACATAGGAAAAAGAATCGAGTCAAACGGAGTTGTAACGAATCCGCTACGCAAGTTTTATTCAAGGTTGTTCGTAGTGCCTATCAAGGTCTTGCTCGACCCAACCAGAAGAAGAAGCCCCAGGCACGACCCTATGAAGGTCGTGTGTGGTGCCGACTTTCTCCCTATTTCGAGATCTTTATGGATTTATTCTATCTTTTTATTTTAGGAAGGTTGTTTTATCTTATTTCCTAGTTAACTAGGGCTCATTTTCTTATAAAAGAGGAGGATAAACCCTTTGGTTTGAGCTATCGTTTATTTTGGTGTTGAAAAGTACTCTCTAGAGTGAAGGGAGACTTGAGGAACAAGTTTGAGACTTTTTGTAAGATTTCTTCTTAGTTTAATTTGAATTTTGTTTGGATTGATCATGTCTTCTTTTTCCTTTTTCTCGTCTCTCTATGCTATGAGTGAGTAGTTTTCTTAAATTCCAGGGTTGGGTGAAAACCCAACACAATCATGCATGTCTAAAATTGAATTCATGATTTGAATGCTTGATAATCATATCGATCTATTTTGTGCTAAATTCCTTTACGAAAGTTGAGGCATATTCTAGCAATTAATCTAAACCGAAAGTGTAAGGTTGATTGTTCGATTAGTTCTAATAGAATTATTTGCGAAAGTTGATATTCCTAGGTTGAAGGATAGATAGAAAGTTGTTTAATTTGCGAAAGTTGATTGAATAACTTGAATTCTTTGCGAAATTTGACTCTTATATGATCTAAATTGCATGATAATTGTGTGTTATTGTTGGAAGCATGTATGATTGTTGTTGTGGTAGCCGTAGCCCTGGAAATCGTCTTTTATATTGATTTAAGCTTGTGTCTTTGCTTCTATCTTGATCCATACGTTGTTTGCTTGTTATTTCTTTGTTTTTCTTAGTTTATCAACTAATCTTTAGCACTATTCTCATTCCCGTGGACGAACCTGACTCCGCTATACTCAGCGGGGTCTTGAATATAAATTTATTTGTTCAAGAAACCCTTTCAACAAATTGCGTCGTTGCCGGGGAGTGTACAATAGTGTCTAGTTTAGATGATATTTGGGTTTGGGACTAGCCCTTGCCCTTTTGTTTTTTTCTAATTTTGTTTTCTTTGTCTTTGGTCGCAGTGTATGCCATCTCGTTTTTTCACGGAGAACCTTTGGGATAGACTACGACGGTGAACCCGAAAGATCCTTCCATAGACGTTTGAGAGAAAAACGAGGAATGACCGATGCTAAGACTCTTGCTCGAGAAATGGAAGAACTCCGCGCTCAGATGCAGCGCATGCAAGTGGACCGAGACGCTCAGGCTGTAGCTTCACAGTGATTTCAGGAGCAACTGAGCGCTATCCCAAGGAATGCCAAACAATACATGCATCCGGAGTTTAGGGTTCCTGAATCAACTGTTGTCCTCCCTAAAATTGAGCGCGCCTTTGAGATCAAGTCTCATTTCATCACTCTTATCAAGCGATCTCAATTTGAGGGCAAGCCCACTGAGTGTCCCATGGAGCATATCAAGAACTTCACCGACTTGTGTGACACCATCGCTGCCGATGGCGTGTCACTTGAATATGTGCTCTTGATGGCGTTCAAATGGTCTTTGCACGACTTGCTTCTGACAAAGTTCATTGCACGACTTACTTGGCTCGAAAGCTTACCTCTTAGGTCCATTACTACATTGAAGGCTTTGCACGACTTGCTTCTGACAAAGTTCATTCCACCGGCCAAGACTACAGTGTTAAGAAAGCGCATCACTTCTTATCATCAACTTCCCAATGAAACATTTGTTGAAACTTGGGAGCGGTTTAAGGAACTTCTCCGGCGATGTCCTACTCATGGACAACCACCTTATGTGCTTCAAGAGATTTTCTTTCAGGGGATTAATGCCGCTACAAAGGACAGAATCAACCATCACACCGATTGCGGGTTCATTGAGATGGATCCCTATCAAGCTTGGGCTTTGTTGGACAAACTAACCAACTATGATGCTATGTACGGTACCCAACAAGCTAAGCCGACAGAGAGGAAGCTTTATAAACCACAATCCGATGTGGTTGATCAGGATGTGAAGTTCCAATTCATGCTGGATGAGATTAACCGATTGAAAAAGCAAGTTACTTTAAATCTTCTCAATCTTGCCAAGAATGCAGGTCTTCCACCCATACTACTTCCAATTGCACTAACTTGCATCAAGTGCGAGCCACTGAGGCTTATGAGGAGGCGAACTACATGAGAGGTTCCTATAGGAACCAAAACAACTATGCAGGGAGGAACAATGCTCAACCATCTTGGGGCAATCCTAATTATGACCAATACAAGCAACCCCCTCAACCAGAGCAACGTCCCCCTCCCTACCGTCCTCCGGGCTATCAAGAGCAACCATCGTGGGTGCAAGCGCTGCTAGAAGGAATCAACGGAGTCCAGAACGGGATCAATGGAGTACGAGCCAAGCTTACCATGCAGATGAAAGGTGTTCATGCAAGGTTAGGAAAATTTGACTCATGGAGAAAGAATGTCGATTCCCAACTTGGCCAACTAGCTACTCAAATCCCGAGACCTCATGGATAACTCACGGGCCGCCCCGACGAGAATCCTAGAAGCCGACCAAGCGATGATGAAGTCCGAGCCATGCACCTAAGGAGTGGCAAGGCATTGCCCGACCCACGCAAGCATAAGGAGAAGGAACAAGCCTCAGGATCGACCCATTTAGGGTTGAGCATGACCCTGGTTGGGTCGAGCACGACCCCCTCAAGGGTCGTTCCTGAGGATGCTACTAATGAGGAAGAAGAGGCGACCGACCCAACTAGGGTCGAGCTCGACGACCCTTCGCAAGGTAAGTCTTCTAACCCTTCTCCTTCTATTCAATCCCGATCTAAGGTACTTCCTTTCCCTTCTAAGAAACCCAAGGACTCGACGGAAGGAAAATTTAAGCGCTTCGTTAAGTTGCTTCAAGGCTTGAATCTTTCCATTCCTTTCGTCGAGGCCTTGAATGAAATGCCTGCTTATACTAAATTTTTGAAGGAGATTTTATCTAGGAAGCGATCATTGTCAGAGCTAACGAATGAGGTGAGGTCGTTGGAGCTCACCGAGAAGCTAGGCGACCCAGGTATGTTTGCTATTACTATTGGTATTGGAGCTTACCGTTTCAAAGCTTTGTGTGATCTAGGTGCTAGTGCAAGCTTGCTTCCACTTTCTATATGGTCTAAAACCAACATGGGACCACTGGAGCCTGTCGATATGAATCTCTACATGGCGGACGAATCTTCTGTAAAAGCAACTAGAGTCGTTGACGATGTTCCTATCCAAGTTGGAAAATTCTTTGTTCCCAACGACTTCGTTGTGCTAGATATGCCTGAGGACCCTATGGTACCGATCATTCTTGAAAGACCATTCTTATCCACCGTAGGGGCATGTGTAAATGTTAGAATGGGACTCCTCACATTTGACATCGGAGAAGAGAAGGTCGAATTTCATTTCGATTCGCCCACAAGCGAAGCGGCTAGTTGTAGTACCAAGGAGACTACCGACCCCTCATGGGTCGGTAACGACCCATTTCTGCAGAAGTTTGATGCTGGAGATGGAATCAAGCACGGTATCGAGGCACTTCTAGATCCAACAGGGTCGTTAACGACCCACACACCCTCGCTAATGAGCCACTTCTCGAATGATCCAGGTGAGTTCTCTTGTCCTTATCCAATCAATTCTGATCATGATCCTTTCTCCTATTCTCGTTCTATATTAGATCCTACTGTTAGTCATATGAAGGAGTCAAAACCTCCTTGGTTTTCGGATTTTACTAACCCTATTGTAGGACTTCCAAGCGTTCTTATTAATGATAGAGGACCAAATATCTTGGAGAGAAGCTTTGAAGCTTTTCCATCTAAGTGTGGGGTTTCCCGTGATCCCGAAAAAGCTGGATGGAAGCCACCTTGATTCGCCAAGGTAAGTTCGTCGGGTTAAACGACGTTAAAAAATAGCGATTACGGGAGGCAACCCGCTTTTTGTTTTCGCTTTTAGTTTTTGCTTTCTTAGTTCTTTTTGCTAGCTTTCTTTTGACTTGTTCTTAGGTTAGATTAGTGTAGTAGGATAGAAGTTTTTCTAAGATGACTCAAGTACTACAAGAAGAAGAAGTGCTATACAGAAGAATCGGTGGCATTAGAAGCAAGCTTGTTACCGACCTTCACAGGGTCGGTACCAACCTCTACAGAACCGAAGAAAATTTCAGTAATGCTCCTTAAGTGATCAATGGTTTCAAAAAGCTTCAGTTTTATTTTGTGAGTTCCCTTTTCCTTATTCTTTATATTTCTATGTTTTAAACAGTGAGGACACTGTTTGGTTTAAGTATGGGGTATGGGAAAAGGAAACTTAGTTTTGTGTCTTTGTTTGTGTTTTTAGGATTGATAATATTCCACTTAGATGTCCTATGATATGCTTTAACTTGCTTGATCATGTAATCCATAGCATGTTTGGATAGTTTTGCCTGAATCATGTTTGAAAAAATTGTTTTTATGTGGATATTTAGCATGTAATGAAATTAAGCACTTATGATCTTAGGTAGAAGTGACTGAAATCCAACAAAAATTGCTATCTTGTGAGTTGTTTTTGGCCTTATAGGGAGAACATCATGAAATCCCTCTTCTTTTCTTGTGTGATTTACTCTCCTTATGCATATTATCTCTTGTCATTGCATGGTTATCTATTTCTTGAGACCTATATGAGATATTAGTTCATTGCATGTGAAATCAGATGATAGAGAACTTATTTTTCATAAGCCCTATTTAATCCATATCCACCCTTACATTATCCTCTTTTTGAAGCCAATTTGAGCCTCTAAAACCTTTTATTTTTAGCTCCATAAAATTATTCCCTAGCCAAGATAAGTTTGACCCTATCCGGGGATTAGGACTTAGTATTGGTTGTTGTGATGGTTTTGTTGAGTGAGTTGTATTGGTTCAAGTGTGGGGTAATTTTGGGTTGGGTATTTGAGAATCTTGTAGTTTATCATGTAAAAGGAGTTCGGTTCCCTGAATGCACTTACAAAAGAAGTGAAAAAAAGAAGAAGGAAGAATGCAGAGTCGTTACCGAACCCAGAAGGGTCGGTACCGAGCCCCCTCGGAAATAAAAAAGAAAAATCATGAAAAATCTGAAAGAAAAGAATTCAAAAGTGAATAATGTGCATGAGCCGAATTTCCTTAATGTTTGTAAGCAAGATTAAGTTGGGAGAAATGGGTGAGTGAAAGAAAAGAGAGTGCATAATGTTGAGAGAGTTTGGTATATGTTCTTTTTGAGAGTTTTGGTAATGTGAGAGTTTTTAGGAGTCTTTGATTCCCGGATATTATTAGCACCACATGGCCAAATAACTCCCTACCTAATATTATTATCGAGCCTCATTACAACCCCGCCGAATGGAAGCTTCTATGAAGATTTTCATTGAGCCTAAGTTCTCTTGATGTTTTTTATATATTTTGACATCTCGGGTGGAGAGTTTGGTGATATAAGTAACAAGTTGAGAGTTGTTATTCAAAGCCCAAACACATGAGAGTTGAGTGAAACACATTACCCTTGTGAGTTTGGATGTTTAGTTGCTTTTGCTTGAGGTTGCTCATATATGTGTGATGACGTTAGATTCACTTCTCTATTTATTTCTACTTGTGCTTTGATGTTGTTTTTGATAAAGGCATTGACTTGATATATGTGTTGTTGGTTTTGGTTGAGGTCTTGTTGATTGCTTGAGGACAAGCAAGTCTAAGTATGGGGTATTTTGGTGTCCGCCATTTTAGTCGTGTTTTTAGGGTGTGCTTTCAATGTGTTTGAGTATTTTTCTTTTTTGTGTTTTGTTTTGAGTCATTTGTGTGGGTTTTAATATTTTAATGAGATATGGAGTCTACATAAGCTTTGGTGATGTTTTGTAGGTTCTTAGAAGATTTTTGGAGCACTTTTGAGGAAAAGAGCAAAACCGGTGGAAGATAACACTCAAGATTGATGAGAAGATGAAGATTAAGCGCTCAAGTAAAGTCATTGAAGATCAATTTTAAGCTTAGAAAGATATAGAGAATTTCGTTACAAGAAAATAGAAAAAAGAATCGAGTCAAACGGAGTTGTAACGAATCCGCTACGGAAGTTTTACGCAAGGCTGTTCGTATGCCTATCAGGGTCGTGCTCGACCCAACCAGAAGAACAAGCCCCAGGCACGACCCTATGAGAACAAGCCCTAGGGTTGGGTCGTGCGTGGCGCCGACTTTCTCCCTATTTCGAGATCTTTATGGATTTATTCTATCTTTTTATTTTAGGAAGGTTGTTTTATCTTATTTTCTAGTTAACTAGGGCTCCTTTTCTTATAAAAGAGGAGGATAAACCCTTTGGTTTGAGCTATCATTTATTTTGGCGTTGAAAAGTACTCTTTAGAGCGAAGGGAGACTTGAGGAACAAGTTTGAGACTTTTTGTAAGATTTCTTCTTAGATTAATTTGAATTTTGTTTGAATTGATCATGTCTTCTTTTTCCTTTTTCTCGTCTCTCTATGCTATGAGTGAGTAGTTTTCTTAAACTCTAGGGTTGGGTGAAAACCCAACACAATCATGCATGTCTAAAATTTGAATTCATGATTTGAATGCTTGATAATCATATCTATCTATTTTGTGTCAAATTCCTTTACGAAAGTTGAGGCATATTCTAGCAATTAATCTAAAGCGAAAGTGTAAGGTTGATTGTTCGATTAGTTCTAATAGGATTATTTGCGAAAGTTGATAATCCTAGGTTGAAGGATAGATAGAAAGTTGTTTAATTTGCGAAAGTTGGTTGAATAACTTGAATTGTTTGCGAAAGTTGACTCTTCTATGATCTAAATTGCATGATAATTGTGAGTTCTTGTTGGAAGCATGTATGATTGTTGTTGTGGTAGCCCTAGCCCTGTAATTAGTCTTTTATATTGATTAAAGCTTGTGTCTTTGCTTCGATCTCGACCCATACGTCGTGCTCGAGCCTTTGCTAGATTAGTTTGTGTGTTCGTGTGTTTTTCTGTGCCCAGGACCGACCCCCTTAAGGTCGTGCACGACCTGATTTGGTTCGGTCTTGGCGTTGTTTGCTTGTTATTTCTTTTTTTCTTAGTTTATCAACTAATCTTTGGCACTATTCTCATTCCCGTGGACGAACCTGACTCTGCTATACTCAGCGGGGTCTTGAATATAAATTTATTTGTTCAAGAAACCCCTTCAACAGTTAATGGAGGTTTGATGGAGGTTGAAGAAGGGAAAGAAAAAGATAGAAGGAGATGTAGAAGATGGAGGCGTAGAAGAGTAGGGCCGGTGGTGGGAGTGGCCCTACTGCCTCGTCATTATTTTTTTTAATATCTCTGAACGGCCGTGATCGAGGCTAAAGGGGGGCCGCGATCGCGGCTTTTGCAATCTACCGTCAATTCTTTCGAAAAACGTCCCGAGATCGCCCTTTTTTAAGGGGCGGTCGCGGTTTGTCCTCAGACATGTTCTTTTGAACCTAGTATATTTGTGTTAGCTCAAAAGATTGAAAAGAAACTAAACTAAACTAAACTAAACAAAATAGATAAAAGAAATAAGAAAACTTACCTCGGGGTGCCTCCTGAGCAACGCCTTTGTTTAATGTCGTTGACCCGACTTTAATGCCCTTTTTAATCATCAGTGGGGGTTGGATCATCAAGACCCACCTCTTCTAGCACCTCTTGGCTGACTCCCTCATGGTATTTTTTCAATCTTTGACCATTTACTATAAACACCTTTTGGGAGTCCCCATCAAATAATTCAACAACCCCATGTGGAAAAACTCGAGCAAAAGTATACGGTCCAATCCATCTAGAACGGAGCTTCCCTGGGAAAAGTGTAAGATGAGACTGATAAAGAAGGACCTTGTCTCCAGCTTTAAAGTCCTTCCTTAGGATGTTCTTATCATGTCATGCTTTTGTTTTGTTCTTGTAATTCACAACATTATCATAAGCATCCAATCTCAACTCTTCCAATTCTTACAATTGTAACTTTCTGAACTCTCCATTCTCTTTGATCTTGAAATTTCATTTTTGGACCGCCCAATAAGCTTTGTGCTCAAGCTCAACTGGCAAATGACAGCCTTTTCCATAAACCAATCTGAAGGGAGACATCCCGATGGGTGTCTTATAAGTAGTACGGTAGGCCCACAAAGCATCATTGAGTCTCAAACTCCAATCTTTCATGTTGGGTGCCACCGTCTTCTCCAAAATTGATTTTATCTCCCGGTTGGACACTTCAGCTTGTCCATTGGTTTGGGGATGATAGGTTGTAGAGATCTTCTAAGTGACATTGTACTTTTTCAATAAAGCACTCACAGTCTTGTCGCAAAAATGAGTACCCCTATCACTTATCAAAGCTTTCGGAATCCCAAATCTGGAGAAAATGTTGTCTTTAAGGAAACCTGCAACTTCTTTTGAATCATTAGTTCTGGTGGCCTTTGCTTCCACCCACTTGGAAACATAGTCCACCGCAAGTAAAATATATAGATTCCCATAAGAAGAGGGGAAGGGTCCCATGAAATCAATGCCCCAAACATCAAAAATTTCACAGAATATCATGCGGGATTGAGGCATCTCATGTCTCTTAGAAATATTACCCACCCTCTAACAATGGTCACATGATTTACAAAAAGCATAAGCATCCCTAAAAATATGAGACCAATAAAAAACAGCTTCTAAGACTTTCCTAGCAGTCTTGCTAGTCCCAAAATGACCCCCACATACATAGGAATGACAAAAAGAAAGGATATATTGTACCTCAGAATTTGGGACACACCGTCGGATTACCTGATCTGTGTAGTGCTTCCATAAATAAGGATCATCCCAAACATAGAAACGGGATTCATGACGCACCTTGTCCTTCTGAGCCTTGGTAAAGTTAGGAGGAAACTCCCCTGAGACGAGGTAGTTGACAAGATTTGCATACCATGGATTGAAGGAATGGATTCATAGAACAAATTCCTCGAGTCGCGGCTCGTTATCGCAGTCTCCGCCAGAGCCGCGATCGCCGATGGATAGGGTCGCGATCGCGGTCTCTTCAGCCGCGGTTGCCTCTTGTTTTGGCAGCGATCGCGGTTTTCTGCCAGTTTCTTCGGAGCTCTCAATTAACGAACGCGGTCGCCCCTTGGGGTTGCAGTGATCCCAGGTTCCATGTTCAATCTCGACTCCGAAAAGCATGTCATCAGGGAATCGTCCTTGAATTTGTTCTTGACTTTCTGATTTGTCTTCCACATGTACAAGCCGGCTCAGGTGATCAGCCACAAGGTTTTCAGCTCCTTTTTTGTCTCTTATCTCAATATCAAACTCACTCAGCAAGAGGATCCATCTTATCAACCTTGTCTTAGCCTCCTTTTTCGTCATTAAATAACAAAGTGATGCATGGTCTGAATAGACTATCACTTTTGTCCCCAGCAAATACTGCCTGAACTTCTCCAAAGCAAACACTACAGCAAGTATTTCCTTCTTAGTGGTGGAGTAGTTCCTTTGGGCATCGTTCAAAGGCATGGAAGCATAATGTATAACATGAGATGCTCTAGCTTCCTTTTGACCCAAAACAGCCCCAACAGCGTAGTCACTTGCATCACACATGATCTCAAAAGGTCGAGACCAATCCGGGGCTTGAATTATTGGTGCACTTGTAAGGTGAGTTTTCAACTCATCAAACGCCTTTTTGCATGCCTCATTGAACTCAAAAGGCACATCCTTCTTCAGCAATTCTCACAATGGGGCTGAGATCTTAGAAAAGTCATTAATAAACCTGCGATAGAAACCTGCATGGCCTAGAAAAAAACGCACTTCACGCACATTAGTAGGATAAGGCAAGGACTGAATGATATCAATCTTTGCGTTATCGACCTCAATACCCCTGGATGACACTATGTGACCTAAAACTATGCCTTGCTCAACCATAAAGTGACATTTCTCATAGTTTAGAACCAAATTGGTTTCTACACATCTTTGAAGGACTAAGGAGAGATGGTTTAAACAGGCATCAAAATCATCACCACGTATTGTAAAGTCATCCATAAAAACCTCTACAAAATTCTCAATATACTCAGAAAAGATGCTTACCATACACCATTGGAACGTGCCGGGTGCGTTACACAATCCAAATGGCATTCTGCGGTATGCAAAAGTGCCAAAAAGACATGTAAATGTCGTCTTCTCTTGGTCCTCTAGTGCAATAGCAATTTGAAAATACCTTGAATAACCATCTAAAAAGTAGTAATAGGAAAGACCAGCAAGACGCTCAAGCATTTGATCAATGAATGGCAAGGGAAAGTGATCTTTTTTTATTACCGTTTTCAGCTTACGGTCATCAATATAGACTCTCCAACCAGTCTCAACTCTTGTCGGGACAAATTCCCCATTCATATTTCCTACCACTGTAATACCGCCCTTCTTGGGCACAACTTGGGTTGGACTAACCTACTGACTATCAGAGATGGGGCAGATCATACATGCATGTAGGAGCTTCAGCACCTCCTTCTTGACTACCTCCATCATAGGTGGGTTGAGCCGTCTCTGTGGTTGTTTGGATGGCTTGGCACCATCTTCGAGGACGATCCTATGCATACATGCAGAGGGACTAATCCCTTTAATGTCAACAATAGTCCAACCTAGACCTGTCTTGTGCTCTTTTAGTACCTTCACCAATTTCTCTTCCTGTTCCTTAGAGAGTTTGTTAGAAATAATGACAGGAAAATTGTTTAGGGAGCTGTTTAAGCTCAACTTCTAGTGCCTGTACTACAGAAGGAAGCAATTTCTCGCTAGGGAGAGTTAGTGGTATGGGCCCAATGGCCAAAACATCAGCAGGGGATTCACAACAAGCACTTAAATCAACAAGGATCTCATGATATCTATCAGGCAAATTGTAATCCATGCATAAAATTTCAATGTCATTCTCTAAAATAGATTGTAACTCATCACCATAAGTAGTATCAAAGACATCTTGCACAATGGGATCAATTACATCAATGGAACAAAGAGAATGATCATCTTGGGGGTATTTTATAGCATTATCCATACTATATTCAAATATCTCCTCATCAAATTCCATAGTTAGGACACCTTTACACATATCAATTTTTATTTTTGTAGTTTTCATGAATGTTCTGCCTAACATAATGGGTGCAACATGCACATCATGATCCACATCAAGCACAAAGAAATCAATAGGGAATATCAAGTTATCAACCATGATAAGGATATCCTCAACAACCCCTTTTGGGTAGACTATAGACCTACCAGCTAATTGAACAATAACACCAGTTTCATGCAAAGGTCCTAAGCCTAGTGAAGTGTAAACAGAATAAGGCATGCCATTAATAGAAGCACCTAAATCAAGCATGGCTTTATCAATTTTAGTGTCTCCTATTATGCAGGAATGCTGAACATGCCTGGATCACTACACTTCTTAGGCATTCGCCTTTGAAATACAACAAAGACATGTTCGCTGACCTTAACCTTTTGTTTCCCTTTTAATTTTTGGTTCCTTTTAATAGTGCATAACTCTTACAGAAATTTAACAAATCTAGGAACGCTTTTAATCAGATTAAGCAAAGGGATGTTTACCTCACACTTAGAGAATGTCTCAAAGATCTCCTTGTCGTTCTCGGGCTTCCTTGTGTCTTTCAGTGCTTCAAGAAAGGGAGGGGTGGCTTTTGAGAAACCATAGAAGGGAAATTCGGGCGAACATATTGATCTTCGAAATTTGGAGCCTGACCGCGATCGCCATCAGAAGGCTGCGATCGCGCTTATTGAATTTTTCGAAAATCATCGTCGCCGCAATGTAGTTTCACTTTTCTCTAGCCATAGAACATGGGAACAACACGAGGCAGTACCCACATATTCCGCTTTTGTTATGGAGAGTGCCACGGAGTTTTGTTTCTTTGATCCCCATGAAACTAGGCATGATCCTAGGAATTGGGCCATTCCAGAGGTGCTCTTTCGATCGACCAAGTGCCTAGAGAAGTCTGCATCTGAGTATGCAATGATCTCAAGGGAACTGTTTCTTGGTTACCAAAGGCACAAGTTGTCGTTCCCTTTGAGGTACCTAAAAATTCTCTTCACCTCTTTCAGGTGTGATTCCTTAGGGTTAGCTTGAAAATGAGCACATAGGCACACTGAAAACATGATGTCGGGTCTACTAGTTGTCAAGTAGAGAAGAGACCCAATCATACCTCGAAAGTTCCTTTGATCCACACTTATACCTGTTTCATCTGCGTTGACTCTTGAATTTGGTGAGATGGGATTGTCGATGGGCCTGGAGTATTCCATCCCATACTTCACTAGCATCTCTCTAATGTACTTTTGTTGGTTATCCTTGTTCCCTCCTTGGTTTGAGATATTTGAAGTCCTAAGAAGAACGTGATTCCCCTATGAAGCACATCTCAAACTCGCTACTCATCAAATTCTTAAACTTTTCAACAAGAAGCTCATTAATAGCACCAAACACAATATCATCAACATACACTTGGACAATTAGAATATCTTTTGATTCTTTCTTAATAAAAAGGGTTTTGTCTATGGAACCACGAAGGTATCCATAAGACAAGAGAAATTGGGCAAACCTGCCGTACCACGCCCTGGGGAGCTTGCTTGAGACCATACATGGCCCTCTCCAAGAAGTAAACATGGTCTGGGAAGTGTTCATCTTTGAAACCAGGTGGTTGTGCCACATAGACTTCTTCCTTGAGGTGGCCATTTAGGAACGTTGTCTTGACATCCATCTGATACAACTTGAAGCCTTTGTGAGCTGTGTAGGATATGAGGAGTCGAATGTCTTCAATCCTTGCAACTGATGCAAAGGTCTCGTCATAGTCGATTCCCTCTTCTTGCCTATATCTTTGGGCAACCAAACGGGCCTTGTTCCTAGCCACTGCCCCAGTGTCGTCAAGCTTGTTTCTAAAGACCCATCGAGTTCCTATGATGTTCTTGTTCATGAGCCTAGGAACCAGTTTCCACACTTTGTTTCTCTTGAATTGGTGGAGTTCCTCTTGCATGGGTTGAATTCAGTTTGGATCCTTTAGAGTTTCCTTGATGCTCTTGGGTTCCACCAATGAGACGAAGGCGTTGAAGGCACAGAAGTTGTTGAGAGACAAACGGGTTTGCACGCCTTTGTCATAGGGAGTGATGATGTTGTCGATGGGGTGATTCTTCCTTTGGTGGTAGTTCCTTGTTTGAATGTGTGTGATATCAAGTTGTTCCCTTGTTTCTTCTTCGTCTTCAACTTGAGTTTCCTCTTCATGGGAACAATTGTTCTCAACTTCTTCACTAAGTGTTTCTTCAGGATCTTCTTCATTGTTCCCTCGTTGTTGCCCCTGGACACTAGACTCTGGTATGGTTTCAACTTGGGAAACTGGAGAGTTGGATGCATCTTGATGAACCTCAAAGGAGTCTTGATCAGTGAGATGTTGACCTCCTTCGTTGTCGCTTGGTGGTGGGACATTGTTCCCACTTGGATAGTCTTCATCTCGCTTTCTTGGCTCATCATCGTCATCGTCTTCCTCTTGTCTAACCAGTTTGAACAGAGTTCCCTTTCCTTGGGGCTCTGTTTCCATCTTTACAGATTGTTCGTTGAAGACGACGTGAATGCTTTCCTCGATCTTCTTGGTCCTCTTGTTGTAGACTCTGTACGCCTTGCTTTGAGAGGAGTACCCCAGGAAGATCCCTTCGTCACATCTTGGATCGAACTTCCCAAGGTTGTCTTTTCCATTGTTGTGGACGAAGCATTTACAACCAAAGGTCCTGAGATGAGAAATGTTGGGCTTTCTTCCCTTGATCAACTCATATGAGGTCTTCTTGATAATGGGACGGATCATAGCTCGATTTAGAATGTATGTAGTTGTGGAGATTGCCTCGGCCCAGAAGCTTTCGAGAACTCCACTCTCAAGCATCATGGTGCGATCCATGTCTTCAAGGGTTCTGTTATTTCTTTCCACAACCCCATTTTGTTGAGGAGTGCATGGGGCCGAGAAGTTGTGGGATACACCGTTGTTGTCACAGAACTTTAGGAACTCTGAGTTCTTGAACTCAGTTACATGATCAGATCTGAGAGACTTGGCTTCAATCCCATGCTAACTTCCATTCTCTTGATGAAGGGCTCAAACTCATTAAAAACATATGCTTTGGATCTCAAGAAAAGAACCCATGTAAATCTTGAAAAATCATCAATTAACACATACATGTACCTTTTACCACCGTAGTTGGCTGTTTGCATGGGACCGTAGAGATCCATGTGAATTAGTTCCAAGGTCCTTGTTGTACTTACCACCTTCTTTGTCTTAAATGAACTCCTGGTTTGCTTGCCACGAATACATGCATCACACATCTTGGCTCCCTCAATGTTGATTCGTGGAAGACCAATGACCATGTTTTGAAAGTATAGCTTCAGGATTTGATTTATGCTTGCATGACCTAGCCTTTTGTGCCAGAGTTCCGTGTCATCATGGGAGCTTGCAAGGCACAACTTTCTTGGTGCTTCAAAGTCCGTGTCCACCACATAGACATTGTTGGACCTCCTTCCTCGTAGAATGATTTTGTTGGTTTTCTTGTTGATGACCAAGCATTCCTCTGAGTCGAAGGTGACAACATTGTTCCCTTGATCACATATCTGAGACACACTTAAGAGGTTGTATCCCAGATCCATTACCAAGTTGACATTATTGATCTTGATTGACATGTTGAGTAGTAATTCCCATGTTCCTATGATTTCCCCTTTATCTTTGTTGCGGAAAGGACACATGACCTCCTTCGGCTTTAGTGCGGAGTGAGGTGAGATTGTCTTTGTTCCCAGTCATATGATTTGAACAGCCACTATCAATGACCCATGTGTTGTTCCCCCTCACTGCCACCTACAGGGAAAGTTAGTTTTTCGTGACCGAGGCAATATGACTCTTGCCTAGTCACTTACAAAAAAAGATAGTTTCAAACATAACATAATCAGCAATATTGACATCACGAGAATTTCTAGAGTTACAGGTGGGGTTCCTATGTTGGTTCCCATGAGTGGGACCTCTAGCAAGTTTGTTGGCTTGTTGTTTTTTCCAGTTCCAATATTCGTGAATCTTTTGAGCTTGAGCTTCCTTTTTGGGGCAGCTTTCCTTGTAGTGCCCATGCGCACCAAAATTCCAACAGGTTTTGTAGTACTCACCTAAGTACTACTTGGGATGGGGTCTTTGTATCCTGTTCCTATCCATGGTTTCTTTGTTGTAGACCCATGACCCATTTCCCTTAGCTATTTGGACATAGAGTTTATGCCTAGTGTTACCAGTTTAGTAGTCCTTCTCTCCACTTACTCCCCTTTCCCAGACACGTATGTTTTCTTCTAGATGGGCATTCTTTTGTTTTTCACATTGGAGTTCTAGGGCCTTACACTCATTTATCTCATGTTCGTTTACAGGAGACTTCCCATTTTTTGGGTATTCAGAATTATACCCAATCCATGTTTGGCTGGGACAAATTTGGTTTGGGAACTCGAGGCTCGGTACTCGCATTTCCCTTGCTCAATTTTTGTAGGAACTCAACTTTGTCACTCTATAGGGTCTTAATTTCATCCTCAAGGGCTATTATGTGGGACAACTACGACTAAAGCTTATCAGTCAGTTTCACACAATTGGAACAGGATTCAAGGCCAACTAACTCAGCATTTGTGTCTTCCGATTCATCTAACTTCTTTTGCAATTTTATGTTATCCTTAACAATGTTTAGAGAGTAAATTCAATAACTCAGGTTTCTCATAGTTAGATAAGGACTCAAGATTAGTTTCAGTGATTACCTTACTCAAGAACAGTTTCAATGATTACCCTACTGGGTTGTTCCCCAGTGGTTTCCCTTATGGCCATTGCACACATGTCACCCTGTGCCCAAGATTCGAGATCTTCATCCTCGTCGTCGCTTCATGTGGCGATGTAGGCCTTGTTACCTTGTTTTAGTAGTCAGTTCCCTGTGGGCAGTCTTTTGCAAATTGCCCTTTCTTGTAGCACTTATAGCAGGTGACGTCAGTGAGGTCCTTCTCTGTGGGCTTTTTTTTTTGGGAATTCTAGCCTCTTTGCGAGTTCCCATAGCCCTTTTTGAACTTTCCTTTGTTGTAGAAGGATCAAAGGGCCTTTGTGACAAGGACGAGTTCTTCGTCTTCTTCTTCTTCACAGTCCTCGTGTTGCTTCTGAACAGATTTGAGCATTTTTTCCAATTTTAGGGCAATTCCCTTGTGTGCCCTTTCTTGCTCCTTGTCATCTTGTTTCCGTTTCTCATGTCCCACCAGCTTTCCAAAGACTTGGTGAAGTATGAGATTCCTTTTCTCAAGATTTTCTTTGAACATGGTCCTCTCGTTGTCCCCTTCACCAGTTAGGCCATTGAAGAGTTGTTGGATTTTCATCTTGTCGGTGATTTTCTCTTTTGTGATCCCAAGTCCAGTGAGTTTGGTACATAGGGCTTCAAAGCGAGATTGGTATTTGTGAACTAATTCTCCCATCTCCATTCGAAAGTTGAAGAACTCCCTTCTAGCATTCATTTGGAGGTCCTCTCTGAGGTCAGAGTTCCCAATGTGCATCTTTTGGATGACTTCCCACATCTCCTAAGCCGTTTTCGGATTTTCCTACCCTATCGCAATCTTGTACGGACATGGCATTTTTGAGGTATTGTTTGGCCTTGATGTTTGCTTCCATGCACTTCCATTTGTTTTGTCCCCATTTGGTGAAGTCATTGCGAATGGTTGGGTCTACCTCAAAGTTTCCTACTTCGATGACACACCAAGCTTGAAAGTCGTGGTTGCGCATCCAATCCTTCATGTTGCGTTGCCAGGTTTCGAACCTTCCGGTGATAAGCCTTGGAGGCTTGTTGTTCCCATGTCCAACTTCAGTGAGTTCCTCAGACATCCTGTAACCTACGATACTAACACATAAATCTAGAGCGAGCCTGTTCTGGTACCAATTTTTGGATCGACGTGCGTTAGTGAGAGCTTGGGAACTGGTGGTTAGGTTGTTCCCAAGGCAGTGAAAGTAAAGCAATCGCAAGTAAAACAGAATATAAAAGACATAGTTCCTTTATAGAGGAACCCCACAACAACCAACTAGTTGTGTAGGTAAACCTCTACCTCCGCTTGGAGGATTTTGAACGATCTACTTATTTTATTGATTGTTCCCCAGTTACACAGGCAAGACTTAAACTTCTCTATTCCTAGAAGTTCTTCCTAACTCTAGTAATACTAGTATGTCTTCTCGACCTTGTTCCTAAGCTAACAGCTCAACTAAACATAAGACATATCGAACTTTACACCTTGAGCTCTAAGTTCCCTAAAACTAGGGAACTTGGGTTCACCGTCGTCGAGATTGCACACTCGCCGTCGGGGACTTCTCGTCACTTGTTTCTCTTATCTCTTTGTATGTGGGTATTTTTTGTAGGAGAAGTACTTATTGCAAGCACTATTCATTTGGCTTTATACACATTTAAACTTGGGTTGCAATCTTCACTTTCATGTTGTCCAAAATACCCTTTGTTTTGCACGCCAAGTTTGCAATCTTCACATGTGATGATTTGAACTTAGTCAACGTTAGATCACATTTAAACTTGGGTTGCAATCTTCACTTTCAGACCGTTAGATCACTCGCTTCAGTTTGTTCCTTAGACTGAGCCTTCGTTCTATCCAAGACATAATCCCGCGATTTGCGTTGTACGGTCTTGTCTACACATGTGAGTTCCCATGCGATGGGAACTGTTCTCTCTAGAGTTCCTTTTATAGGAACTTGCTATTATATATTCCTGTGTTCCTTTTGCATTCTTGGAGATTCTTTATCAAACCTGGTGTTCCCTTAAAATACATGAATGTAACACGTTAGTTCCCATATTGCGTTTGTCATTATCAAAACTGGAGACAGGTATCGTTGTTCGGGTGTTTGGAACCAGAGTTCCCAACAAAAGACAGGGGAAATCAAGAGAAAGATCTGAGCTAAACTAAACTAAGAAAAACAAATAACAAACAATCAAACAAAACAGTAGAGAAACAAGTTTATTCAAAAGATCCACTCTGAAATAATCATTCGATTACAGATTCATCCACTGATTCCATTTACACCTATATTAATTCCTATCCTAATCGTTAGCAATCGCAACTCCACGGTCCAAACAATTCTTTAACCCTAGGCAAGGACGCTTAACCTAGAATTAGCATAGAGAACAAGGATATGCAGGATACAAGTCAAGACAACCAAGCTATGAATCGATTGAAATAACTTATAATCAATTCTCTTCTTAAAACCTAGTTGCATAGACAATAGATCTAAGTTCTAAGTTGTTTTTACATAACAGATTTGTCCACGGTCCAAATCTAAACCAACAGTAGAAAATCAATCACTTCAACAAGTTAGCTACTCATGCAGAATCAATCAACATTCATATAATGAAGCACAAGAGAATTAATATTAACCAAAGGATAGAAATCAATTACCAAAACCTCAAGAGTTCATACATCAAAGCTTCACCTTCGAACAAACCCCAAAGGGTTAGCTCTCCATAAAAACTGAAATAAACTCTAGGTTAAAACTAAAAAGAGGCTCTCTAAAACTGAATACGAAACTAGGTCTTAAATACTAGAAACAACCGAATAAAACTAAATACTATAGATAAAATAAAAACATAAGATAAAATAGACGGAGTCGGCGCTGGAAACTCGCCACCCACGAGCGCGGATCAATAGCCGCGGGAGCGGGTCCAGTGACCTCTCATCCTTGTGGAAAGGCCAACACCGCGAGAGCGAGTACTAGGCCGCGGTCGCGGGTCTTCTGACAGCTTTCTGGTGTCAACTTCGGAGGTGAATTTGACCCACTTAGAGTTGGAATTTGAAATCGCCGTACAAACATGAATTGTAGCTCTTCGAGTTAGCTTTCCAATGATACCAATTAATTTCAGCTTCATCCGATCACCGTAGCTCCCGAATGATGCGTCACAAAAAAGTGGCGTCAAAACTACTCCAAATCAACACTTGTCTTCAAAACTCTTGCAATTTTTCAAATCATGTCTTCGGTCTTCATATTACAATTATGCTCAAAATTAACCTAAACACACTCAAATCATGCCTAAAATACAAGAGATAACCATACTAATCTAGAGCGTATCATGTTCCTTTTGCGTTCTTGGAGATTCTTTGTTAGACCTGTTGTTCCCTTAAAATACTTAAATGTAACACGTTAGTTCCCACATGGCATTTGTCGTTATCAAAACTGGAGACAAGTATCGTTGTTCAGGTATTTGGAACCAGTATTCACAACACCGTCCCAACAAAAAAACAACAATATATAGATGCCTCAGTAGAGAATCCATTAATACCAGCAACTTCATTCATCAATTTCATAGAAACTGGCTAGCAACTTCTGAAATACAAAAAACTCTCATGCTACAACAACAAACATGCCTAGATTTCCGATGTCATTTTTCCTTGTTTTTGGTCTTTAGGCCTTTTTTACTCACCTTCTCGATTCATAGGTCGAGGGAAGGGTGGGTATATCTTGGCCTCTCAGACCCTACCCGAGACAGGTCTACACTGGGTTGTTGTTGTTGTATATTCTACATCCTCATTCTTCACAGGATTTTGATAATATATTAATGTATAGCATCTCTAATTCGAACCACAAGCAAACATGTTTTTGTTATAAGAAATTATCAGAGTATCGTAACTATTCCATCTATTACCAAGTCCATATCCATCGGTGAGCATGTATGTGATTGTGGCCGTGATCATGACCATTGCTTTTAGATTCATCGAGCCTCTTGTGGACATGGTCTGGCAAAAGTTCTTCCTCGGTCTCTTCCTAACCGTCTTAGAGAGTGATCCACAAAGGACATACTTTTTTCCACCTCCTCCTCTGCAATGGCATCCTATATCAAAAAAGGGTATAAAAAATTTAAGGTTCAAAATGAATCTGCATTATCATGTATCATTTCCAGTAGTACTCTACATCTCTCCACCATAAGACTTGATTAAGCATGACATTAACAAACAAGTAAGATGCAGGTTTGTAATCAATAAACAAAAATAATTAGGGACGTTATAGATCATTTAGATCCAAAATTGCACTGCCATATAAAGAATTATAAAACACGAGGGATGACAACATAATTGTGGAGATTTTTTTTGTTTTCCGAAACAGAATGGTTAATTTCTTTAAACACTAACATAATAAACATACAGGGTATGAGTGACATGCTAATAATTTGCCAGTAGAAGAATGGATACTATAAAAAGACTTGCCTCCCAATAAGAAATTACAGATGCAGACATGGTGTTATGTACCCTACTAAACATCTGATATAACTATTTAAACTGATAAAGTACACAATTTATAAAGGCAAAGAAAGCATGACATTAGAGCATACAAAAGAGCTTCCAAATGATAGAAAATCATATAATCAACAACACATAGTAATGACAAATTTAAGGAGGCAAATGAGGAACACGCGGTTTAATGATACGAACCCGGTGTGAATCGCGTATCGAACCCTTGTTGATCAAGGGGGTTGAGCCTAATCCGGTGTGGATTCCGACTAGGGATAAACGTGGTTGGTGGCCACGGGAGAAAACTGATAAACTAAGAGCAATTTAGGGCAAATCTAATTCTTGGATAAATTATGAGAATTACACCAAGAGTATTTATACCTAAGCCCTAACGGTTCAAAAAAGGCGTCGGAAAAGAACCGTAAAGAAAACCCGGAAAGAGAGCAATGCTCTAGTTTATAAAAATTATATAAATTGAATATAAGACTAAAATTATAAATTACTATTCTAAAAGCAGAAAATTACTAATATAAATATATAAGAACTAATTCTCATATCGTCGTGGACGACGACGAATCCGAGACGGTCTGGCACTTGATATTTCTCCCGTATCATTCTCTCCCTCGTTGAGCATCGGCTTGTCCTCAAGCCGTAAATCAGGAAATGAACGGGAAATGAGCTCCCTCGGTTCCCAAGTAGCCTCGGCTGGTGCGCCATCGGACCATTCGACAAGCCATTCCACACGCGGCAGCCCATCTACAATAACCTCACGTTCCGCCGTGGCACGCACGGGTCTGGAAATTGGCCGATCATACAGAAATTCTGCTGGCAAGGAGGCCGGTTGAATTGGCGAACCGTCCGGAATGAAAGGCCGAAGCAGGGACACATGGAACACATTATGTATACGCGATGTCGCCGGCAACTCTAATCTATAAGGGACAGGCCTAATGCGCTCAATAATCGTAAAAGGTCCATAGAAACGACGAGCGAGTTTAGCCGAGAGGGGGCGACTGACCGAATGCTGGCGATAAGGTTGTAATTTCAAGAGTACACGATCGCCCACATTGAATTCAACGTCCTGTCGATGCTTGTTTGCCTGACTAATCATGCGCTGCTGCATTTTAGTCAAATTAATGTGAATCAAGTCCAAAATTTGTTCCCGATCGCGGATTGCTTCGGACGCCGGGGTCGGTGGTCCGACCGGAGTCGTGACCCGCGCAATAGGAGGCGCCTCTCTCCCATAAAAGGCCTTGAACGGAGACATCTCGAGGCCCTCATGATACATAGAATTTAATGCCAGCTCAGCCCATGGTAAAAATTCAGACCAGCGACGTGGACGTCCCTGAGTGAAGGCACGCAGATACTGTTCCAAGCTACGGTTTTTGACCTCTGTCTGACCGTCCGACTGAGGGTGGTACGCATTACTATGATGCAATAAGTTCCGCTCAAGCGATGTAATTCGGACCAGAAGGTACTTCGAAAAATGGGGTCTCTGTCAGACACAATAGTAGCCGGAATACCGTGAAGTTTAACCACCAAATCAACAAACAAAGAAGCAACCCGAGGTGCATCCAAAGACTGTCCGAGTGCCCTGAAGTTTGCGTATTTAGATAACCTGTCAACCACTACGAGAATCGTCTGATGGCCTCGGGACGGCGGCAATCCCGTAATGAAATCCATAGAGACATCATCCCAAACTTGTTGAGGAACGGACAGAGGTTGAATTAGGCCGGCAGGTTTCGCCGTACTATACTTCGTTGATTGACATATTAAACAAGAGTCGACGAAGCGTTTAACATCCCCACGCATGCCTTTCCAATAAAATACCTCAGCGACTCGTCGGAAAGTGCGATCAATACCCGGATGGCCAGCGTTGGGCGACGAGTGGAATTCCGATAATATATCCGCCTTAAGTGGTGAAGCGGATCCAATCACCAAGCGATGTCCGATATACAGAACACCATCAAACACTTGGAAAGGGGCGGTTAGGGTGCCGGCTGCCGCTGATTCGTGTAAGAGCTTCAAGTCAGCCAACGCTGAATTCTCGGCCCGAATGCGCTGGAGAATGTCAGGCAAGGGTGCGGCAAAAGATAAAAATTGTTGCAGAGTTACTTCATCATCGATCATGCAGCGAGATAGCACATCAGCGACGCGGTTACTGGCGCCGGATTTGTACTCGATGCGAAATTTATAACCCATAAGCTTTCGCATAAAGCACTGTTGATCGGGCGTTTGAATTACTTGCGTCAGAAGTTCTTTTAAACTTTTCTGGTCACTACGAATTAAGAATTCCCGACCTAACAAATATTGGCGCCATTTCTGAACGGCGGACAAGATAGAAAAAAGTTCCCTGTGATATTCGGAAGACCCGCGTCTACGAATGCCCAGCTTCTTACTGAAAAAAGAGAGAGGTCGCTCGTCTTGCAACAAAACTGCGCCGACCCCTTCATCAGAAGCGTCTGACTCAACAACAAATGATTTTGAAAAATCCGGAAGCTGTAGAATAGGCGGATGCATCATGGCAGATTTTAATTTCTGAAACGCGTCCTCGGCGACGGTGGACCACTCGAAATTATCTTTTTGTAACAAATCAGTTAGCGGGGCTGCCAGCAACGCGTAATGACGGATAAACTTCCGGTAATACCCTGTCAGACCCAAGAATCCACGCATCTTTTTGACGGATTTGGGCGAAGGCCAATCGGCCATGGCGGATTGCTTAGCCGGTCGGCTATCAATTGGCCAGCAGTTACAATATGGCCGAGATATTCGACTTGAGACGTACTTAAAAGAACACTTCGAGCCTTTTACATAGAAATGGTTGTCCTGAAGAGTCTGCAAAACAGTATCTAGATCCGAAGCATGAGCCGAAATGGAAGGACTGTATATCAGAATATCGTCGAAAAAGACAATGACGAATTTACGTAGATGTTGAGTAAATATGTGATTCATAGCGGCTTGAAATGTTGACGGGGCATTAGTCAGGCCAAAAGGCATAACTAAGAACTCAAAATGACCGTCATGGGTCCGGAAAGCAGTCTTATATATATCGGAAGAGTGCATCCGAATCTGATGATAACCTGAACGCAGATCAAGCTTGGTAAAATAGTGGCATTCCCCAATTCATCAAATAATTCATCAGCAGTGGGAATAGGAAACTTATCTGCAACAGTGATGCCGTTCAGGGCTCTATAATCAATGCAGAAGCGAAAACTGCCATCTTTTTTCTTGACGAGGAGAGCCGGGGAAGAAAACGGACTGGTACTGTGCTGAATGATACCCTGCTCTAACATAGATTTAACCTGCCTTTCGATCTCAGATTTCTGAAAATATGGATATCGATAGGGACGGACATTCACTGGCTTAGAATCGGGCTGCAGATGAATATGATGATCCCACGGACGCCGCGGGGGAAGGCCCGTTGGTAATTGAAAAACCCCACGGTGTTGATCAAGGACCCCGCGGATTGTCGGCGCAAGGTCTGGTGGCCAATCTGGCGACGCAGGTGACTCGTCAGGCGTGATACTGATAATCTCAAAACAGTCCAAAATGCCTTCCGACGCATAGAGAGAATGAAGTGCTGACATAGAAATCGGTTTCGACAACTGCCTGTCACCCTTCAGAAATACGGCTTTATCATTGAAGACAAACTGCATTGTCAATTTAGCATAATCGTGGGACACAGTGCCCAAAGTCTGTAACCATTGCACGCCGAGAACCACTTGCGGTTCGTGGACCGCGAGCACAAACAGGTCAATAGAGAAAGTATAACCCTGCAGAAGAATACTAGTTGTCGGACACTGATAGGAACATAATAAGTAAGCGCCATTGCCAACAAAAACACGGAACGGAGACGTTTGTAATAGAGGCAACTGTAATTTCTCAGCCAAATCAGGGTGAATAAAGTTGTGGGTACTACCTCCATCAATCATAACCTAATCTGAGTGTCGTTAATCGATCCCGAAAGGCGCAACGAGCGCGGATTAGGGAGTCCCTCCATGGAGTTAAGGCTGGAAATATCGCCTTGAACGGCCAGCTCGTCTGTATTTTCAACCTCTTCCTCGTCATCGCTATCTTCACAGCTTAATACTGCCAGGAAACGGGGAGTGCAGCGATGTCCCCGAGTGTACCCCTCATCACAATTCCAACATAAGCCCTTTTTAGTACGGTCATCACTTTCAGCTCGAGAAAGACGACGAATGGGAAGAGATGAGAGATTATCGTTAGAATTGGCGGTTGGTTTTGTAGAATCTGTCGAACCCGAAGGAGCGGCGGTGGTGGCTTTCGGCAACGGCGGAGTGGCAGTCCAAGGGCGCCGATTTGTGGTCCATTGTGATGTGGTTTCCGCATACGATGCCGCGCGTTCACGGGCTAAAGCGAAAGCTTGTGCTAGCGTCGTCGGATTCCGTAAGTTCAACTCCCGACGAACCGGTTGCTTCAGTCCGGCCTTAAAAAGAGAAATCAACGTTGGTTCAGGTACACCGGTTACTTTATTCAGCAAGGCTTTGAATTCTGTTTGATATTCGATAACCGACGATTTCTGTTTCAGGTTGGCAAGAAGGCTTGTGTAATCTTCATAATAAGTTGGATCGAAGCGTTGTTGAACCGAAATTAGAAAGGCTGCCCAAGTTTCACCGCAATTGTTCCGACGTTGATAACGGAACCAATCTGAAGCCGGATGATCAATCAGCATGCCAACTAATCTATAGCGGTCGTGCTCTGCAATTTGAAAGTAATCAAAATACGCTTGGACTTTGAAAATCCAGCCATTCGGGTCCGTTCCATTAAAGAGAGGGGGATCAACCCGTATTTTGGGACCGAAGTCCGGAACTAGTGGAATACGGATCCCGTCGCGTTGAACATACGGTTGAGCGTGCCGAAACGGATCGGGTTCGGGCGGTGGCGCGGTGTGGTAGGGCATTATGTTCGATGTCCCCGCGCCGTAAGGATCAAGGTGCGAACTTTGGCCGACGCTAGGAATTGCGAAGCGAGAGCCGAGCGGTGCGATCGACGTCCAATCCGCAATGGACGACACGCCGGTGCTGGGAGCTATAAGTTGTTGCGGCCAACCAGCGGACAAGTGCGCGCTCTCATTCTGGATTGGGATCGGTGGAGTCTAGTCGGGCGACAAAGATGGCGCCGAATTAGGGTTGTGCGACATTGGACCGGTCGAGAGACCGAGCCTGGCGAGCGGATCGGAAGCAGTAGAGGCGGCGGCCACGGTAGGGTTCGACAGCTTGTCGACTCGCTCCCGCAAATTTTCTGTAGCCGATTTATGCAGATCAAAATCACAACGCATCGTTTCAACCGTATCGGTTAATTGCAGGATCAAAGTACGGAGATCGGGGTAATCGCCGGTGGTGTTTGCTGCATCTTCGACCGCGGATTTCGTCATGATGTTCGGGATGAAAGCACCAGATGATACGGACCCGGTGTGAATCGCGTATCGAACCCTTGTTGGTCAAGGGGGTTGAGCCTAATCCGGTGTGGATTCCGACTAGGGATAAACGTGGTTGGTGGCCATGGGAGAAAACTGATAAACTAAGAGCAACTTAGGGCAAATCTAATTCTTGGATAAATTATGAGAATTACACCAAGAGTATTTATACCTAAGCCCTAACGGTTCAAAAAAGGCGTCCCGGGAAAGAACCGTAAAGAAAACCCGGAAAGAGAGCAATGCTCTAGTTTATAAAAATTACATAAATTGAATATAAGACTAAAATTATAAATTACTATTCTAAAAGCAGAAAATTACTAATATAAATATATAAGAACTAATTCTCATATCGTCGTGGACGACGACGAATCCGAGACGGTCTGGCACTTAATATTTCTCCCGTATCATTTAACAAAGTAATTATCACCAACAAACTATCCATCAAGAAATTCCACATTATGCCCTGTCACTATCTTTCACAATGAGCTCTAAATCTTATCTTGAATGATTCATTCTAGTTTCTAAGAGTGCATCAAAATATTGAAAGTGGCACATCCAAGTAGAAAATTTTGCTTTATATGGGAAACACATCCATCGAGAATTCAAGATGAATTGAACATTTAGACCAACTCAAGTAGCCTAACTAGTAATTAATATGGAGTAATAGATAAATTGAAACTTCACAAAATCTGTAGCATACGCAAACATTACCAAACAAAAGCATATTTTGTAAAGCTCAAATCCACACGAACATGAGGATTCGTCTGGCTTGAAATTGGGCTTTGAAATCCATTTTGGGATTGAATTGGGGGAAGAAGACTCACCTTCAAGATTCGACTGGCTTCATCGTGGACGGAAGAGGGTGCCTCGCCGGACGAGCTCCTCAGTTGGGGTGGTGACAGCATCGAACAAGCTCTTCCGATGGGCGGGCTTTGAGGAGGAGGGTTGCTGCGTTTTAAGGGTTGGAGCTCCTCGGATCTGAACATTTTTAAATGAGAAGTGCGAGAGAGAATTTTGGTGGGAAAGAAAGTCAAAAAAAGGGAAAACTTATAAAATACGGGCCCGTGTGTGTGAGATAGCCATCTCGCAAAAATAGCGAGATTTCTAGCAAAATCCTTACTTTTTGCTATGTTGAAATTGAATACGAATCGCTCACCTAACTCCCACACTCCATCTTGTTGTGTTGGATCAATATACAAAGGAACTTAAAAAACTTAGGGTCTGTTTAGTTCTATACCTAAAGTATAAGGAATCCAGTTAGGTATGGTCTATTCTCTTTTGGTGTTTGGTATGAAATATGGTTTGGATATGGTTCATTCTCATTCCCTCAAAATAAACATGAATCCATACCGTCTCTTTGAGATGGGTACGAGTAAAACCTATTCCAACCTCATTCCTCATTCTAATCCGATTTCGGGTATAGAAACAAACAAGCCCTTAATGTTAGCGCTTCAATCTTGCCCAAAAAAAATGTTGAAGCTTTAATCTTGACCCAAAAAAAATGTTAATTTAAAATGCTTCTATGGTTGCAACATAAGCTACGGCATTGTAGTTTTTTAAAGTGTCAAGCTTCCACTGCCTTTGTATAATAACGTGTTCTGCCATGAGCTTAAAGTTTCAATTTAGGTGTTCACACAACTTCATGTGGAACAAACCGTATAGGCAGGGTTGCTAATTTGAATCATCCACAACAACAACAACAACAACAACAATGACGACGACGACGACGACGACGACGACAACGACGACGACGACAACGACGACGACGACGACGACAACGACAACAATGACAACGACAACAACAACAACGACAACAACAACAACAACAACGACGACGACGACGACGACGACGACGACGACGACAACAACAACAACAACAACAACAACAACAACAATTACCCAGTGGAGCTTCTCTTGCGGGAAATCTAGGGGGTCAAGATGGGGGCGCCCCGGGCATAACGCGACAGGGGAGCGACCAAAAGACCCGACAGGACAACAGAACAAGATAAAAAACAAGACAACTAAAGGCCGAAATTTAACTGTCGAGCAACTGCAAACAAGGAAGAGCTCAATGAGAATGTAGCTGCATCCGCCGACGTCAACGCCAAGGACGTGAGACGGGCAACCAAGGCCGGCAATTTGGCTGTCGTTTTCTACTTGTTGTCCCTAGGGGCATAGTTGCATAGATCGATGCACAAGACGAGGAGTTTGCATACGAGGCCAAGAAGAATGGACTCAAGTGGAGGAAGAGAAGAGGGCGGTATTGTTTCTATTGCCCCGGGATCCATACTCAGGTGTTCGGAAGCATGGTGATGTGGTTTGTGCTGATAAGCTCAACGGTCCAGTTCGGTCTCAAGACGGAGGCATTAGTGGTGGAGAGGGCAGTTGTCAAGTTTGATTACTTGGCATTGATGTGGGCGATTTGCTTGTTGTTGGCTTCTTGTATTAATCGAGATCATAAAATGGCAGGTGCTGTCATGTGTCAAGTGTGTGGCTCATGGGGAATGTAGGGCTGAAGGGGTGTTTAGACAGGGGGTTTGGGTATTCCAGTGCCCTCAATGCCACATAGACAAACTTGTCTAATCCGTATTGTTGATACGTTTGGGGCCATTATTTTTTCAGCAAAAATTTGATTTTCATGTAAATTGTTGTTAATCAAAATACAGGGTATAATGCTTAGTCTTGTATAGAGAGTTATTTTGAGAGGTGAATCGTGTGACCAATAGGCCATTCATTCCAACTGCAACGCTACAATATAATACATTTTATAGAATGCTATAAGGTTAGTTTTTAACAGTCAATTAATAATGCCATCCTAATTCATTCCTTATAAAAAAAGCAGCAGCAAAAGCCTCGAGTTAATCATATAGACCATGTAGTGTTGTAATCCTAAGTGATCTAAGTTGGGTGATTTTTTGTAGCATTAATCATGTGTTAGACGTATTTGAGATATGTTATTTCGAATCAGTACTGCAGAATGGGAAAGATGTAGCTTTCGAATCAAGTCTTATGGTGGAGAGAAGTAGAGTACTACTAGAAATGATACACGATAATGGAGTTAGAGCTGTGTTACCGGTCCGGACCGGACCGGACTAGGTATATACGGTCCGGTTGGACCGTATTTTTAGAAAAGTATCAACCGTGGATTGGACCGGACCAGACTATTACGGTCCGGTCCGGGGCTTAGACCAATTTGGACCGGACTCATTGTTGTCGATCATAACTCGGCAATGGTATTAATTTTTTTTTTCATCACTTTATTAAATTATCAAACATGTTGATTATAATTAGTTAGCCAAAGACCTAACAAAATACTTCAATGAACATGCATTTTTGTTAATTGTATCATTGTGTAAAAAATAACAACGATTAATTGATCTCTACTCGCTCAATTGGCCAAAAAACTTGATTCATTCATTTTTTTTTTGGTCGAAGAAGAGGCGGCACTCTCCAGCCCCTCAAGGGGGCATTTATTAATAATATTAACAATGAGTTAAGTAGTAGTCAAGCGGGGAATAACCCGACCCCTTACATCATCAAGAAGCAATAATTTAATCCCCTCAGGCGGAGCAAACAATACATTAAGACCCAAGGGAAACGAAAAAGCATAAGACACGAGGTAATCTGCAACCGAATTAATCTCTCGATACACATGATGGAATCGGATGTGTCTCTAATTTTCTTTAAGATTAAAGCAATTCCGCTACAACAAGTGCAAACCTAACTCAAAGAAATTAATAAAGATTAGAAATTACACTAATGTTATAACTAAACCGGTCTTACGGTTTAGATTTTCTGGTCTGGTCCCGGGTTTGGACCGGGATCGGAATTTTCAAAAACTCTAGACCGTCGACCAGAACGGACCGTAAACTCCGTCCAGTCCACCGATCCGGTACAAGTTTGCAAATCCCCAAATGCAGCTTTATTTTGAACCTTAAATTTTTATAACCTTTTTTTAGGATGTTCAACGGGCCGGGTTGCACACGACCCACACTAACCCGACTCGTAATTTACGGGTTGCAGGTCGACCCGCGATCCGTGTGGGTCGGATTGCATGTCAATTTTTTTATTTTGCGAGTTGCGGGTCGGGTCGAGTTAAACCTGCGCGAGTCGCAGGTCAACCCAAAATATTTTAAAAATCATATGTTTTTAATAATTTTATTAATATATAAAACATTGTTTTACAAAAAAATCGTTGGGTTTGCGAGTCGACCCAAAAATTCGACGGGCTTTTTTATAAAAAAAAAAAAACATTTTTTATGGTTTGTGAGTAAAAAATTATTTTTTGACCTGATTGAATTAGTCAAACAGGTCAAACAAATCGGCGTGCGACCCGAACCGTTAGACATGCGACCCGCGAGTCAATTTTCTTTTCTTTTTTATTCGGATCACGGGTCGGACCTGTGACACCCCCTTCCTACCCTGGAGGTATTACCGCCAGTAATCCCGATTAAGACTAAACTGAAGCTACCCAAGGCTTTAAACTGACTAAACAAACTAAATACAAGGTAAATGAAACCATTTGAAAACCTAACAAACTTAAGTTGAATATTACAGCGGAAAAACACGTAAAAGGTCTTATACAAACCTTAACTTAAAAGAATAAATAAATAGAACAACCTTCTATTTAAACAAAATCTTCATCAAGTCTTCCTTGAATTCTTAATTCTGAAACTCAGCTTCGCTTTGAAGTAGTTCAATCATGATCTTCACTCAAGTATAGCCATTGGAAACCTTTCTTCAACTTCTGGAGCTTCAAACATCTGAATCCGCCTCTTGAATCAACTTCCAAGAAGAACCTGATGTATCGTAAACCAATGGTGGACACCAGGCGACCATATAAAACAAAAGAAAATGGACGGGTTAGTCTAACGATAGGCTAGCAAGCAGAGGATCTAACTTGGTTCTTATGGTTGTAACTAAACATATTGGCATCCAAATCCGATTAGACTCGGATTATGATCCAACAGTTAGCAGTCTTATAGAGAATAAGAAGGAGACTCGCATAATCAAGAGAGAGAACACCACCGCTTGTGGTTTCCTTTACGAAACATGAACAATTGTTGGGAACTCATATTAATCACATAACATTTTGAAAATCCTCCATCGACTAATCAGATTGACTTAATCAACGTTTGATTAAGAATCATTCATAACCGGAAGTAAGAATGTTTATCAAATAGGCCAACCATTCAGGGTATATTAATGTGCCTACACACTTATCTTATATTACTTTCAAACTTTTCACAAACAAGTTGACATCTTTTAATCGGCTCGAACTACTGCCGATGGAACACAATACTATCGAGGTCAGAGGGCCTGTTTCATCCATAATCTACTACCAACACATATTGAATGGAAAACAATACCATCGAGGTCAGAGGGCATATTTCATCCTTGAACAACGAATAGTACGGGTCCCAATGATGGAGAGATTAGAGGGCCTGTTTCATCCATAATCCACTTCCAACACATATTGAATAAATGCACTTAGCTAGAGTGCATAGTCACCCCTCAAGCGTAGAGCGGCCCATGGTCATGACCTATGTATTAGGGGATCAATATAGATACTGCCTAATACGAGTTTTAAAGAGATGCTTCCGAGACTAAGCTCACATCCCTGCACTAAGTTAATCCATATCAATGTCTCAGCATGAGATAACTAAACATACAAGGTCACATACAACGGACCTAAATCCAGTTCTAGCGCGAAACTGAATGAATAACAATATGGTCATTATTTCTAACAAAACAACAACCTATCATATTTTATTAATCATACAACTTGTTCCCAACGCAAATATTAAATGGGATTCAATTCTTCATTTAATAATAATAACGCAAGAGAGAATCGTCCACTTGCCTTAGAAGGCGTGCTTAACGCTCTCAGCGATTCCAACAAAAATCTTTATCACCCTTCTGCCAAATATAACAATAGATTTCTCAATAACGGGCTCATGGATACACTTCTTTGTTGTATAATCCAATTTTACAACTTCCTAATCGATAAACGATTTGATTTCCGAATATCGATATATATATAAATCCTTAGTTATCATGCTTCAATGAGCCATCTTGGCGGAATTATAACTAATTATCTGCTTCACTTTTGAAACAATTTTCGAAATAAAAATTGTTCATCAGCAACAGTTCTTAAAGGTGACCAAATTTCGGATCAAACGGATTACTAACGAATCCCGAATAATTATCCGAAGTCCTTTACGTGCTAATCGGTATCCGAAACTTGTATTCGCTATAACTAAAGATCCGGACGTCTGTTTCCCGAGCGGTTTGAACCTGTGGGACCGTATCAACGTCAAGATTATAAAAGCCATAAATTTAATTAGCAAAGCGGAACCAAAAGGCCCTTACGGTGGCTCCGCAATCAACCCGCTAATTAATTTCGATCGTATATACCTTCACTCGAGCCCATGGCTCGTTTGGCTCGATCCCCGAGCCCGAGGGTGGCTTAGCATTGCCCGATAGTAGCCCTTGCCATGGGTGGTGGTCGGAGAAGCTAACGATCGCCAGCAGCGACATACGGCGAGGCGAGAAAGAGGTGACCGACGGTGTGAATTCTTTCTCCCGAGTGGCCGAGTCCGGTGTTCCTCCTAATCCCCTCGCTGGTTCTACCTCCTTCCCAGCAGCATGAGCTCAGCAAGAGTTGAAGAAGAAGAGGTGAAAGGTGAAGGATGCAAACAAAGGCAGCAGGCGGTGAAGGTGAATTCTTTCCCCGAGTCCGTTCCGTCCATAATCTCTCGGGTTCCTTCCTTTGGTTTTAAAACCAAAGTGATAGACTTGAAAAAGTCAGAGAAGATATCCCTAAGGAGAAGATTCGTTATCCACTTCCTTCTCAATTAAGCAAAGAAAGGCATTTATAAAATCAAACCCGTCTCGGAACGGGACTCGCGTTAAAGCGGTAAAATTATGTACCTCGAGTGGAAAAACTTACTAAACGGAAAACGTCCCATAAATTATGTAGACCAATAAAACCAATTTTCCATGATTTTATCTTGCTACCTTCAATTTTTAAGGCTTCCATTTTGTATTTTAAATCCCTTCCGGTACATAATTAAAAAGACGGCTTATCCAATAAATATTCTTTTTCCACTGAAAAATCCTAGAATTCACACCGATCCATAAAATCATTTCTTTGTGATTTTAGGATATCACCAACAATTTTCTAGGATTTAATCTCCAACAAAAATATTAGATTAAGCGTTAAAACGGACAAAAAGGTTAAAAGGATATCCGAGAAAAAATAAAAAATATCCATAAAAACCGCAGTTATTACAAGACCGACCGACTCATTGAGCATCCCTATTTTTATTGATATAAGATTCCATTGCAAATGAGGAGGTGGACAAAAGGTATGTCCTTTGTCAAATTTTTGTCTAAGACGGTTAGGAAGGTCGAGGAAGAACCTTTGTCAGACCATGTCCACAAGAGGCTCAATGAAGCTAAAAGCAATGGTCATGATCACTGCCACAATCACATGCATGCTCAATATGACGGATATGCCGATGGATATGGACTTGGTAATAGTCTAATAGATAGGGTCATGGGATAGTTAGGATACTCTTATAACTTCTTGTAAAAAAAACAAGTTTGTTTGTGGTTTGAATTAGAGATGATATGCATTAATTAATATATTATCAAAATCATGTGAGGAATGAGGATGTAGAATATATATTACCAAATTCCATGTATGTTTTTGGTTCTAGCATGATAGCTTTTTGTATTTCACAAGTTGCTAGCCAGTTTTTGTTAAATTGATGAATAAAGTTGCTGGTATTAATATTGTTGATCTTACTATCCTGTAAAGTTATGTTTTAAATACCAACTATAATGTTCCTCTACATAGAAATAAGTTCAAGTAAGAAGAGTTCTTAGAATGTGAACAATTTTGTATTTATGATTTTGAGTTATATGTGCATGATTTTGTATGACTATATTCATGGTTTTGAGTTGCATATTTATTATGTTGAGTTACTCACTTTTTATGAATATACAACTTAAAATTATTATTATGTAACTTTATAAGCATGATAAATAGATTGAATATGAAAAAAGCTTCCAAAATACAATAATATAAAAATATGAATATGCGACTTATAAACATGAATACAATGTAATATGAAAAGAACGAATATCAATGAATATGCAACTCAAAAATATGAATACAGTCCTACAAAATTATGAATATACAACTCAAAATTATAAATATAAATTGTTCACACGTTCACACTCTAAAAATGATTTTAATTGAACTCACCTCCAAAATTACCGATATATTCACGTTGTGGGAAAGAAAGTCAAAAAAATGGAAAAAAACTTAAAAAATTCGGAAGCGATCTCACTATAATAGTGAGATGTCTAGCAAAGTCCATTAAATTACTTACTTTTTTTTTGGTCGAAATTAAATTACTACTTAAAATCAAACCTATGTTTTTGTCAGATTTATATTGGATTAGGTTTGCTTCTCAAAATCATATATATGGAGTTGCATGACGATGACTAAAAAGTTAACAGGGCTCGAACTTCTTATGTTGGTTACTTTTATACATGTATAGTGAAAAGTAGATATCGATTAATAATGTATATCCAATGTGGATAAATCTCAACTATTATTATACACTAGTAGTGGATGGGCAGGATTAAAAGGAAAATGAGACAATCAGCAACATTTAATTATTTATTAATTAATTTCAAAATAAAATAAATAATTATATTTATTTATTTTTTTACCTCGGAGTGTTTAATGTTGATGTGTATCGTTTTTGATTGTGTTCTAACTTTGGTAGAAGAAATAGGAGTTGCTTCATATTACTTTTCAAGAAATATAGAGGCTTAGCTAATAATGCGCTCGTTTATTAGTAGGGATTGGAGTATCCGATTTCGACATGTTTATCGTGAGGCTAACGTAGTTGCGGATCGCATCTTGTTTTGCTTGCCCGCCGGAGGGGATTATAAACCCTTTTTTTCGTGATATTAGGGGTCGGATTATCCCCGTTTGCTGACTACTTAGCCCTTTTTTTCGTTTTAATAAAACGCTTCCTTGAGAGACCGGAGAGTACTGGCTCTCCTTAAAAAAAAATAGCGTGCTCGCTTTTTAAATTGAAACGAAGAAATGGATTGTGTGTCCATACCTGGAATCACAAGTACATATATAATGGATTAATTAGCTTCAGCATATACATAAGTGGTACGTACATATGATTTAATATGGTCCTACGTATGTGGCGTACGCGTATGGATATCTCATGTACGTCCCTAGCTAGCTTGTAGGAGTGTACCAATTCGCTAGAGTCAATTATTCCTCGATCTGTTGTTATTTGTAATTAAGTAGTAGTGCATTGTTGGATCTTCTGTGATATATCGATGATCCTTTTTATTCCTTATAATATTACCTGTGTAAAAGGAAACAGATAGATAGATATATATGTTATATGTGCGCATATATATGTTGAATTGATGCACTTAATTTATAAGTAAGAAGAAGAGAGCAGAAGCCAAAAGCAAGCTTACGTATGTACGTATACTTAGGAGGACGTTTGATCAAAGAGGGCAACTAAAATTATTGGGGATGGGGACCCCACAAGTCACGAACAGCCCGGAGACTGCAAGAGTGGCGTTAACCTCGGGCCCGGTGGTTGAATTAATGATGCCACAAAGAGGAGTCGTAACCTGAGAAAGAGGGACGCCGGTAGTGGTAGTCTTCACCAGCGCGCAACAAAGGTCTGTCGCAATTGGAATAGCCGAAGTACCAAAGCATATCTTCGGATCTTGGGGCGGGGGAGGGGAGGAAACTTGAGAGGTCGCAGAGGATGGGTTGAGGAGGCTAAGGCACGAGGACAAGAGTAGAACGAGTGTGAGGGTTGAGATGGAGGCCATATTGCTATTTAGTATATAACTTGATGGACTAAGTTGAGAAGGTCAATTGATTAATTGGTGCTGTGTTGTGTTGTGGGGCTTATTGTCCAAGCAAGTACGGGTATTTATAGTGCAAATAATGTCATTGAGATTTGAATTCCATGGTTTTCTTACTATTTCCTTTTTTGGCAAATATTAACATGCACGGGCGGCTACTAATTAAGTGTTATGCCTATCTACGAACACGCAAATCTTAATGCTACTTTACCCTTTGTAATCTCCAAGGGTGCTATAATTAGTCAAAGAAATTCATGGCATCTATATGAAAGGAGAATTCTAGTTAGTTGATAGCTCCCCAGCCGCAAAATGCCTTCTTTCATTAACACATCTATATGCTAGTCTATATATTAATGTGTATCTTTAGTCTACTTTTTTAAGTAGAACATATATGAATAAAGTCTATATACTCGGCTTTGATTAGAAAAATGATTTTCTTACTCTAAGAATGGACTACCCGCTAAATTGTTGGGCTATAATATTAAAATTCTGATGACATGGAATTATTAAGGTCTTAATTGGAGGAGATATAAGAGAGTTTTAAAAGAAAAATTAAGACCTTAATAATTCCATGTCATCAGAATTTTAATATTATAGCCCACAAATTTAGCGGAAAGTCTAACTCTTAGAACAAGAGAATCATTTTCCTTATCAAAGACAGTTATATAGACTTCATTTATATACATTCTGCTTAGAAAAAGAAGAGTAAAGATACACATTGATATACAGACTATCATATAGATGTATTAATGAAAGAAGGAATTTGGTGGCTAGGGAGCTACTAACTAGCTGGAATTCTCCTTTCATCAAATGCTATTCAATATTTGGATTTAAACTACCAATAATACAAAAACCTTAATATTTTTACTAAATGCACCACACAATTTGTTTGAGTTGGCTCTACTCAAACAAATTGAGTGGAGTCCACTCAAACAGTTTGAGTAGAGAGATACCCCTTTATGTGTCACTTCGTTAGGATTTTGTCGCCCCCTTCTCGGTTATTTGAACTTCTCTTTGTCATTAATTGCGTAAAAACATTCCTTTTTTTTACTATAAATCATGTTGGAAAGTTGTGTGTTAGAATAGAGTCAAGGAACAGTTATGGGAACTGTTCCTTGGGCAGCGGAATAACAAATAAATATGCAGGTGATAGGTACAAAGAAGATAACAATATGGAAGTATAGGAACAAAGAATATTAAGGGAACAATTCAAGAAATTATAAGGAACAAGAACCAAAAGCATAAGATAAGTAAAGGGACACAGTTCCTTATAGAGGAACCCCACTTCAACCAACTAGTTGAATGGGTAAACCTCTACCTCCCTTGGAGGATTTTGAATGACTTACTTGTTTTGATTGCTTTGTTCCTTGGTTACACAGCCGGATTTACAATTCTCTGTTCCTACAAGTTCTTCCTAACTCTAGCAACACTAGTAAATCCTCTCAACTGAGTTCCTAAGCTCACAACAGCAAAACACAAGTAACTCAAACCTTACGCTGACTTCTCAGTTCCCTTGCTCCAGGGAACTTCAGCTTCACCGTCGTCGAGATCACACACTCGCCGGCGGGGACTTCTCTTCCTTTTCTTTCTTTTCTCTGATGTGGGTGTTTTTAAGTTCTGGGAGAAGTACTCAGACCGAGTACTATTCATTTGGCTTTATAGTCCATTTGTCTTGGGCAGTCGCATCTTTCGTTTGTGCCCAAAATGCCCTTTGCTTGATGCCCAAGTTGTACTTTCTTCACATGTGACTTTGGTTTGAACTAGGTCAACTTCTTGAATCAATCGGACCGTTGGATGAAGCGTGACAGTCTGATCCTCAGACTGTTCCCTCTGGCTGTCTGAGACAGAATCCCGCGATCTGCGTTGAACGGTCGTTGTCTTCACATGTGAGTTCCCATTTCATGGGAACTGACTTCTTCAGAGTTCCCTTGATGGAAACTCTTCATCGTTGTAAGCTTGTGTTTTCTTGTTTGTTTCTGGGAGTTCCCACTTCATGGGAACTTTCCTCTTCAGAGTTCCCTTGATGGAAACTCTTCATTGTGGCCAGCAGTGGTTTTGTCATTCATAGAAGTTCTTGGCTGTACCTGTGTTCCTTAGAAATAATTGAACAAACCACATTAGTTCCCTATGGTGTTTGTTGGACTGGCTTGTGAGTTCCCTTAGATGGGAACAGTTCCTTCATTTTACACTGAGAGTTCCCTTCATTGTTCCCTTGATTGTTTCTTCTCCTGGAGCTTTTCTCTTGAGGAACAGTTCCTTCATATTACACTGATAGTTCCCTTCATTGTTCCTTTGAGTCTTTCTTCTCCTGGAGCTTTGGTCTTGGGGAGCTATTCCTTGGATGGGAGCAGTTCCTTCACATCACATTGTCGTTCCCTTCACTGTTCCTTTGAGCCTTGAACCTTCATTGTTCTCATCATGTTCCTGGATGGGAACAACTCCTCATATTGCACTGGCGTTCCCATCACTGTTCCTTTGATCTTTGAAACTTCACTGTTCCCATCATATTCCCTTAGATGGGAACAGTTCCCATCATATTACACTAGTGTTCCCTTCATTGTTCCTTCTTCTTGGTTTTTCTATCATTTTCAGTTGTCAAGGGAACAGTGTCATCCTATTACACTGAGAGTTCCCTTTACTGTTCCCTTGAATCTTCATTCTTTGTCTTGCTTCTCTTGGAGCCTTGAACTTCACAGTTCCCATCACTGTTCTCTCTAGTTAGATGAACAGTTCCTTTCATTGTTCCCTTGGACAATTCCTTCCCTGAAACACTTCATAGAACATATCAAATGCCAAGGGTTTGTTATTATCAAAACCTAAAGGGGCAAGAGAACCTTGCCTTAACAAATCATTCTCAAATCATTATTATTGTAAGTCATAGTGGCAAACTATGGGGATGATTCATCATATTATGATACAAACCAAGTCCCATTCGATCCGAGCTCTTGGTTAGAGATACATATTTTCTGAAATACATGAAGATTATTGTATAGATGGTGGATTCTTATTTATCTATAGTTCGAATGGATCTGTGCACAAAGTTCGGATTTAAAGGTTGAAAAATTATAATCATAAACTAAACAAAATAATAGCCAAACCCTAAACCGTATTCAGAAATTTAAAATTAGAAATTCAATCCCTAACCTTTTTGCTTTAAATTTTTACTTAGTAAAATAAGAGTGATTATATCAAATGCTACAATCTTATAAAATTAAATTATGTTATATTTTTGATTAATATTTAAATTTCAAATCTTATAAAATAAAGTAATTTGCCCGTAACAAGTTTACATTAAAAAAAACATCATCGAAATGTTGATAATCATTTAAGATTATGATTGAAATCACATCAAATTTAGATAGGTAGATAAAAAGTATAATAAAATTGAATGAGAAAAAAAAGTCAATTTTTCATAAAATAATCTCCATAAGGAATTAAAGTTAACTAAATAAGAAGATAATATTTATAAAATAATATCTCCCACTATATTAAAATCATAAAAAAATATTACTAACAAAGAGGGGCACATATACAATAAGAAAGATTAGATAGTTATAATATTTTTCAAAGTAAGTATAAAAAGATATGACTAACTAAATATGGTATACATGCCCATATCATAATCTCTATTGCACAATATTTAAAAAAATTTAATTATAAAAAGTTAAAATGAAAATATGGTCGGTCTTTGAATGTCTAATCTAAAGCATATAGTGTTGGGACGTTGTTGGGACCTTTGGTTCTAAGCAACGGATCAACGATTCACTTCTCTTTAAGTTTTGATAATGACAAACACCATAGGGAACTAATGTGGTTTGTTCAAGTATTTCTAAGGAACACAGGTACAGCCAAGAACTCCTATGAATGACAAAGCCACTGCTAGCCACAATGAAGAGTTTCCATCAAAGGGAACTCTGAAGAGGAAAGTTCCCATGAAGTGGGAACTCCCAGAAACAAACAAGAAAACACAAGCTTACAACGATGAAGAGTTTCCATCAAGGGAACTCTGAAGAAGTCTGTTCCCATGAAATGGGAACTCACATGTGAAGACAACGACCGTTCAGCGCAGATCGCGGGATTCTGTCTCAGACAGCCATAGGGAACAGTCTGAGGATCAGACTGTCACGCTTCATCTAACGGTCCGATTGATTCAAGAAGTTGACCTAGTTCAAACCAAAGTCACATGTGAAGAAATTACAACTTGGGCATCAAGCAAAGGGCATTTTGGACACAAACGAAAGATGCGACTGCCCAAGACAAATGGACTATAAAGCCAAATGAATAGTACTCGGTCTGAGTACTTCTCCCAGAACTCATAAACACCCACATCAGAGAAAAGAAAGAAAAGGAAGAGAAGTCCCTGCCGGCGAGTGTGTGATCTCGACGACGGTGAAGCTGAAGTTCCCTGGAGCAAGGGAACTGAGAAGTCAGCGTAAGGTTTGAGTTACTTGTGTTTTGCTGTTGTGAGCTTAGGAACTCAGTTGAGAGGATTTACCAGTGTTGCTAGAGTTAGGAAGAACTTGTAGGAACAGAGAAGTGTAAATCCGGCTGTGTAACTAAGGAACAAAGCAATCAATATAAGTAAGTCATTCAAAATCCTCCAAGCGGAGGTAGAGGTTTACCCATACAACTAGTTGGTTGTAGTGGGGTTCCTCTATAAAGGAACTGTGCCTTTCACTGTTTTTATTACTTGCGATTATTTACTTCCGCTGCCTTGGGAACAGCTTAATTGCCAGTTCCCAAGCTCACTACTAACCCATTACGATCCAACAATTGGTATCAGAGCCAGCGCTCTAGATTTGTGTTAGCATCGCAGGTGCCAAAATGGCTCAGGAACTTACTCAGGTGGGGAACAATACCAGCAAGCCGCCAAGGCTTATAACAGGAAGATTTGAAAGCTGGCAACGCGACATGAAAGATTGGATGCGTGGCCAAGACTACCAAGCCTGGTGCGTCATCGAAAGGGGGAACTTCGAAATCGATCCAGCTATTGTCAACGATCTCTCAAAGTGGGGTCCCAACGAGTACAAGTGCATGGAGGCAAACTACAAAGTAAAACAGTATATAAAAAGGTCCATGTGCGTACAAGATTGTGACAGGGTTGCCAACCTTGACACAGCCAAGGAAATGTGGGAAGCCATCCAACAAATGCACGTTGGGAACTCAGATCTCAGAGAAGATCTTCAAATGAACGCAAAGAGGGAGTTCTACAACTTCCAAATGGAGATGGGAGAGTCCGTCGATAGCTACCAATCCCGGTTTGAAGGACTTTGCACTAAGATGGAAGGATTGGGGATCACAAAAGAAGAAATCACCCACAAAATGAAGGTCCAACAGCTCTTCAATGGATTGACTGGAGAATGGGCAAATGAAAGAACGATGTTCAAGGAAAACCCAGAAAATCGAACGCTTATGCTCCATCGAGGGATCGATGATAAGGAACAAAGCCGAGCTCATCGAGGGATCGCACTCAAGATCGAAAAAATGCTCAAATCAACCCAAGAACAACATGAAGACTCCGAAGAAGAAGAGGATGAAGAGCTAGTCCTTGTGACAAGAGCTCTTCGAAATTTCTACAAAGGAAAATCTCAACGGAACAGTGGGAACTGGGGAAAGGGACAGAGTTCCCAAAGAAAGCCCACAGAGAAGGATCTCTCAGAAGTAACTTGCTACAAATGCAACAGGAAAGGACATTTTGCGAAGGAATGTCCACAAGGAACTGAAGGCAGAAAGCAAGGAAAAAAGGCCTACATCGCTACTTGGAGCGATGATGAAGACGAAGATCCTGAAGCATGGGCACTCCCAGACATGTGTGGCATGGCCATAGGAGAAACCACTGGGGAACAACCCAGTGAGGTAACCACTGAAACTGTTCTTGATTCCTTGAGTAATTATGAAAAACCTGAATTGTTGAAAATTCTTTCAAGTCTTGTTAAAGATAACATAAAACTGCAAAACAAGTTGGAAAAACAGGAACACATAAATTCTCAATTAGTTGGTCTTGAGCCCTGTCCCAACTGCATACCCCTTTTAGAAAAACTCAAGTCCCATGTGTCTCACATCGTAGATCTAGAAAGAGAAATCAAAGCTTTAGAGAAAGATGAGAACACCCTCCTGCAAAACCTGAGTAAGACTCCCGAACATCCTGAAGCCTCTAGTTCCCAAATTAAGTTTGTCCCAGCCAGACATGGCATAGGATACAAAGGTGAGTCACCCCTGAGCGAACATGAGATCCATGAGTGTAGGGCCTTAGAACTCTAGTGCGAGAAACAGAAAAATGCTCATCTCGAGGAGAAAATCAGGGTCCTAGAGAGTGGAAACAATGGTGAGAAAGATTACTATACTGGGAACTCTGGACATAGAATCTATGTCAAAATTGCTAAGGGAAATGGGTCTCGGGTGTACAACAAAGAAACCATGGATAGGAACCGTATCCAAAGACCACACCCAAAATACTACCTGGGCGAATACTACAAGACATGTTGGCACTGTGGTGCTCATGGGCACTACAAGGAGGCATGTCCCAAGAAGAGAGCCCAAACCCCTAGAAGCCATGAGTTCCCAAACAGACAAAAACGCCATACTCATCACCAAAGGAACTCCAACTCTCAAAATTCCAAAGACATCAACATTTCTGACTATATCTTAAATGAAAATGTTTTCCCTTGCAAGGGACCTGGCAAGAGTCATCTTGCCTGGGTCTCAAAACACTAACTTTTCCTTGTAGGTGGCAGTGAGAGGGAACAGTACATGGTTCATAGATAGTGGATGCTCGAACCATATGACAGGAAACAAGGATATCCTCATCTCACTCCACACTCATGCCGAAGGAGGCCACGTCTCATTTGGCAACAAGAACAAAGGAGAAGTCATTGGAAAAGGAGAAGTGTTGCTCAATAAATCTATCAAAGTCAGCAACGTAAATCTGGTAAAGGATCTGGGATACAATCTGCTGAGTGTCTCCCAGATGTGTGATCAAGGGAACAACATCGTCACTTTCGACTCAGATGAATGTCTCGTCATCAACAAGAAGACCAACAAAGTAATTCTGATAGGAAGAAGATACAACAATGTGTATGTGGTGGACACCAACTTTGAACCACCAATGAAGCTGTGCCTTGCGAGTTCCCAAGATGACACGGAACTCTGGCATCGAAGACTGGGACATGCTGGTGTAAATCAAATCCTGAAGCTTTATCTACAGGATCTGGTCATTGGTCTCCCACGGATCAATCTCGAAGGAGTCAAAATGTGTGAAGCATGTGTTCGAGGGAAACAGACCAGGACCTCCTTCAAACCGAAGAAGGTGGTAAGCACAGCCAGGTCCCTGGAGTTAATTCACATGGATCTCTGTGGTCCCATGAGAACAGCTAGCTACGGTGCAAAAAGGCAAAATCACAAGCGTTTGAAGAATTTGAGCCCTTCATTAAAAGAACAGAAGTAAGCTTGGGGCTGAAACTGAAAGCAATCAGATCTGATCACGGAACTGAGTTTCAAAACTCGGAGTTCCTAAACTTCTGTGAGCAAAATGGGATCTCTCACAACTTTTCAGCTCCTCGCACTCCTCAGCAAAATGGAGTGGTCGAGAGAAAGAACAGAACTCTGGAGGACATGGCTAGAACCATGATGATCGAAAGTGGAGTTCCTGAGTACTTCTGGACTGAAGCAATCTCCACAGCTACATACATCCTAAATCGAGCCATGACAAGGCCCTTGATCAACAAGACTTCCTATGAGCTCATCAAAGGGAGAAAACCAAACATCTCACACTTGAGAACATTTGGTTGCACATGTTTTGTTCACAACAACGGCAAAGACAATCTTGGCAAATTCGACCCCAGAAGCGACGAAGGGATCTTCCTGGGATACTCATCACAAAGCAAGGCTTACAGGGTCTACAATAAAAGAACCAAGAAGATAGAGGAAAGCATTCATGTCGTCTTCAATGAAAAGTCTGTAAAGATGGGAACCGAGACCCAAGGGAAGGGAACTCTGTTCAAGCTAGTCAGACATGAAGACGATGATGATGACGAGGATGAGCCAAGGAAAAGGGATGAAGACTATCCAAGTGCAAGCCATATCCCACAACCAGGGAACAACGACGAAGGTCCAACCCTCACTGATCAAACCTCCCTTGAGGCTTCCTCCTCAGAAGAACTACAAGAAACCTCCAACTCTCTCGAGGTCCCCTCTTCAGGGAACAACTCTGCTGTCCCCCAAGACAATACCCTGCCAGAATCAAGTACTCAAGGGGAACAAAGAGGGAACCTGCCAGAGATCTCTGAAGAAACATCAAATGAAGAAGCTGGAGATGAGAGTTCCCATGACAAAGAAACACCGACTGAGGATGATACACATGCAAAGGAACTCACTCATACAAGAACCTTTCAACAAAGGAAGGACCACCCTCTTGAGAACATCATCTCTCCTCTTGTTAAAGGTGTGCAGACTCGTTCCTCTCTCAATAATTTTTGTGCTTTTAACGCGTTTGTTTCAATGGTGGAACCCAAAAATATCAAAGAAGCATTAAAGGACCCAGATTGGATTCAAGCCATGCAAGAGGAACTCCACCAATTCGAGAGAAACAAAGTTTGGAAGCTAGTTCCTAGGCCCAAAAACAAGAACATCATAGGAACCCGATGGGTTTTTAGGAACAAGCTCGATGATACTGGAGCTGTAGCAAGGAACAAGGCTAGGTTAGTAGCACAAGGATACAGGCAAGAGGAAGGGATTGACTACGATGAGACCTTCGCACCAGTTGCCAGGATCGAGGCAATCAGACTCCTCATCGCCTATGCTGCTCACAAGGGATTCAAACTTTATCAAATGGATGTGAAAACAGCCTTCCTAAATGGACATATCAAGGAAGAAGTGTATGTGGCCCAACCTCCAGGATTCGAAGATGAGAAAATGCCCAACCATGTCTATTTCCTGGAAAGGGCCCTTTACGGACTCAAACAAGCTCCCCGAGCTTGGTATGACAGGTTTGCTCAATTCCTCTTGTCCCATGGATACATTTGTGGTTCCATAGACAAGACTTTGTTTTTAAAGAAAGAATCTAAAGACATTTTGATTGTGCAAGTATATGTTGATGACATTGTGTTTGGAGCAACTAACGAAACTCTTGTAGAAACGTTCAAGGACCTCATGAGCAATGAGTTTGAGATGAGTCTCATTGGGGAACTCACGTTCTTCTTGGGACTTCAAATATCCCAAACAAAGGAGGGAACAAAGATCCATCAACAGAAATACATCAAGGAAATGCTCGTGAAGTATGGGATGGAACATTCAAAGCCCATTGACACTCCCATCTCACCAAATTCAAGGCTAAATGCAGATGAAATAGGTATCAGTGTGGACCAAAGGAACTATCGAGCTATGATCGGGTCCCTTCTCTACTTAACAACTAGTAGACCTGATATCATGTTCTCCGTATGTCTTTGTGCTCGTTTTCAAGCTAACCCTAAGGAATCACACCTGAAAGAGGTGAAGAGAATTTTCAGGTATCTCAAAGGGAACAATAACTTGTGCCTTTGGTATCCAAGGAACAGTTCCCTTGAACTCATTGCATACACAGATGCTGACTTTGCAGGGCACTTGGTTGACAGAAAAAGCACTTCAGGAATGGCCCAGTTCCTAGGGTCTTGCTTAGTTTCGTGTGGATCTAAAAAGCAAAACTCAGTGGCACTCTCCACAGCTGAAGCTGAATATGTGGTTGCCGCATCATGCTGTTCCCAGGTTCTATGGCTTAAGTCACAACTCCAGGATTACGGTATGTCTTTTGGCCGAGTTCCCATACTCTGTGATAACACTAGTGCCATAAACATTTCCAAAAATCCTGTGCATCATTCTAGAACTAAGCATATTGATATAAGGCATCACTTTCTACGTGACAATATTGAGAATGGGAACATTTCGATGGAACACTGTAGAACTGAAGAGCAAATTGCGGATATTCTTACCAAAGCTTTAGACAGACGTCCCTACCAGCGTTTTCGAATGCTTCTAGGGATGATAACTCTAAACTAAACAAGTCCCTGTTTGTCTCTCTCTCAATGCCTGACTAGTTTATATAAGATTGCATGATAGGGAACTTTGATTTATTGCTTTCACTATGCCATGATTACTAGTCTAGAGAAAAATGTGTGCAAAGGAACTCTATTTCTTTTGGCCCAAACTGATCAACCAGAGTTCCCTTTATCCCTCATTACAAGCCACCATGACGGTTGATCATATGACCCACCCTAAGCTAGGGACCAGACAAATACTTCTCATGAGCCAAAACATTTCCTTTATCGAGTTGCAAATTGTCTGGTTCCCTTTGAGTTCCCTAGCCCCACAAAAAGATGAGTGTGAAGTTCCCTCAACCACTTCACTCTCCCTGACCTTGAAAAGATCATGGGAACTGCTGCATCTACAAAGGGAACACTGACTAACCTTCAAAGAAAAACCGTCACTTGGGAAGCGGACTTTCGTGTCAGAAGCTCTGAAGCGTTACAGGCCAAGTATTCAAAATTTGAAAAGGACTTCCCAAGAGATTGTGACGCGTGTCCAAAAGCATGCTTGAGAAGTTGAATCGGCGCCCCATGTTCATTGGGCAACGGTTATCAAGGTTATTCCACTTCCCTTTCTACCCTTCACCTCCTCTCTCCTTTAAAACCCCTCTTTGCCATTTTTAGGCCCTTTACTCCATCTTACATCCCTGTCATTCGTCTTCCCCAAATCCTTTTCACTCTCTTTTCAAGAAACCTCCAAAGCCTCCCAAATTCTTACAAAAATGGCCCCTCAACACACATTCGCACAAATCAAAGAGTGGGTACTTGCCAATCCTCGCACTCTCTTCATCACTCAACTGAACGAGATCGAGCAAGAACAAGACCCAACCATGAAGGATGTCCTCATTCAAGGGCTATACAATCAAGTAAGCCCCTTATTGCCCCCTCCTCCTCCTCAGGTCGACGAAACCGTCTCCTGGACCTCTTCCTCCTCCGAATCTCTTCCTCTTCCACCTCCGACCACCAACACCTCCTCCGGAGTTGTCATCGTTGACAACTTCGGAGATGCTCGCCCCTCCATCAATGAAAAACCCCATAAATCCAAACATCGCCACTCATCCAAACATCGCCACTCATCAAAAGATCCCTCAAAATCCAAAAAATCCAAACACTCCCACAACCCCTCCAAATCCAAAAAGCGTAAACACTCTGAGGCCTCTGAATTCTCGGAGCCCAGAAAGAAGGCCTTCTTCCGATTTGAGGACTACTTGAACTGCTCCAAGGAGAGTTCTTATGCTCCCAAACCTCCCTACCCTTTTCCTTCCGACAATGGGAACTCCGAACCCCAGAGTCTACTTCCCTCTTCCTCCTCCATCCCTCCTCTTCAAATCGAGGGACCTCCTCCGCCACCTCCTCCAGTTCCCGCCACGATGGGAACTCCAACATCCCAACCTCCTTCACTTCCTCTCGTTCCCATCATTCCGGGATCTCCACCTCCACCTTCACCTCACAAAACGCCTTCTCCTTCCTCACCAAAACACATTTCCACCACTCCCATCTCCGCTTCGAGGATCTCTCCTCCACAGGACCGCAGATCCCTTCCTCCTCCTTCCACTCAACTCACAACCCCTATTCCTTCTTCTCCTCTCCCCTCTTCCATCACGTCTCCCCCCACCACCAAACTCCCCTCTCCCTCACCATCTAAAAGTATCGTCGCCCTCTCCTCAGACGACGACGATCTTCCTCTTTCTGTGGTCATCGGCAAAATGACCAAGGACCCTCCTCCGATCATCATGGGAACTTTGGAGGAGGAAGCCCAGCTCAAGGCCATCGAGGAAGAACTCACCAGGGGTCCCTCTGAGCACACAGTCTCCCAAGGGACAAAGTCCCCAGAAAAGGTTGCCCCTCAAGAGCCCACAGAGACGAGGGACCTCGCACCAGCTGGAGGTGCTGAGGCAACAACAAGTCATCCTGGAGATGACGCGGAGGGCTCCGGTTCGAGCTCCTCCGAGGAAGAAGGGACCTCCCATGATGAGGCCGAAGAAGAAGAAGAAGCTCCAGCTACAAAGGAGCCAGCACGTATCCCTACACCTGGACACCAAATGGTGGTGTCCGCGAGTTCCCCACCACCAAGGGACCGCGTGCTTATGATCGAAGCGGCTGCACCCCCTCAGCAAAAAGGACCTCGCACGGTCTATATGGGGAACAAATCCAAAAGCAAGTCAAGGAAGGGGAAGGGGACCATCAAGCATCATGTCAATGAGCGCCGAAAGCTTCTCCCTCACCTCATTGTTTCCAAAGAGGTGCTAACTGAAAATGGTCTGGAGGAACTGTGGGAACTGATCAAGGCCCAGGGCTGGGAGAGACTCTGCCAAGAAACTGTGAGAGTAGATCCCTCACAAGTGCGTCAATTCTACAACAACTTCACTATCACCAACGACGACACTTAGGGAACTCTCTCCCACGAAGGCGACGAGTTCATTTTTACAACGTCTACGATCCGCCTTCAACTCCAGGTCCCTGGTCAAGGGCTTAGCGAAGTGCCCAGCAAGCTCTGGGGCGACTTCAACAGCGCTGAGGTGTACAACACAATTTTTGAGGGTCGGGTTCCCTCTTAGGTCCTCTCGACGCATCATCTGTCCTTGGTCGCCAAGCTCGCTCACCAATTCATCATCAACGTGGTGATCCCACGCCAAGAAAAGCGCCTGGTCGTCAACATCCCCGATGCCATCATCCTCTACCACTTCCTCCTCAAGAAGCCCATAAATCTTCCCCGAATTATCCTTGGGCACATGGAAAAGTGCATGGCCTCCAAGTCCCACTCCCTTCCCTACTCCGGGCTGATCAAGAAGCTCCTACAAAAAGAGGGTCTCTACGATGCCTCTAAAGAAGAAATCGAGCTTGGAAGGGAACTGGACATTACAGTTGCCCAGAAGATGAGGCACTCGGAGCCTGTAGAGGAGGCGGCTCCCCTAGAGTCTGGTACACAAGAGGGGAACTCTTCAGTGTTGCTCCGCATCGCCAACACCCTCGATCAGATTGCTAGGGACCAGGCAGTGTTGGCCAGAGGACAAGAAAAGCTTACACAAGTCCTTACGCGCCTTTGTGACGCCTTGTTCCCTCAGAGCCCATGATCTCTCCCTTCTTGTTCCCTTAATCCAAAAATGACCACAAATTGTACTTGGGTTCCCATTGTACATATTCTCTTAAGTAATGAAATGGTGTTTATTTTGATTGCGTGTTCCATTCTTTCCTAATATTGCTTTGCTTAATTTTCGATGATGTCAAAAGGGGGAAAAGATAAAAAATGTGAGATGAGTTAAAAGTTTAAGTTATCAAAGACCACGCATAAGCTAAGGGGGAACAATTGCATAAAAAGCCTAATAGGAACTATGTGTCTCACCAGAAGTGGCTCCCTAAATCTAAATGTCTCACTAAGAGTGACTTCCCAAAAGCATACATAGGAACTCATCAGCATATCATTCATTGAAATACTTGCATTTTTGTGATGGGTTTGTCATCATCAAAAAGGGGGAAATTGTTGGGACGTTGTTGGGACCTCTGGTTCTAAGCAACGGATCAAGGATTCACTTCTCTTTAAGTTTTGATAATGACAAACACCATAGGGAACTAATGTGGTTTGTTCAAGTATTTCTAAGGAACACAGGTACAGCCAAGAACTCCTATGAATGACAAAGCCACTGCTAGCCACAATGAAGAGTTTCCATCAAAGGAAACTCTGAAGAGGAAAGTTCCCATGAAGTGGGAACTCCCAGAAACAAACAAGAAAACACAAGCTTACAACGATGAAGAGTTTCCATCAAGGGAACTCTGAAGAAGTCCGTTCCCATGAAATGGGAACTCACATGTGAAGACAACGACCGTTCAACGCAGATCGCGAGATTCTGTCTCAGACAGCCAGAGGGAACAGTCTGAGGATCAGACTGTCACGCTTCATCCAACGGTCCGATTGATTCAAGAAGTTGACCTAGTTCAAACCAAAGTCACATGTGAAGAAAGTACAACTTGGGCATCAAGCAAAGGGCATTTTGGACACAAACGAAAGATGCGACTGCCCAAGACAAATGGACTATAAAGCCAAATGAATAGTACTCGGTCTGAGTACTTCTCCCAGAACTCATAAACACCCACATCAGAGAAAAGAAAGAAAAGGAAGAGAAGTCCCCGCCGGCGAGTGTGTGATCTCGACGACGGTGAAGCTGAAGTTCCCTGGAGCAAGGGAACTGAGAAGTCAGCGTAAGGTTTGAGTTACTTGTGTTTTGCTGTTGTGAGCTTAGGAACTCAGTTGAGAGGATTTACTAGTGTTGCTAGAGTTAGGAAGAACTTGTAGGAACAGAGAAGTGTAAATCCGGCTGTGTAACTAAGGAACAAAGCAATCAATATAAGTAAGTCATTCAAAATCCTCCAAGCGGAGGTAGAGGTTTACCCATACAACTAGTTGGTTGTAGTGGGGTTCCTCTATAAAGGAACTGTGCCTTTCACTATTTTTATTACTTGCGATTATTTACTTCCGCTACCTTGGGAACAGCTTAATTGCCAGTTCCCAAGCTCACTGCTAACCCATTACGATCCAACATATAGTAGTTTAAAAACACAATTGATTTGAGATAATATGAATCTAAAATTATGATATATATAAAAAATAATAAATAGGAAAAATCCATCTAAACATTTAGATATATTTAAATATTCTTTTCTTTATTTTTTACCATTATGTAGGGCATCTAAATATTTAGGGTTATAGACTTATAGTTACAATTAAGGTTTAGGGTTTAGTATTTAGGATTTAGTGTTAGTATTCACGGTTTAGGGCTATGATTATGAGTTAGGGTTTAGGGTTAGGGTTAGGATCTAGGGCTATGGTTATGATTATGAGTTAGGGTTAGGTAGGGTTAATTTTATGATTTTGGGTTATTGGTTTTAAGGTTTAAGGTTACAACTTACAACTAGATTATGACTCGCGTTTTGCGTAGGGACTTTTTTAATACTATTATTTTAAATAATATGAGGATTATTAGATATAATTTTAAAGAATGAATTAAATTTAAGAAAAATTTAGGTTCACTATACTGACTTTTTTATGTTATATAAGATTCGTGAATAAAGGATTTTTTATGAATTTTATTAGGAATATAAAAACAAATATATGAGCTAATCTTATTGGTTTAATCACACAAATACAAAATTTTATATTAGAATGAAAATAAATTTGGAATTTTCTTAAGATGCAAATTTAAGTATTATATGATATTTTAATGATCTTAAAAAAAGTCATTACTCCTGACCCGTTTGATCGACTTGACCATGCAAAAAAAAAAACCTACAATGGCCTTACCTAATTGACGCGTAAATTTTAACAATCTAAACTTCTACACAATCTGAACTCGAAATAAAGAAAGTGGGATGAAGAATAATTTATAAAAATTTAGAATATTTTTAATTAAGTTGGGTAACAGATGGGTTCGGGTTTGGGTTCGGTTCAAAATGGGTCTCGGGTTGTTAAATTCACAAGTTCATATGGATCGGCTTGTTATGGGTTTGGTATGGGTTCGAGTTGATCAACCGAGTCATGGTCGTCAATTTTGATAACCTTTATCTTTGTATTTATTAAAATGATTCATATTATATTATTTAGAATATTATTTAATAATAATAAAATAATAATTTTATACAAAATTTATAATAAAATATTTAATTTTTAATTTAAATAATACTTTATGGGGTTGGCCGGGTCAACCCAACGGGTTGGTGACCCAACCTAGTTTTTTCCGGGTTGACCGAGTTCGGGTTACTCCTGACCCATTGATTTTCGAGTCGGATTTCAACCCAAAAAACTTCGGACGGATCTGGTTAATAATTTTATATAATTGTACATATTGTGTAATAATAGACGAAAAAGATAGCCAAAAGCACAAAACTAAAACTAAAAAGGGCGTGCAATTATTTTGTCAAATTAATTAAGCTTATAATTTGACAAACGCTGTGCAAAATATCAAAAATATATTTAATTAATCTTAATAAGTCTGTTTTTCTGTCCACAAATTAATTATGTGAGATTGTCCACACAAACTAATTGTGTGGTGCACTAAGTTAAATAAGGGAGTGCAATTAGAATCAACGTTATCTAGTAGGTAGGGTAATCTCAACCGTACTCGATAAACTTCAGACTCGTTTATCTCGAAAATATAGGGTAAAATAAATCTATAAAGTCTATCTGTAACTATATATTAAGCATCAAACATGAAAACCATGTCAAATTAAATTTAAAATAAGATATATTATATTATGCAAGACTTGATAGCGTATAATTTAGTAATGTCTTTAAAAATTAATATGAGAAAATTGATCGCAACTTGAAAGAAAAGATAAATGTAAGTCCTGTATAATTAAGTCATGTATTATAAAATTAAGGATATCTAAACTACATAAAGTCTACTTATAACTAGATATTAAAAATGTATCTTTTTGAGTCACTAAAACAATTCTAGTCCCACCTTATATGTAAGAAAATTGATTTTCATTGTTATTATTTCAACTTTTTCCTATTCAATTTCTTTTATTATATTTAAATCTATCTTTAAATAAAATCAATTCTTAGTTAGTATATTTTAAATTTATTTTAAATAAAAAAATTAATGATATCTTTTCACAAATTCCTTATACAAATGTATAAAAAGAAAGATAAATATTTAGAATATTGATTTTTTTTTTAACATTATATATTTAGACGAATTTTATTTATAGATATATGGTAATTTACTTTTTCTAATAAAAAAATATTGATAAATATTTATAATGTTTAAATATATTTAATATCATATAATATTATAGGAGTCTAATTTTAGTGCGAATGGATGCGTATGTGCGAAATAAGAAAGAACAAGAGTCGTGAGATGGAGAAAAATCAAAGTCGTTGATCATTTCACTTAAATAGGAAAAATACAACACACGCGAATTTTGGCGAATTATTCACGTATTTTTGAAAAAACGGAAATAAGACGTGCGTCTATATTGTTCATCAACACTTTGGATTTGTTCATCAACATTGTGATTTTGTTCATCAAAATTATGTTTTTGTCGATAGTTAAACTATTATTTATGCATAAAAAAATCTTTTATTTGTACATAAAAAATTGAAGAATGTGTATTGAAATTGTATGCAAAACACTGTAATTTTGTTCATCAACACTGTGATTTTGTTCATCAAGACTGTGATTTTGTGCTTAAATAAACTATTGTTTGTGCATCAAAAATCTATTGTTTGTAATAAAAAATGGACAAATGTGTATCGAAATTGTATGCATTAAAATATGTGTGTTGATCATAATTAGCCATATGTGAGACAAAACTAATTGTTTTGATCTTAGTCTCTGTATTGTCTTGTTTGACTCATTTGGATTTGTCAAGTGTTGCTACTAAGAAACGTGTGACTACTTCTTGGGCTCCGAACATAGTTAAGGCACAAGCACTTCTCTTCGTTTTGCAGCTGGCTCGTTCTCTAAGAATATCATTTTATTGCAAAGTTAGATTTTTTATCTATTATCCTTTGTGTTCAAGCTTCTACATCAAACTTATCTTATTTAGGTACTATATTGAGCACTTCATTTGTTTCTTTTGTTGTGCTTATATAGGTAGCCATGACAATTGTGTTGCTCACTTTATCACACATTTGTATCTTAATTCGGACATGAACAAGTCGTTATATTTTATTTGCGCCATGTATAATTGATTCATCTAAATTGGATATTCAATATATTGGATATTCAATATATTTGCGCCATGTATAATTATCTCTCAAGAAAGGATTCGAATAACAACTGCATAAAATAGATAAATATAACATTGAAACTAATTATATGAGTATGTAAGTGAAAATTAATTATATGAGTAAGGAAAAAAGATAGCCTTAAATCACAATAATAAATGTAAAAATGCACAAATAGATAGTCATAAATGTTCAAATTGATGGTATTGACACACAAATATAAGTTTATTTCAATTAACAAATAAGGGTATTAATGAACAAACAATGTTATATCAATGAACAAATTGAGGTATATCCACGAACAAATAGGGTATATCAATGAACAAACAATATACAAACAAGGTTATATTAATTAACAAAAAAGGTTATATCAATGAACAAATAAGGGTATAAACATGAACAAATAGGGTATATCAATGAACAAAAAGGAGTATATACATGAACAAATAATGGTATTCCAATGAAAAAAATAATGGTATATCAATAAACAAACAAAGTTATATCAATGAACAAATATGAGTATATCAATGAACAACTATGGGTATATCGAAACTAATTATATGTGCATCAAAAACTAGATAATATTGTATTCATACACATAAATACAACAACGACAAACGACAATAACAACAACAAAAACGACAACGACAACGACAACAACAAAAACAAAAACAACAACAACAACAACACGACGACGACGACGACGACAACGACGATGACGACGACGACGACAACGACGACGACAATGACCATGACGATAACCACGACAACCACGACAACGATGACAACAACGACAACAACGATAACAACAACAATAACAACAACGACAACGACAACAACAACGACAATGACAACGACAAAAACAACAACAACAACCCAGTGTGGACCTGCCTCGGGCAGGGTCTGGAAGGCCAGGATGTACCCACCCTTCCCTCGACCTAAAAATCGAGAAGGTGTGTAAAATACGACCTAAAAACCAAAAAACACGAAAAAACTACATCAGGAGAGAGGGGGGATATAGAAACGCAGAGATGCAGGAAGAGATAGAGAGGGGGGAGATATAGAAACGGAAAGACGCAGGAAGAGGGCCCTTCCTTGCCGGCCCGCCCCGCTAGCGCTCCTCCACCATGATCTTCTCCCTCCAAAGGTCCCTACAGTCAGCCAGGTCCACTGAATTATCTAGCACGTGGAGATCCTATTTTATAACTTCCTTCCAGCTCTTCTTCGGTCTACCTCCACCCCTCTGACCATCGTTGAAAACCATCCTCTCACATCTACGTACCGGGTCCTCTGGAGGTCTCTTCTGTATGTGGCCGAACCAGCACAACCTCGATTCCCTCAACTTCTCTCCTATACTAGCCAGTTTGACCTTGTTCCTAATCACCTCGTTTTTGATCCTGTCTTGTCTCGAATGCCCGCACATCCATCTCAACATACGCATCTCCACTACCATCAATTTCTCCTCCTACACCTTCTTAGTAGGCCAGCATTCTGAACCATACAACATTGCGGGTCTAATTACTGACTTGTAGTATTTGCCCTTCAGCTTAAGTGGGATCTTTTTGTCACATAAAATCCAGAGGCGTACCTCCATTTTTACCAAGCCCTTCAGCTTGATGTCCTCGTCTATGTCTCCGTCGCTTTGCAAAATCGATCCTAAGTATCTGAAACTCTCCTTCTCCATAATGGGAACACCTCCCAACAATACTTCCTCGGTGGGACCCTCTACTTGACCGAACTTAAACTCCACATACTCAGTCTTTGTCCTGCTCAAACTAAAACCTTTTGCTTCAAGCTTCTTGTTGGGACGGTGTTGGGAACTCTAGTTCCAAACATCGGAACAACAATACTTGTCTCCAGTTTTGATAATGACAAACGTCGTATGGGAACTAACGAGTTACATGCAAGTATTTCAAAGGAAAACCAAGTCTAATAAAGAATCTCCAAAAATGCTAAAGGAACACAAGAATACATGATAGCGAGTTCCTATCAAAGGAACTTCTAAGGGAACAGTTCCCATCGCATGGGAACTCACATGTGCAAACAAGACCACTCAGCGTAAATCACGGGATCCTGTCTCAGATAAAACAAAGGCTCAGTTTGAGGAACAGACTGAAGCGAGTGATCCAACGGCCCAATTGATTCTCAAAGTTGACTCAATTCAAATAAAGTCACATGTGAAGGATAAAGACTTGTCGTGCAAAACAAAGGGCATTTCAGACACAATGAAAGTCAAGATTGCAGCGCAAGCAAGGTTGAGTATAAAGCCAAATGAATAGTGCCTGGATTAAGCACTTCTCGCAAAACACACATCCTCTCACAAAGAAAGAAAGATAGCAGAAGAGAAGTCCCTGGAGGCGAGTGTACAATCTCGACGACGACGAAACCAAGTTCCTAAGAGATAGGGAACTGCGACATTGAGCTGAAGGCGTAAGGTTCGATTTGTCTTATGTTTGGTTGAGATGTTCGCTTAGGAACAAGGTCGAGAAGACTTACTGGTGTTACTAGAGTTAGGGAGAACTGCTAGGAACAGAGAAGTGTAAGTCTTGCTTGTGTAAATAGGGAACAATCAATAAGATAAGATGATCGTTCAAAATCCTCCAAGCGGAGGCAGATGTTTACCCACACAACTAGTTGTTTGTTGTGGGGTTCCTCTATAAAGTAACTGTGTCATTTACATTTTGTCTTACTTACCTTTACGTTACTTTCGCTGCCTTGGGAACAACTTAACAGACAGTTCCCAAGCTCTTAGTAACGCATAACGATCCAACAATTGGTATTAGAGCAGGAACGCTCTAGATTTTCTATGTTAGTATCGCATGTAACAGGATGTCTAAAGAACTTACTCAAGTTGGAAATGGGAACAACAAGCCTCCAAGGCTTATCACTGGAAAGTTCGAAAATTGGCAACGCAACAAGAAGGACTGGATGCGAAGCCACGACTTTTAAGTTTGGTGCGTCATCAAAGTAGGGAACTTCTAGGTAGACCCAACCATTCGCAAGGACTTCATCAAATGGGGACCAAACGAATGGAAGTGGATGGAAGAAAACTTTAAATCCAAACAGTATCTCAAGAATTCCATGTCAGTGCAAGATGGCGACAGGGTAGCAAATATTGAGACAGCAAAAGAGAAGTGGGAAGCCATCCAAGCAAATGCACGTTGGGAACTCTGACCTCAGAGAGGACCTCCAGATGAACGCTAGAAGGGAGTTCTTCAACTTCCGAATGGAAGTGGGAGAATCAGTCAATAGTTACCAATCTCGCTTCGAAGGCCTGTGTACCAAGCTCGCTGGACTAGAGATCACAAAGGAGGAAATCATTGTCAAGATGAAGGTTCAGCATCTCTTCAATGGCCTAACTGGTGAATGGGCCAATGAGAGGACCATGTTCAAAGAAAACCCTGAAAACAGGACTCTCATGCTCTACCAAGTCTTTGGAAAGTTGGTGGGACATGAGAAAAGGAAACAAGACAATAAGGAGTAAGAAAGGGCACACAAGGGAATTGCCCTAAAGTTGGAAAAGATGCTCAAGTCGGTTCAAGAACAACACGAAGACTCTGAGGAAGAAGAAGAAGAGGAACTCGTCCTTGTCACAAAGGCCTTTCGATCCTTCTACAACAAGGGAAAGTTCAAAAAGGGCTATGGGGACTCACAAAAGGGTCAAAGTTCCCAAAGAAAGACAAGTGAGAAGGACCTCTCGGACGTCACATGCTACAAATGCTATAAGAAAGGGCATTTTGCTAAAGAATTCCCACAAGGAACAGACAACCGAGGGCAAGGAAAAAAGGGCTACATTGCCACCTTGAGCGATGATGAAGACGAAGATCCCGAATCATGGGCACACCTAGACATGTGTTCTATGGCCTTAGGGGAGACCACTGAGGAACAACCCAGTGAGGTAACTACTGAAACTGTTCTTGCCTCCTTAGCTAACTATGAAAAACCTGAGTTATTAAAACTACTCTCTAGTCTTGTTAAGGATAACATAAAATTGCAAAAGAAACTAGATGAGTCGAAACACACAAATGCTGAATTGGTTGGTTTGGAGTCCTGTTCCAATTGTGTGAAACTGATTGATAAGCTTCAGTCTTACCTGTCCCACATAGTAGCCCTTGATGATGAGATTAAGACCATAAAGAGTGATAAGAATGAGTTCCTACAAAAAATGGGCAAGGGAAATGAGAACTCTGAAGCCTCGAGTTCCCAAACAAAGTTTGGCCCAACCAAACATGGGATTGGGTATAAGTCTGAGTGCCCAAAGAATGGGAAGTCTCCTTTAAGTGAACAAGGGATAAATGAGTGTAGAGCCTTAGAACTCTAATGTGATGAACAAAAGAATGTCCATCTAGAAGAAAAGATACATGTCCTAGAAAGTGGGGTAAGTGGAGAGAGGGACTATTACACTGGAAAAACTGGGCACAAACTCTATGTCCAAATAGCCAACGGAAATGGGTCAAGGGTCTACAATAAGGAAACCATGGATAGTAATAGGATACAAAGAGCTCACCCTGAGTACTACCTGGGAGAATACTACAAGACCTACTGGAATTGTGGTGCTCATGGGCACTACAAGGGATGTTGTCGCAAAGCTAAACCTCAAACTCAGAAAAATCACGACTATTGGAACAGGAAAAACCAAAAGACCAACAAACCTGCTAGAGGTTCCACTAGTGGGAACCAACATAGGAACTTTGCCTATGACTCTATGAACTCTCGTGATATTAATATTCTAGATTATGTCATGTTTGAAACTGTCTTTCCTTGTAAGAGACCAGGCAAGAGTCATCTTGCCTGGGTCATCAAAAACTAACTCTCCTTGTAGGTGGCAATGGGGGGGGGGGAACAACACATGGGTCATTGATAGTGGTTGTTCAAATCATATGACTAGGAACAAAGACAATCTCACCTCACTCCAAACAAAAGCCAAAGGAGGTCATGTGTCCTTTGGCAACAAGAATAAAGAAGAAATCATAGGAACAGGGGAAGTACTACTCAACAAGTCAATCAAGATTAGCAATGTCAATTTGGTAAAGGATCTAGGATACAATCTCTTGAGTGTATCTCATATATGTGATCAAGGGAACAACATTGTCACCTTCGACTCGGAAGAATGCTTGTTCATCAACAAGAAAACCAACAAAGTCATTCTAAGAGGAAGGAGGTCCAACAATGTTTATGTGGTAGACACAGATTTTGAACCACCAAGGAAGTTGTGCCTGGCAAGCTCCCATGATGATACGGAACTCTGGCACAAAAGGCTAGGCCACACATCCATCAATCAAATCTTGAAGCTCTACTTACAGGACTTGGTCATTCGCCTCCCACGTTTCAACCTTGAGGGAGCCAAAATGTGTGAAGCATGTGTTTGTGGCAAGCAAACCAGGAGCTCCTTTAAGCGAAAGAAAGTGGTAAGCACGACAAGGCCCTTGGAACTAATTCACATGGATCTCTGTGATCCCATGCAAACGACCATCTACGGTGGTAAAAGGTACATGTATGTGTTAATTGATGATTTTTCAAGATTTACTCGGGTTATTTTCTTGAGATCCAAATCAGATGCTTTCAAGGAGTTTGAGCCCTTCATCAAGAGGATGGAAGTTAGCATGGGATTAAAGCTCAAGTCTCTCAGATCTGATCATGGAACTGAGTTCAAGAACTCAGAGTTCCTAAAGTTCTGTGACAACAATGGTGTATCCCACAACTTCTCAGCTCCACGCACTCCTCATCAAAATGGAGTGATGGAAAGGAAGAATAGAACTCTTGAAGAGATGGCTCGAACTATGATGCTTGAGAGTGGAGTTCCCGAAAGCTTCTGTACCAAAGCAATCTCAATAGCTACATACATCCTAAATCGAGCTATGATTCGACCCATGATCAAGAAGACATCAAATGAATTGATCAAGGGAAGAAAGCCCAACATCTCCCATCTTAGGACCTTTGGGTGCAAATGCTTTCTCCACAACAATGGCAAAGACAACCTTAGGAAGTTCGATCCAAGGAGTAACGAAGGGATCTTCCTAGGATCTTCCTCTCAAAGCAAGGCATATAGAGTCTACAACAAGAGAACCAAGAAGATAGAGGAAAGCATTCACGTCATCTTCGACGAACAATTTGTAAAGATGGGAACAGAGTCCCAAGGAAAGGGAACAGTGTTCCAACTGGTCAAACAAGAGGAAAACGATGACGATTATGAGCCAAGAAAGCAAGATGAAGACTATCCAAGTGGGAACAATGTCCCACCACATGGCAATAACGAAGAAGGCCAACAACTCACGAATCATGACTCTTTTGAGGTTCCCTCCAGAACAGAGGAACCTCAAGATGCATCCAACTCTCTAGTTCCCCAAGATGAAACCATACCAAAATCTAGTGTTCAGGGGGAACAACGAGGGAACACTGAGGAGAATCCTGAAGAGACACTTAGTGAAGAATTTGAGAACAACTGTTCCCATGAAGAAGAAGAAACACAAGTTGGAGATGAAGAGGATGCAAAGGAACAAATTGATGTCTCACACATTCATACAAGGAACTATCACCAAAAGAGCGATCACCCCATCGACAACATCATTACTCCCTATGACAAATGCTTATAGACAAGTTCCTCTCTCCACAACTTATGTGCCTTCAACACCTTTGTCACACTGGTGGAACCTAAGAACATCAAGGAAGCTCTAAAGGACCCAGACTGGATTCAAGCCATGCAAGAGGAACTCCACCAATTCGAGAGGAACAAGGTGTGGAAACTAGTTCCTAGGCTTAGGAATAAGAACATCATAGGAACTCGATGGGTCTTCAGAAACAAGCTTGATGACACTGGAGCGATGGCTAGAAACATGGCTCGTCTGCTTGCTCAAGGATACAAGCAAGAAGAGGGAATCGACTATGATGAGACCTTTGCACCAGTTGCAAGAATTGAAGCAGTTCTACTCCTTATAGCCTATGCTGCCCACAAAGGCTTCAAATTGTATCAAATGGACGTCAAGACAGCGTTCCTAAAAGGGCACCTCAAGTAAGAAGTCTATGTGGCACAACCACCTAGTTTTGAAAATGAACACTTCCCAGACCATGTATACTTCTTGGAGAGGGCCCTATATGGTATCAAGCAAGCTCACAGGGCATGGTATGACAGGTTTGCCCAATTTATCTTGTCTCATGGTTACCTTCGTGGTTCCATAGACAAAACCCTCTTTATTAGGAAAGAATCAAAAGACATTTTAATGGTAAAAGTATATGTTGATAAAATTGTATTTGGTGCTACTAATAAACTTCTTGTTGAAAATTTTAAGAATTTGATGAGTAGCGAGTTTGAGATGAGTCTCATAGGGGAACTCACGTTCTTCTTGGGACTTCAAATATCTCAAACCAAGGAGGGAACAAGGATCCATCAACAGAAGTACATCATAGAGATGCTAGTAAAGTATGGGATGGAACACTCTAGGTCCATCGACACTCCCATCTCACCAAACTCAAGGCTCAATGCAGATGAGACAGGTATAAGTGTAGATCAAAGGAAATTTCGAGGTATGATTGGGTATCTTCTCTACTTAGCTGCTAGTAGACCCGACATCATGTTTTCAGTGTGCCTGTGTGCACGCTTTCAGGCTAACCCTAAGGAATCACACCTGAAAGAGGTGAAGAGAATTTTCAGGTACCTCAAAGGGAACGACAACTTGTGCCTTTGGTATCCAAGGAAAAACTTCCTTGAGCTAATTGCATACTCAGATGCAGATTTCACTTGGCACTTGGTTGATCGAAAGAGCACTTCTGGAATGGCCTAGTTCCTAGGATCATGCCTAGTCTCATGGGGATCAATGAAGTAAAACTTAGTGGCACTCTCCACAACAGAAATTGAATACGTGGTTGCCGCCTCATGTTTTTCCCAGGTTCTATGGCTTAAGTACCAACTTCAGGATTACGGTATGTCTTTTGGCCGAGTTCCCATAAGATGCGACAATACAAGTGCGATTAATATATCTAAAAATCCTGTGCATCATTCTCGTACTAAGCATATAGACATTAGGCATCATTTCCTACGTGATAATGTGGAACATGGGAACATCTCTATGGAACACTGTAGAACTAAAGAGCAAATTGCATACATTCTCACTACAGCTTTAGATAGACGTCCCTACCAGCATCTCCGGATGCTTCTAGGGATGATAGGGAACAATAGGAGTAATTGCTTTCATTTTGGCATTTTACTAGTCTAGAGCTTTTGTTGTACAAGTCGGAACCTTATGTCTTTCGACCCAAAATAATCAACCCAAAATAATCAACCAGAGTTCTCCTTAACCCTCACTACAAGAAACTATGACGGTTGATCATAAAACCAACCCTTAGCCAAGAACCAGACAAACGCTTCTCATGAGCCCAACTATTTGTCCCATTATCAAGTTGTAATTGTCTGGTTCCCCTTTGAGTTCCCTAGCCTCACCAAAGAACTTGCATATGAGCTCCCCTGAACACTCCACTCAAGAATGGCTTTCTAATAGATCATGGGAACTGGTGTGCAAAGCGATCACAAGCAACAGAACACTAGTACTTTTGAAAGTTGAAACCTTACTTGGGAAACGAGAAAATGTGCGAAAATTAAAAATGTCATGGGCCAAGCGTTTGAAACACTCGATGTGACTTCCCATGGAGAAAGCGACGCGTGTCACGAGCGTGCTAAAGAAGTTGGAACGACTCTATGAACCTATTGGCCGACGGTTATAGAAGAATTTTTCCTTTCCATTTCTACCCCTCTCCCCATCTCACATAAAAACCCTCAATTGCCATTTTTGGGACCTTCTTCAACCTTCGATCTATGCATCCCTTTATCTCGAAAATTCCCTTCCCTTCCTTTTCAAGCAAACCTCCAAAACCTTCCTCTCTCTAAAACTCACCATGGCACTCGTTCACCCAAACCACCACTTCCGAGCATGGATAAAAAACAACCCCGAACCTTTCTTCGCCTACATGCTCCAACAAGACGACAATGAACCCAATCCAGAAACCCGAGAAAAACTCTATCAAGGACTCCATGGATATGTTCGTCCTCACCTCCACAAAGAAAAAACCGGATCCTCGTTTCTCGAATTCGAGATCCTAGGGTCGGCTCCCTCCCTTCCGGTAGCGCAAACCCTAGTGTTGTCGTTCACCACCACTGCCTCGCAATCTCTTCCTCCTCCTCCATCTTCTTCCTCCCAACCACCTCGCATCCCTCTCACCATCTCCTCCTAAACACCCCCTTCCACCACTGGGACCACTATTGTTGATAGCTTTGGTCCCGACTCTCCCAAAATCCAAACACATGTCCAAAAAACGCAAAGACAAATACTCTTCCTCTTCTTCTGATCTTCCCAAAAAGAAGAAGAAGAAATTGTTCCTCAACATAGACGAGGCCCTCAACCTCTCTCGCCCCACCTCTTTCAAAATACCATCACCTCCACCACCCTCCGATTCTGGGAACTCTCAATCCCAGAACTCTCCACCACCAACTATCTCCAACCCAAATCCCATCTCTGGGACCTCTAGTCCCAGAGATTCCATCCCCACTTCCTCTTCTTTTCCCAACCTTGAGGGAACTTCAAACCCACCTCCTTTGTCTCCGAAACTCAAAACTCCCACACCACCCACCTCCCCAATAGCCAATTCCCCCTCTCCTCAAAAATCCCCTCCTCCCTCCCTCACTGCACTCTCTTCCTCTCCCTCCCCAGCAAAGCAACAAGTCAACCTTGACTCAGACGAGGACTCCTTGCCAATAGTGGAGGTCGCTCGCCGGAAGTCCGCTATGACAACTCCCATAGTCATGCGAACTACCAAAGAAAATGCTCGTCTCGACGCTCTCGAAGTCGAGCTCCGCGCAGAGATCTCAAGGCCAAAGACACGGCCTACCAAAATCGACGCCCTTGAAGACGCCACTCATACAAAGGGAGAAAAGGCCCAAGAAAAAGGAAACCGAGTACCAGATGATGATGCTGGGACAAGTCAAGGTCTTCCAGAGGAAGATGACGACGAGGACATGGGGTTGTCCTTCGAAGATGAAGGGAACTCGAATGGTGGAGCTCCCACCGAGGTCCTTGACGAAGAGGGTCTGGAAAAGGAACATACTCAGTCCCTAGATGAAGATGAACAAGGATGCCAAATGGTGGTGTCGGGGGATGCTCCTATGGAAAAGGAGCCTCCCCTCCTGCTCAAATCGACTGTCTCCCCCCAACTGAAAAGAAAGGCTGCTGCCTCCAGGGGAAAAAGAAGAAGAAAAGGAAGGGAACATCCCCAAAGAAAGTTCCCATCACTTAAGATCGCAAGCTCATTCATCCCCTCATACTCACTTAATCACACCTCCATGAGCAAAGGCTTGGGGAACTCTCGGACCTTCTCAAGGCCCAAGAGTGGGAACAGGTGTGCAACGCTGCTGTAACCGTCGACCCTGCCCAGGTGCGCCTCTTCTACAACAACTTAGTCATTCATGGAGAGGCCACCAAGGGAACTCTCTCCCTCCAGGGCGACGATTATGTGTTCACCGCCTCATCCATTCGCCACTAGCTTAATGTTCCCGTCAAGGGTTTGGATGTTGTTCCCATCAAAAATTGGGGCGATTTCAACAAAGATGTCATCTTCAATGACATCTATGAAGGTCGTATTCTCGAGACTGGAACTCCCACTCACAACCTCTCTCTCATCGGCAAACTGGATCACCAGTTCATCATAACAATTTTGATCCCACGGCAAGAGAAGCGTCACCAACTCAACATTCAAGACGCCATTCTTCTCTACCACTTCCTCCACAAGATGCCCATCAATCTTCCATGCATCATCTTTCCCTCTCTTCTCCCTTAGCCCCATTTTCTCTACAAAATGCAATGTGTTCCTCTTGTACATCATTTGCTTAGGTAATATAAATGACGTTTAGTATGATTGCGTGCTCCTCTCTTCCTTATTTATGTTTTCTGTTTTCGATGATGCCAAAAGGGGGAAGGACAAAATGTGTGAGATGAGTCATGTTATGAGTTGTCATAGAATATGCTTTTGCTAACGGGGAACTAATGCATAAAATGCTACGTAAGAACTTATTGTTTCATAGAAGTGGCTCTTTTGGATCTCACATAGGAACTCTGTTGCATGTCATGCTACCTAGTTATTTTGTGATGTGTTTGTCATCATCAAAAAGGGGAAAATTGTTGGGATGGTGCTGGGAACTCTATTTCCAAACATCGGAACAACAATACTTGTCTCCAGTTTTTTCGCCCCATTCGTCCGATCATCCTCGGGGAGACGAGTAGTCATGTCAATCATGCTTTAATTGCTCCGGTGCATCCTAGCGTGCGCCTCCGTCACCCCCAGCATCATGTTTTTGGTTTCTTTTGTCAGTGTTGCTCATGTTGATCTTTCGATATCTTTCGATTTGAAGCAATGAACCCTTTTCGATCGCAAGACCCCACGGTGGATGCCAAATTGTTTTGGTCAAAAAATTTGTATACAAACTTTTGTCCTAGATTGGGGCAATGATCGAATTGATTCAAAAGAAATCTATGGACAGAGCAGTCGTATTGATTTTGATAGAAAGTGAAAAGTGTTTTCTCTTAAGATTCAATCTTGGTTTTTCTTTGCGTACATCAAAATGAATAATAAAATTGGAATCCTCCATATTAAACTATCCATTTTCCTTGATCTCCCCACAATCTCCATGCTGTTAGAGCGCATCTCCAACCGTTCTGCCACCACCCATGTTTGTCAAAGAAGGAAACCGCATCGAATGGTCGAATCCTGGACGCGCGTCGCTTATTGCGATCGTAGCTTGATGTTCGTGTTTTTAGTATAGATTTTAGTGTTTTTATTAGGTTGATTAGTTTAGTTGTAGTGAGTTTTAGTGTTAGTTTTGTGTATTTTTGGATAAGTTTACATATTTTGTGAAAAGTATGGAAGCTACTCCGTTTTGTGTCTTTTTGTAGGTTTTTGAAGCAGAAAGAAGCATTTTCAAGCAAGTTGGAGCCGAGTGGTTTATGGTGGAATACATGGAAAGAAGAGAAGAATGATGTGTTTTAAAGATCCCGCAGAAGTCTAAGAGAAGCTGTGAAAAATGTACAAAAACCCAACACATAGGGCTCGTTACCGACCTGTGAGGGTTAATACCGAGCTGTGTAACGAGATATTATTGGGAGAATTCAGCAATTGTCTACCGACCTTGTGCAAGTCGTTACCGAGGAGACCTATGCCGGTAGGCGACGCCGACTTTCGGAAATTATATCTTTTATCTGGTAATCTTTTTAGTTTTGAAAGTTTTTATCTTTTAGAATCTTTATTAGATAGCTTTTTCTAGTATAAATACCCTAGTTCTAGCCTAGTTTAGGGGGGTTGGCTAGTTAGACGTTAGAGGAGTCGGGAGAGGGATATGAGTTTTTGGAGAACTCGATCGATCGAGAGAGTTTGAGCCCTTGTCGAGTCCTTGATCGAGTTTGTTGTTCTTTGTTGTTTCTTGAGATCAAACTTGGTTTTAAAATGAGATTTCTTTAATTTTCAAGTAAGTTTAAATTCAATGTTTTCTTTCAATATAGTTGTTTGTTTAGTTTTAATCATGAGTGAGTAGTTTACTTTTCTAGAATTGGGGTTGAAACCCGACATAGTTATGCATGGTTGAATGAATGTGTTGATGTTTTGAATGCCTTCTATCGTTTTATCTACTTGTTTGTGCTTATACTAAGACGAAAGTTATAATCTTGAATATTGATATTGTTCGATAACGAAAGTTTTGAGCTTTGGGTTCAAACTAAGTAGATAGATTTATCTTTAAAGACATGACAATTATTCTTCACAATAGTTCGTATGCATGATTATGTCGCGGTAACCCTAGTCCTAGTTGTTTTTATCATTTGAATTTCCTTCGTTTTTACCTTCGTACAGACACGTTACCAAGGTACACAGGTCAGTATTGAACCTGAACTTGCTTTGTCTTGTTTGCGTGATTAGAGTAGAAACCCAACGTCGTTACCGACCCTGATTAGGTCGGTACCCGAAGTCTGTCGTAACCTGTTTTCCTTGTTTTCTTATTTTCATAGTTCGGTAATCAAACAACCTTGCTTCCTGTGGACGATCCTGACCTCCCTATACTCAGCGGGGTCTTGACTACAAATTTATTTGTAGTTAAGTAAATCCCTACCAACAAATTGGTGTCGTTGCCGGGGAAGCAATTGTGTTTGTTTGTTTACTTGTGTGTATGGGAATAGCCCGACCCCGTTTTTGTTTTTAATTTTGTTTTCTTTTGTCTGTTTTCTCAGCTTATGCTAGTAGGACATCGAAGGCTCGAGTTTGATAACACTAGTTATTATTCCAAACCTAAGCTTACCCTCCACCGCAGAAGAAGAGAAAATCAAGCCATGGCGATGACTCTTGAAGAGATGACTCAACAGATGAATGAGCTCCAAAGGCAGCTCGAAGCTACAAGGATTGAGAAGACCGCTCTACAGGAAAGACTTAATGACTATCCGAGGAATGCCAAACAATATATTCATCTAGAACTGAGAGTGCCAGAGCCTACAATCGTGCTTCAGGAGATAGAGAAGACTTTTGATATAAAGTCTCAATTTATATCCTTAATTAAAAGGGCTCAGTTTGAAGGGAAACCTACTGAGTGCCCTATGAAACATATTAAAAACATTCTTGATTTATATGACACTATTGCTGCTGAAGGTGTCTCACTTGAATATGTTCTATTAAAAGCTTTCTGGTGGTCTCTTAGAGGAAAGGCCATGAGCTGGCTGGAGAGCTTACCTCCTATGTCTATCAAGACTCGGAAGGCTTTGTATAATGAATTTCTAACAAAGTTTTTCCCTCCTTCCAAGACTATGGAGTTGAGAAAACGAATCACCTCCTATCACCAACTGCCTAATGAGACCTTTCTAAAGACATGGGAGAGATTCAAGGAGATGCGTAGACAGTGCCCCACTCATGGGCAACCACCATATGTGCTCCAGGCAATATTCTTCCAAGGGATTAATGTTGAGACGAAGAACCGCATCAACATGCACACTGCCTGCGGTTTTATTAACATGGATCCCACAGCTGCATGGGAGTTGCTGGACAAGTTGAGCAACTACGATGCTATGTATGGAGCCCAACAGCCACGGCAGCCACAAAAGCGTCTCTACATACCTAATAAAGACGAAGTTGATCCTGATGTCAAAAATCAATTTCTACAAGATGAGATCACCCGTCTGAAGAAACAGGTAAGTTTTTTGAAAACCTCTCAAACTTGTCAAGAGTGTGGCTCTTCTGCCCATAGTACTTCTGCTTGCACTAACATCGAGCATGTTAGAGCCGCTGAGACATATGCTGAGATGAACTATATGAGAGGGCAATACAAGAACCCGCCTAATAATTTTGACAGGCCAAACAATTATTCGGCTTGGGGAAACCAAAATTCAAATCAAAATTATATAGTTCCCCCTCCGGATAGACGACCCGCACCGTATCGATCTCTAGGCTATCAAGAGCCACCATCTTGGGTGCAAGGACTTTATGAAGGGATTAACGAAGTAAAGAATGAAATCAATGGAGTCCAAGCTAACCTAAATAATCAAATGAAAAGATGGGAAGAGTTCGATATTTGGAAGAAGAGTGTCGACTCACAATTAGGGAACCTAGCTACATAGATATCGAGGCCCCAAGGGCAACTCCCAGGCCGCCCCGACGGGAACCCTAGAGGACAGATAGCGGGCGTACACCTCAGGAGTGGAAAGACGCTACCAGATCATGCCCAAGCTAGGGAAAATGACCACGGTGCTAAAGCAGACACCACGACCCAAGACAACAACGTGCCGAAGAGGGTCGTTACCGAGCCTAAACCCCTTGGTACGGATGCTCCCACGCTACTCACCGACCCGAGCTAGGTAAGTTTCCTACACCGAGCCACTCTCTTAGCCCTAGGATAGATACCGACCCCACCAGGGTCGGTACCGATCCTTCTACGGCACCGATCGACCCTATTGTAGACCCGGTAGCACCACCTCTCGAGCCCGCTTTGGCTCCGAGATTGGTGAAGTCTCTCCCCTTTCCTACTAAGAAGTCTAAAGACTCAAGAGAAGGCAAGTTTAAGTGTTTTGTTAAGATTCTTCAGGGCTTAAATATTTCTATACCATTCCCTAAGGCCCTAAGAGAAATGTCGACTTACACAAAATTTTTGAAGGATATTCTTAGCAGGAAAAGGTCAATAACAGAGCTCACAAATGAGGTCCAATCCATTACCCTTCCGGAAAAGCTAGGTGACCCAGGGAGGTTTGCTATCACAATAGGGATTGGCAACCACCGATTCAAAGCATTATGTGATCTGGGAGCCAGTGCTAGTTTACTTCCCTTATCGATTTGGTCAAAAGCTAACATGGGACCATTGGAGCCAATCAACATGTGGCTATACATGGAAGATGGCTCGTGCGTCAAGCCAACCGAAGTTGTAGACGATTTTCCGGTACAAGTGGGAAAATTCTTTATTCCTAATGATTGCATAGTCATGGAGATGCCCGAAGATCCGGTGGTGCCTATCAGCTTAGGGAGACCATTCCTCGCCACAGCCAGTGCCATAATGGACAATAGGAGGGGACTCCTAACTTTCGAAATTGGGGATGAGGTGGTAGAATTTTGGTTCAACCCTACAATGAAGGAGACAAATAAAGTCGAAGTTAAGATGCTCTACACCCACAATGAATTCATCGAATGTGGGGACCCTGTTGGAAGACTGTTGGCAAGTGAAACATTCTCAGGCTAAAGATGGGCCGAGATAGCTCCTGCAGTCTCGATACTGAGCCCATCTACCTCGATACCGAGTCTCTTGGTAGACAAAGACAACTCGGTACAGACCCCTTCTACATCGGTACCGAGCCTGGCCGAGGATTAAGAGATCTCGGCATTTGAATACCTTGAAGAAGTCTTGAAGACGGAGCCTGAAGAGCCTATTCTTATTCTAGCTGAGCCTTCTCCAACGCTCAAGCCCCTTCTAGACTCTCTCAGGTATGAATTTATTGGTCCTAATTCTACTTTTCAAGTAATCATCATTGCTAAATTAAAGGAAAAGGAAGTAGAGAAGCTTCTTTCTGTGTTTAGGAAACATAGAAAAGCTATAGGATACTCCCTAGATGATGTAACTAGCATATCCCCCTCACTTTGCATGCATCGGATATAATGGAGGATAATCATAAACCCACCATAGAGCTTCAACGTAGGTAAATCCTAATATGAAAGAGGTGGTTAAAAAGGAAATCATTAAATTACTTGATGGTGGGATCATATTTCCTATATCAGAGAGCCAATGGGTTAGTCCGGTCCATGTAGTCCCTAAAAAAGGGGGGAATGACCGTTATTGAAAACGAGAAGGGAGAGGTAATCCCCACTAGGACCACAACTAGTTGGAGGATGTGCATTGACTATAGGAAGCTCAATAGTGCTACTAGAAAAGATCATTTTCCGCTTCCTTTTATTGATCAAGTGTTAGAACGTTTATCCCAACATCATGATTTTTGTTATTTTGATGGCTATAGCAGATTTTGGCAAATTCCCATTCATCTTGATAATCAGGAAAAGACTACCTTTACATGTCCCTATGGGACTTTTGCATATAAGAGAATGCCATTCGGGCTTTGTAATGCCCCTACTACCTTCCAAATGTGTATGATGGCCATTTTTTCTGACATGATAGGGGACATTGTAGAGGTCTTTATGTATGATTTTTCTGTGTATGGTTCTTCTTTTGATGCTTGTCTTGCTAATATTGTTTATGTACTAAAAGGTTTGTGATGAAACCAACCTTGTGCTTAATAATGAAAAATGTCATTTCATGGTTCAAGAGGGAATTGTATTAGGGCACCTCCTCTCTAAGTGAGGGATTGATGTAGATAAAGATAAAATTGAGCTTATTAAAAAACTACCTCATCCCTCTTCTGTTAAAGACGTTAGGAGTTCTCTAGGGCATGATGGCTTTTACAGACGCATTATCAAAGACTTTTCTAAGATAGCTAAACCAATGACTAACCTACTAATGAAAGATGTAGTGTTTGAGCTATCTCCAGATTGTCTTGAAGCATTTTACAAGTTAAAGAAGCCCTTGTTTCCGCCCCTATTATGGAGTCCCCAGATTGGACCTTGCCCTTTGATATTATGTGTGACACTAGTGATTATGCTGTTGGCGCAGTTTTAGGACGACGGAAGGACAAAAAGCTGCACGCCATCTACTATGCGAGTAATACGCTTGATGAGGCGCAAAGTAAGTACACTACGACGGAGAAGGAATTCCTCGTTGTAGTATTTGCTTTCGAAAAATTCCGTTCCTATCTTGTTGATTCAAAAGTGATTGTTTATACTAACCATGAGGCTATTAGATATCTAATGGCCAAAAAGGATGCCAAGCCTAGGCTACTTCGTTGGATGCTCTTATTGTAGGAATTTGATCATGAGATTAGAGATAAAAAGGGAGCAGAAAACTTGGTGGTGAATCACTTATCCAGGTTGCCAGTTGAAGACATCATCGAATCCAACAACAACATGCCGATTAACTTATCTAGACCGGACGAACACCTCATGCTAAACGATGTTGAAAACGACAAGACCCTCGTTACCGACCCTGAAGGAGTCGGTACTGAGCCATCACCGAGGTTGAAGGGTGTCGATCACATCGACATTAAATAAGGGCGCGTCGAGTCTATAATCGGGAAGCTCGATACCGAGCCACATGAGGTTGTTATCGACGAGAATAGAGAATCTCCAAGGTCAACATCGACCCAATCAGACTCGGTAATGACCCAGTCAGGTAAGTTTTCTCAACCTGAACTCATTTCTTTCAATTCAATTCCTTCTTCATCTCTTTCTTCTACTTCTTTTCAATCAATCAATGCTATTAGAGGGTCAAAAGCCCCTTGGTTTGCGGATTTTGCTAACTACATTGTAGGTGGCGTAATTCCCGAGGGACTAACCCCACAAAAGAAAAAGAAGTTTCTCCATGATGTCAAACAGTACTATTGGGATGACCCTTACTTGTTCAAGCAAGGAAGTGATCACCTCTATAGGCACTGCATTAATTCCAGAAGAGGAGATAGAGAGTGTGATCCGTCAATGTCACACACTTCCTACCGGTGGCCATGCGAAAGGATTCAAAACCACGGCGAAGATTTTTCAAAGTGGTCTCTACTGGTCAACCATTTTCAAGGATGTATAGGACTATGTGACAACATGTGATGAATGCCAATGCTCTGATAACATCACTTGGAGACATAAAAACCCGCTAACCGGGATACTAGAGGTCGAATTATTCGACGTATGGGGCATAGACTTCATGGGACCTTTCCCTTCATCGGGCCCCTACAAGTATATCCTGGTTGCGGTCGATTATGTCTCTAAGTTGGTCGAGGTCGTTGCTACTAGGACCAATGATGCAAAAACCGTGGCTAAAAATATTAAGACTAACATTTTTCCCAGGTTTGGCGTCCCAAGAGTCCTCATTAGTGATGGTGGATCTCATTTCATAGAGCGTAGTTTTGAAGCACTTTTGGCTAAGTATGGGGTATCACACCGGGTGGCAACACCATATCATCTCCAAACTAGTGGCCAAGTAGAAGTTTCAAACAGGAAAATCAAGAGCATATTGGAAAAGACGGTATCCCGCTCAAGGAAGGATTGGTCCTCTAAACTGGATGACACTCTATGGGCTTACAGGGCGGCATACAAGACGCCCCTACGCACCACTCCTTACAATCTAGTGTTTGACAAGGCATGCCATTTGTCGGTCGAGATGGAGCACACGGCATCATGGGCTCTCAAAGAGATCAATATGAACCTCGACGCAGCAGGAGCAAAAAGATTCAGGGATTTACAAGCACTGGAGGAGTTGAGGCTAAAGGCATACGAGAACGCCGAGATCTATAAGAAGCGTACCAAATGGTGGCATGATCAGAAATTGGTGCCAAACACTTATGAAGTAGGTGACAAGGTACTTCTTTTCAACTCTAGACTCTGTTTATTTCCAAGGAAGCTAACGACAAGATGGAGTGGGCCATTCGTGGTTCACCACATCTATCCTCATGGAGCAGTAAAGTTGATCGACAACCATGGCGCCATCTTTAAAGTCAACGGCCACCAATTGAAGAAGTTCTATGAGCAACCCAACCCAGAAGAAGAGATTAGAGTCACTTTGGCTCTCAAAGCGTCTGATTAAGCCAGGTAAGTTTGTAAGGCTAACGACGTTAAAAATAGCGCTTTCGGGAGGCAACCCGGTTTTAGTTTTAGTTTTAGTTTAGTTTTCTTTTCTTTTTATAGCTCTTTTTCCTAGCTTTCTTTTGAGTTTTTTTTAGTGCTGAAGTTTACAAGATAGAATATTTTTGAGCTAACATGTCACAGAAGTCGGGCTTGAAAGGCGCTGGAAAATGAGTCGCCTAGGCTCGATACCGAGCTGAAAGGGTCGGTACTGACCTGAGAGGATACCCAAATTCGGCAACGCACGGGCAGGTAATTTCTTTAAACCTAAAATCTATCTTCTACCTACCCCCCCCTACACACCGCCTCTTGCTCCTCTTTAACTACTCTCTCAATGCCTTCAAACCCATTCCAATCTCTAACCAATCTCTCAAAATTTCACTGATCTCCATTCGGATTCCCTCACCTTGATTGATCGCGCACCACTCACCCCCCAATCCCGATCGCGCAACCCATTCGATAACGAATACACACCCTTGTGATTCGTTACCGAAGATCCAAGCCCTCGTTACCCTTGCAATTTGGATTTTTGTTTTACAATTTCTACAAATCTACGGTATGATTTCTAAACCCTAACTCTTTTCTTGAAGATTCATGGTAATTTGGGGTAGTTTTCATATCAAGATCTTGTGTGAATCAGATTGCATGTCTATGTTCCCATCGTTCTTCTATTGTTCTATGATTGGTGATTATTCTTGATGGAATTTCGGTTCTTCTTGCTTAGTTTGCATTGAATTTTGATAAGAAAAGCATGAAGTAACTTTTTCTTGAATTACATGATTTTTACCATGAGTTTTGGTAATTATTGACATGATTAGAGAAGGTTTCAAGTAGGTATGGGGTTGCATGTTCTTCATTGTGTGTGTTTATGTGGAATCGTGCTTGAATTTGTGCTGAATTGTCGAAAGTTTTTAGATTTGGGACTCGGAATTGATTGCATTATGTTCTCGCCCATGCTCGTTACCGACCTGTGAGGGTCGGTAATGACTTGAGAATGCCCAGAACCAGAACCAAACCCAGAGACCTCATTACCGACCCAATTGGCTCGGTACCGAGGTGTGTCGAGGCCATTTTCGAGTGCAAGTATGGGGTCCTATTTTGTTGATTTGAGTGGATCTTATCTTGGATTTTCATGATGTTTTCAGGTACCAAATAGCAAGCACAAGCCGAGCTAACGCCAAGGCTGGAAAGAAGAGGAGGACTCAAAGATCCCCGTCTCCTCCACAAATGGACGTGGTCATTTTGCATACTCGGGAGCAAGTGACACTCTTTGATTCCGTCCTTCAGAATGACCACTTCACTAGGTGGTTCACCAGAGCAAGTGCCAAAGCTAATGGCATTTACGAGGATGTCAAGCACGCTTTTTCCATTCTTAGTATAGCTCACCTACTCAAGAAGGAGGAAACCCCATACTACCCGGCTCTCACCACCGAGTTCATTGCCAACCTCCGATGGGAATATCAAGTTCTGTTTGGGCAATGTCGATCGTGAATTCATAATGGCGCAGTTCAATCAACTTCTCGACCTCCCCACAGGGCTCCCGATGATTTCAAGGTCACCGACACTTGGAGCTACATTTCCGGGAAAATCAACCCTTTTGCATCGGCACTTCCAGGGGCGCGCATCATTAACCCCATCTTCAAGATCATCCTCCCAGTCTTGGGTGCCACCTTTTGGCCCAATAAGGAGCTTTCAAGGTCGACAAGGACGTAGGTTGGATGCCTTCGCACCATTCTTTTCGAGGCACCCCGCCCCCATGAATTTGGCGTATGAATGGCTGAAATATGTAGAGAGATACGGGGCCTCTTCAAAGGAATTCTGGTGTGGGAAATTGGTGAGTCTTTTAGTGGAGAAGCTCGGTGTCGACCTCACACACTACACCCCACACCTTCCCTAGAAGCTGGATACGAAATACTAGTGTTCTTCCGACATTTTTCTGAGAGTTCATGGTAGAGTCGCCACCAAGGTGCTTGGACAAGAGGTGAGGATTATGCGGGACAAGCTAGAGTTGCTTTGTGTGCCAAACTAGTACGAGGCCTGGACGTCTCACCCGTTCCCGTTGGAAAAGAAGCCTTAAGATGAGCCGACATTGAGGGAATGGGAGTCGAGGTATGAAAGAGAGGGCGCTGCCATAGACGAAGATGAGGCAGCTACGGAGGAGCTTGATAACGAGGATGATCACCTCGATACCGAGGTACTTGACAATACCGAGGATCTAGATGATCACACCGACCTCAGTACCAAGCAACCTGGGCTCGATACTGATTATTTCGAGGTCAATAGCGAGGCATTCAACTTTGGTAACGAGCCTGCTCCTCCATCTACCGAGCATCAGTCGTACGATATGGTGCCGTACAACCCGGTTATCTATCAACACCACTTCCAACCTTAAGATCACTACCAACCACCGCCCTAACCTAGATACAGTTCAAGTGTTCCACCTCCCTGGGCCGATGATTTGTCCTTCTAGATGCATCAGCTGAACCTGCAGCAGACACAGCTCACTCTGCGGATGGAGCGTTGGGAGGGTGTACCTCGCATGGCTCTTGAAGATGCAAGGCACCAACAAGCGGATGCTCGTTGGAGGACGATGGAGCAGCGTGTGACGGTTGATGAGGAGCGCAGGAGGACGATGTATGAGTTCATGGGCAACTTTGAGCGCCAGTTTCTACGACCACCACGGAGATGATTCAGCTTTCAAGAGATGTTTTCTTCTGCTTCATTGGCTTTTCTTTTCCCTATTCTTTTCTTTTGTTTTGCTTTATTATAGTGAGGACACTGTAATTTTAAGTATGGGGTAGGGAGGGTAAAGAAAACTGGTTTGATTGTTTTGTATTTAAGTTGTTTGTTTTTGCTTTAGTTGTCTTTGTTTTCATAAAAATATTGAAAATTTTGAAAAAAATCAAAAAAAAAAGTTTTTTTTAGATGAGTACCCTGTCTTTTGGTTCTATGATAGTTGATTGATTGCATGATCATGTAATTTCCTTTCAGCATATTTTTGAAAGTATAGCCTGAGTCTTATGAAAAAATTGTTTGTTTTATAGAGAAATAGCATTTGATGAAATTGAGCATGTACAACTTTTAGCATGAGTAGTTGCAATCGAACAAAAATTTGCCTTGTGACATATTTTTTTAGCCTTGATTTTTTCATGTGTGATTTGCTCTCTTTATGCATATTATCTCTTGGAATTATGAAGGTTATCTATTTCTTGGGACCTGTATAAGATTTTTAGTTCATTACATGTGAAGTTAGATGATAGGGAACTTATTTTTCATGAGCCTTATTAATCCTTATCCACCCTTACATGATCCTTCTTTTGACAACTAATCTGAGCTTTAGCCTTTTATTTGTTGCTCCACAAAATTATCCCTAGCCGAGATAAGCTTGACCCTATCCGGAGATTAGGACTTAGTTGGAGAGGTGTTGTTTTGTAAGAGTGAAAAAGTTATGTTTTGGTTAAAAAATGAGGTTTTGGTGGGGTAGAATGGAAGTCTCTTTTTTTATTATGTAAAAAGATCTCTTCGTTAAAAAGATGCACAGATGTATGGATCGATATCGGCCTAATTGGGCTCGGTACTGATGATTTGAGTAGAGGAAAGCGAGAAAAAGAAGTAAATGTGTAGCTCGTTACCGACCCTCTCAGGTCGGTACCGAGGCCAGTCGAGAGGAGAAAAAATGCAGAAAAGAAAAGAAATAATGGGGAAAGAATAAGAAAGTTGTGCAGTGTGAGTTTAAGATTAAAACCAGAGATTCTTTGAGTTTTTATGAGGCTTTCTAGGATTTAATGGGTGAGTGAAGATAAGTGCATAATGTTTGAGTGAGTTTGGTATATTTCTTATGAGATTTTTGGAGATGTGTGAGTTTTTAGGAGCCTTTGATTCCCGGATATTATTAGCACCACATGGCCAAAGTATTTCCATGCCTTATTGTCTTTACCAAGCCCCATTACAACCCGGTCGAATGGAAGATTCTATGAAGTTTTTCATTGAGCCTAAGTTCTCTTGATGATTTTTGCTTGTTTTGACATATCTTTGGTGGAGAGTTTGGTGATATAAGTTCCAATTTCTATGAGTTTTTGCATATAAGATTGAGTTGAGAGATGAATTTATAGCCCAAACACATGAGAGTTGAGAGAAACACATATCCTTGGTGAGGTTGGAATATAGTTACTTATGTCTATTAGTGCTTATATATGTGTGACGACGTTAATAGTCATTTGATATGTTTGCTATGTAAATGATGTTGGTTTTTAGATGAAGGCTATGGCTTGATGAGCATGATGTTTGGTTTTGGTTAATGTTTAGTGATTGCTTGAGGACAAGCAAGCTCAAGTATGGGTTACTTTGATGTTTGTGTTTTTAGTATAGTTTTTGTGTTTTTCTTAGGTTGTTTAGTTTAGGTGTAGTGAGTTTTAGTGTTAGTTTTGTGTGTTTTTGGATAAGTTTACATATTTTGTGAAAAGTGTGGAAGCTACTCCGTTCTGTGTCTTTTTGTAGTTTTTTTTAAGCAGAAAGAAGCATTTTCAAGCAAGCTGGAGTCGAGTGGTTTATGGTGGAATACATGGAAAGAAGAGAAGAAGGATGTGTTTTAAAGATCCCGGAGAAGTCCAAGAGAAGTTGTGAAAAATGTACAAAAATCCAACACAGAGGGCTCGTTACCGACATGTGAGGGTCGGTACCGAGCTGTGCAACGAGATATTATTGGGAGAATTCAGCAAGTGTCTACCGACCCAGTGCAGATCGTTACCGAGGTGACCTGTGTCGGTAGCCGGTCCAACTTTCGAAAATTATATCTTTTATCTTGTAACCTTTTTAGTTTAGAAATTTTTTCTCTTTTAGAATCTTTATTAGATAGCTTAATCTAGTATAAATACCCTAGTTCTAGCCTAGTTTAGGGGGATTGGCTAGCTAGACGTTAGAGGAGTCGGGAGAGTGTTAAGGCAAGGTTCCCTTGACCCTTTGGGTTTTGATGATAACAAACCCTTGGCATTTGATATGTTCTATGAAGTGTTTCAGGGAAGGAATTGTCCAAGGGAACAATGAAAGGAACTGTTCCTCTAACTAGAGGAAACAATGATGGGAACTGTGAAGTTCAAGGCTCCAAGAGAAGCAAGACAAAGAATGAAGATTCAAGGGAACGATGAAAGGAACTGTTCCCTTGATAGAGGGAACAGTAAAGGGAACTCTCAGTGTAATAGGATGACACTGTTCCCTTGACAATTGAAAATGATAGAAAAACCAAGAAGAAGGAACAATGAAGGTTTAAGGCTCAAAGGAACAGTGCTGGGAACGCCAGTGCAATTTGAGGAGTTGTTCCCATCCAGGAACATGATGGGAACAATGAAGGTTTAAGGCTCAAAGGAACAGTGATGGGAACGCCAGTGCAATATGAGGAGTTGTTCCCATCCAGGAACATGATGGGAACAATGAAGGTTCAGGCTCAAAGGAACAATGAAGAGAACGACAATGTAATGTGAAGGAACTGCTCCCATCCAAGGAATAGCTCCCCAAGACCAAAGCTCCAGGAGAAGAAAGACCACTGGCCACAATGAAGAGTTTTCATCAAGGGATCTCTGAAGAGGAAAGTTCCCATGAAGTGGGAACTCCCAGAAACAAACAAGAAAACACAAGCTTACAACGATGAAGTGTTTCCATCAAGGGAACTCTGAAGAAGTCAGTTCCCATGAAATGGGAACTCACATGTGAAGACAACGACCGTTCAGCGCAGATCGCGGGATTCTGTCTCAGACAGCCAGAGGGAACAGTCTGAGGATCAGACTGTCACGCTTCATCCAACGGTCCGATTGATTCAAGAAGTTGACCTAGTTCAAACCAAAGTCACATGTGAAGAAAGTACAACTTGGGCATCAAGCAAAGGGCATTTTGGACACAAACGAAAGATGCTACTGCCCAAGACAAATGGACTATAAAGCCAAATGATTAGTACTCGGTCTGAGTACTTCTCCCAGAACTTACAAACACCCACATCAGAGAAAAGAAAGAAAAGGAAGAGAAGTCCCCGCCGGCGAGTGTGTGATCTCGACGACGGTGAAGCTGAAGTTCCCTGGAGCAAGGGAACTGAGAAGTCAGCGTAAGGTTTGAGTTACTTGTGTTTTGCTGTTGTGAGCTTAGGAACTCAGTTGAGAGGATTTACTAGTGTTGCTAGAGTTAGGAAGAACTTGTAGGAACAGAGAATTGTAAATCCGGCTGTGTAACCAAGGAACAAAGCAATCAAAACAAGTAAGTCATTCAAAATCCTCCAAGGGAGGTAGAGGTTTACCCATTCAACTAGTTGGTTGAAGTGGGGTTCCTCTATAAGGAACTGTGTCCCTTTACTTATCTTATGCTTTTGATTCTTGTTCCTTATAATTTCTTGAATTGTTCCCTTAATATTCTTTGTTCCTATACTTCCATATTGTTATCTTCTTTGTGCCTATCACCTGCATATTTATTTGTTATTCCGCTGCCCAAGGAACAGTTCCCATAACTTTTCCTTGACTCTATTCTAACACACAACTTTCCAACAGAGAGGGAGACGAGGTTTAGGAGAACTCAATCGAGAGAGAGAGTTCGAGCCCTTGTTCGAGTCCTTGATCGAGTTTGTTGTTCTTCGTTGTTTCTTGAGATCAAACTTGGTTGTAAAATGAGATTTCTTTAATTTTCAAGTAAGTTTAAATTCAATATTTTCTTTCAATATAGTTGTTTGTTTAGTTTTAATCATGAGTGAGTAGTTTACTTTTCTAGGATCGGGGTTGAAACTCGACATAGTTATGCATGGTTGAATGAATTTGTTGATGTTTTGAATGCCTTCTATCCTTTTATCTACTTGTTTGTGCTTATACTAAGATGAAAGTCGACATAGTTATACATAGTTTACTTCTCTAAGATTTCTGTTTTCATGTTCTCTTGTGATTCCTCACTCATTCTTGGGCTAATACTGTCATTAAGCCGACTTAATGTTGGGCCTAACAGAAACCGAAACCCAAACCTACAAAATCGAAACCGAATTGAAACTAACCCGAAACAATGGACTAAAGGTTAGCTGATTTCAGTCCTAGTTCTAGAATCGTGAACCACCAATTCGAGAACTAGACACACAAATATATGTTTGATGCTTCAATGTAAACTCCTTTCCATTTTAATAGTCTCACTTTTTGATGCGTTTGCTACTATGACCGCCACTAAGGAGGAGAAAGTAATGTCGGTTCGTTCCAACAGATCCTTGACGCGTGGCCGCGCCAAGGCCATCGCTCGGGATATGGCTTCCGTCATAATTCGAGTTGTTCAATCCATGAGTTCGGTCCAAGACCCACCTTCTACTATAATAAATGACATATTTGGTCCAATACACACTTTCGGGTCAATTGTATGAGTCAAGGATCGAACCACGCATTTTCAAACAAATCCTCATTAGTGCGGATAGCCAGCATAGTGGCGCGCCCGCACCAACATGTGTCGTGGCCGTGACAGCCATAGGCGCGACCGCGCTGTAGCTAGGCGAGCACGCGTAATTTCAACAGAGCCTTGGCCGATCTTGGTGCGGGCTGGGCCTTCTTGTGGTGTGACCGCGCACCCTCGGGTGTCGGGCCGCGTCCCCCTCGGCGAGTCTTGGCCGATCATGGTGCGGGCTGGGCCTTCTTGTGGTGCGACCACGCACCCTCGAGTGTCGGGCCGCGTCTCCCTCGGCGATAGCGCCGAGGATTTTGATCCTCTTCTTGGGTCTTGGGTCCTCGGGTTTCCGTCTTATCTTTTGTCGGCATTTTAAAGTGAAACATTACTAGATTTGGTATTTTTTATATATCTGCTATTAAAATAACAAGGTGGATTGGGCTTGCATGTTCGGACCCACTCTCTCTCAGCTTCTAGGGTTAGGATCTAGATCTATTTATTATGTCAGACTACTCTTGAATTATTTCACGCTTGAATGAAATTGAAATTGCCTTAGTGAATCGTGATTCTTTTCCCCAGGCCTTCAGGCGCAAATCCCTCTAAACCCTTTTCCCAATCGCCCTTCAATTCTTCTAAGGTTTCGTTCCACGGAATCATCTTCACCTCGAGACGAAGCTAAACCTAGCGTCATACTATTGCTCATCGATCTGCGCGCCTCCCTGCGTGCATCATTCGTCAGTTTCTTCCACTCTATTTGAGCCCAAAATCGAAGCAGGATTCATAAAACGAGACATCGGTCCTTGTAGCGAGACGAAACGCATCACCTTTCCTCTTCTTTTGGTTCTCCCTTTCAACGTGGGAATGAAAATGTGCACGTACTAGAAAATTCTTATCTCCCTTACTGGGCTTGGCCTAAGGCCTATAATAATTCAATAAAAGCACAATATCAAATTCTCACTCTTAAAAAGATTTTAAAGCCTTTTTATTTTTGCGTTGCACTTTTACACGAGCCATTAGACTATTAGTATTATCTTAGAACCAAGATTAATTCTTGGATTTACAATAAAATGGAGTGGATGGAGTTTATGGGTATTAGGACTAGACATTATCTATGGGAGACCGAACCACCCACTTCACCCGACCCAATTATACAAGCAAAAAACCGAACAAAAGAGGGCGATGAGTGGTCGGGTGAAACGGGTAACGGGTCGGATATGGGTGAGATTTTACACCCGATTCACCCAAACCATAACCCAACCCACCAACCATCACCCACGTCACCCGTTTACCACCAGCATGTTTTAACCTAATATATATACTATATTCTAATACCTCCAATAAACCTACCAACCTAACATTGTCGTCTCCAAATTTTACTACTCATCTAATCATTTTTCTTGGTCTAGTTTGCTGCCTTCTGCTTCCTCCGGCTTCTTGATGCGTTCCGGCGTAGGACGGCATCAACGGTTTCTATCACAAGTCAAGCTATTCATTCTATAAGTTTGGTTCAAGACCCGCCTTCAACTATTTTGATGACATCCTTGGTCCAAGACACACTCCCAGATAAATTTGAGGAGCCGAGAGTCGAACCATGCATTTCCGAAGAGCCCCTGCATGCTCTATCTTATTTGCTTCCACTCCATTTCTCATTGAAGATCGAGACGGGATTCATAACACGAGACATCGGTCCTTGTAGTGAGGCAAAACGCATCAACTAGCATCAAAGCCATCGTCTTGTAAGTCTTCTGATTTGATCTTTGTACTTTCACCACCATAATTTCGCCATTAATTCAGCAAAAATCCAAAATAAAATATTTAGCCAAACCCTAATTAATTTTTCTTGTCCTTTGAGTATAATTGTGTTGTGATTTGTTCATTGCTTTACTTTGCTTGATTGATTGCCCATCATTAGTAATTTTCATTACTTGATACGCTATCTTGCTTGCATTTGATCGCATTGAACTACAATTATCGTTGCATATTAATCGTTGTTTGTTGAGGGTCGCCAAAATTCAGCATAAAAAAAATTTCGGCCCTAATTTAAAAAAACATTAAACAAAAACTCAATTGTGGGTGGCATAGCCAAAATAAGGTAAGCCCTTAAACTACATTTGTTAAAAAAAGTGATTTGTGGGTGGCATAGCCAAAATAAGGTAAGACATAAACCACACCTTGTTAGTGATTTTAACATTGTTAGTGCTCGCTTCATTCCTTGTTTGATTAGTACTACTTGTTTGATATTACTAAATTGTGTGGGTGCATATCTTTCCTTATGTTTTCTTTGCTTCAATAACACCATTGTTTTACTCGTGAGACTAAGTCGTCTCTCGCTTAAAAGGCACTCGTGACCTTGTGTGAGTGCATTGCTCGGATTAAGAGCTAAGACTTTGCGTGTTTGTTTGCCTTGTTCGTTTTGTTCTTTGTTACTCACCATGTCTTCTCCTTCTGCTTCGGGTGAATTACAAAATCAAGAGGTTGATCATACACTCAACCCTACTGCTTTGATTGAGTCCATGCCTGTAGAACAAGACATTGCTCTTTTAAGGCAACAAATGGCTGATATGCAAGCTCGTTTTGACGCCCAAGCTTCCCTCGTACCGCAACTTACTTCGGCTCCAATGACACAACCGGGTGTCAACACCTCGAGCTTACCACAAGACCCGGTCTTGGCTGGTCCCCCGGCGCCACAACAACTCCCTCCCGGGCCTTTGACACGCACCCGTGCTAAGGCCCCGGGCATCACCATTGGCGCACCGACAGCTTTTGTGGCATCGACATGCCTAACCATCCCACTCCGCTTGCTACACAGGACCCCCGCTGCAAGGATAAGGGTCCCATTGAGCCTAATCCGCCACCCGTGGAGCCCGTTATTGAGTCTAGGCAAGGCCAAGACACCCGCGTACTTCATAGCGACCCAATAGCTAATGATCCGTCTTCGAGTGCCTATGCCGAAGACAAAGGTATGTATTCTCAGCCACCTATTTTTGATTCTTATGGTCCCGAGGATGATGGCTACTATGCCACCACTTTGCTTGGTGCTCCGCCTCGCCCACAATTTATGGATGATTTTAGAGCATGCCGACTTTATGGAATGTGTGACCAATGCTTTCCGGCATCGGTTTTTGACCATAACGTTTTTTCTAAAAACAAACGGCCTTATGAGAAGGAACCTAGTTACAATCGTCGACATGGTTCCTTGAGTACAATTTTGCTACATCGGTTATCCATGATGACTTCAAGGAGTTCGATAATGAACAAATTGAAGATTCGGCCATGTTCAATCCTCATAATTTTCCAGTGTTGGGTGATCCTCCCAAATTGGATGAGCGTCCATCGGATTGGATTCCGCCAGCTCCCACCCTTAATTTTGTAATGCCCAAACGCGTCAAAACCGGCGCGCCTATGATCATGTTACCGAGCGGTGCACCAAAGCTCCGCCCCGACAACGTCATCAAGGGCAAGATCATTATTACGGGCAGGTACCGGCATGGCGTTGGTCCCCTATTGATCGTGGCCATGATGTTCGTGTTGCTAATGGCGATCGGGACACTCTCCGGTACCAACGACACGAAGTCAAGGTCAAGATTGAACCGTTTGAAGGGCATCATGACCCTGCGGTCTTTTTGGAATGGGTTACTGTGACAGCGCATACTTTGCGCTATTGTAACATCCCCGCTTATGAGCATGTACAAGCAGCTACCTTACATTTACGTGATTCAGCCCGGGTTTGGTGGCAACGTTTTTTGTGGATGACCGTTTGTGTCGGGGTCTTACAAAAGTGAGTACATGGATCAGCTAGTCTATGTTATGACTCAAAAATACATTCCAACTGATTACCATGACCAAATTCGTTTGGACATCGCTGATTTTTGCCAAGGATCTTTTTCCCCTGTCGAATATTTCGAGAAATTAGAGGTTATGTTTTTCAAGGCGAACATTAGTGTTGCTCCATCCACATTGCGTACTAAATTTATTAGTGGCCTTAATTTGCCTATTAAAGATCAGCTTGGGATCCTTCCTATTAAGGATATCAACACATTACTGCACACGAACATGAAAATCCATTACCAACATGTAAGGAACAAGAGCAATGGTTCCCGACCTTCTTCGGGCAGGTATGTTTCTTCTAACCCTCGTCAATACGGTTTTCTTACTAATGATAATTCTAGTGCCGCATGACAGGATTCCTCTACTCATTCAGGCGAGCCAACGGTTCCTAACTTGTCACGCCAGGCTCCTCAAAAGCCGGCCCCACCGAATCGTAAACGAGCCCAAGATTTGGAATGTTACACTTACGGTGCGCGTGGTCACTACCAAAAGGACTGCCCCAACCGCAAGAAAGTCATGTTTGTGCAAGCTAGTATGGATATGAGTCCATTGATGAAGAAGAAGTTTCGGCCCCAACTCCAATTGAGGAGGCTTATACAGTCCCTCAGGCAGACGTGTTGGATTGTGCTCCGTTGCCGGCCAACATTGGGACTCCTTTGGGATTGATTGCATGAAAGGCCTTAATCCTTCGTGAAGACAACCTCCATTGCCAACGGGAGAATCTCTTCCACACTAGAGCTCTTATTGGATCCACCAGCTTAAGTGTGATTATTGACTCCGGGTGTTGCACCAATTTGATCAAAGAGAAGGTTGTAGCTCATCTTGGGCTACCTACAACTCCTCACCCGCCTACTTATGGTCTTCAATGGCTCTCCTTAAGCTCAATTACACAAGTTTCTAAGCAATGCATGATTTCCTTTTCAATTGGTCCTTACACCGATTCTATACTTTGCAATGTGGTTGCAATGGACATTACCCATTTATTATTGGGACGTCCATGACAATTTGATAGGCGTGTTCTTCACGATGGTTACAACACTTATGTGTTTACGTACCACAGGAAGCGCGTCAAGCTCTTACATATGTCGCCAAGTGAGATTTTGCAGGATCAGGTTCAAAGGGATCGACAGAAAGCACTTAACGATGAGGAACAAGTTACAAAGGCCAAAGGGGTGCCAAAGCCAAATCACTTTGAGGAGCATGGCAATGGCACGCCCCGCCATGATCCGAGGCCGCCTGACTCGTCCACACGGTCCAAGCCAACCCATGGCACGCCTCTTCAAGGTTCGGTTGAGCGTCGGTTGTTGTTGACACATCCGTTGTTATCTCCGACACCATTTCTTGGGGATAAAACCGCCACATCGATTCATTTTGAGGAAGCGGGGATGCTTCCCACTCAAGGGGGGGGGGGGGGGAGGATGATGCATTCCGGCCTAGGACGGCATAAACGGTTTCTATCACAAGTCAAGCTACTCATTCTATAAGTTCGGTTCAAGACCCGCCTTTAACTATTTTGATGACATCCTTGGTCCAAGACACTCTCTCAGATCAATTGGAGGAGTCGAGAGTCGAACTATGCATTTTCAAAGAGCTCATCGTCGGTGCGGCCAACACCACGCCGAGCGCGACTGCGCTCATGCCCCACGAAACCACGCCGTTCCATCAGAAGGACGATTGTTACGGGCGCATGTTGTGCGTCGGGAGCACGACCGCGCTCCCCATGGCCGAGACCGTGCCGCGGGCACAGTGCAACAACGCCCTCGGGCGCAGGCTGGTGCCTGGGAGCGCGCCCGCACTCCCCCAGGCTATACTGCATCCCGTTGACGGTACTTTGAGTCTGTCCGAGTTTGTGCGAGTTCATCGGAGGGCTCGGGTCTTTTGGTTTCTATCTTAATTCTATTGCCGGGTTTTTTAGTGAAACAATTACTTTATTTGGTATTATTTTCAATTCCGTCATTTATTTAAATTAATGAGATGGGTTGGGCTTGCATGCTTGGGCCCATCCTCATTATGGTTTCTAGGTTAGATCTAGTTTTTTATTTAACTTGTCAGACTTTCATACTTTCAATTTCACGCTTGAATGAATTGATAGAATTGCCTATGTGAATCGAGTTTCTCTTCCCTAGGCTTTAGGCATCAAATCCTTCTAATCCTTTTTCCAATTGCCCTACAAATCCTTCTGAGGTTTCGCTTGTCGGAATCAATTCCACATCGAGACGCCGCTAGAACCCTAGCGTCGTACCATCAATTCACGAACCGCGCGCCCCTGCGTGCTCTATCTTATTTGCTTCCGCTCCATTGCTCATTGAAGATCAAGACGGGATTCATAACACGAGACGTCGGTCCTTGTAGCGAGGCCAAACGCATCATTTCCTCCATAGGCACTGCACTTCCAGTCTTTCAATCGTCTTCTTTACTTCTCCACAATCGTCTTCTCAAAATCATCACTAATAACTCTACTTCATTGCTTTACCCCTACTTTTCCTCACTCTGGTCGCCGCCCCTTTTCAGCATCACCACAAGCTTTTTTATAACTCTAGAATTTAATAAATTATTTTTTTAATTTAATAGTTTTTCAGCATCACCATTAGCTCTGCTAGGCCATATACAAAGTTCCCACCAATCCCCGCCGTCGTCGACAAAGCCAGAGAAAAAGACAAGGCTTCCTTCTCCGCCGGGAAATTCTTCGACATCGTGAATCACTACACCGCACACCTTGGCCTCGGAAACTACGCCAACACCGTCTCTACTTACGAAAAGGGCCTTAAGATCTCCCCAAACAACAAGTTCATTAGCAAACAAGTTCATTTATTCAATCACTATCAGCAAAGGATATCGCTCACATTTTAGGATGTTTTCAGTTTTAAACAACCTAAACAGTAAAATTTTAAACCATCATCCGGTGATGGTTTGTTACTGGTCATTCACTCGATAGCCTTCCCTGAGATGACCCAACGCTTTTGAAAATTCAGAACAATACAATTTAACCGGGGGAACCAATTATATCAAAATGGATGTAAAATGTGTTGATACACAAATCCTCCATTTCACTTTGGGTGTTTCATTTTTATGTCCCAATTAAATTTTAAATATCAAATTAATATTGATTTTTTTAAAAGTCATATTTATATTATAAACAACTATATACATGTGTATAAATTTATATCTTAAAATTATATTATAAAATTTTTAAAAATTAAGAGAATGATTTCCTTACAAAGTATTACCCTTTTAATTTTTAAAAATTATATTATATAATTTTTAACCTAAAAAATTGCACATACGATGTACAGAGGTGAGTTCAGGTAAAACCATTCTTAGAATGAGACCGTGCGCCCATTTTATATTCATGATTTTGAGTTGCATATTCATTGTACTGTATGAGTGTATTCATATTTGTGATTTGCATACTCATTCTTTCCCTATTACATTGTATTCATGTTTATAGGCCGCATATTCATATTTTTATAGTATTGTATTTTTGAAACTTTTTTAATGTTCCATCTCTTTATCATACTTATAGAGTTACATAAGCATATTTTTAAGTTGCATATTTATAAAAATGAATAACTCGATCAACAAAATGAATATGCAACTCAAAAACATGAATACATTCATACAAAATCATGCATATGTAAATCAAAATCATGAATATAAATTGGGCGCACGGTCTCACAATAAAAGTGGTTTTACTTGAACTTAAATCTATATGTATATAGGTATTTCAAATATAAACATAATTTTTTTTATTTAACTAAGTGGAACATAAAATGGTAATCAATATATAAACTTACATCATCGTAATTTTACTTCTTTAATAGGGGCCCGTAGAACTGTCTAGAGGAAATTCCAAAATAAAAAAGAAAAAAAATAGAAATCCGAATAATAACATACTAACATGGATTTGTGCATCGGCTGCCGCAAACTAATAGTGGTTATGGTGAACTTGTTATGGGTAAAGTTGCATCAAATACAAACCTATAAGATTTTAGTGGATAATGTTTCTGTCTTTCTAGTAAATTAAACGTAGTTGCTGCACATATTCTAAACCTGTGTAGGTTTCACTTGGTCCAAAATAAAAAATTCCATCTTGGTTTGACTAGTTGAAGATGGATCAGTTGTAATGAGTAATGACTATCACTCTGGAACTTTTGAGGTAGGTTGAAAACTTGATATGGAGAAATTTCTCAGTTCAAATTCTTTAGTGTACTCTAGTCTGCATGCAATTTTTTTACCAGGTGTGCTATGGGCCTATGGTATGTAGAAGTATTCTGTATTCACGGTTCATTAGACTTCATTCAGGTGTGTTTTGCTTCTCTTTTGGTGTGTAATGATCTTTGATATTTGCATAACTGAATCTCTATTTACAATGATTTAAGTATAGCTTTATCACATTATGAAATATGCATTACCAAGCAGTACACTTAATCGATGAGTTTTTATACAAATTGGTATATGAGGGCGCGGGTGTAAATCAGGTGCCAAAATCACCCAAACCGGTTAGACTCACAATTAGAATGATTCTATGTTCAAATCTGCGCCCTTATCCACGCTATACTTGGATGAATTGAAGTTGCTTAATTAGTCGATCTGCAGTGACTGGTTAGACTCAAAATTTGTAGTCAATTTTATAGTAATGTGACGACCAACAATCATCTAAGTATTACTCATGACATCACCATTTTGGTATTACTACTTCATTGCAAATATATATTAATCTGATTACAATTTCTGAAAATAATCAAGCTCAAACCCTAAAACCTGATTTTGTAAAAATCAAGGCATAAACAAGCCTTTGAAAAAACAAGTAGCAATTCAGTTGCAGTGACAAAAAGAGTTAGCAAAACTTGAGGTGACTAAGCTTTTGCATCCAATGAAAAAGAAGACCCTTGATTAATGAATCCGATCTCTTCTTTCCCGACTCAGCTTTTGACTCAGCTTGAGTATGACGTGTATGACACGTCAAGGATCACTTCTTTCCTAACTCAGCTTGAGCATCCTTGATTAATGAATCTGATCGAGGGAGAGGTGCCTGATAGCTCGCATATAGGAGTAGTTTAGATGCATGTTTTATATATGTTTTGGTTAGGTTTTGGTTAGTTTTTAGGTAGTTTTTAGGTTTTTGTGTTGTCGGGTGTTATGCGCTGGTTTGCTCGGTTTTACAGGTTTTTAGGTTCAGGAGCAACAGCGGGGCGAGTGCAGATGGAACATGGTGGTGATGGACGAGATGGACGAGGCTAAGGAAGCTAGGATGCATTAGGATGAAGAGCCAAGGCAAGGAAGACCCAGCCAAGAAGAAGAACAATTGCGCTGGATCGAAGCCGCGTAGCTCGCCGCGCAATGCCATATGAGAAGCAATTGCGCGGGGTGGAGATTGCGCGGCCGCGCAATATGGTGCCAAGCCGCGCAATCTGGAGCTTTCAACGGACGCATGTTTGGGCCGAGTCTTAGTTTTGGGCTATGATATGTTGGTTTATGGACTCATGATTTCCGAGTATTATGGTTTAATATATCTTATGAGGGTTATTTTTAGAGACATATAAATACTTTATGTTAGTTTATTTTTAGATAACTTTTGATCAACTTTGGAGGCTAGGGTTTCTTTGGAGAGAGTTTTCTCAAAGGAGCAATCTTTGAACCTCTTGTAAGTTTGATTTTAATTCAATTATGCATTGCTAAATTCATTTTGTTTGACTAGTTATTGAAATCATAGATTGCATAATATTGTGAGGTTTGATTGATTCTCATCAACTTGAATAGGTTTTATTCCCTGTGCTTAATTGAATCAGAATTATTCTAGGGTTTTGTTAGATTGATCACCTAATAGAATTTCTAGGTTAATTTACAACTAATCTGATCAAGTCCCGTTTGGGGTTGATTAGATAAAGTAGCATCTATAATTGTGTAGACCCGTTTGGGCTATTCAGTTGTAGAAGGGAATAAATCCACAATAACTTAGATGTTTGTTTGCTCTAAGTGTTTGTTTCTATTGATAACTTGATTCGTAAAGCTGTCGTTTAATTGAATCTAGACGTTATTTTAGGTTGTTAAATGATTAGGGTTGTTTAGACTGTTAGTTCTTTCAACTATTTATGAAGTTTGGGTCATAATCCTTAGTAGGAGTATAATCCACAATAGATTATTCAAGGGAATTGAAATCAGGAGAATCAATGATCAATAAGCATATCTATGATGGATTTAATTACTTGAACATATTTCTCTCATATATATTCACAATCAACTTTTGCATTCATAGTTAGTTTTATTATTGCATATTAGGTTAGATTAATAATTCCAAAAGCCCCCATATTAGTTACTTGGCACTTAAGTAATAACATTCATACACGAGTCTCTGTGGGATCGACCCTTGCTTACCGTTCTACTCAGATTGGTTAAGTTAGGATTCTTTGATAGGTAAACGACTGAAAAATACCTCATCAAATTTGGCGCCGTTGCCGGGGACTCGTCGCTATTTGTGTTTATTACTTGTGTGCTAATTTGGGTGTGAACCTGTTATATGGTTCATACCCGTGCTACTAACTCATCTCCTCTACTTTTTGATCTAGATATTGACAGGACACTCTTCAAGCTAAGGAAGGAAATCCGGAATCACTTTCAGGCCTTACCGTTCTTTCTTGAAGAATCTGACTCTGAATCTGAATCTGCTGAGATGGTGACCAAACTCTGAGACAGTTGACCGCACCAAATCTGACACAACAGCCATTGGCGGTGCAATTCCCTGCTCTCGGTGAGGGAGTCAAGTTTGAGCTGAAATCCGGGTTGATCCACCTTTTGCCTTCATTCCATGGGCATAGTGGTGAAGACCCCAACAAACATCTTTCTGAATTTCATGCTGTGTGCTCAAGCATGAAGCCTGCTGATGTAACTCATGACCAGATCGCGTTGAGAGCCTTTCCTTTTTCTCTCAAGGATCAGGCTAAAGACTGGTTTTACTACTTGACTCCGGGAAGTATTGATACATGGGCTAAGATGAAGGAAGCTTTTCTGGAGAAGTACTTCCCTGCTACAAGGTTCAACGATCTGAAAAAGCGAATCAGTAACATCGAACAAGAAGCTAATGAGTCCTTGTACGAGTATTATGAGAGGTTCAAGAGGTTGGTAGCCAGCTGTCCCTTCCATGGCTACACTGATCAAGACCTGATTCTATATCTTTTTAATGGCCTCTTGGATGATGGGAGAAGAATGGTCAATGCAGCTTGCCAAGGTCACATTCTCAACAAAACTCCTGCTGCTGCGTTTGAACTGTTTACACAACTATCTGAGGGAACAAGACAGTTCAGAAAAGAGACTAGCTCAAGAGATGCAAATTCAGTGGTGGATAATACAAGAATCCAAGATGAAGTCACTTAATTGAAAATGATGATGAAACAGCTGTTGCAACAAGGTGGTAGACAGCAGGTGAAATCTTGTGAAATCTGCTATGATAACATGCATCCCACTGACGCTTGCCTTACACTCCAAGATCAAAAAGCTGAGGTGAATGCAGTGGGAGGATATGGACCACCTAGGCCGAGGTATGACCCCTTCTCCCACACCTACAACCCAGGCTGGAGGGATCATCCTAATCTGAGGTATGGCAATCCAAGCAATCAGCAGTTCAACAATCAAGGTGGCCAAGCTCAATTCAGACCACCTTTCCAATCTCAGGCTCAGGGAGTGAATCAGAATGATATGTCCACTGACCAGATGATTAGAAGTCTGACCCAGACAGTTTCGACAATACATGGTTCTCTAACTCAGCTTCAACAGGAAACCAAGTCCAGTATAAAGTATATTACCCCAATTTCATATCGGGAATGTCACACGCCAGTGACCTCGGATTTGAAGTCCGAAGCCACCCTAGGCTTGAATCCGAACAATTAATACAATTAATTATAATAAATAAAAGAAATCGAAACATAATATTTGATAAAAGTGAGATATAATTTTTTTTTATTGAACTTCTCCTCATAAAGGAGAATAAAACCTTACAGCGGAAGATTAATGAAAATTTTATATTTGAAATTACATCAAGATAATAATTCTTGCGCCTATACATTATCTAGGAAATAAAACCCTAGACACGTTTAACTTAAACTCGAAAATATAGTTGACCTTGTGCAGAATATCCAACTGCAGCTCTTCCCATCTTCATCATACTTCTCACAACCTGAATGGAAAGATCGCCTAATGTGCCGCGACGAGAAATACGGTTGACACCAGTCGACCATGCAAAGGAAAAATCTTGGTCGGGTTAGTCTTGTGATAGACTAAGCAAGTGGGTTTTCTAAAGTGGTTCATATTTAGGAAGAGAGTGTAGGTACCGGTATAGAAATCCGAATTAAAGCCGGTCGAAACCCAATAGCTATATCCTTCCATGAAAACATTATGAATTTTCGAAAGAGAAAAGAAGAGACCATCACAAAGGTGATGTCTCGGACTTTAATGCAGATATGTTGGGAACGTTGTTACACACTGATCGTTATAGTCGGTTCATTAAACCCTCGTTGACCCCGCACACCTCAACCAACCTCACCGCATACGTGCTGTGCGAATTCAGATTGGAACCAGATGACAACGGAACCCGAGAGCGAGGACGGTTTCCCATTTTGTACCGACCATCCTGTCCATATTAATTGCCGCCAACGACGCCTATTTAATCTCTACTAATTTTAAGGATCACAATATCGTTCCACTTGAGATTAAACATTCTTTTTAAGCAGGAACATGATGTGGGTTACAGCCCCACGAATTTACTCGAAATACTTAATAAGATTATACGGGCACCTACGTCCCATGGCACTTAAAAGTGCGAACACCCCTCAACGGTTGAGGGATATGAGTCATGACCTTAGGTAGGGTTTTAAAAAAAACGACCTAGCGAGAATTAATTATTATATAATATTTGTCATAATACTTTACGTTCGGCTCCTTACAATGAAGCTTAAATAAATATACACACAGTATCGCAAAGCAATAAGGCCTACATCCATAACTAATGCAGCCTAAAGTATGACTAGGAATAACAGTCATTAAATCTAGGAATTAAATACAATCCTATGTTCCATTTTATTCATACAAAAGTCCCCAACATATATTAAAAACATCATGATATAATTCATGCTTTTAAACGAATGCGGAAAAAGAAACCGAGTTCACTTGCCTTAGAAATAACGATGACTTGGTTGCGAAACGCACACTCGAAAACTACAAACTTGGATTTGGTCCATAAAATACCCAAAATACCAAGTGAGGGTCGGACGGGCCGGGTCGGGCCCGCGGGCCGCGTCCATCTCTTGCCCCTCACACGCAGCAGCATCCGAAAAGAACAGAGGTGAATTCAGCGGGGTCGTTCTCGATAGTCCGGCAACGGATTGATGCGTGGTTGGTATCCCTGGAACCGTATCGAAGTCTAGTTTACAGTGGTACAAACGGATCGTAAAAAGGTTGAGAAACGAAGGAGATATTCACGTTTTACTAAGGGTATGTCGTTCAGATTTTCTGGGCATAACTTGAGTGTTCAATCGAGTTTTTGAACACATTAGAGGATGAATTTGGATGTGTGAATATAGGTTTTTGTAGTGAATTTTGTGTGGAATATGGATCTGGTGTCGGATTTGATTTTCGTAACAAAACGAGAGAGAAAAACGCCTAAAACCAGGTCGGTGATCTGGTTTTAGTTGAAGAACAAGGTTGATACTGAATTCGGCCTCTTTGGCTTCGATTTGGGTAACTTTTCGGAAAAATACGAGTGTGATTGAGTGAGATTCCGTTTCAGGCAATTGTATGTGTGATTGAGGGAATTTATAGAATGGAATTCGAGTCCCAAACGGTTTTCATTTCAGATTATGCTCATTCATTCCATTCAAACGTTTCAACCTCTGAATTGGATTAATTTCGAACGTTACCAACGCCTTAAAGCTCCTTTAATGTCCTATTAATCATCCTTATCCATCCAACACGTTAATGAGAAGATTCCCACTCCCAAAGCACTTTGATTTGTTCGAATTTATGACTAAATGCAAGATAGGTTCGTTTCTTTTTCAAACCGTTCAACCTCATTATTGCATCAATTTTACCCAATTGATTAAGGTATTTAATAAAGGATTCAATGGGCATTACAAATCTTTTATACGGAATCGAATTCCGTTGAGAAACGAATAAGTTATAGCCATTCGAAAGTTTGGGGTTTAAGGTTGAAGATAACCATTGAGTTCTTCAATCCATTTCCGGAAAATTGTACAAACAATCCCCTAGTTTTGCAAAAGTGATAAAAATGCCCCATCACCTTAACTTTTGTACTTTAAATAACTCAAATAAATATCATATGCACTTTGAACAATTTATTTGATTAATAATTTAGCTTAAAAACATTTATATAAATTTTGGAAATATAATTATAATACTTCTTTATAAGTTTTATCGCTTATAATTATTCTCTTATGATTTTAATAATAATAAGACTCATATTATTCATTGTAAAACTTCATCATATTATCATAATCATAAAACCATAATTCTTATGGTTCATTATTAATATTTATAATACGAGACAATAGTTTTTGTAATCTTTAATATGGTCTTAAACTTATAAACCAACCCTATAACATTTATAATGTTAAAATATTGTAACTTTAAGAAATAAATTATGAAAATATTTTATTATATTAAAGGAAAATGTAAAATTACATTTTTACCCTTTATAAAAAATTGAGGGATATTACAATAGTACCTCCTTAAAAATAGTTTCGTCCCCGAAACTAGCTTAAACTCGACTAGGAAGTTCCTACGAAAAAAATGAGATATGCTACAATAGTATCCCCTTAAAATAGTTTCGTCCCCGAAACTAGCTTAAACTCAACTAGGAAGCCAATACGAAAATGTGGGTCGTTACAATAGTACCTCCTTCGAAGAGTTTCGTCCACGAAACTAGATCAAGACTAATTAAGAATAAGGTCATATTCGTTCTTCACCTTGTGGCTAACTTCATCCAGAACTACAACTTACTAGATCCCTTCCTGTTCAAAATACCGCTTCAAGGAGTATTATGAAGATAAATAACCATGACAAAAATAGCGAATCCGAGTACTATACACAGGTTTTAGCATTAAATTGGTATTAGAATTATTGTGTTGTATTCAACACAATATGCTCTACGAACGGAACTGGCATGCTTCTATGGATACCCAATGGATGTGAAAGGCGTAAAAGAAAACCATAAGTTAGGTGAGACAAACAGATGATATTAAGCTTATAAATTAAGATTAAGGCTATAATGGAAAGAGGGTTTGTCACAACCGGCATCCGCCTATCAACAAATTGAACTTTTAAGAAAAGAAAGGAAACATGATTGAACATGTCAAGAATTAGTTCAAAGGCGGAACAAGTATATCACTTGAGCAAAGCTGAAGAATCAACAGAACAGAACGAGGGGCAATTGCGCGGCTTGGTTGCTGAAAGCGCGCCCCCGCAATGTGCACCCCGCGCAATGTGCTCCCAGTGGGGATTGCGCGGGGTCGAGGGGGAATGCGTGGCCGCGCAATCTGGCGCGACGCCGCGCAATCTGGGCGATCTGAAAGGCAAATCTGAACCCCTTCTGAAAGCCTACATACCTGTTCCACCATTCCCAGAGGCCTTGAAAGAAACCCAGAAATTGAAGAATGACAAAGAGCTGTTCGAGGTTTTCAGTGCATGCAAAGTTAATGTCCCACTATTGAATCTAATCAAGAGTGTACCTCGGTATGCTAAGTTTTTGAAGGAGTTTTGTACTCTAAAAAGGGGACAGAAGGAGAAAAGTCAGAAGCAAGTCAAAGAAAAAGAACATGTGTCTGCTGTGTTTCAAAAGCGTTTGCCCGAGAAGTGCAGTGACCCTGGCATGTTCACTATCCCTTGCACTATTGGAAGCACCAAAGTGAATGAAGCATTAACTGATTTAGGTGCATCATTTAATGAAGCACCAAAGGAGTTTTGTACTCTATTGGAAGCACCAAGAATTGTTCAGAGGGCAAGGGGTTGATTTGGATTTCTCTTCATCTTATCACCCCCAATCTGACGAGAAAACAGAGGTGACTAATCGTACCCTAGAAACTTATCTAAGGTGCATGTGTTTGGACGCCCCTTATTCTTGTAGTAAGTGGTTGCCCATGGCTGAGTGGTGGTACAATACCAACCAACATTCTTCTATCAACACATCTCCTATTGAGATTCTGTATGGGTACTCAACCCCTATCCACCTACCTTATTTGTAAGGTGAAAGTACTTCTCAACTCATCGATCGCAGTTTCATCAAAAGAGAGGAAGTTATTTCTATGCTTAAGTTTCACTTGCTGAGGTCCCAAAACCGCATGAAACAGTTAGCAGACCGGCACCACTCTTTCAGAAGCTTTAACTTGGGAGATTGGGTGTATGTAAAGCTCCAACCCTATAGACAGAACACCCTCAAGTCAAAGAGGCCTCAGAAACTATCACCTAAATTTTAGGGCCCCTTTTTAGTGCAAGATAAGATTGGGCATGTGGCCTACAAGTTAGAGCTACCAGCCTCAACTTCCATCCACAATGTTTTTCACGTAAGCCAAATCAAACTTTTTCCAAACCCTCCAGCTGAACCCGCCACTCTCCCACAATACATGTTTGATGTGGGTAATGACAAGGAACTAGAAGAGATTCTAGAGAGGAAGATCACAAAGAGGGGAAATGCAATGGCAACCAAAGTCCTCATCAAGTGGAAAGGATTCCCTGAATGACAAGCAACCTGGGAGCATTACTCGGATTTTATTGCCAAGTTCCCTGGTTTCGATCCTTGAGGACAAGGATATTTCCAAAAGGGGAGTAATGATGCAGGTCTGTTTTAGCCATAACAAGTTGATTTCTGTTAGTTATGCTTGAGTTTTATGTTAGCCAGTTTACACCCGGTTTACTTGTTTGCTTTAAATTCCCTAAATAGTCGGTTTGTCCCAGTTTGTGAACCTCAACGACATTTTTCGTGTTGTGCCTACTTATACCCTCTGGGGATGTCATAGGAGGAATCATTAATTCAGAAATATTCTCACAAAATCTCTCAAGTTCTAGCAGCCTTATTTGCTCTCGTTTCTTCAGGTCGACGTTCCTCCGCCGTCAACCTCTAAGTATGAGTTTTCATCGAGCCCAGATCACTTTTTCTGATCTCGTTCGTTGATTTTTATCCTTACTAATGTTTCCCTGCATCAGTAAGTGATAGATCAAATTCTCCCATGGAGGAAGAAGCCAGAGCCAGAGGCAACGCCCCCTACTCCGCCGGCAACTTCTACGACGCCGTCAAGCACTTCACGGAGGCGATCACCCTCTCCCCGTCGAACCACCTCCTCTATTGCGACCGATCCGCCGCCTATGCCTCCCTCTCCGACTTCCCCTCCGCCCTCTCTGACACCCTGAGGGCCGTCCAACTAAACGACTCTTGGCCGGTCTGCCATTGGCGCCTAGGCGCCGCCTACCTCGGCTTCCGCAACTACTCCGCCGCCATCTCCACTTACCAAAACGGCCTGAGGCTCGCCCCGAAAAATGAAGCACTCAAATACGGCCTAGCTAAAGCCACATCCCTTAGCCCGTTTACTCTCCTACAGCAGTATCCGCCGCCGCCTTCGAATCATACTAATATGCTTCAACAACAGATTAATATGCAACAACAACAACAGCTGCTGTATCAGGTTAATATGCTTCGACAACTACAACAACAACAGTTGCAGGAACAAGAGTATATGCAGCTGCAGCGGCTGTTTTTGCAGAATTGACTCATGCCACAACGAAGAAATCGGCAGATGCTAGCGCAACAGTTTGCGGCGAACTCAATGTATCTAGATGGAAAGGTATACTATTGGCTTTCTCATTTTTTTTTTCCTTCAATTCTATATAATTGATTGAGTGATTGAAATCTATGTTACACGGAAACAAGAACAGGTTTTCGAATGAAAAATGTTATCCGCACTGCCCTATTAGAGTTTCGTTTAACATAAGTGATTGCAATGGCTTGCATGTTATTAGATATTCTTGAAATTTGTTGAAATATAGAGGTTGCCATTGGCGTTTCATCCTACATCGCGAAAGAAAAATATCAATATATAATTAGTAGGGTGAAACACTTGGTATAAAGGTAGATCTCAACCTTATATTAAAAAATAACAATATAATAAAATTGAAATTATATTAAAAAGATAGATCTCGACCTTATATACTGAGAATTTAATAAAATCGAACTTGTTGATATATTAACAATATATTTCCTTGCATCTTCCAATGTACATTCTCCCAACCTAAATTAAACTTGATTTTGTTTTTGTAAAACTACTATTCTCCCGTTGTTTGTTTCAACTATTCAGCCTGGTAGTGTCGAGCTATCACCAATTACGAACGCCCAGACACTTGGAATTGGATCTTCTGCTACAGATTTGGCGGCTGATGTTTGTATGTCAAGTAAGCTTGCCGTTTCCTAAAATTTGACATACAAAATCTTTTTTCCGATGACTTTTAGCCTGTCAAATTTTAGCACAAAGATATGATATGATTGTTTCTATTTCTCCTATAATTAAATAAACAAATAAATTTGTTGCCCTTTTTCGCCGTTTCTTTGTTACAACAGCTGGTGTAATGTCACTTGGTCCTAGTTCCTCTTCCAAGAAACAAAAGCGGGATGTTACCGATGCATCCGATCTCCTCTACGACCTCGATTATTCAACCGAGCAACAATCGAGCATATGGGCTACTAACATTCAATGGCAGGTATTGAACTACATTTTTACTGATGAAACCCGAAACACACCAGCGATAGAAGACAGGAAATGAGATTACTTTTATTCGACTATGCAAACACTTGCTCTTTTATTTATGCCTTTAATACAAGGTTACAGGTTTTGAGGTTACAATTAACGAGATTACAACCAATTATTTTGTCCTAGATCTCTTTTGAGTGTTCGAGATCTCGATCAAACAAGGTTCGAGATCTCCTAGTTACAACGAGATTCTATCACCCCCACGTTATGTAGAGAGCTTCTTGTAGCGAGGTTGAGGAGTTGGTTTAGCGCGCAGAGGTTGTGACCTGCGAGGCGATACAGCGAGATCTTTGATTGAGGCGAGGACTCTTTGGGTGACTTGACGTCTTTTTTGTAGACCTTCACTTGTCTGTAGTGTGGTCTTTAACGACGTTTCAACACATCGATCTTCAACGAGCAAGATAGTTCTTGAGTTCAAGAGGTTTTCGACCCCTTGCTACCTACGAGGTTCTCCTCTATTTATAGATATTTGAGGAGTTGAGTTTTGATGCTTGTTCGATGTGGGACGTCCGAGCTCAATCCTTTTGATTGGTCGAGTGTGAGGCAGTTGGTCATTTGATGGAGGAGTGGTGACGGCCGAGTGGTTTAGACGGGGCGGGGGTGTCAGCTTTTGAGCAACGAGGTTTAGACCTCGTTGACAAGGCTTAGAGGCCTCGCAAAGGTATGGATTTGTTTGCTTTTTAAGATGGGTACGACAATGGTCCCCGAGATTAAACCCGGGAACCCCGTCGGATCCGTTTAATCCTCGTACCCTGGTCCCACCTTTTATTCTACCATTTTGCGCAACATCATTTACTATTTTAATTTACAAAATAAACTCTCTTTTTTTTGAAGCAAAAGTTGAATGATATATTAAGATCAAGAGTTCAAAAGGGTTCGAGTCAAGCCTTGGAGAGACAAAGTTTTAACCATGAGAGTGTGTGAGCTAGCATCAAAAAGGCTCCATTATATTTGTATGTTGAAGATTAATTCAAATTTTCATATTTGAAATAATTAGAAGGCTACATAAGTTTCTAGAAGCTTCTAGAAGATGCAAGAAGGATATGGAAGAATCTAGAAGATGCTAGACGGATGCGGAAGATTCTAGAAGACTTCAGAACTTAATGGAAGATTCTATAAGACATTAGAATGTTATGGAAGCTTCTACATAAGTGTAGGTTGTTAGATAACTCTCTAGACATGTGAAGAGAGTTGTGAATATATCTAGAGATTATTCTAGATTTGTAAGGAGATATCTAGATTGGAAGGATCTACAATAGTTTAGATAAACAGTCTAGATTTTTCCTTAGTGGTGTAAAGAGGGTGACATGCCTATAAATAGGCAAGTGTGTGTAATAGTTTGGATCATCACTCAAGTGAGTGATTAAGTGGGTAGGTTAGATCGAGTAAGAAAGCTCAACTAGGAGGTGTGAGCTAGCTCGACCGAGTGAGAGTGAGGTGTCGTCACACGTGTAAGTTTGAGTGTGAGGGTGTCCCATCATATAAGATTGTCGAGTTACCCGCGTCTTGTAATATCTTGTATATTCACTATATTTTACAAAGTCACTTTTGTAAAATTGTGTCTTTGCGTCAGTGTGGTTTCAGTGGGTGTACAAGAGTTCTGGGTGGGTCAATTTCCCAACATTGTAGCCTATAAGAGGATGCTAAATTTGAACATATGTTTTTATTTATTTAAATTAAAAATAATGCTTACTACATTACACGGAAACTCTATTTAATAGGAAAATTATACGTTTTCCGTTGTCCATGTCATTTACATTCTCGTTTTTGCGAGTAGACATATTTATATTTGGACTAAAATTGGTCCATTGAGACATCTCCAACCAAAAAAATCTATAACTTTCTTCAAAATGGAGAATAAAAACTCATATTCTCTAAAATTTTTCTATTTAAACAATTATTGATTTATTATATATAACTAATACATTTTTAAATGATTTTGGAAAATTCCCTAAATTTAGGGACAATGCTCCACTGTTCTTCCTCTCTGTAATGGAAAATGGAAGGAAAATCTGTTGGGTTAAAAAATAACATAAAATTCTTAAAAATTTCAATTCTCAATAAAATGGGGACCTCTTCAGCATGCTCTTACACTCTCTACTTTGCTTCCTTTTTTTCATTGTCATCTTTTAGGGGTTAGAAGGAGCCCAAAGTGCATTGAAGCGGGCTCGAGAGGTTATTAAAAAGGTTGGGTTACTGACAAATATGAAAAAGGAGGCATGACGGAAGAATATCAAGCCCAAGGAGTATGTGATTAAGCTACATACCCGAGTGAAGGAGCTCAAAAATGAGCTAAACAAGATGCTAGAGGATCACGCTCGACTAAATAACGAGCTCAAGGAAGCGGCTAGCTACATTGGTTGGAAGGCTCGTATTGAGATGATGGAGGAGTTTATCGCGGGCAAGCATGTGGCATGGAATCCGTCCAAGGCGAGAGCGTTGTTTCGTGAGGCTTATCCTCAAATTCAGGCCAAGAAGAAAGATGCTACGATCAAAGAAGTTGATCAACTGGCTCAGGACATCAATAGCGGCTTTATATTTGCAAGTAATGTCCTGTTTGATATCATAGATTTTGTGTAACCAAATTCAAATTATAAGTTTTCAACATGAAAATTTTAAATTTTCATGTTTATAAGGTTGGGGTTGAACCCAACAATGGTTGTGCATGCTTTCTCTTGATCATGATTTGATTGTTTTTATTGCATGAATCTATTCTCTTGCTCTTAATCCTTGAAGCGAAAGTGGATTGGAATTTCTCATTCATAGTTGAAGCGAAAGTGGAAACTTTGAATCAGAATAGTCAAATTAAGGTTTTGAAGCAAAAGTGGATCTATCCTAGTTGAAGTAGAAGAGATTAGATAGTAAGTTTATTAATTGAACGAAAGTTAGTTGATTTACTTGCTCTAGTTAACGAAAGTTAGCGCCTTTATGTGATAAAAGCATGATCTTTATGTTTCATTAGTGTAAACGTCAATTCATAATTTGAATGCTTGAAGATCATATCTATCTATCTTGTGCTTAATTCCTTTGCGACAGTTGAGGCAATATCTTGCAATTAACTCAAAAGCGAAAGTGTAAGGTTGATTGTTTTATTAGTTCTAATAGGATTATTTGCGACGGTTGATATTCCTATGTTGAAAGATAGATAGAAAGTTGTTTAATTTGCGACAGTTGATTAAATAACTTGAATTGTTTGCGACAGTTGAATCTTCTTTGATCTAGATTACATGATAATTGTGAGTTCTTGTTGGAAGCATGCATGATTGTTGTTGTGGGGATACCCTAAACCTTAGAATTTCTCTTTTCTTGTTAAAACCCTTGCTTTGTTTGATTGCTTGCGTGAAAAGTTACAAAACTTGATACTGACTATCTCGTGTGGACGAACCTGACTCTGCTATACTCAGCGGGGTCTTGATATAAATTTATTTGTTCAAGAAACCCTTCAACAATTACAATAAAAACTTATAAAATCTTTTGTGTGATCCGATTTTATATACGATTCGATAAACGATTATAACGATTCTACAAAATGACTATTACTATTTATATGTTATTATTTTCAAGGTTTGCCTATCAATTATATTCAATTATTCTAACTAACAATCTATTTACATTCATAAAGTTTATAATATTTTTCACTTTGTATATAATAAATCGACAATATATAAGATTGTTTTTACATACTTTTAGTTATAATGTAGAATCTTATGATTCAACGATCTGATTTTATGATACGATCCAAAGACACTATGATCCGTTTCTAGAATCCCGATTGAACTAATCTTCCTCTCTTTTCATTCATCTTGTGTGCACTTTAACCGGGTACAAAATCCTAATTACTTTACTTTGTATTGATCCGTATTATTATCTCTCTCTCCTCTCTACTCTTGAGCGTTAAAGTACGAGGACAACAGAAGACAAGGCATTGCAAATCTTGAATTCGGTAACGTTTCGTCTTATGTTTGTTCATAAAACTCTCGAACAAGAAGGGGGCTTTGTTAGAGTTTTTGCGTGATTGGATTGATACGTAGATAATTAAATAACTTTTGAATCACTAAACAAACAAAAAGTGGGGTTTTGGATTAGGGTTTGCTCGTGTCTGGATTTGCTACAAATTTTAGTATATAGTGGAAATTAAATGATAATTCTTGGATCATTTGAACCTAGATTGGATCCTCCAATGGCTGAAGAAGACAGAGCCAGAGGCAACGCGGACTATTTTGTCGACAACTTTACCACCGCCATGAAGCACTACACAGAGGCTATTGCCCTCTCCCCATTGAACCACCTCCTCTACTGCGACCGATCCGCCGCCTACGCCTCCCTCTCTAACTACACCTCCGCCCTCTCTGACGCCCAAAGGGTCGTCCAACTGAACAGCTCCTGGGTGTCGTGTCATTGGTGCCTCGGGTCCGCCTACCACAGCCTCTGCAACTACTCGTGCATGCGCCTCGCCTTCAGTGTATTAAATGGCGAGGCATAGGCGCGCACAGGCGGACCCAACCATGCCCAACGCCTTTGTATCAGCAAAGGCGAGGCGATCTGGATGAGGTGATGCCCAAGCGACCTAGGCGCCCAAACGAGGCGCCTCTCGCCTTGGCTCGATAGCGTCACCTCATGCTATTTTCACTTAAATTTGAATTAAGTTCTTATCTTTTCAATTTTCTTATTTTTACAATACACTTTCCTTAATGTAAATATTTATTTCCAAATGGAGGCCTTTCGACGCAACACATACTGTTGGTGATGGATTTGGACTAGCTCCGCAGAAAGAGGAGAACTGTCAGGTGGGGGCGCCTGAACGAGATGGTTAGACAAGCCTTTTAGAGACATGGTCTTCGAGGAGGTAGAGGCAAAAGTAGCTTGGAAAATTAGAGATAGTGGTGATGACATGTGGGGTAGGATGGCAGATTGTGTCCGGAGAGTAGCATCTGGGGTGTTGGGCATGACCAGAGGCAGAACTAGCAACATAAGAGTAGAAGTTTGGTGGAATGAGGACGTCCAAGAAAAGGTTAAGGGAAAACAGTTGGCGTACATGAAGTGGGTTTAGAGCAGTGAAAGAGACATAGATGTGTGTTAGGCAGAATATAAAGTGGAAAAAAAGTTAGCAAGGAAAACATTGGCTATCGCAAAGGAAAAAGCGTATGAAGAGCTGTATAAAGCCCTGGAGGAAAAAGGGGGAGAGAAAGTGTTGTAAATGCTGGCTCGGGCAAGGGAGAAAAAGAGCAGGGACTTGGATATAGTGAAGTGTGTAAAAGACGATGAAGGACGAGTTCTAGTTGAGGATAGCCAAATAAAGGATCGTTGGCAGAGGTACTTGTACAGCTTGCTAAATGAGGGACAAGGGTCGACGGTAGAAGTAGAGGAGTCAAGGAGCCAATCAGATTGCCTCTTTTTCAGAAGTATCTCCAGAATCGAGGTGCAGGAAGGGCTTCGGAAGATGAGCAACAAGAGAACAGTAGGACCAGATGAGATTCCAATGGAAGTGTGGAAGTGGTTGGGGTGAGAGGCCTCGAATAGCTCACGTCTTTGTTCAATGTTATTTTCTGTATGACAAAGATGCCAGAGGAATGGAGGCTAAGATGCTTGATCCCACTGTATAAAAACAAAGGGGATGTGCAACAGTGCACCAACTACAGGGGTATTAAGCTCCTCAACCATACCATGATATTGTGGGAGAAAGTGATTGAAGCTGGGCTAACGAGAATAGTCACGGTATCAAATAACCAATTCGGTTTTATGCCAAGGCGGTCAACTATGGAGGCTATTTACTTGATTAGAAGGCTGGTAGAGGCCTACAGAGAGAGGAGGAAAAACATGCACATGATTTTTATCGATTTGGAAAAGGCATATGACAAGGTGCCTAGGGAGTTGGTCGGGAGGTGTTTGGAGACGAGAGAGGTTTCAGGGAGTTATATCAGAACTCTAAAGGATATGTATAAAGGCTCGCTGACAAGTGTGTGCACCCCGGGGGGAAGCACAGAGTTTCTCCAAGTAGGGGTCGGCCTGCATCAGGGGTCGACTTTGAAGCCCTTTTTTGTTTGCGGTCATTCTGGATGTGTTGACGGGGGTATACTATTAGGAAAATCGGATCACCTACTGGCAATAATAACGGCAATACAGATCCACAAGAGAAATCAAAAATAAACAATAAAGGAAGACAAGAGATTTGTTGACCAAGTTTGTCAAAATGACTACGTTTTGGGGCACTACCAAGCCAGGGACTTTCACTAGATTTGAGACTTACAAGGATTACAAGACCTTTGTCTAACCTAATCTCTCTAGTCCTCTGATTTTTCCCTCTCTCTGCTCTCTGGTTTTCAGCACACCAATTACAATAACATGGATAGGTTTAAATAGAGAAACAAAAGGCTCAAAGAAACCCTATAGGCTCGTGCAACTTGGGCCCCAAGAAAAGAATCACAACTTGGGCCCCAATAAAAGGAGCACAACTTGGGCCCCAAGAAAAGGAGCATTCCTCCTCGTTCCGCCTTTGTCTTCTCTTCGGCCTAATCTTGAATCAGGCTCCAAAAACCTAACAATCTCCCACCTGGAGACTGATTCCAATTGTAATTGTCTTCTTCTTCAGCAAAGTCCTTCAGTCTTGGTAGTGCCGGGCCTCCAACTTACGTCAGCCCGTCTGAAGCCTTGCTAGGCCTCAGTTCTTCCTCTTCAACCATGTCAGCCCACCTGACTTTCTTGCCAACTGAACAGTCATCCGGTTCAGCTAACTCAGCAAACTTCAGATAGAACTCAGAGGATGAATCTCTATCCAGTTCTTCAATGATCTCTTGACCATCTTTCCGTGGCTCATCCTTTAAGGACTCCTGCCTACTAGAAACCACTGTCATACTCCCATCAGAACTTGTGGAACTTAGAATCAATACATCACTATCTTCTCCCAGATAATCCGCTGTTGTATTTTCTGACTCCTTCTCTCCTGATGCTTGACACTCGTTCTTGTAGTGACCAAATTCACCATAATTCCAGCACTTGATCTTGCTCTTGTCCTTGGTGACCTTCTCCTTCCCTTTGGAATTCGACCCACCATGACCAGATCTGTCCTTATTCCTTACATTCAAAGCTGATCCAGATGCAGGGGCTGTTTCTTTCCTGCGAATCTCTTTGCTCCTTATCAAATCCCTCACATCATCAAACTTAAGTTTTCCTTTACCAATCGAAGCACTAACGGCAGTAACAGTTACGTCCCAACTTTCAGGCAAAGAAGAAAGTAGAATTAGGGCTTCTACGTCATCATCGACTTCAATCTTAATCGACTCCAGTTGTGCAATCGTTGCGCTGAATTCGTTCAAGTGCTTGGATACCGATGTGTCCTCCCGCATCTTCTGATTGACCAACCGCCTTATCAAGTGCACCTTGTTCACCGATGATGGCTTCTCATATATCGCGAACAAGATCGAAAGTAGTTCCTTTGTCGTCTTAGGCTTCACCGTGTGATGGGCTACATTCCTGGACTAAGGACAAGAGAATTGCACTCATCGCCTCCCTATTCAACATGTTCCACTCATCATCCTTCATGCCCTTCGGCCTCTTTCCAAGAGGTAGATGAAGCTCCTTACCATAGAGGTAGTCTTCTATCTGCATCTTCCAGAAACCAAAGTCTGTTCCATCAAACTTCTCCACTGGAATCTTTCCGCTCATTGCTTCTGTAGGAACCTGCTCCTCTGATACCAGTTGTTAGGAAAATCGGATCACCTACTGGCAATAATAACGGCAATACGGATCCACAAGAGAAATCAAAAATAAACAATAAAGGAAGATAAGAGATTTGTTGACCCAGTTTGTAAGAATAACTACGTTTGGGGGCACTACCAAGCCAGGGACTTTCACTAGATCTGAGACTTACAAGGATTAAAAGACCTCTGTCTAACCTAATCTCTCTAGCGCTCTGATTTTTCCCTCTCTCTGCTCTCTGGTTTTCAGCACACCAATTACAATAACATGGATAGGTTTAAATAGAGAAAAAAAAGGCTCAAAGAAAAGAATCACAACTTGGGCCCCAAGAAAAGGAGCACAACTTGGGCCCCAAGAAAAGGAGCATTCCTCTTCGTTCCGCCTTTGTCTTCTCTTCGGCCTAATCTTGAATCAGGCTCCAAAAACCTAACATATACAGGAAGAGGTGTCGTGGTGTATGCTTTTTGCAAACGACATAGTGTTGGTGGACGAGTCTAGGGAGGGAGTTCACAGAAGGCTAGAATCTTGGAAAGAGAAGCTTGAGACAGAGGGTTTCAAGCTGAGTCGGACCAAGACAGAGTATGTAGATTTCAAGTTCAATCAGGAGGTTTAGCTAGATGAGGAAGTCCTCTTATGAGGAGAGGTCATCGCGAAAAAGGAGATGTTCAGATGCCTAGGCTCAATTGTGCAGAGTGATGGGAGCATCGATGAGGACATTAGACACCGAATCCAAAGCGGTTGGCAAAAGTGGAGAGGTGCTTTTGGAGTGTCATGCGACAGAAAGATCCCACATAATCTCATGGGCAAGTTCTATAAATCTGTGGTTAGACTAGTTATTTTGTATGGGGGCGGAGTGTTGGCCGACTACTAATGCGTAGGAACAAAAGCCGATGGTAGCAGAGATGAGGATGTTGAGGTGGTTGTACGGGCCTACGAGACTGGACAGGGTCAGAAATGAAGCGATTAGGAGAAAGGTGGGGTGGCCAGTTTAGGTGAAAAGCTCAAAGAATCGAGGCTCAGATGGTTTGGGCACATATAGAGGAGACCTCTAGAAGCCCCGGATCGGATAATTGAGAGGTTGATCGGTCGCGATTTTCGAAAGGAAACGGGCAGGCCGAAAAAGAGTTGGAAGGAGGTGATAAAACAAGATCTCTCCTTATTGGAGGTCTCAACAAATATGGCCTTATGTAGTGACCAATGGCGTCAGAAGATTACAGTGACAGAGCGGTAGTAGGGAAGGCCTGAAGAGAGTGCCATGCTCTCTTATTTCTCTTTGTTTTAGTTTTCTTTTATCGTTTTTTGGGTTTTCTAGCGTACTTTTTCCACTCTCGCTTTCTTCTCCCATTCTAGCCTTTTCTATTGTTTGTTTCTCCCCCTTTTTTTACTTTGGGCCCTCCTTAGATACCCTCCCTACGTCAAGTCGGGGTAAGGGTGCGTACATTTTGACCCCCAAGATCCCGTGTATACCGGGTTTCACCTGGGTAGATGTTGTTGTAGTTTCTATTAATTTGATATCTTTTTATCATGTATTTATTTCCTTCTGATATGAAAATACACGATCAAATCTCTTTCTCTCTTGACGTTTCAGTCCTCTCCTTTACTCTCATTCTCTCTTTCTAGTCTTCCTCTGGCTTTCGAGTTTGAATGTTCAAGGCTATCACTCCTTTTCTCTCGTTATCTGTTTATGTCATCCTCTGGCTTTCGAGTTCAATTGTTCAAGACCACCAAGACTTTATTTTAGTTGTTGTTACTTTGTTTTGTTATCTAAAACTTTGATTTCATACTAGTTTATCACATTGTCTTTAAATTTGGTTTTATTACCAATAAAATTTGGGTTTTTTTTCTCTATAAATGTTTTTATATCCTAAAATTTCATGAAATGATCTTACTTAAAATTATATATGTATATTTGTTATTTACCAAACCTTTGTGTATAAGGCTATCGCCTTCGCCTTAGGGCACCCCTAGGCAATCTAGGGGGCATCGCCTCGGGCGTCACCTCGCCTTTTTAAAAACCGTTCCACTTTGTAGATAAAAATTTTTTATCCCTTTTTATTTTTGCTTTGTTACAGCTGTTGTAAGGTCACCGTGCCAACCAGAAAACCTGGTTGCCAGTGCATTCGATCTATTTGATCTACTTGGCGATTTCCCAAAATTAACCGAGCAACCATTGAACATATGAACTAATAATGTTCATGCCTTGTGGAGTCCTCAAGCCATGGTGTGCCATACTAATATGGCTTCCTTGGACATAGCCAGTGAAGCTATTGCCATGCAAGGGGAGGTATGTTCTTATTTGATTTACATTTTTACAGAATAAGTTATTCATCAATGATAATGACAAACGTCGTATGGGAACTAACGAGTTACATTCAAGTATTTCAAAGGAACACCAGGTCTAATAAATAATCTCCAAGAATGCTTTTGGAACACAAAAATACATGATAGCGAGTTCCTATCGAAGAAACTCTAAAGAGAACAGTTCCCATCTTATGGGATCTCACATGTGCAACGTGCAAACAAGACCACTCAGCGCAAATCATGGGATCTTGTCTCAAACAAAACAAAGGCTCAGTTTGAGGAACAAACTGAAGCGAGTGATCCAACGGCCCGATTGATTCTCAAAGTTGACTCAATTCAAATCAAGTCACATGTGAAGGATAAAGACTTGGCGTGCAAGACAAAGGGCATTTCGGACACAATGAAAGTCAAGATTGCATCCCAAGCAAGGATGAGTATAAAGCCAAATGAATAGTGCTTGGATTAAGCACTTCTCGCAAAACACACATCCTCTCACAAAGAAAGAAAGATAACAAAAGAGAAGTCCCCGACGGCGAGTGTTCGATCTCGACGACGGCGAAACCAAGTTCCCAGGAGATAGGGAACTGTGACATTGAGCTCAAGGTGTAAGGTTCGATTTGTCTTATGTTTAGTTGAGATGTTCTCTTAGGAATAAGGTCGAGAAGACTTACTGGTGCTACTAGAGTTAGGGAGAACTTCTAGGAACAGAGAAGTGTAAGTCTTGCCTGTGTAACTAGGGAACAATCAATAAGATAAGAAGATCGTTCAAAATCCTCAAAGCGGAGGTAGAGGTTTACCCACATAACTAGTTGGTTGTTGTGGGGTTCCTCTATAAAGGAACTGTGTCGTGTACATTCTGTCTTACTTGCCTTTACATTACTTCCGCTGCCTTGGGAACAACTTAAGAGCCAGTTCCCAAGCTCTTACTAATGCATAACGATCCAACACTTCTCCCTCCAGACCTCGAGCTTTCTAGCAACTCCAGCTCTCGACTCATCTACCAGTAAAATGTCATCCACATATAACATGCACCACGGTACCTCTCCTTGGATCTCCCGCGTCAGCACATCCAAGACAGGTGCAAAAAGAAAGGGGCTAAGTGTCGACCCCTGGTGCAACCACACCTTTACCTGAAAGTAATATGTATCTCCCCTTAGGCTACACACACTAGTTAAGGACCCCTCGTACATATCCTTAAGAATCCTAATATATGTTCTTGATATTCCTTTGGCCTCCAAACATCCCCACATCAAATGTCTCGGTACTCTGTCATACGCCTTCTCCAAATCAATAAAAGCCATATGCAGATTCTGCTTTCTCTCTCTGTAGGCCTCTAACAACCTCCTGATCAAATGGATCACCTCGATAGAAGACCTACCTGGCATGAAACCGAACTGGTTCTCTGACACACCGACTAGCTTCCTCAACCTTGACTCAATCAACTTTTCCCACAACTTCATCGTGTTACTAAGAAGTTTGATACCCTTATAGTTGTTGCATTGTTGTAGGTCTCCCTTGTTTTTATATAGTGGCCTGAACTTGTTGAGCCTCCATTCTTCAAGCATCCTAGTTGTCTTAAAAATGACGTTGAATAGTGCCATTAACCACTCCAAGCCACTGTTGATAGGGTTTCTCGGCCAACAAATAAATTTGTAAGTCAAGACCCCGCTGAGTACAGTGGAGTCAGGATCGTTCCACAGGAAGCAAGGTTGTTTTTCTATCAATCTAATAAAAATCAAACAAAATCAAACACAATCACTCATGAGATGCCTCATTAACGACCTTGTCAGGATCGTTACCGAACCACCGAATATAAAAACATCAATTAACGAACTAATAAAATTCTAATTAATACTCGGTACCGAAGCAAGCATTCAACAACGAAGATTTATCAGAAATAATTCAATAAAAACAAATATCTAGGATAAGGAACACCACAGCATAGCCAAGCATAAGAATTCGTAAGTAGATAAGATCATACCTTTAAATAGATAGAGTCATCAACTTTCATTGACTTGACAGGTAAATTAATCTATTTTCATAAACCAACTCACTCAATTGCTTGTTTTGGATCTAAAGCTTGAAACTTCCGTTTTCAAACAATATCAACCTTCAAGTTACTAACTTTCTCTTTCAATCAAGTTAAAACTCAAATTACCTCAACTCCCGTTTCGGTATTAAGCACAACAAACAATCTCAATAAAAATAAAAAGCATTCAAAACACTATCTTACTTCATCAAACATGCTCAACTATGTCGGGCTTAACCCCGACCCTAGAAAAATAACTACTCACTACTCATGATTAAGAAACCAAAAACTTCAATAAAAACAAACATGAAAACAAAACTCAAACTTAAATTAATAAAAAAATATCGTCTTACAGAGAATCAGAAGAAAAACCTAAACAAAACAATCACCGAACCACAAACTCGTTCAACGAACCTCGGAAACCGTCGTCACCGACCCCTCGTCACCGACTTCCGATCCGGCAGCCCTTCCTTCAGCCTTCCTTCCTTCTCCAAAACTAACTCTAAAACTCTACTCCAAAATTCAGCCCCCCCCCCCCTTTTCTATGCTAGATAGAAGGGTATTTATACTAGAAAATCCTAAAAAAACTAAAAAGATAAAAGATAAAAACTTTCCTAAAAAGATAGAAACAATCTCTAAAAGATAGAAATAAAATCTAGAAAAATATTAAACCCTAAAATACATATTCTATTAACCCATAAAGATTCTAAAAAGATACTCAACCGATACGGAAATAAATTCCCGCTCAGGATCGGTGAATAATAAAATAATACTCCGAAATCTTCTTCGTCGTGGCCTCGTTAACGACCCTTCACAGCATCGTTAACGAGCCTGGGGTTTTGTTTTCTTCAACACCTCCTCTCGTTTTCTTGAGCTTCGACTTCTTAAATCTTGCACTTTCCCGTCCTTCATTGTGATGCTCCAAATTTATCTCCATTTAGCTCCTTTCCTAGCTAAAACCTGCAAAATACACAAAATAGTGTAGATTCCACTTTTTTCGCAGATTTATACAAAACTAACTAAAAACACTTAAAACGAAACCTAAACTAGACAAAATTAATCCTAATAAACAAAGAAAACCTATCAAAAACTATACCAAAAATGCGAACATCAAAATACCCCATACTTAGACTTGCTTGTCCTCAAGCAATAATCAAGATACTAACAAAACCAAAACAAATCATGCTTATCAAGGCATAGCCATCTTCAAAAAGCAACATCTATGCATAAGAAAATTATAGCAAAAGACTATTAACATCCTCACACATATATGCACTTAAATAGACATAAAATAATACAATCCAACCTCTCAAGGGATATAATGTGTTTCACTCAACTCTCATGTGTTTGGGCTTATAATTTCAATCTCTCAACTCATCCTATATACAAAAACTCATAGAAATTGGAACTTATATCACCAACACTCTCCACCCAAGATTTGTCAAAACAAGCAGAGAATCATCAAGAGAACTTAGGCTCAATGAAAAAAACTTTATAGAAGCTTCCATTCGGCCGGGTTGTAATGGGGCTTGGTAATAACAATAAGGCATGGAGATATTTTGGTCATGTGGTGCTAATAATATCCGGGAACCAAAGACTCCTAAAAAAAAAAAACACTCACACATAACATCAAAAACTCTCATATAAAATAACCAAACTCACTCTCATATTATGCACACTTATTTTCACTCACCCATTTATCATCCTAGAAAGTCGCATAATAAAAAATAAAAGAATCTCTTGATATTATTTTTAAACACAAATGCACTTCAACTTTTCTTCTTTCTTTCTCTCTTTTTTTTTTATATATTTTTTTTTTCTTCTTTCATTCATTTTTTTTCTTTTTTCTTTCGCTGACTCGTTAACGAACCCATATCCGGGTCGTTAACGATCCACCGTATACATTTTCTTCCCCTCAAGCTTTATTTTTGTGCATTTTTTTTAATCAAGAGACCTTTCTTACATATAATAACAAGAGACTTCCAATCTACCCTTCCAAATCCCCTTTAATTCAAGCAAATAAAAACTCTTTTCTTTTCAACAAAACACAAAACTTCACCTCTCCAATCTAAGTCCTAATTCCCGGATAGGGTCAAGCTTATCTCGGCTAGGGAACAATTTTTGTGGAGCTAAAAATAAAAGGTTTCAGGCCAGAATTGGTTATCAAAAGAAGGAATAATGTAAAGGTAGATAGGGGATAATAGGGCTCATAAAAATAAGTTCTCTAACATATGATCTTTACAAGTAATGAACTAAAAATCTTTTAAGGGTCTCAAGAAATAGATAACCATCACAATTCCAAGAGATAATATGCATAAGGAGAGTAAATCACACAAAAAAGAAGAGGGATTTATAAATGTTCTCCCTATAAGGCCAAAAATTATTTCTCACAAGGTAGGTTTTGTTGGATTGCATCATCTATGCTATAAAGTGTATGTGCTCAATTTCATCTAATGCTATTCCTTTCTACTAAAACAATAATTTCAATTTTTAAGAATCCGGCTATACTTTCAAAGACATATTTGCAAGGAATTATATGGTCAAGCTAATGATTGCTATCATAGAACTTTTAAGAAGGGATATCTATCAATTCTAAACTCTTTTTTGAATTTTCAAATTTTTCAATTTTTTTTTGGTTTTTTTTTATTTAACAGAAGAAACAACTACATAGAACATAAAAAACACCTAGGACATAATTTTTCTACTTTCTTCCCACCCCATACTTAAAATTACAGTGTCCCCACTGTAAGAAAAATAACAAGAAGAGGGAAAAGAAATAGAAAAGAAAAAAAAAAAGAAAAAAAAATTAAAAATAAAAAGAAAGACATAAAACTTACAAAAGTGGAAACAAGGAAAGGAAACTTCATCTTGAGCTTAATCAACGGTTTGGTGGAGGAAAATAGTGCTCAAAGTGCCCCATGAAGTCATACATCGTCCTCCAACGCTCAGCATCCTCTGCCTCTCTCTGACGTTGCCGCTCGTCCTCCCTCGACATGCGTGCGGAATAGACGGTTTCCCATCTATCCATCCTCCGATGAATGTGATCGGTCTGGAGGTGAAGCTACTGCATCCGTGCAGAAAGATCCTCGGCCCATGGTGGTGGTATACTCGATCCTGTGTACTCGGGCTGAGGAGGTGGTGAGTAGTGAGGCTGGAAATGATCTTGGTACATCACCGGGTTGTAAGGCATTAAGCCATATGCATGAGGGTCGACAGGAGCTGGTGGAGGGTCGACAGGAGCTTGCGGCACCTCGGTAACGAAGCTGGTTGCCTCGTTAACAGTGTTGGGTGGTGGCTGGAAATGGTCGTTAACGACCCTGGTTGGCTCGTTGACGAAGATATTGCCTCCTAATTCCTCCGTCTCCATGTCTTCTTCTGTAAAGTTGAGCTCCTCAGTGCCGCCCTCGGTGTCGGCTTCCTCGGTATCATTGCCTACGACCTCGGTATCCTCTTGCTCATCTTCTTCTTCATATTCGTCCACATCATCCCGCTCAAACCGGGTGTGACATGGCCTAAGTGAGAGCTCATCTTCCGGTTTTGGCTCCAATGGGTAAGGTTGGCCCGTCCACGCTTCGTACCAATTTGGTACGTAGAGTAGCTCGTACATGTCGAGGGAAGGTATGACGACTTGATCTCGAACCTTCACTTTGTAGCCTCCCTCGGCTTGCACGAAGATCCCGGCGCTATACCAATAATTTTTGTTGAGGAGTTGAGCGTGGGCCGGTGTGTAGCGGGTGAGATCCACTCCAAGATTCTTAGCCAAGAGGCTAACCAAATTGCCACACCATACCTCCTTGTACTTGTGGGACTTCTCGACGTAGTAGAGCCATTCGTACCCCAAATTCAAGGGGCCAGGCTCCTCGAAGAGGATGGTGCGGAAGCAAGCGACCTCCGTCCTTGTAGACCGGTTCAACTCCTTCTTCGGCCAGAATAGTGCGGCGAGGACTCTCAAGATGATCCGGAAGATGGGGTTGACTATGGTTGCCCCGGATAGCGCCGCGGTGGAGGATTGAACTTCTCCGGTGATGTAGCTCCAAGTGCGGGTCACTCGGTAGTCCTTCAAGCTATAGTCTCTAGACGGGTTTGGGAGCTCCAAGATTGCATTGAACTCCGCCATGGTGAAGTCACGGTCCTCGTTACCGAGCTGGAACCGAATGCGTCCCGCCGAGATTTTCGACGAGAAGTTGGTCTCCAAGGTGGCCAAGAACTCGGATGTGAGGGCCGGATAATGTGGCAAGCTCTCTTGCTTCAATAAGTGTGCGGCCCCAAGGATGGCAAAAGCGTCCTTGACATCCGTGTAGATGCCCGTAGAGACGGCGCTAGACTTCGAGAACCATCGGGTGTAATGGTCCTTCTCCAAGAAATCCCGGTAGCGCCGTACTTGGCTCTGACTGCTCAAAATCACATCGTCCACCCGGGGTGGAGATGGAGACCTGTGGTTCCTCCTCTTCTTCTAGGCTCGGGTAGCGGGTCTGCTTGAACTAGCCATGGATCCTGCCCCGTATTGTGACGAATCGGGTCGTCCGAACTGGGTCGTTAACGACCCTGAGTGGGTCGTTAACGAGCCACCGTAACCTCCTTGAGTGCATTTCGACCCCTTTTTTCCTGAAATCTTGTTAGCTCAAAAAAATCTTATTTCTATCCTATTTAAACTAAAAAAGAAAAATAAAAGAAATCTAGGAAATAATCTAAAAAAATAAAATGAAATAAAATAAACCTATTCTAAAAAGCGGGTTGCCTCCCGTAAGCGCTATGTTTAACGTCGTTAGCCCGACGAGCTCTCTTGCTAGTCTTGTGGTGTGAGAGCCATGGTAACTCTTATTTCTTCATCAGGATCAGGTTGCTCATGGAATTTCTTCAACCGGTGTCCATTAACTTTGAAAATGACGCCTCGGTTATCAGTCAACTCTACTGCTCCGTGAGGATAAATGTGATGAACCACAAATGGTCCACTCCATCGTGTCCTTAGCTTTACTGGGAATAATCGGAGTCTAGAGTTGAAGAGAAGTACCTTATCGCCAATGTGGTAAGTTTTGGGCACCAATTTCCGATCATGCCACCTTTTGGTGCGCTCCTTGTAGATTTCAGCATTTTCGTACGCCTTCAGCCTCAATTCTTCTAATGCTTGCAAGTCCATGAATCTTTTTGCTCCAGCCGTGTTGAGGTTCATGTTGAGCTCCTTGAGAGCCCATAACGCTTTATGCTCCATTTCGACCGGTAAATGACATGCCTTGCCATACACTAGATTATAGGGGGTGGTGCGTAGAGGCGTTTTGTATGCTGTCCTATATGCCCATAGAGCGTCATCCAATTTGGAGGACCAATCTTTTCTAGAATGGGAAACTGTCTTCTCTAATATGCTCTTGATTTGTCTGTTTGAAACTTCAACTTGGCCACTTGTTTGGGGATGATATGGTGTTGCCACCCGATGAGATACCCCATATTTAGCCAAAAGGGCTTCAAAACTCTGCTCGATGAAATGGGAGCCACCATCACTAATTAGGACTCTTGGAACGCCGAATCTGGGGAAAATATTGGTCTTGATGAATTTAGCAACAGTCTTGGCGTCGTTAGTCCTTGTAGCAACAACTTCCACCCACTTGGAAACATAATCAACCGCAACTAAGATGTACTTGTAGGGTCCTGAGGCGGGAAATGGTCCCATGAAATCAATACCCCATATATCAAATAACTCAACTTCTAATATCCCAGTTAGTGGATTCTCATGTCTCCAAGTTATGTTGCCTGAGCGTTGACATCCATCACATGCCGTCACATAAGCTTGCACATCTTTGAACATGGTGGGCCAATAGAGACCACTTTGAAGAATCTTCGCAGTAGTTTTGAATCCTTTTGCATGACCTCCAGTTGGCAGTGTGTGGCATTGACGGATCACGTTTTCAATCTCCTCTTCTGGGATACAACGCCGAAAAAGGTATCACTTCCTTGTTTAAACAAGTAGGGATCGTCCCAGTAGTATTGTTTCACATCATGGAGAAATTTCTTCTTCTTTTGTGGGGTGAGGCCCTCGGGAATTACGCCTCCTACAAGATAGTTAGCGAAATCCGCAAACCAAGGAGCTTTTGTCCCTCTAATATCATGGATTGATATTGAGGAAGAAGAAATTGAAGAAGGAGAGGGGATGGATTTTAATTGAGAAGACTTAGGTTCAGTAATCTTACCTGGATGGGTCGTTAACGAGCTAGGTTTCCATTTATTGACCTCGGTACCGACCTCCCGTAGCTCAGTAACGACCCCATTGGCTTGATTGTCGACCAAACTTGAACATTTTCCCTTTTTATTTGTGTCTTCCAGCCTCGGCACCTCGTTAACGATCCTGAAGGGGTCGGTAACGAGGATCTTGTAGATCTCAACCTCGTTCAGTAGGAGGTGTTCGTCGGGTCTGGAATCATTTATCGGAACGTCATTGTTGGACTCGGTGATATGCTCAACTGGCATCCTGGACAAGTGATCCGCCATTAGATTTTCTGCTCCCTTCTTGTCTCTTATTTCATGATCGAATTCCTGCAGTAAGAGCATCCAACGAAGCAATCTAGGTTTTGCATCTTTTTTAGCCATTAGGTATCTAACGGCCTCATGGACAGTATAAACAATCACTTTGGATCCAACAAGATAGGACCGAAATTTTTCAAAGGCAAATACCACAACAAGGAATTCCTTCTCCGTTGTGGTATACTTACTCTGTGCCTCATCCAGCGTCTACCTGGCGTAGTAAATGGCGTGGAGTTTCTTGTCTTTCCTTTGCCCTAAAACTGCGCCAACTGCATAGTTACTGGCATCGGACATGATCTCAAAGGGCAATGTCCAGTCTGGGGACTGCATGATGGGGGCGGACACAAGGGCAGCTCTTAACCTGTAAAATGCTTCAAGACATTCTGGAGACAGCTGAAACACTACATCTTGCATTAGTAGGTTAGTCAAAGGTTTAGCTATCTTAGAAAAATCCTGAATAAATCGCCTGTAAAAGCCAGCATGCCCTAAAAAACTCCTAATGTCTCTTACAGAAGAGGGAGGAGGTAGTTTTTCAATAAGCTCAATTTTCGCTTTATCTACCTCTATCCCTCTTTTAGAGACAAGGTGTCCTAGTACTATCCCCTCTTGAACCATAAAGTGACATTTTTCCCAATTCAGTACAAGATTGGTTTCTTCACATCGTTTAAGCACTCGTGCAAGGTTAGCAAGACAAGAATCAAATGAAGAACCATACACAGAAAAATCATCCATAAAAACCTCTACAATATCCTCTATCATATCAGAAAAAATAGCCATCATACATCTTTGAAAAGTAGCGGGGGCATTGCAAAGCCCAAATGACATTCTTTTATAAGCAAAGGTTCCATAGGGACATGTAAAGGTTGTTTTCTCTTGGTCATCAGGATGAATGGGAATCTGCCAAAAGCCGCTATAGCCATCTAAATAACAGAAGTAATCATGCTGGGCTAAGCGTTCTAAAACTTGATCTATGAAAGGAAGTGGAAAATGATCTTTTCTAGTAGCGCTATTGAGCTTCCTATAATCAATGCACATCCTCCAACTAGTGGTGGTTCTAGTTGGAATAAGCTCTCCCTTTTCATTTTCTATCACAGTCATCCCCCCTTTCTTAGGAACTACATGGACCGGACTCACCCATTGGCTGTCCGCAATAGGAAATATGATCCCTGCATCAAGTAATTTAATAATTTCCTTTTTAACTACATCTTTCATGTTAGGATTTAATCTACGTTGATGCTCTATGGTGGGTTTATGATTGTCCTCCATGTAAATCCTATGCATGCAAAGAGAAGGGGATATGCCAGTTATATCATCTAGGGAGTAGCCTATGGCTTTTCTATGCATCTTAATCACACTTAGGAGTTTTTCTACTTCATCATCTTTTAATCCAGCATTAATGATGACAGGAAGAGTAGAATTTGGTCCGAGGAATTCATACCTGAGGGAATCTGGCAAAGGTTTAAGTGTTGGGGACGGTTCGGCAGCAATTAGAATGGGCTCTTCTGGTTCCGTCCTCAATACTTCATGAAAGCATTCGAAAGCTGAGATCTCACCATCTTCGGCAAGGGTCGTTAACGAATTTGAGTGGGTCGTTAACGAGCCTGCTTCTTCTGCCAGGAGGATCGGTAACGATGCTGGAGGACTCGTTACTGAGACTGCAGTGGAGATTTCTACCCATCTTTGCCCTGAAATTTCATCATTGCATGTTGATCTTCCTATGGGGTCTCCACATTCAATGATCTCCTCGTGGGCGTAGAGCATCTTGACTTCAGCTTTGTCGGACTCCCTGGATTGTTTGAATCGGAATTCTGTCACCTCATCCCCAATTTTGAAAGTTAGGAGTCCTCTCCTAACATCGATTATAGCTCCTGCTGTGGCGAGGAATGGTCTTCCCAAAATAATAGGCACAACTGGATCTTCGGGCATTGCCATCACGATGAAGTCATTCGGAACAAAGAAATTACCCACTTGAATTGGGAAATCTTCTAGCAGCCCTGTTGGTTTGATGCAAGATCCATCTGCCATGTACAGATTCATGTCTACTGGTTCCAGTGGTCCCATATTGGCTTTAGACCAGATTGAGAGTGGAACAAGACTAGCACTGGCACCAAGATCGCATAAAGCTTTGAACTTGTGGTTGCCTATGCCGATTATGATTGCAAACGTCCCAAGATCTCCAAGCTTTTCTGGAAGAGCTATGGATCTGACCTCGTCCTGCAGCTCTGTAATAGATCTTTTCCTGCTAAGAATATCTTTCAAGAATTTTGTGTAAGCCGGCATTTCGCTTAGGGCCTCAGCGAATGGGATGGAAATATTAATGCCCTGAAGAATCTTAACGAAACGCTTGAACTTACTCTCCGTAGATTCCATAGATTTCTTAGCTGGAAATGGAAGAGTTTTCACCATTCTCGGAACCAAGTTAGGCTCGAGAGGTGAGAGTACCGGGTCGACACTGGAGTCGTTTGGTGTCCTCGGCGGGTCGTTACCGACCCTGGTGGGGTCGTTAACGAGCCTGGGATTGAGAGGAGGACTCGGTTTAGAAAACTTACCTGGGCTGGGCTCGTCAGGAATCCTCGGAGCCTCGTCATCCTGGCTTGTAGGCTCCGTACTAGCTCTCGCTGGCTCGTTAACGAGCTGGCTGGCGAGATCTTGTTCCTCCTTCTCTACAGCTTGAATTCTCTCTGGTAATGTCTTCCCGCTTCTAAGGTGTACTGCTGCTATTTGGCCTCTAGGGTTCTCTTCGATACGACCCGGGGGTTGCCCTTGTGCTCTTGGAATCCGTGCAGCAAGGTCTCCTAGTTGGGAATCAACACTCTTCTTCCAAATATCGAACTCTCCCCATCTTTTATCCAATCCATTGATGCCCTCTTTAATCTCTTGAGCCCATGATGGTGTCTCCTGATGGCCTGGAGGTCGATATGGTGCAGGTCGTCTATCTTGCGGGGGCCCTGTGTAATTATGATTTGCATTCTGATTGCCCCATGATTGATAGTTGTTCGACCTGTCATTGTAATTAGGCTGGTTCCTGTAGGGTCCTCTCATGTAATTCATCTCAGCTATCGTCTCAGCGGTTCTAACCTGCTCAATGTTAGTGCAAGCAGAAGTACTATGCGCAGAAGAACCACATTCTTGACATGATTGAGAGGATTTCAGAAAACTTACCTGTTTTCTCAAACGGTTGACCTCATCTTGTAAGAATTGATTTTTAACATCGGGGTCAACTTCATCTCGATTGGGCACATAGAGACGTTTTTGAGTTTGTGGAGCCTGCTGGGTTCCGTACATAGCATCGTAATTCGCCAGCTTATCCAACAGTTCCCACGCCTCTGTCGGGTTCATCTCTATAAAACCGCACGCAGTATGCGTGTTGATGCGGTTCTTGGTCTCTGCATTGATACCCTGGAAAAAGATTTCTTGCAATACATATAATGGTTGCCCATGAGTAGGGCATTGTCTAAGCATCTCTTTAAATCTTTCCAATGTTTCAACAAATGTCTCATTAGGCAACTGGTGATAAGAGGTGATACGTTTCCTTAACTCCGTTGTCTTAGCAGGAGGGAAAAACTTTGTAAGAAATTGATCATACAAAGCTTTCCAAGTCCTGATAGACTTAGAAGGTAGGCTCTCTAACCAGTTCAGGGCCTTTCCAGTAAGTGACCATCTAAAAGCTTTCAACAGAACATATTCTAGTGAGACACCTTCAGCAGCTATGGTGTCACATAAATCAAGAAAATTTCTAATATGTTCCATAGGGCACTCAACAGGTTTCCCTTCAAACTGAGCCCGTTTAATCAAGGATATAAATTGAGACTTGATCTAAAAAGGTTTCTCTATCGCAGGAAGCACAATAGGAGATTCTGGCACCCTCAGTTCCGGATGCATGTATTGCTTGGCATTCCTTGGAAGGCGCTTAGCTCTTCTTGCAGTCGAGCCTTGTCTGCATCAGCGCCATCCTTCTCGGCTCTCAGTGCCTCCATCTGGGTCCGGAGGATCTCTAGCTCTCGAGCCATCTCTTCAGCTGTGGCCATGGCTCGGTTTTCTCGGAGTCGTCGGTGCAGGGAACGTTCGGGTTCTGAGTAATATTTGGAGCTATCAAACTGAAGACTTCTTCGTCCTACCGGCATACACTGAGAAAACAAACAAAGAAAACAAAAATTAAAAACAAAAACGGGGTCGGGCTAGTCCCGATCCCAAAGATAAACTAACAACTCGTTGCTTCCACGGCAACGGCGCCAATTTGTTGATACAAAATAATCGACAATTTTCCAAGATAAGATCCACTCAAAAATAATAGGTACGAGACCCCATACTTGGTCTCAAAATTAACCTCTGAATTATTCATAAACTACCCAATTGGGTTGTTCACGAAGCTGGCCTCGGATTAAGCATTGATGAAGTGCAGGGTCGTTAACGAGCCTGGGTGGGTCGTTAACGAGCCACCGAGAGCGAAACCAGTAATGTCCGAAATTGAATCTACCTCTAATTCAGCACAAATCAAGCATGCAATCTTATATTATTCTCCACAATTCCCTCATTGGGTAAAAGCACCCCATAATTACTCAATTACCCATCCCGAACATGCTAAAAATTTCCCGAAATTTTGACATGCAAAGTTAGAACTTTTAGATCTAGAACAAGAAAAATTCATGCTTTCTTAACTAAAGGGTTACAATAGCTAATCTATCATGGATAATCTTACCTAAAACATGAACAACTAAGCATAATCAAGAATTTTAGAACGGAATTTAGGCATGCTCATCGATCTCCCTAAAAATCATGATTCAAGATATGAAATTTAACCCTATAGATACTCAATCATGCAAATTCAAGCAAGGGTTTAGAAATCATACTGGAGAACCGAGAATTAAAAGGACAAGGGTCGGGATCGGGGTAGGTTAACGAGCTCGTCGTCGACGGTGAAAGGGCCTTCGAACTCCGGTAACGATGGCGTCTCCGGTGGTCGTTAACGTGGGATTTCCGACTCGGTAGGAGAAAAGGGAAAGGGATTGAGAGAGTTTTGGGTTTGAGAGTGAAAGTTGGGAGAGATTGTGGTAGAATTTTGGGAGGGGTAGAAGGGTTTTTATAGGAGGGGTAAAGATAGAGGGGGTGGCGGCTAGGGTTAGAAATCATACTGAAGACTTCTTCGTCCTACCGGCATACACTGAGAAAACAAACAAAGAAAACAAAAATTAAAAACAAAAACGGGGTCGGGCTAGTCCCGATCCCAAAGATAAACTAACAACTCGTTGCTTCCCCGGCAACGGCGCCAATTTGTTGATAGGGTTTCTCGGCCAACAAATAAATTTGTAAGTCAAGACCCCGCTGAGTACAGTGGAGTCAGGATCGTTCCACAGGAAGCAAGGTTGTTTGTCTATCAATCTAATAAAAATCAAACAAAATCAAACACAATCACTCACGAGATGCCTCATTAACGACCTTGTCAGGATCGTTACCGAACCACCGAATATAAAAACATCAATTAACGAACTAATAAAATTCTAATTAATACTCGGTACCGAAGCAAGCATTCAGCAACGAAGATTTATCAGAAATAATTCAATAAAAACAAATATCTAGGATAAGGGACACCACAGCATAGCCAAGCATAAGAATTCGTAAGTAGATAAGATCATACCTTTAAATAGATAGAGTCATCAACTTTCATTGACTTGACAGGTAAATTAATCTATTTTCATAAACCAACTCACTCAATTGCTTGTTTTGGATTTAAAGCTTGAAACTTCCGTTTTCAAACAATATCAACCTTCAAGTTACTAACTTTCTCTTTCAATCAAGTTAAAACTCAAATTACCTCAACTCCCGTTTCGGTATTAAGCACAACAAACAATCTCAATAAAAATAAAAAGCATTCAAAACACTATCTTACTTCATCAAACATGCTCAACTATGCCGGGCTTAACCCCGACTAGAAAAATAACTACTCACTACTCATGATTAAGAAACCAAAAACTTCAATAAAAACAAACATGAAAACAAAACTCAAACTTAAATTAATAAAAAAATATCGTCTTACAGAGAATCAGAAGAAAAACCTAAACAAAACAATCACCGAACCACAAACTCGATCAACGAACCTCGGAAACCGTCGTCACCGACCCCTCGTCACCGACTTCCGATCCGGCAGCCCTTCCTTCAGCCTTCCTTCCTTCTCCAAAACTAACTCTAAAACTCTACTCCAAAATTCAGCCCCCCCTTTTCTATGCTAGATAGAAGGGTATTTATACTAGAAAATCCTAAAAAAACTAAAAAGATAAAAGATAAAAACTTTCCTAAAAAGATAGAAACAATCTCTAAAACATAGAAATAAAATCAAGAAAAATATTAAACCCTAAAATACATATTCTATTAACCCATAAAGATTCTAAAAAGATACTCAACCGATACGGAAAAAAATTCCCGCTCAGGATCGGTGAATAATAAGATAATACTCCGAAATCTTCTTCGTCGTGGCCTCGTTAACGACCCTTCACAGCCTCGTTAACGAGCCTGGGTTTTTTTTTTCTTCAACACCTCCTCTCGTTTTCTTGAGCTTCGACTTCTTAAATCTTGCACTTTCCCGTCCTTCATTGTGATGCTCCAAATTTATCTCCATTTAGCTCCTTTCCTAGCTAAAACCTGCAAAATACACAAAATAGCGTAGATTCCACTTTTTTCGCAGATTTATACAAAACTAACTAAAAACACTTAAAACGAAACCTAAACTAGACAAAATTAATCCTAATAAACAAAGAAAACCTATCAAAAACTATACCAAAAATGCAAACATCAGCCACAGATCCCTAAGCATTTCCAAACTTCCACAAGTATCTCATCTGGTCCTACTGCTTTCCTATTACCCATCTTCCGCACCACCTCTTTCACCTCCTCCTTGGAAAAACGTCTATAGAAAAGACAATTAGCGTGCCCCTCTAGGGTCTATGAGCAGTCCCCTGTTCGAACCCTCATTCAGCAAACCGTAAAAGTGCATCTGCCAGCGCTTCTTGATTTGACTATCCTGAACTAGAACTTGCCCATCTTCATCCTTGATACACCTTACTCTATCAGTATCTCTGCTCTTTTTCTCTCTATCCCAAGCCAAACGAAACATCACCTTTTCTCTTCTTTTTTCGCCCAAAGCCTTGTACACCCCTTCATATGCTTTGGCCTTAGCCTTAGCCACCTCCTTTTTAGCTTCTTTGTTCGTCGTTGTGTACTCTATTAACCTCACTTCCTTGTCTCCATCACTACACTCCACCAGGCTTCTGTACGCAATCTGCTTTGCTTTTACCTTCTCCTGAACTTCATCATTCCACCAAGATTCAGACCTTCTACTACCGGTATTACCTCTCGACATACCCAGGACACCACAAGCAACTCTCCGAACTCATTCTGCCATCTTACCCCGCATACCATCAGCACTGTCACTAAACTGCCACGCTCCTTTAGCTTCTGCTTCTTGAAAAACCCTATCATAAAAAATGCCCCCATTCTCCCCCGACAAGCGCCACCACCTGATCTTGGATTACCTTGCACTGCCTGCCCTCCTACTCCTCCGAAACCATACCAAATCCATCACCAGCAACCTGTGTTGTGTCACCAGGCCACAAAACGGGATCACCTTGCAGTCTCTACAACTTCTCTTATCTTGTCTTCTCAGCAAGAAAAAGTCAATTTTTGTTTTGCCCAACGTGTTTTGGAAGGTGATCAAGTGCTCATCCTTGTTGTTGAAGCACGAGTTTGCTATAATACATCTGAACGCCACTGAAACTCCAGCAATGCTCTACCACTGTCATTTCTTCCCCCGAAGCCGAAACCTCCATGGACCTCCTCATACCCGTCTCTCTCCTTGCCGATGTGGCCATTGAAGTCAACCCCGACCACCACCTTTTCAGACATGGGGATGTCCCTCATCAATCCATCTAGCTCTTCCTAGAAACGGCTCTTCTCTTCCGTACTTAGCCCTACATGCAGTGTGTAGGCACTAATAATATTCAATGTATTCCCCTCAACACAATTTTCACCATCATCACACGATCACTTCTACGTACCACCTGTACCACTTGATCTCTCAACTTCTTGTCCACTAAGATACCCGCACCATTTTTACTACTAGACTCCCCTTAGTACCATAGCTTTGAACCGTCAATCTCCCTAGCTTTCTTTCCCTTCCACTTAGTCTCTTGAATGCACAAAATGCTCACTCTACGCTGTTGGAGAATCTTGACCAACTCGAATGATTTCTCGGTAAGTGAAGCCATATTCCAAGAACCCAATCGCAAACCAACTTTAGTTCTTCTACCTTGTCTAGGATCACTATGTTTCAGTAAAACCATTGCGTATTATCCACAACCAAGCCCTCAAATCTAGACGTAAAAAGTAACCGGCCAAAGAAGCAAAATTTTCCCTAAGCTTCATGTTCTTCCTTTCCATGGCGATTTCCCACATCCCATTTCCAATGTTCTCGATGATCACGACAATCACTTTTAATGCAACACTAATCGATTCCAGCGAGAATGAATGCATCAATCCACATCGCCATTGTTTCTCTCTCTACAAAATCCCTAACTGGGCGCAATCGATGAACAATGTTTGAAATTGATGAACAATACTGGGTATTACCACCAGTGACCTCGGACTTTACCGTCCAAAGTCTCCCAAGGCATTATAATGATAATAAAACTTATAGAAATGCGGAAATTGACATAAGCGTTACATAAATAAATGGATGCTCACGAATGAGACTTAAAGGTAATTAAGGATAAAATTGACTAAAAACGAAATTTTATTTACTTATAAGAACTGTCATTCATTACATTGGGAGTCGTTTTACAAATGATGTAGCAACGGAAAATGAAGCCCATAAAACTGATAAAAGGGTTGAAATGACGTGTTGAAATTCCAAGTATATTTACCCAAGACAACTCATGTGATGATGATTTGCTTGGTTTAAAATAGATGAGTTGTTGCACTATCTTCGAAATGCTTTAATTTGCTCTTATGAAAATTCCTTCCTTCCTTCAACGTCGTCTTGCCTTGACCTTCTATCCTTGCACAACGCTTCTCGAATCTTCTAGACTCTGTCTTCAACACTTCGGTGTGACTTCCTACAATCTGGCATTTGTCGCGAAGGGCGAGAAATACCAGGCAAAAATGTGGAAAACCGGAATTAGTCTAAGAGACTAAGCAAGTGAGAACGGAACTTCTCAAGGGTAATTCGATAATTTATAATATTCGAGAGAGATATTATCGAGATGTGTTTTAAGGTGTAGGTATTTATGTGGGGCTTATCGGGACGGAGAAGAATGTATCTCGAGAGGAGATAACTCGATAATCAAGAGAAGAACTACGAGATTGTAGACTTCTTAGAATAAAAGGTATGTTGGGAATGTTTATAATTCATACAAGTTTTGAAAGCCTCTCGCGCCCTTGTCGGACCTCAACCAACCTCATCTTATTCGGTGCTCCAGATAGGGGGTGGCCTGAAGGCTCTTAAGTACCTGCCTACCTTAGACAAGCTCGAATAAACATTTAGATTGGAAAGACGATCATTCCAAGAATCGGGAGCCGGGTTGTCTTCCATGTTGTACTATTCTGACCCGGTTTTGGTTTCTTTTAATTGCACTTTGACACTTATCTTATATCGTGATGAAAACTTTCACTTACGTTAATTATTTTTAAAGAATGTGGGGGGGCATGCATGGGCCCGAAACACTGAAGGGAACCCAGTTCCGACACTTAGCTACGGTGCACTCATCCATCCGTTGCGTGGGAGCGTACATAGATCATGATCTTGAAAGTCGTACTTTAAGCACGGAGGCATACGACTTAGTAGGTTATATAGAGGTGTCGGGTTAGTCCCGCACCCCTCACTATTTCATCCAAACCGATCTCTAAACGAGATCTTAAGCAATCAAGGTCACAAACAAGACTAACATAATAGTCTTATCAAATATATAAATAACGGAATAACGATAACAATGGGGTAATTATTTTTAACAATCGATATTCCTAGATTCGTTTAATTATTAGCAAACAAGTTGTTCCCTACATAGAGAAATTTCACGAAATGAATTATTAAGGCTACAAGGAGAAATTCCACTTGCCTTTGCTTGTACGATTGCGTATTAACGAAACGGAATATATGAACGAGCTTTAATAAGAATTTTCTTTAAATTCTTTTAAAGTTTTGAAAATCAATTATATCGAAGGACAATGGCGGTCTTCGGGTTCGATCCATGAGAGAACTTAATGTGGTGTTAGTGGGTAAACTCAGTTGGCATTTCGTGATGGAGGAAGGTGATTTGTGGCACTCGATGATCAAGAATAAGTATGTTGACACTGCGATTGGTAGAGGAGTTGGTGCTTCACACATATCGAAGTGCATCAAAACAGGAGTTGCGGAAGTTGTAGTGAAAGGTTCTAAATGGTTGCTTAGAGATGGTCGTTCAATTAGATTTTGGACTGATATTTGGATCGTGGATACTCCTCTGCTTGCTCTTGATGTGGCTCCGCTTAGAGAAGATCAGAAAAATGCTTTTGTTTGCGAGATTTGGATTGATGGCCAAGGCTGGGATTGGACTTTCCTTGCTACTAGATTACCTTCCTCGGTTCTTCTCCTCCTTGCTTCGATGTCTATTTGCTCAGACCCGCAATTAGGAAGTGATGAGCTCTACTGGTGTTTGGAAGCTGATGGGAATTACTCGGTGAAATCGAGTTATCATCTTTTGAGATGTTATCCAAAGTTGATGAATGGTGTTGGCTTCTTTTATAAGAAAATTTGGACACTTGTTGTTCCGTAGAGAGCTCGGTGCTTTATTTGGCTGGCTGCTAAGGGAGGGATTATTTCCAATGCTGAACGTCGTAAGCGACACCTTAAAAACAATGTGGATTGCACTCTGTGTGGCACTGCTGAGGAGACGTTTGAACATCTCTTTAGAGACTACCCAAAGGTACGCTACATCTGGCTTAATTTGAAAGTCACTGATGAACGTTCTCATGAATGAACGTTCTAGCTGGATTAGGCGGAACATCTCTTTTTTTCAGGAATCTTTTATGTGCTGGATTAGGCGGAACATCCTCATGAATGAACGTTCTAGCTTTGGTGATTGGAGTGTGCTTTTTTCTACTGCTTTATGGAATATCTGGAAGTGGTGTGGTTTTTTGCGATGGATTAGCTGTGGTGGACAAGATTGCGTATGTGGTTGACCTTGCTAGAGATTATGTTGTTGCTACTGCGGGTACGTCCTCATCCCTCTATTGTTCAGTTAATAGAAATTTGCAGGACATATGCTGGCAAAAACCTATTCAGAACTGGATTAAAGTGAATTCCGACGAATCTGTTGTTAATGGACGTGCTTCGGCTAGTGTTGAAAGGGTTTTACCTTGATCCTAACAAGAAAATATATTTATAGATCAAGACCCCGCTGAGTACAGGGCAGTCAGGTTCGTCCACGGGAATTAGAAGAATCAAAGTCTAGCAATCAATCCTAATAAGAATGAAGCAAAAACAAAACAAAACACACTCAGGAGAGGCTCGGTACCGACCTAATTAGGGTCGGTAAACGACCTGCAACACAACACAAACGCAGGAAAAATTTAGGAAAATAGAACACACGGTACCGACCTCAAGATGGGTCGGTAACGACCTAATTGGGTAACGAAAAAACTCCGAAAAATTAATATAAAAGAGATAAAGGATAAAGGATCCACCACAACAAAGATATGTATGTAAATATGAACCAAAGATCAACCAACCAATAATCTCATGAAGGACTTTCGCCACAAATAAACAAGCACATATCTCAACTTTCAAAAAGATAGAAACTTGCAATCCTACTTGTTATCTAAAGGTTTTAACCTTCGCTTCAACCCGATAATCATCCAAATTCACAATTAATTCTTTCAACTCAATTATGAATATGAACTTACCTCAACTTTCATCCAGGAATTAAGAACAATCAAGAAGGATAAAGGATAGAGACTAAAGGAAAGGTTTTGATCAAAGATTCAAGATTTTATCATACATAACCATGTTGGGTTTCACCCCAACCCTTGAAAAATAAACTACTCACAAGTCATCATGCAATAAACAATCAAAGAGAAGAGAGAAAACATGATTCAAAACAAAGCAAACTTCAATCGAAAGAACAAACTTACAAATCTCCAATTTATCTTCCAAAACTCTCTCAAAATTGTCCAAGAGCATGGAATAAAAGTTGATAACCCTAGAATAACGATTTATATCCGTCCGTTCTCCCCTTTAGAAAAACACCTAAAGCCCCTTTATATAGTAGTAGGAATGTTCTCTAAAGGAAGCTAAATTCTATCTTAAAAGACCCATAAATAAAACATCTATTAAAACCTAACTTAAGACGCAAGTTTCTTCCCGCAAGCCTCAGAGGGCGCTCGGTACCGACCCAAAGTGGGTCGGTAACGACCCTAGCCACCTCTTGATTTCTTCACTTCTTCGCTCAAAACTTGTCCTAAAGCTTGGCTCTTCTTCAATGTTTCTTCTTTAAACGTTATTGGTCTTCTTAGACTTCCTTAAGCTCCTTCTAAGACATCTTTATCTTGCGATCTTCCTTCTTGAAACACATCAAAGCTCCAAAAACTTCTACTCTCGCCTCTCTAGTCGACACCGCTACAAGACAACTCCAATGCCACCTCCTAGTAAGCTGAAAAACCCGGGATATCTCTTCCTCAACACTTCAAACACCTACAAAGACAACAAACAAGCACAAACGACTCCGACTCTCGAAAGAGGGTCGAAATCATATACAAAAGATCTACAAAAGACTCAACCTAACTAGAAAATGACCCACAAAAACTAACTAAAAAGTGTGACATGAGCTGTTGGCGTGTTGATAGATTGCGATGGACGCTGGATCAAAGGCTTTGTTCATAATATTGGCTCGTGCACAATGCCCATGGCGGAGCTCTGGGCATTCTTGATGGAATGAAGATGGCTTGGGAGGAAGGTTTTCGCAAAGTCGTCGTGGAATCGGACTCCCAATTGGTAATTCGGCTCCTTAGTTCTACTATTAATAAATGTCATCCTCTTTTTAGCCTGGTTATTCAATGCCAATGCTTGATTAGTAGGGATTGGTCTATCCAATTCTGTTATGTGTACCGTGAGGCGAATTCTGTTGCGGATCACCTTGCTTCGTTTGCTTTAAATTTTTAGTTAGGTTATCATGTATTGCTTGCCCCACGTGAGGGGATTAATTTACTGCTCTTTGATGATGTAAGGGGTCGGGCTATCCCCGGTTTGCTGACTACTTAGCCCATTTTTTCCTGTTATTAATAAAACTCCCCTAGAGAGAACGGAGAGTGTCGCCTCTACTTCTACCAAAAAAAAGAATTAATTTCTATATTATTATAATAATAATTTAGGTGGAGATGAATAAAATAATAATATTTTCTATTATTATTTTATATTTGTAATATCCTTTTATTCTTTATAAAAACCTTATTTTATTTTACCCATTATCATCTTTGAAAGCTAATTCATAACTTTATTTAATTTATTAAAATATTTCTTTTTAACTTAACTTATTATTCTATTATTATACTAAGTAAGGAAATATCTTTATAAAATCATTAAGATATAGTTTTTATAACTATATGAAATATTATTTTTTATAAAACTCTTCTTAGGATGTGAAAAGTCTGAAATGCCCTTGTCATTAAATATCTTTTATTTTTCTGAGTAGGGCTCGGGTGCATTATTTCCTTAGAGTGTAAAATGTGAACATATAAGAGCCGTTTGATTATTTCTTTGGACGGCCCAGATTAGAAGCATCCGGTCTAGGGAAAATATAAAATAAAAGGGACGGTTCATTTTTGACGGCACAGAATGTAATTTCACTAAAAATTGAATGGTAAGACAAATATACCCTTCACCCTAATTTCCCTTCTCGCGTCTCCACATACTCACGAACCTATTCTTGGGCAATTATTCTCTTCCCTCTTCATCTTCTTCCATTTCCAAATTAATCCTGCTCTCCCTAATTTTTTGTGTACGCTTTTGTGAATTTGCACATATTAATAGAGAGAAAGAAGCACAAAGAGAAAGAAGAAGATATGGCAAGTGGTGGTGGCTACGGAGATGCAAGCCAGAAGGTGGATTATGTCTTCAAAATCATTTTGATTGGCGACTCCGCTATCGGTAAATCGCAAATTCTTGCTTGATTTTCTCACAACAAGTTCAGTTTGGACTCCAAGGCTACTATCGGTGTTTAATTTCATACTCGAACACTAGTGGTCTAGTATAATACTATCAAGGCTCAAATCTGGTACACTATAGGCCAAGAACAATATTTTGTCCATCTCTATCAACTAATCGAGCTTCAAAGCCCTATATTTGTGTATTGTTAGTTCCCTTTCTTCATTGAACAGTTTTAGTATTTTGCCTATTCTTGAAGACAATTTTGGTTTTGCTTATCTCTACTTACTGTTCATCTTGTTAGTTTAGTGTTGAGCTGAGCTTGAATTGAGAAATTTGTGCTCACAACAAGAGGATTATTGTTTTGAAAATAATTCAACGAGGAGGTATTGTTCTTCTTATTTAATGTTGCAGTAGTTGGCATGTGAACAGATCCATGTTTATCTAGTGATGTGTAACCACAATAAAGTATTTTTCCCATAGAAATAATTATAGATATTAAAGTATCTTAGAGAGTTTTCTGTTTTACTTCAAGGTGTTAACATTCCAATTTAATTATATGATTTTATTTGCCAACGTATATACATGGGAACATGATATTAATTGATTGTTACATTTACAAGAGTTATGAATTATGTTGCTTGAAAATGATGCATGTGTAGGTAACATAATCTTATTGTAGTAGTTGCGGGATCGGAATCATAATCTTGTGTCCAATTGCAACTTTTTCCAAGATCTTATTTCAAGTCTTCAATAGTAATATTTAGAGCCTTAGAGGTCTTCTAGCATGCCACTCGTTTTCCAGCAATGAATTTTGAATTATATCTCGAACGATAATAATAAGTGTACATCAAAGTTTGGTTCATACATTTTAAACCATAGGTTCATTCTACTCCATATTATGGTTCATAGTACGTCAACGTTTAGTTCATCCATTTTTAAGTGTAATTGTTAATTCAATTTGTATTTTTATATTTAAAAGCATAGGTTCCTTGCAACTCAAATGCTTGTTTTATGCTTGTTTAAGCATAGATTAATATTGTTGTGTAGTATATATTCAATGCACGCTAATGTATTTAATTAAAAGGATTGAAGTAATTTAAAGTTCAATTCATGCATTTTAAAGCATAGGTTCATGTTATTCTACAATATGGTGCATAGTATGTCAAAAATTTGGTTTTGCATTAGAAGCTAGTTTTTTTTTGGAAATGATATTCATAATAATTATTCTATTGGTTTATTATTTTGTACACTTAGGTTCTCAACATGTGTGTATATTATTTATATCATTTAGTAGCCTATTAGCTCAAGTGGTAGAGCAATGTGTATTTGCACATAGCTGTGGGTTCAAATCCCACATAGGTTATTCTTCAAACGGTTTATATATTTTGGTTCATTATAGTTCTTTTTTGGGGTTATTTTTTATAAGCTCTGGTTTATGATATTTTATCTTACAGTCCATGTCTTAAAATTTATACTACTTGTTATTTTGGTTCATATATTTATTAGCAAAGGTTCATAATATTTCATCTAACGGTTCATATCTTTTAATTCATAATAGTTGGTCTATTAGCTCATGTCTTTATATTGTTAGGCTCATAACAATTGTCAATAAAGTGCATAAAAGTTAACATAACAGCTCGTGTACATATGCATCAAAATTTCAAGAATTTTGTCCATTCCTTGATAAGAAAGACGACAACAATCTATTCAAATACAAGATTATTATAAAGCATACATAGAATAGCAACCACATCTAGGATCATTAACAACATCATAAAATCATCCCTAGAAGTAAACAAATATGGAGCACGGAGTATCTCGGGATTAAATAAGCTTGCATTTTCTGTAGTAATGCATATGGAGTGATTGTAATTGATCCTTCCTTTAAGCACGCAAGGTTCCTTTGGCCAAAACTTTGTATTACGATGACACATTGAAGCAAGTGAATACATCTTATCATTTAATGTGGTTCATAATGTGTTGAGCACATAACCGAGCCTGCCGACAAATTTGACTAGAGCTTGATGAACAACCTATAATAATAAAAGGGAAAAATAAGCTAATTTAGAAGCAACATGGACCATGAGCAATAAAAATGTGCAAAATATTGTTGTTCTTTTGGTTCACAAAGATTGTCATTGCGGTTCATAACATTACACAGTAAGGTGCATTGACAATTACAATGCAGTTCATGATGAATCGGACTTAACTATATATCACTTTGGTTTGTTTATATTATGTATATGTCCAACTCATCCAATCCAAAATACCATAGTTTGTAAGTGAAGTTCTAGTAAAGGTCGAATGAGTACCAATTGCTGCTTCAAAACAATCTTCTACTAGTCAATGTGGATAACTAGGCACCAAGCCTTTGTACAAGAACCAAAAAATTTTCGTTGTTGACACAAGAAAGGAGTTTGGACATATACTTATACATGAAAGCATCCTATCCAACAAAGAATACTAAGCACTTGTAATATGTGATTAAAATAATATGCACGCATTCATTTTGTTCCTAAGGGGGAATTTGAACCCTCAAACATCATCAATACATGACAGGTCTTGCAATTTGTCCACATTAGCTTCATATCCATGTATTATAACAATTAAAGGAACCACTATCCAAGCTTTTATATATGACTATTGACTAGAATATTCAATGACATTTTATAGAACATGCTCATTGAGACATTTTATCAAACACTTTTGTGGGCTATACAATAATAAAAGGAAAAAAAATTAGCTAATTTAAAAACAACATGGAACACATAATGAGCAAAACAAATGTGTAAAATATCATGTTTGGTTCATAAAGATTGTCATTGTGGTTCATAATATTACACATTAAGGTTCATTACAAATAACAATGCGGATCATGTAAATTAATGTATTACATGTGTTGAGAAATTTCATCAAACACTTGGTGGGCAATCAAACAAGCATACAAAATCAACCTCTATCTTCAATCGAATCCTTCGAATGGCAATCCAAAAAACATACACAAATCCCTATTTTGCAATCTCTATCAATTCTATAGTTCTATTCACCAAAATCCATGAACAAAGATAAAAAAAAAATTATAGTTAAAACCCATGAAAATCTATGAATAGAGATTGAAAACCTAATCAACAAAAAACATACCTAAATCCATTAATAAGGAAGGGATTCAAGGTGAATTTGCTTGAGAAGAAGATAGATTACAGTAATATGAGGAGTATCGATTGAAGGGAGAGAATCGATCGATAATGAGTCTCGTAGACGTGATATCAGAACTGAAAAATGTGGGATGAATGCTAAAATTAAAGAGAAAGGATGCAAAAAGATAAATATACCCCTCAATGGCCAAAATTAAATCAGGTGCGCGCCCCCTTTAAGTTATATCTAGACCGTTAATTTAAGAGAATCAAAGGCTGAAAATTGATCTCATTTTATACGTTAAGGGCTAATCTCATTTGATCCTAACTCTTATTTTTCTTATTATTATCTTATTATCCACCTTAATCATGAAATATCTTTTTAAGACTAGAATATATTATTATTATATTTTACTCTTATCATACTTCTTATAATAAGACATGTATTTCTTTTTAAGATAAAAAAAGGTACTAAAGTATTACATTATATAATACTTATTCTAACACTTTAATTATATTGAAATTTCCCAATATTATATTAAATAATGACTATATCATACTTTCCATATTTATGAAAGATAACAATAATTTCTTATTAAATTAAAAAGGTTCTTCATATCTACAACATTATTATTATAAAATATGAGTATGCAATTCATTATTATATATTTAAGTATTGATAATATTCTTAGCATATCTTTTCTAACAACTTAGGTCTTTACATTAATATCTTTAAATATAGTATATTTAATATATAAATATCTTATTATCCATGTATATATAAATAATGATGAAAATTCCATTATTTTACTTAAGAAAAATCATGTTATATGATCTATTTTATATTAAAAATAACAAGTATGATAATAATTTTATCCATGTATAAGGAAAATAATAATTTGAGTTTATCTTGTCTAACTAACAAGATCTTATATATTTATTTAACTTAGGTTATTATTACAAAATCTATTATTAACATTAAATGACATGCAAACTCTCTTCTTTAATAAAACGGTCTTAAGATAATATTTTTCCATCAACTTTCTCTTGTTTCTTTATTTATTAAAACAAAATACAACCAAGTAATATATTTTTAAATTCATCATTTACATGCTTAAAAACACTATTATAATCCTTACAATTTATTAGGATTTATTTTTTAATTATAAATTTTATTTTCTCTTGAATCTTACAAGCACGTTTATTTTTATTAAAATCTATGTACAAGCATTTGTATTTTATAAATCTGATTTTTAATATTTTAGAAATTAATATGTATAAAACAGATTTTTAATAAGTGTTCTGGGCTTAAAATTCTAGCCCAAGATTAATTAGAAATTGCCCAAAAAATTTAGATTAGGCCCCACTTTCTCCTTTCTTCTTCTTGCTTTCACGTTCAACTCCAGAGAAACATCAGGGCTGACGACGACGGACACCGGACGAGGCTCCATTGACGACGGCGGTCAGCTCCGATGGTTGATGGCAGTGCGCGCGGGTGGTGGCCGGAGGCAGGGGCGGTCCGGCGGTTGTCCCGTGGCCACAAGATGGAGAAATGGGTTTTTTGTGGGCTTTTTGAAGATAAAAATCAGAATTTGGGAAACATTTGTAATCTGAATTTTTACATGGAAATTGGACTAAATTGAAGAGAAGGAAGAGAGGTAATTGTTGTGTGATTTTTCCTCTTGATTCTACCCCCTTTTATAGTGAATTTTGAAACTTCTCTTGATCCATTGCAATGGGAATTGGCCATTGAAGAGGAAGAAGGTTGATGTCTATTGGTAGAGGGTGTGTTAGTTTGGAATGACACTTGATGATGCAAGTTTTAGATGGTCTTAGAAGCAATTGAGAAGAGTAGAAGGCAAGAATTTCATGTATTGGTTGTAAGTCAATTCAATCAGACTTCAATTTGACTCTTGAAGAAGAAGAAGAAAGTGGCCTTATTATTAAAAGGGTGGTGAATTGGGCAGAATAGTTACAATGGACTAGCGGTTTGAGGAGTGTGCGATTATCTAAAAGGAGCAAGAGGTCTCGGGTTCGAGTCTCGACTCTTGATTCCTTTTAATTTATTTTGCCTTGTATTATTTTTAGCCTTGTAACACTCCAATATTAATAAAATTTTGAAATTTTATATCACTCTATTTTATTGGAATAACTTTTATACTTTAATAATCTTGTATAATATTTTTATAATTTTTTATGAAAATTATAAAAATAATCAAACTCTCTTTTTAAGAGAGACTATTTAAATAAATACCTGACTTGTTTAATATTTTTAGCTAAATTCTTACTTTTCATTATAGTAAATTTTTATAATCTCTTATAATGTAATATGAGGTAATAAAGATTATTAAATTCTCTACTTTAGAGAAAAAAAATTGGGATAATTTCCCGTTTTATTTTATTTAGAATTTAGCGGATATTACAGAAAAATAAAATTAAAAATTAAAAAAGTACGAAATCGATGAACAATGTTATCAAAAACTCGATGCACAATTAGTAGTAGTTAGTACTGATGAACAATTGGTGAATGAAGATTTGTGCTTCATAAAAACTAGGCGTGCCTCATAAAAAGCCACACCCCGGTCGGTTTTATATGAAGATTTGTGCCTGGAGCTGTAAAGGCATCAAACGTAAGTCCATCTCGACTGAGGTTAATGCGTTCTGCCGCATCGAAGACATCAACATCATTGCATTGGTGGAAACCAAAGCTCAAGCATTGCCTGACTGTAATGGATCGCGAAAAGCAAGATTCGAATCGGTCGAGTTTATCCTCGTGAATGGTTATTCGGGCAGTTTATGCGTCCTCTGGAAGAGTACCCTCCTCTCAAATGAATCAATTCAACAATCGCTTTATTGGGTTTTTGTATGAGAACCTGGAAACAAACAGAAAAATGATCCTTATCTTTGCATATGCGTCATCCAGGCCACAAGAGAAAGATCAATTCTGGAATAATTTGAAGGAATTCATCCAAATCTGTAACGTACCCTGCATTATAATGGGAGATTTAAACAAAATCCAACACCTAGATGAAAAATTAAGGGGTGCGAACCCATCCCAGTCTCTCTTCGAACGACTTATTAACTTCAAAAACGAATGCAATTTGTGTGACATCCCCACCATCGCGAATAATTATACATGGAGAAAATCCAAAAACCTTGATAATACCACGTTTGAAAAACTAGACCGAACATTGGTCTCTAACCAATCATTCAGTGGTTCTCATCCATAGCAACGAAAAACCATGCCTTCTCATCCTCCGACCATTGCCCAATTTCATGTGACCTCCCCAGGGGAATTCCACTCAAAGCACAACCATTTAAATTCGAGACCATCTGAACGTCTCGAAAAGACAACCAAAACATCATCAAACAAGCCTGGAGACATAACGCGGGTGGATCCCATATGTTCAACCTTGTTAAAAAAACTCAACTTCTGAAAGCAAAAACCAAAATTTGGAACAAACAAACGTTTGGTAATATATTTGAACAAATCAGAAAACTTGAGGAAGCGGCTTCGCTCTACTCATCCTTATCCTTATGCATCGTACAAATCCAGAAGGAGATAATCAAACACAACAACATGCAACTTGTCCAAAAACAAGAACGCCTCTCAAAAAAAAAGGTCATGCCTCTTAAATTTCCACAACTCATATTGGAAACAAAGAGCTAAAAACATCCATATAAAACTAAACGACAAGAATACCAAATGTTTCCACCGGATTGCCACCGGTAGAAGGAATAGAACCAATATTAAAGAGATCCATACAACAAAAAGAACACATATCATAGGTGTAGAAAACATAAAAACCGAGATTAAATGGGACTTCTATAACCGATTCAGAGCATTGGAAATAAACCACGGAAAGCTCCAAATCATAACACAAACCATTCAAAAAGAAGTAACTGAGCTTAACAAGCCTGTATCAAACAATGAAATTAAGTCCACCGTGTTCGATATTGGGGACAATAAATCTCCCGGCCCTGACGGAATGTCGGCTTACTTTTGTAAAAAATATTGGCACATTGTTGGGCCGGATCTCATCAAGACCGTCAAAAGTTACTTCCAACCTGGAAAAATCCTAAAACAAATAAAACATACATTCATAACTCTCCTACCAAAATGTGAGAACCCTACCTCTACCAACCACTATAGGCCCATCAGCCTATGTAACACAATATACAAAATAATATCAAAAATCCTAACAAAACCGACTGAAAACCGTCCTCAACAAACTTATACACCCGATGCAAGGGCGTTTATCCAGAATCGAAGCATCCATGATAATACCCTAATTGCACATGAGATCTTCTACTCATTTCGCAATAAAAAAGGGCGTAAGGGATGGATTGTTGTTAAACTTGACATGGAAAAAGCGTACGACCGGATTACCTGGACTTCTTCGCTTCAATCCTACACAAATTCGGCTTTCACGACAAATTTGTGGGCTGGATCAGAGAATGCGTCGAAACCGTCTCTTTCTCAGTCTTAGTAAACAACGGGCCAACAGAAGACAGGGAGACCCCCTATCTCCTTATTTATTCATACTTGCAACTGACGAGCACTTTTATGTTGTTGTAAAAACCTTCCAACTTCCTAACTTCCTAACCTTAGTAAAGTGGAAGCAAGGGGTCGAACACACAAAGACTCAGATTATTCGTATTTAAATAATATTACCAAGTGAAAAGGGGGATTTTATGATTTCAAGCTAAAATTCTAAACAATTAAAACAAAGCAAATAAAACAATTAAAGATTCAAATATGGAGAAAAGCGTCTAACTAGTTTCGTATACATTGCATACATGAGTTTTGATCCTCGATTATTCTTATTTCGATTTCCCTTGAGTAATCTATTGTGAATTTATGAAATTCAAGCTTAAGGTGGTTATTAATATACACCGTCTTTAACAATCTTTAAACCAATTAACCTAGAAAACCTTCTATGTCAAATTGATCATGCAATTAAGTTCAAAGCATTCAAGAGAAACAATAATCATGAATTCCACCGTCTATTCATGAAGTTTTGTGATTAAATTCTCCGCCTTTGATTAACTTTATTCCACCGTCTATTAGTTTAATCAAAGGATTCACCCGTGAATAATCAAATTCCACCGTCTATTGAATTATTCTAGTTGTAATTCAACCCAAAAATAGAATAGGTGGCCAAGCTATTATAATCCTAAGCGAATTTAATCAATCAAGCATGGAGAGATTCAATCTAGTCAAGGCAAATAGAAAGAATTCAAATCTCACAAACAATCATGCATACAACTTCAACTAACTAGTTCGACATGATGAAATTAGTTAGAAATTGACATTAAAGAAGAATAAAACATACAAGAGTCCAATTTCTCTTCAATTGCAAATCTAGGGTTCTGTCTCCCACAAATCACCAAATTCAATCAAACGTAGAACACAAAGTAGAAGATAGCATAAGATCCACCAAAGAAAACCTAAGGAAAGTATTTATATCATATCTAAGAATATCTAAAAATACTACTAAAGTCGGCCCAAAGGATAACATGAATGCCCGAGTCGGCGTCGTACAAACGCGCTAAAGCGCGGTTTGGATCCCCCAAAGCGCGGTCGCGGAATGGCTACTTTGCCCGCGTTTTGCTTGCAGCAACTCTAGCGATATTTTAGAGGCTTAGTTTACCCCCTTTGAGTTCGAATTTGGACTTGGAGTAAAAATATGAATTGTATCTCTTCGAGTTAGCTTTCCAGTGATACAAAATTCAGCTTCATCCGACCTCTATAGCTCCCAAACCTAGCATTACAATATAGAGGTGTCAAAACAAGACTCCAGTGCATAGCCCGGGTTTAAGCGTTCTTCTCACACAAGCTCTTGGGCCTTAGCTCTTTCAATCTTCACTTGTATCACTATAAGCTTCATTAAACTCCACCATAGTCCCCTAAGCTTCGGTCCTTAGCTTCATATCAATCATGCTTCACCTTCAGACCTACAATTAAGCACACAAACGCATAGATTCCAAACTAAACCAAAATAAAACCTAAACTACAACATAAAGCAAAATTCTAGCTAAACATGCATAAAACGGGAATAAAAACATGCTCTAACACCTATACCTATATGCTCTATCAGCAACCGAAATCCTTGTAAGACAAATCCACCTCCAGAGCACTAACCCAAAAAGTAGCATAGGGATCAAAATCTCAAGAAATGGAACCAAAATCCCATTCCTTGCGTTCGCTGATGACATCATCATCTTTGCTAAAGCAAATAATAATGCATGCCAAAATATTAATGGAATTGTCGACGATTACTGTCAGATATCTGGCCAAAAAGTCAACTTTAATAAATCCGCCTTACAAGTCACCAAAAACACAAGCAACAGCATGAAGGAGCAACTTAAGCAGAACCTCCATATTGCAAATACGGTTGCATTGGATAAATACCTACGATGCCCAATTATCAATGGAAGGGTAACACAAAACACCTTCAAACCACTAATTATGCGGACCAGATCCCAACTTCCAAAATGAAAAGTCAATGCCCTATCCCAGGAGGGACATAAAACCCTAATCAAATCAAATCTCTCGGCACAACCAAACTACATGATGCAATCATTTATGCTACCTCAGTCTACACTGAAAGAACTTGACCAAATAAATAAAAACTTCTTCTGGAACAAAGACCACAACTACAAACCACTCATAAGTTGGAATTCCATATGTCGCCCACTAGCCCAATGTGGTTTGGGAATTGCCAAGGCATAAGAAATGAACCAAGCACTCTAAATGAAATTGCTTTGGAAATTACTTGCGGAAACAGACAATATCAAGGTTAAAATTGTAACAGAGAAATACCTCAAAGAGGACGGTATCTTGAGTTGTAAGAAAAAAAACATAACACCTCATGGCAGTGGTCCAAACTAATTGGCCTCAAAGGCCTATTTGTTAGCGGGCTTATCTGGCAAATTGCGGACAAGAAAACTTTTCGAGCCTGGAAAGAAAACTGGACCAACAAGGGTCCACTAAAGCCAAAAACCGAGGCCGAAAACATCGTTAATTGGGATGAAACTGTAGATGAGTACCTCATGGAGGACAACTCGTGGAACATTGAAAAATTGGAAAATGTCATTACCCCAAATGACCTTGAAATAATCTCCAAAATCATTAATCCCGAATAAAATCCCAGATAGATTGTATTGGCAACCAAGCAAAAACGGCTGATACTCAACTCATTCAACTATGGAATGGCTCCATCAATTTAAAGGTGAACTAGAATCAACTTATAATGGATCAACAAACTCAACATTCAACCCAAACTGAAGAACTTCATTCGGAAAGTGGCTAGAAATGGCCTTCCAACTAAAGCAAGGTTTCCTACCAATCACGTCCCAGTTACTCAGGGATGCGAGGCATGTAATTGCCAGGTGGAAGACACCAATCTTGTTTTACTATCATGCCCATTAACATAGGAAACCATCAAATTTGTAAGCCCAAAAATTTGGCGGATTATCAACCAAATATCCCTGGGGGACAAAAAGCCAAATCAGATCCGAGACGAAATAAGAACTCTACTAACAAAAGAGGAGATAGAAATCCTAGCCATCACCTGGTGGTGCCTATGGTACTCAAGAAACAAATGAGTCTTCAACAACAACAATGGGACCAACTTAAACAACGCTACAAACATATGCGAATTCATTCGTAACCAAACTAAAAACTGGAAGCTCGTTGTAGATTCGGATCCTGATAACCCGTGGCACGGCATGGCAAAAAGTGGGCCTAAGAGGAAGCCTACAAAGTGGGTTAAACCCACGTGGGAGTTTACTAATTTGAATTTTGATGGCGCAGTGAATGCGCATGGCGTAGATTCGTACGGTTTCATCCTCAGGGACTCCTGCGGCTCCCCTATCCATTTCGACGGAGGACTAATTGGTCGATAGTCTGTTTTGACCTCTAAGGCCATCGCCTTATGCCAGAGACTTCTCGAGGTCACTCGACGTGGCATTCCTCGGATACAGATTGATGGCGATAGTTTGCAGCTAGTCAAGGTCGTGCTTGGTGACTTTCGCTGTCCGTGGGAGATTGAGTTGCTATGTACAGACATCCATTGCTTTCTTGCTCGGTTCCAGGATTGGAGTATTACTCATATCTTTCGGGAGGGCAATTCGGTGGCGGATTTCATCGTTGGATCGTTCAGTCGTGTCTCCTCTGTCCTACTCACAGCTGACCCAGGGTTACTTACCCTCATCCGTCAGGATGCTCTAGGGCGACCACTAGTATGTTAGTGGCCACCCTAATCACTTTCCCTATAAAAAAAATATATATCCGCATGAGAGAAGAGAAAGTTTTATTTCTAACATACCAAATACATGCACTACCAGGTTGTAACCATGGCAACAATCTTAGTGCTAGCCTTGAGCAATTCGCCAAGAAAAATACCTTTGAAATGTTTAAAATTCAGGACTAATATGTTTGTCATGAATTTGTTTGACTAATTATAGCACCCTTGGAGATTACAAAGGGTAAAATAGCATTAGGACTTGCGTGTTCATAGATAGGCATAATACTTAATTAGTAGCCCGTGCATGTTAATATTTGCCAAAAAAATTAGAAAAAGTAAGAAAACCATGGAATTCAATGCTCAAAGACATTATTTGCACTATAAATACCCATACTTGCTTGGACATTAAGCCTCACAACACAGCACAACACCAATTAACCAATTGACCCTCTCAGCTTAGCCCATCAAGTTATCTACTAAATAGCAATATGGCCTCCATCTCAACCCTCACACTTGTTCTACTCTTGTCCTCGTGCCTTAGCCTCCTCAACCCATCCTTTGCGACCTCTCAAGTTTCCCCTCCTCCGCCCCAAGATCCGAAGATATGCTTCGGTACTTCGGCTATTCCAATTGCGACATACCTTTGTTGCGCACTAGTGAAGACTACCATTAGTGTCCCTCTTTCTCAGATTACGACTCCTCTTTGTGGCATCATTAATTCAACCATCGGGCCCAAGGTTAACGCCACTCTTGCAGTCTCTGGGTTGTTCATGACTTGTAGGGTCCTGATATCCGTCTTTTTAGTTGTGTTTTTAGGGTGTGTGTTTTTGTGTTTGAGCCTTTTTCTTTAGTTTTGTGTTTTGTTTTGAGTTGTTTGTGTAGGTTTTCATATTTTCTTAAGATATGGAGTCTACATAAGCTTTGGTGGTGTTTTTATAGGTTTTGAAGTTGTTTTGCAGCATATCTTGAAGAAAGGAGAAAAGCACTTGAAGAAAGCACTCGAGAATGAAGTGAAAGCCGAAGAAAAGCACTCAAATAAAGACATTGAAGATCAATTTTGGGCTTGGAAAGAGGTAGAGAAACTCATTATTAAGACATAGGAAAAAGAATCGAATCAAACGGAGTTGTAACGAATCCGCTACTCAAGCTTTACTCAAAGCTGTTTTCAATGCTGATGGAGGTCGATATCGACCCTGCCTAGGTCGATATCGAGGTGCGAAGAAGAGAAAAAATTCGAGAATTCAAAAGAGTGATCTACCGATCCTGACGGGGTTAATACTGAGGGTCCTGTGTCGGTAGAAGACTTTAGAGTCGCCGCAATTAATGTATTTTTATCCCTTTTTATTAGTTTCCTTTTTATGCTATTAGATAGTTTTAAAGGGATATATCTTTTATTAGATTTATTTCCTTATAGATAGCTTCTAGATAGATTAGGTTTTTCTCTATAAATACTCTTGTTCTAGCTTTAGTTTGGGGGAGGCCACAATTAACCTAGTTTTAGGGTAGAGCGTGGGAGAGAGGAGAGGACAAGTTTGGATTGCTTGGAGCACAAGCAAGAAGATTGTGGGAGACTTTCTTGTGTTCTAAGACAAGTTTGAAGTTTAAATTCAAGCAAGACTTTAGTTTTAATTCAATTATGTTTTCTCTTAATCTCTTTACTTGTTTTTCTCCAATCATGAGTGAGTAGTCTTCTTTTCTAAGGTTGGGGTTAGAAACCCAACATGATTGTGCATGAATGGTGATGTGTTGAATGAACTGATTGCCTTTTATCTATTTGCTACTTGTTTGTGCTAAGAGATTTGACAAAAATTGAAGTATTTCATGTTTATAACTTGATTAAAAGAGAATGTTGTGAATTTGGATACGAGATAAAGTTTGAGACGAAAGTTGAGAACTTTAGATCAAAGCAAGTAGATTAAGTGAATTGATTTGTGAAAATTGATTGATTTGCTTGATTAATTCAACGAAAGTTGATAACTTTATGTTAAAGGCATGATATTTATGATTTATGTTATTTGAAATTGAATGATTGTGTTGGGTTGAACCCCTATCCTAGAGTTTTTTCCTTATTTTTGAGTCAAAACCCAAACCTAGGTACCTCGATATCGACCCTGCCCAGGTCGATATCGACTTGCAATTTTTTCTCTTTCTTCTTGTTGTTTACTTAGTTTTTCTGTTGTATTCATTCCTCGATAACGACCCTGAAAATGTCGATATCGACCCCTTCCAATGCATCTATTTAGTTGTTTTGCTTTGTTCTTTGCTTTGTTTTGCCTTGTCTTTTTCATTTTTTAGTTTAGTAATCAAACATAACCTTGCTTCCCGTGGACGATCTTGACCTCCCTATACACAGCGGGGTCTTGACTACAAATTTATTTGTTGTCGGGAAACCCTCTCAACAAATTGGCGTCGTTGCCGAGGAAGCAACTGTTCTGTGTTTGATTACTTGTGGGTTGGGAATAGCCTGACCCCGTTTTTATTTCTAATTTGTTTCTTTTTGTTTGTTTTCTTAGCTTATGCAAGCGGGAAGACGCCGGCTTGAATTGATCAAACTGATTATTATTCTGAGCCTGAATGTGTCCTTCATCATAGAAGATGAGAAAAACGTATAATGGTCGTTACACCTGAAGAGATGGACGAGCAGATGAACACCCTCCGTAGGCAGATGGAGGCGTTACAAGCTGATCGAGACACTGCTACTGTTGTTGCTAATGCTATTGTTTCTGCTGTTGAATGTGAACGATTAAACAACAATCATTTACAGGAGCAATTGAACGCTATCCCAAGGCATGCCAAACAATATATGCATCCGGAACTAAGGGTGCCAGAATCAGCAATAGTGCTTCCTGATATAGCAAGGACTTTTGAGATTAAATCTCAGTTTATATCCTTAATTAAGAGGGCTCAGTTTGAGGGAAAACAAACTGAGTGCCCTATGGAGCATATTCATAATTTTGTTGATTTATGTGCCACCATTGCTGCTGATGGTGTTTCTCTTGAAATATGTCCAACTAAAAGCGTTTAAATGGTCTCTTGCAGGTAAGGCCCTGAGCTGGCTAGAAAGCTTACCTCCTAGGTCGATAAGGAGGTGGAGAACCTTGCATGACTTATTCATGACTAAGTTCTTCCCTCCTGCCAAGACTACGGAGTTAACAAAGCGTAGTATTTCTTATCACCAGCGTCCTAACGAGACATTTGTGGAGAGATGGGAGCGATTCAAAGAGATGCTGAGGCAATGCCCAACCCATGGACAACCGCAATACGTCCTGTAGAAGATATTCTTTCAGGGTATAAATGTTGAGACGAAGAACCATATCAACTTGCATACTGCCTGCGGTTTCATTGAGATGGAGCCTGATGCTGCATGGGAATTGCTGGATAAATTGACCAATTATGATGTAATGTATGGGACCCAGCAGCCGCCCCAGCCTCAAAAACGGATCTATGTTCCCAACAAAGACGAAGTTGATCCCGATGTTAAACATCAATTCTTACAGGGTGAGATCAACCATCTAAAGAAACAGGTAAGTTTTCTAAAAACCACTCAACCTTGTCAAGAATGTGGCTCTCAAGCCCATATTACTTCTGCTTGCACTAACATTGAGCAGGTTAGAGCCGCTGAGACATATGTGACGAGCACTTTCACATCGCTATAAAAGCACCTGTCAAAGAATTATTCGTAACTTCCTAACCTTAGTAAACTGGAAGTAAGGGTCGAACCCACAGAGACTCGGAATACTTGTATTTAAGTAATATTACTAAGTTAAGGGGGAGATTTTATGATTGTAAACTAAAAATCTAAGTAATTAAAACTAATTAAAACAAAACAAGTAAAATGATTTAAGATTCAAATATGGAGAAAAGCGTCCAACTAGTTTTGTATCCATTGCATACATTAGTTTTGATCCTTGATTATCCTTATTTCAATTTCCCTTGACTAATCTATTGTGAATTTATGGATTCAAGCTTAAAGTGGTTGTTAATTTACACCGTCTTTAACAGCCTTCTAACCAATTAACCTAGAAAACCTTCTATGTCAAATTGATCATGCAAATAAGTTCAAAGCATTCAATAGAAACAATAATCATGAATTCCACCGTCTATTCATGAGGTCTTGTGATTAAATTCTCCGCCTTTGATTAACCTTATTCCACCGTCTATAAGTTTAATCAAAGGATTCATCCATGAATAATCAAATTCCACCGTCTATTTAATTATTCTAGTTGTAATTCAACCTAGAAGTAGAATAGGTGATCAATCTATTATAATCCTAAGTGAATTTAATCAATCAAGCACGGAGAGATTCAATCTAGTCAAGGTAAATAGAAATAATTCAAATCTCACAAACGATCATGCATACAATTTCAATTAACTAGTTGGACATGGAAAATTTAGCTAGAAATTGACATTAAAGAAGAATAAAAGTTACAAGATTCAAATTTCTCTTCAATTGCAAATCTAGGTTTTTTGTCTCCCACAAATCTCCAAATTCTTCAATAGCATAAAACACCAAACAAAGATAGCATAACATCCAAAATAAAACCTAAAGAAAGTATTTATATTATGTCTAAAAATATCCAAAAACATTAACTAAAGTCGGCCCATAAGATCTTGCGCAAGCCCAAGTCAACGCCGCTGACACACGCCAAAGTGCAGTCAAAGTCCCCATAGTGTGGTCGCGCTCTGCAATGTTTAGCCGCGGTTTGGCCACAAAATCTCCACACCTCCGACGCTGTCTTGGCCTTCAATCCGCGGTTTGGCACCTTTGTTCCTATCTTGAAATTCTTGCTTCGGGTCTTCACTTCAACACTCCCTATGCATCCCGAGGTCCGGTCCTAAGCCTCTCACCCACCGTCTTCAACCTCCCAACCTACAATTATGCACATAGACGCGTAGATTCCGAACTAAACGAAAATAAAACCTAAACTAAAACATATAATGAAATCCTAGCTAAAAGTGCATAAAACGGGAATAAAAACATGCTCTAAAGCCTATACCTATATGCTCTATCAAATTCCCCCATGCTTGAACCTTGCTTGTCCTCAAGCAAGACATAAATCCAAAACACACCACAGAAATGCAATCAAACATCCATCTCAAATCAAACAAGCATTTCACATATAATCAAAACCCGACCAAGACTTCTCAACATGCATTATAACAAGCAAAAAGTAAAGACCATTCATCCATTCTAGACCTCACCAAGGTAAATTTGTTTGCACTCAAACTCTTAAGTGTTTAAGGACATGTTTCACTCAAAAATCAACCATGAAAACTAGACTACCATAAGCTTGCATCAGCGTACTAAATCTCTACCGCTGAGGATCAAACACATAAAAAAAATCATGAGGTCTTTTTAAGGCTTGTAATGGGGACAAGGTATTGGAAGGGATAATATTTTGGCTTGTGGTGCTAAATACGGGATAAAGAACTAATCCTAAACTCAAAATCCAACACACTTTTCATCTCATCTTACTTCCCAACTTCCTTCACCAACTCCATTAACACATTCAAGCTCTTTGTTTCTTTTTTTTCTTTTGCCTTTTCTTCAACTCTCTCTTTACTTTATGAAGACTACTAACAATTGTATTCAACTTTTTCTTTGCTTTGCAACATACTTTCATCTTCATTTTTTTTTCACTTTACACACAAGAGTTTTACTTCCTCTTTTCCTCCTTTTCTTCCAACTCTCCCATACTTATGTATAACTCATACAAAACAAAATATAACCTAAAGTCCTCAATCCCGGATTATGGGTCAAGCTTATTAGGCTAGAGAAATTTTGTGGAGCTAATAAAAAATAGGCTTAAAGCTCAAAAGAATAGGGGTGTCAAGAACATGGATCTTGTGAGGTAGGAAGGGAAATAATAGGCTTATAAGAAACATTGCCTCAATCATTTTAATGTCATGTATTCAATCAAATAAAGCAGTCTTGACAAAGAGTCATAATGCAAGTTCTAGAGCTAGATAATCATGGTGATACACTCAAGAAATATAGAGAACAAATATATCATGAAAGGCCGAAAATATCTCACAAGGCTAATTGTTGTCTAGAACTTCAGAATGAATCAAATACTCAAGCTAAATACATGCTCCATCCTATAATCAAGGGAATTAATCAATGATCATGCTTATATCATATCAACTTCAGCATATCATGCAAATCATGGGTTAGAACTTATACTTAGCATTGAAACACAAGAGGAAACAAACAATGGGGAAATAAGAACCTAAATGCAATATTTTTGTTTGTTTTTTCAAATTTTTCTGATTTTTTTTTCTTTTTTTTTTTCAAAAATTTTAATCAATGCAAGCAAAAATATAAACATGCAAATGCAACTACATGATCTAACTAAAACCAAGCACTCATGACAAAATAAATAATCCCCTTCCCCCATTCTTAAACATTACTTTGTCCCCAAAGTAAGAGAAAACATAAGAGTAAAAGAAAACTAACCTTATCACAAGAGCTTGACAAACACCAGAATCTTCTCCTCAGATGGTGGTGGTGGTGGTGGTTACCCCGGATACGGATACTCAGGAGCCGGATAACCTGGATATGGATGATAAACAAAAGGCTGATAGCCCTGTTGTGGAGTGTATATGTCCATCCTCTGATGAAGAAAGTGAGTCTCAAGTGGTTAAAATCAGCAGCGAAGCCATCCATACGAGTGGACAAACCACTCACCTGAGTAGACAAGCCTCCCATCAACTCCACCAAATGGTTGTATTGGTGGTTAGTCATATAGTTCCCCTGGCCTTGCTGCTCATACTCCTGAGTTGGCGGCGCCTCAATACGCTCATCATCACCTTCCTCTTCATCATCCTCATCATCATCAATAGCTGCAATATCCACAGGAGCAGCTTCAAACTCCTCAGCTTCTTCTTCCTCATCATCTACATCCATAGAAGCGATAGCTTCCTCAACCTGTCTCCTTGATTGCCTCCTTCTCTTAGTCCCACCTATAACCTCTTGAACCGGTACATCATCATCCTGTGGGTGTATAAGCCAAGTGTTAGCATTGGCCAAACTCGTCTCCAATTTCACTCTTTCCAGATTAGGTAACTTCATAGCAAAAGAACTGTTGCCAAGCACCCAATAGAACCGATTGTTCTTCACATATAACACTTTCATCTTGTTCAAGAAAGGGAGGTTCATTGGAAGGGCATCAATCCAACCCGCACATTGCTCCAAATCAATTCCTAAGTGTTGGGAAAGTCGAGTGATGACACCACCCATAGTGATCTTTCCTGAATTTTTTCTAGCCATGCGAGCCATATTATGCATCATGGCCGCACCAATGTCAATATTACGTTCTTCCAGAATACCCCAAAGTAGGAAAATATCCTTCTTAGGGTAGTTGTTCTCACCCTCTCCTCTGCCTGTGATAGAATGGGCAAAGAACCGCTGAACAATCCGAATCACCGGATGAAAAATCCCCGAAGCCTTCGTTCTAGATGCCAAATACTCATTGCTCAAAGAAAGTCGGGCCCACTGCTCATCATTCATCCAATCGGCCCTAGACTCCCATCTATCAACATTCTCATGATGCCTGGTAAATCTAAAAAGTTTGTTGATATCAGTCAGCGTCATACACCTTTGAACTCCTCCTAGTTGAAACATGCATCTTCCCTCATTAGCAAACCGCCCATCCAAGATATGAGCCTCCAATGTGCTCAAGAACTCCAACACTAAGCCACGGTATACCGACAATCTCATACTTAACAACCCTAGCAAATTTTTATTAAACTCCAATTTCCTCAATTCAGCAGCCAAACCCAAGTCCTCCATCAAAGGCCAATCAATATCTCTCGGAGGTTGGATTTCACGCTCCTTCAAGTCATTAAACCGGTCTAGATGCCTCATATCATTGAACTCAATACCCAAAGACGCCAGTGTGATATCGTTTCCTGATGAAGAAGCTCTAGGCGGAGCTCGGGGTCGAGATGAAGAAGGCGTTGTGGTTTGAGTCCTAGATGTTGCTGCTCGGATTACCCTTTGTGGACGGCTCGAGCTCGAATGGGCATTAGCCAGAGCTTTGGTACGACCCATGATCTAGTTCACCTACACAACAGTCAAAAACACCACAAGCAAACACATTTCGATACCCTGGCAAGAGCAATCCACCAAACAAGTAATAATAGACAATAATAGCTCTCAAAACACTCTCTTCCCCCACTAACCAAGATTAATTAGCATGAAAATTAATTAATTTCGGAATTATGGAATTATCAAATTCTAAACATGAAACTAACTCACAATCATGCTAATATTGAAGAATCTAAACTCAAATTGAAGAAATTTGACCTAAAAATCCCTTAAATTGCGATTTTTATGCAAAACCTAATTTAGATAATTTTAGGTTGAAATCTTCAATTTTTGGATGGAATTTAAAGAGAAGAGTATGAAATCTTACTTGTTTGATGCTTAGGAGTGCAAATTCGGCCTCGATTTGAAGTTTGGACTTGAATAGAGGCTTGAAGGTGGAGCTTCAATGGAGGAAGAGAAGGGCACTGCTGTCGGCGTGAGGGAAGAAGAGGATAGAATAAATGGGTAAAGTTGATAACTCGGGTTTAATGCGCCGATTATTGCCCAAAGCACGGTTTGAGCCGCTCAGAGCGCGGTCGCGGCACCGGGGTTTTGCCCGCGCTTTTGCCGCAGAAAATCGGCCCTTCTCGGCGCGGTTTGGGCACTTTGGCGCGAGGGTGGCACGGCGGGTTGGCCCGCGTTTTGGCCGCAGAAACTCGGCCTCGATTTGTTCGGTCCCGGGCCATGAATGCAAGGGCGTCTTGGCTTCCTCGAACCGCATGTACCTGTTTTCCTACTTTACCTACAACTAAGAACAAAAACAAACCGAAAACCACACAAAAACACACCAAAAGCAAAACTATTTCTATAAAAACTAATAAAAACTAAAAGAATAAAGCTTGGGTTGCCTCTCAAGAAGCGCTTGTTTAACGTCATTAGCTTGACGCATTACCGCTCACGTGTCAGGCTCGTATAAAACCGTTTCCTCAAGAATAGCATTGCTAAACCCTTCAAAATACGACTTCAAACGCTGTCCATTCACCTTTGCATTGAATGAGTGGCTTCATCATAGATTTCCACCGCTCCATGAGGATACATCTTAGCTACTATGAATGGCCCCGTCCATCTCGACCTTAGCTTACCTGGAAAAGGTTTTAGTCTAGATTGATATAGTAAAACTTTGTGACCTACCTTAAAACTTTTCGTCCATATTTTATTGTCATGCCAAGCTTTGGTCTTTTCTTTGTATATGGCCGCATTGTTTTAAACTTCTAACCGTAACTCCTCAAGCTCTTGCAATTGAAACTTCCTCAACTCACCGGACTCATCCATCTTAAGACTACAATTCTTCAAACCCCAATAAGCTCGGTGTTGGATCTCCACCAGAAGGTGACAAGCTTTACCAAACACCAACTGAAAGGGTGACATTCAAATCGGTGTTTTGTAAGCCGTCTTGTATGCCCATAGAGCATCATCTAAGCGAGTACTCCAATCCTTCCGGTTTGGCGACACCGTCTTCTCAAGAATGGCTTTGATCTCTTGATTAGACACCTCCGCTTGTCCATTCGTTTGGGGGTGATAGGCCGTAGAAATCATGTGTGTGACATGATATTTATTCAAGAGCGCACTTACCGTTTTGTTGCAAAAATGGGATCCCTTGTCACTAATTAAAGCTCTAGGAATCCCAAATCTTGAGAATATATGCACCTTCAAAAAATCTGCCACAACTCGGGAATCATCATTCCTGGTGGCCTTCGCTTCCACCCATCTGGAAACGTAGTCCACCGCTAATAAAATATAAATATTCCCATAAGAGCTAGGAAAGGGTCCCATGAAGTCTATACCCCGGACATCAAATACCTCACAAAAGATAATTGAAGTTTGGGGCATTTCATCCCTTCGAGATACATTACCGACCCTTTGGCATCGGTCACAGGATTTGCCAAAAGCATACGCATCCCGAAAGATAGTAGGCCAAAAGAATCATGCATCCAACACTTTCCTAGCGGTCTTTCTAGCACTAAAGTGCCCCCCACAAGCATAAGAGTGACAAAATGACAAAACTAAAGTTACCTCATTATCCTGAAGACAATGCCGGATTACCTGATCGGAACAATGTTTCCAAAGATATGGATCGTCCCACACATACTACCGAGCTTCACTCTTGAGTTTATCTCTTTGGGCCTTGTTAAAGCTAGAAGAAAACACACTCGAAACGAGAAAATTAATTGAATGAGCATACTGAGGTTGAAGTACACGTACCGAAAACAAAGTATCATCTGGAAATTCTTCTCGAATAGGCGTGACTTGAGCACATCGTTCCTCCTCATGGACTAAGCGACTAAGATGATCCGCTACCACGTTTTCCACCCCTTTTTTGTCTTTGATCTCAATGTTGAATTCGCTCAACAACAAGATCCATCTAATTAACATGGGCTTTGCTTCCTTCTTCGTCAACAAGTAACGAGGGGCTGCGTGATCCGTGTAGACAATCACCTTTGTACCTAGCAAATAAGAACGAAACTTTTCCAAAGCAAACACCACAGCCAAGAGTTCCTTCTCCATGGTGTAATAATTTTTCAGTGCTTCATTTAGAGTCATAGAAGCATAATGGATAACATGAGAAGCCTTACCAATCTTTTGACCCAAAACTGCTCCTACCGCATAGTCACTTGCATCACACATCAGCTCAAAAGGTAGGGACCAATCTAGGGGTTGAATTATTAGTGCAGTGGTGAGGCGAGCCTTCAACTCATCAAAAGCTCTTTTACAAGCTTCATTAAAGTCAAAGGCGACATCCTTCTTGAGTAACTCACAAAGGGGTGAAGCAATCTTGGAGAAGTTTTTAATGAACCTGCGGTAAAAACCTGCATGACCAAGAAAAGAGCGTACTTCCCGAACATCAGTAGGATAAGGCAAGGATTGAATTACTTCAACCTTTTCCTTATCAACCTCAATCCCTTTAGATGACACTATATGACCTAACACTATGCCCTACTCTACCATAAAATGGCATTTTTCAGAATTAAGACAATGGTTAGTGTCCTCACAACGTTTTAGCACAAGTGTCAAGTGAGTTAAACAAGAATCAAAGTCATTGCCATGATCGGTGAAATCATCCATGAAAACTTCAATAAAGCTCTTAATGTACTCAGAAAATATACTGACCATACACCTTTGAAAGGTTGCGGGCGCATTACATAGACCAAATGGCATTCTTCGGTAGGCGAAGGTGCCAAAAGGGCAAGTAAATGTTGTCTTCTCTTGATCCTCGGGTGCAATTGCTATCTGAAAATAACCTGAATATCCATCCAAGAAACAATAGAAGGAACGACCCACAAGTCGCTCAAGCATTTGGTCAATAAAAGCTAAAGGAAAATGATCTTTACGGGTTACCATGTTGAGCTTTCGGTAATCGATGCATACACGTCACTCGGTTTGAATTCTTGTTGGGATGAGCTCACCATATTGATTCTCCTTTACTGTGATTCCACCTTTCTTGGGAACGACCTGAGTAGGACTTACCCATTTGCTATCCGAAATTGGAAAAATCATACCTGCTTGTAGAAGTTTCAGGACCTCCTTTTTCACCACTTCCATCATGGGCGGGTTCAATTGTCTTTGTGGTTGTCTTGAAGGCTTTGCTTCATCCTCCAATAGGATTCTATGCATATATGTATAGTGGCTTATTCCTCTAATGTCGGCAATAGTCCATCCTATAGCGGATTTATGCTCCCTTAAAACATCCAACAACCGGTTTTCTTGATCTTGAGTTAGCTTGTTTGAGATTATCAACGGTAAAGTATCTCCATCACCTAGGAAAGCGTACTTGAGGTGGTCCGGTAGTTGCTTAAGCTCTACTTTTGGGGCCTGCACAATAGAAGGAACAAGCATCTCGCTTGGCAATGTTAGTGGAATGGGCTTGAGCCCGGTAGCAAGAGTGGTCGCTCATAGTGAGCGTTCAACTTGGCTACAATTTCTTGCATATCATCATTTAGCATAAATTCCACTTCATCTTTATTAACCACAGAGTTTTCAAGAGTAGATTGCAATTCATCATGATCATTAATGTCAAAGAAATCTTGCACAAGAGTATCTAACACATCAATAGAACATAAAGAATGAACATCATAGGGAAATTTCATAGCATCATAGATATTGTATTCAACTTTGTCCCCATCAAAATCTATGGTTAACGAACCACTACACACATCAATTTTAGTTTTGGATGTTTTTAGGAATGGTCTACCTGAGAGAATTGGAGCTGCATGCTTGTCATGTTCCATTTCAAGTACATAAAAATCAGCAGGGAAAATCAACTTATCCACCATAACAAGGACATCTATAATCCCCTTTGGGTAAACGTTAGACCTATCAGGCAATTGAATGACTACACTTGTTGCATGCAATGGACCCAGCCCAAGAGACTCATAAATTGAATAAGGCAAAACATTGATAGAAGCACCTAAGTCTAGCATAGCCTTTTCAAATTTTGTCTCACCTATGATACAAGGGATAGTAAACATAACTGGATCTTCACATTTTTGTGGAAATTGTCTTTGGAAGACCACTGAGATTTGCTCACTAACCTTGATCTTTTGCTTCCCTTTTTGCTTTTGATTCCGCTTGACCGTGCATAACTCCTTCAAAAATTTAGCATAGCGGGAAATGCTCTTGATAAGCTTGAGAAGTGGAATATTCACCTCGCACTTGCTAAATGTATCGAAGATCTCTTTGTCGTTCTCGATCTTACTGGTCTCCTTTAAGGCTTCGGGAAAAGATGGAAGAGGTTTGAGAGCCGAGGTCGAAGGAATCGAGGAGTCTTCATTGATTACCTTCGGCACGGTTTGGAAGCCCTGGAGCATGGTCGCGATATGGCCGGTTTTGGCCGCGCTTTGGCCGCAGAGAATTGGCCCGTCGGAGCGCGGTTTAGGGCTTGGTGGCGCGGGGGCGCTCCGGCCGCTTTGACCGCGGTCGTGCTGATGAAGAGTATGAAGAGTAGGACAAGCATCCGTCTTGTGAGTAATATCGGAACAGAAACCGCAAGGCTTAACTTGTTGTTGTCCTTTCAACATGAATTGCCTGAACATCGACTTTAACTCATTCACCTCTTCATGTAAAGTCGTAGCATCGATAGAATGGGCTGCCTTTGTTGAAGCACTTTTGCTAAATTGACGAGAGCCTTCAGAAAGTTCATGAAATAGATCAAAAGCTTCATCAGGAGTCTTGTTCAGGATGTTTCCTCCACAAGCGGCATTAACAGGCGTTCTTCATCCAATAAGCCCTCATGAAGGTACATAACAAGATCCATCCGAGAATAACCATGATAGGGGCAACTTGAGATTAGCTTTTTGAACCTCTCATAATACTCATAAAGTGATTCATTCGGGAGTTGTTCAATGTTGCTAATGCTCTTCTTCATACTCAAGAGCTTTGTGGTTGGGAAATACTTCTCAAGAAAAGCCTTTTTCAATTCCTCCCAAGTCTCGATACTGCCAGGAGCCAGATAATAGAGCCAGTCACTCGCTCCATCTTTCAAAGAGAAAGAGAAAGCTCTCAGCTTGATTTGATCATTAGTGGCGCCATTTGGTTTCATGCTAGTGCAAACAGCATGAAAATCCGATAGATGTTTGTTGGGATCTTCACCCGCCTTCCCATAGAATTGAGGAAGGAGGTGAATCAGCCCTGATTTCAATTCAAATTGGACATCGTTAGGGAGTGCAGGTAGCTTCACCGCCAATGGTTGTTGGGCCAAATCAGGTGCAGTCAACTGTCTTAGTGTCTAAGCCATCTTTGTTACTTCAAGAATGCTTTCAGAGTCAGAAGAAGAAGAAGAAGGTGCCAAGTTGAACAGGAGTTCTTGAGAAATCGCACGAGCTTGCCTACGCCACCTAGAGATTGTCTTTTCGATTTCTGAATCAAACGGAACAAGAGATGGATTAATAGCACGGGTCTGAACCATGCAAGTGGTTCACACCCAAAAGAAATAAAAAAGTAACACTAGATAAATACAAATAATTTGTCGAGTCCCCGGCAACGGCGCAAAATTTGACGAGCACTTTTACGTAGCTATAAAAGCACTGTCAAAGAATTACTCCTAACTTCCTAACCTTAGTAAAGTGGAAGTAAGGGTCGAACCCACAGAGACTCGGAATACTTGTATTTAAGTAATATTACTAAGTTAAGGGGGAGATTTTATGATTGTAAACTAAAAATCTAAGTAATTAAAACTAATTAAAACAAAACAAGTAAAATGATTTAAGATTCAAATATGGAGAAAAGCGTCCAACTAGTTTTGTATCCATTGCATACATTAGTTTTGATCCTTGATTATCCTTATTTCAATTTCCCTTGACTAATCTATTGTGAATTTAGGAATTCAAGCTTAAAGTGGTTGTTAATTTACACCGTCTTTAACAACCTTCTAACCAATTAATCTAGAAAACCTTCTATGTCAAATTGATCATGCCAATAAGTTCAAAGCATTCAATAGAAACAATAATCATGAATTCCACCGTCTATTCATGAGGTCTTGTGATTAAATTCTCCGCCTTTGATTAACCTTATTCCAACGTTTATAAGTTTAATTAAAGGATTCATCCATGAATAATCAAATTCCACCGTCTATTTAATTATTCTAGTTGTAATTCAACCTAGAAGTAGAATAGGTGATCAAGCTATTATAATCCTAAGTGAATTTAATCAATCAAGCACGGAGAGATTCAATCTAGTCAAGGTAAATAGAAATAATTCAAATCTCACAAACGATCATGCATACAATTTCAATTAACTAGTTGGACATGGAAAATTTAGCTAGAAATTGACATTAAAGAAGAATAAAAGTTACAAGAGTCAAATTTCTCTTCAATTGCAAATCTAGGTTTTTTGTCTCCCACAAATCTCCAAATTCTTCAATAGCATAAAACTCCAAACAAAAGATAGCATAACATCCAAAATAAAACCTAAAGAAAGTATTTATATTATGTCTAAAAATATCCAAAAACATTAACTAAAGTCGGCCCATAAGATCTTGCGCAAGCCCAAGTCAACGTCGCTGACACACGCCAAAGTGCGGTCAAAGTCCCCATAGCGCGGTTGCGCTCTGCAATGTTTAGCCGCGGTTTGGCCGCAAAAACTCCACACCTCCGACGCTGTCTTGGCCTTCAATCCGCGGTTTGGCACCTTTGTTCCTATCTTGAAATTCTTGCTTCGGGTCTTCACTTCAACGCTCCCTATGCATCCCGAGGTCCGGTCCTAAGCCTCTCATCCGCCGTCTTCAACTTCCCAACCTACAATTATGCACATAGACGCATAGATTCCGAACTAAACGAAAATAAAACCTAAACTAAAACATAGAATGAAATCCTAGCTAAAAGTGCATAAAACGGGAATAAAACATGCTCTAAAGCCTATACCTATATGCTCTATCAATATGCTGAAATGAATTATATGAGAGGGCAATAATATAGAAACCTGCCTGACCATTATGATAGGCCAAACAATTATCCCAGATGGGGAGGTTACAATCAAAGTCAAAATCAAGCACATCCACCACAAGAAAGGAAGGCTCCTCCTTACAAACCACCAGGATATCAAGAGCCACCTTCATGGGTACAAGGGTTACAAGAGGGAATTAATGGAGTCCATAGCAAGATTGATGGAGTCCAAACCAACATTAACAATCGGTTGAATGGAGTACAAACCAACCTTAACAATCGGTTGAATGGAGTACAAGAACAATTGGGAGAGCTAGAAACATGAAAGAAGAGCGTTGAAAATCCCAACTTGGCAACATGGCTGCACAAAATCCGAGACTTCAAGGGCAATTATCGGGCCATCCCGAGGAGAACCCGAGAGGACAGATTGCAGCAGTGCACCTTAGAAGTGGAAAGGAGTTGTTAGATCGAGCCAAGCCTACAGAAAAAGAGCACGACGATGAAGATGACATCACAGTCAGGCCCCTTTAACGACCCCAAAAGGGTCGATACCGAGGCTCCCCAGGTCGATATCGAGCTCTCCAGGCTAGGTAAGTCTTCTGCACCGAATTCACAACTTGATACCGACCCCCCTAGGGTCGATATCGACCCTTCTCCAACACCGATCGACTCTCTTGTCGATTTGGTAGGGCCTCGATCTGGGCCTCTCTCTATTCCAAGTCCGTCTAAAACTCTTCCTTTACCGATTAAGAAGTCTAATGATGTCATGGAAGGAAAGTTTAGGCGCTTTGTTAAAATTCTTCAAGGGTTAAATATTTCTATATCATTTACTGAAGCCCTTAATGAAATGCCTGCTTACACTAAATTTTAAAAAAAGATTTTGAGCATGAAAAGATCTATTTCAGAGATGTCAAGTGAACTCCGATCTATAACGCTTTCTGAAAAGCTAGGTGACCCAGGTAAGTTTGTTATCACAATAGGGATTAGAGCTTACAAGTTTAAAGCTTTATGTGATTTAGGTGCCAATGCCAGTCTCCTACCACTCTCTATTTAGTCCAAAGCCAATATGGGACCGCTGGAACCTGTCAATATGAATCTCTACATGGCAAATAGATCATGTGTCAAAGCCACTTGAGTCGTAGAGGATGTTCCTGTGCAAGTAGGCAAATTCTTTGTTCCCAACAACTTCATAGTTATGGAGATGCCAGAAGACCCTATGGTGCCAATCATTCTTGGACGGCCATTCTTAGCCACCACAAGGGCAAGAGTTGATGTTAGAAAGGGACTCCTCACATTTAACATTGGGGAAGAGAAGGTCGAGGTTCGCTTCAAGACTGCCGCAAACGAGGTTGCTAAAAGCATTAACGAGGAGCCTACCGACCCACCATGGGTCGGTACCAACCATTCTCTGAAAAATCACAACAGTGTGGGTGAAATCCAGCTCGTTACCGAGCTAGACAGGCACATTACCAAGGCATTCCTTGACCTAGAAGGGTCGTTAACGACCCCATCTACCTCGATAACGACCCCCTACTTGAGCAACAAAGGTGAGTGTTCTTAATCTAATCCAATTAATTCCGGTCATGATCCTTTCTTATATCCTTGTTCTATATCCAATCCTACTACTCATACTATGAAAGAATCGAAACCCCCTTGGTTTTCGGATTTTTCTAACCCTTATGTAGGACTTCCAAGTGTTCTTATCGATGATAGAGGACCACATCTCTTGGAGAGAAGCTTTGAAGCTTTTCCATCTAAGTATGGGGTTTCTCATGATCCCGATAAAGCTGGATGGAAGCCGTCCTGATCCGCCAAGGTAAGTTTGTTGGGCTAACGACGTTAAAAAATAGCGCTTACGGGAGGCAACCCGCTTTTTGTTTTCGCTTTTAAGTTTTTGCTTTCTTAGATCTTTTTGATAGATTTCTGTTCACTTGTTTTTAGATTAGTGTAGTAGGGATAGAATTTTTCTAATGTGACTCAGGTACTAAAAAAAGAAGAAGAAGTGCTAATCCGAAGAAGAAAAATCAAGAAACTTGGTGATGAGAGGAACAACGAAGAAAATCGGTGGTTCGGTAACGACCCCCACAGGGTCAGTACCGAACCTTACAGGAACACGAAAGAAAAAAAATTAGTAACCTCTCCGTGGCCAACTATCAACTTCAGACAGCTTCAGTTTTATTTTGTGAGTTCCCTTTTTCCTTATCCTCTTCATTTTTATGTCTTTACTTTAAACAGTGAGGACATTGTTTGGTTTAAGTATGGGGTATGAAAAAGGAAACTCAGTTTAGTGTCAGTTTTTGTGTCTTTGATTGTATTTTTAGGATTGATAATATTCCACTTAGATGTCCTATGATAGTAAATTGCTTGCATTATCATGTAAAATCCATTTAGCATGTCTTTGATGGTTTAGCCTGAGTCTACCATGAAAAATTGTTTTTGTGTGAATTTTTAGCTGGTGATGAAACTGAGCATGTATGAATTTTGGCATGAGTTTAATTGCAATCCAACAAAACGATTTGCCTTGTGAGATATTTTTGGCCTTATAGGGAGAACACCAAAAATCCCTCTTCTTTTTTGTGTGATTTAATCTCTTATGTGCATATTATCACTAGAAATTGTGATGGTTATCTATTTCTTGAAGCCTCTATAAGATTTTAGTTCATTACTTGTGAAATCATATGATAGAGAACTTATTTTTATAAGCCCTATTAATCCTTATCCACCCTTACATTATCCCTCTTTTTGAAGCCAATTTCTTTGTGCCTTAAAGCCTATTTTTGTAAGCTCCACAAAATTATTTTCCTACCCAATATAAGCTTGACCCTATCCGGGGATTAGGACTTAGTTGGCTGGATTTGTATTGTGAGTTTGAGTGTTGGTTCAATTAAAAGGGATGGGATAAGTAGAATGGAAGTTTCATTATTCAAAGCAAAGTTGTAAAGAAAGAATTCTTGGTTTAAAGAAAGGAATGCACAAGTAAGTAAGAAAAGAATGAAAACTACAACCTCGTTATCGACTCCAGTGGGGTCGTTATCGACCCCAGTAGGGTCGATATCGACCCCCCTCCTTCGGAAAAATCATCATAAATTCAGTGAAAAACTCAGAAAAAGGAGGAGGAGGAAAAAGTGAATAAGTGCAAGCGAAGAAAAGAAAAAGGCAAGGATTCTTTTGTATATGTGTATGAGATTTTCTAGGATAAATTTGGGTTGATGAAGTGAGTTGAGCTTTAATGTTTAAGAGAGTTTGGTGTATTTTGTTATGAAAGTTTGGCGAGTTATGTTGAGAGGGAGTCTATATTCCCGGATTATTATCACCACAAAGCCAAAACATTTCCACTCCCTATTGTCATTACCAAGCCCCATTACAACCCGGTCGAATGGAAGCTTCTATGAAGTTTTCCATTGAGCCTAAGTTCTCTTGATGATTTTACTTGTTTTGACAATCTTTGGTAGAGAGATTGGTGATATAAGTTACAATTTCTATGAGTTTTTGCATATTTGATTGAGTTGAGAGTTGTACTTATAAGCCTAAACACATGAGAGTTGAGTGAAACACATCCCTTGTGAGGTTGGATTGTGATTGCTTGTGTTCATTAGTTGCTCATATATGTGTGATGACATTAATTTCACTTGTCTAAATTTCACTTGTGTTCAAGTTGCTTTTTGATAAAGGCTATACTTGATAGATGTGTTGATGGTTTTGATCTATGTTTAGTGATTGCTTGAGGACAAGCAAGTCTAAGTATGGGGTATTTTAATATCCGTCTTTTTAGTTATGTTTTTAGGGTGTGTTTTTGTGTCTTTGAGTTTTTTTTTCTTTAGTTTTGTGTTTTTTTTCTGATTCGTTTGTGTAGGTTTTCATATTTCCTTAAGATATGGAGTCTACATAAGCTTTAGTGGTGTTTTTATAGGCTTTGAATCTATTTTGGAGCATATCTTGAAGAAAGGAGGAAAGCACTTGAAGATAGCACTCGAGAATGAAGCAAAAGCCGAAGAAAAGCACTCCAACAAAGACATTGAAGATCAAGTTTGAGCTTGGAAAGAGGTAGAGAAACTCGTTACAAAGACAATCGAATCAAACGGAGTTGTAACGAATCCGCTACGCAAGTTTTACTCCAAGTTGTTTTCAATGCTAATGGAGGTCGATATCGACCCTGCCTAGGTCGATATCGAGGTGCGAAGAAGAGCAAAAATTCGAGAATTCAAAAGAGTGATCTACCGATCCTGACGGGGTTAATACTGAGAGTCCTGTGTCGGTAGAAGACTTTAGAGTCGCCGCAATTAATGTATTTTTATCCCTTTTTATTAGTTTCCTTTTTATGTTATTAGATAGTTTTAAAGGGATATATCTTTTATTAGATTTATTTCCTTATAGATAGCTTCTAGATAGATTAGGTTTTTCTCTATAAATAATCTTGTTCTAGCTTTAGTTTGGGGGAGGCCACAATTAACCTAGTTTTAGGGTAGAGCGTGGGAGAGAGGAGAGGACAAGTTTGGATTGCTTGGAGCACAAGCAAGAAGATTGTGGGAGATTTTCTTGTGTTCTAAGACAAGTTTGAAGTTTAAATTCAAGCAAGAATTTAGTTTTAATTCAATTATGTTTTCTCTTAATCTCTTTGCTTGTTTTTCTCCAATCATGAGTAAGTAGTCTTCTTTTCTAGGGTTGGGGTTAGAACCCAACATGATTGTGCATGAATGGTGATGTGATGAATGAATTGATTGCCTTTTATCTATTTTCTACTTGTTTGTGCAAAAAGCATTGACGAAAGTTGAGGTATTTCAGGTTTATAACTTGATTGAAAGAGAAAGTTGTGAATTTGGATACGAGATAAAGTTTGAGACGGAATTTGAGAACTTTAGATTAAAGCAAGTAGATTAATTGAATTGATTTGTGAAAATTAATTGATTTGCTTGATTAATTCAACGAAAGTTGATAACTTTATGTTAAAGGCATGATATTTATGATTTATGTTATTTGAAATTGCATGATTGTGTTGTGGTGAACCCCTATCCTAGAGTTTTTTCCTTATTTTTGAGTCAAAACCCAAACCAGGTACCTCGATATCGACCTGCAATTTTTTCCCTTTCTTCTTGCTATTTTCTTAGGTTTTATGCTGCATTCATACCTCGATAACAACCCTGACAAGGTCGATATCGACCCCTTCCAGTGCATCTATTTAGTTGTTTTGTTTTGTTATTTGCTTTGTTTTGCCTTCTCTTTTGTGTTTTTTACTTTAGTAATCAAACATAACCTTGCTTCACGTGGACGATCCTGACCTCCCTATACACAGCGGGGTCTTGACTACAACTTTATTTGTTGTTGGGAAATCCTCTCAACAGGTCCCCATCCCCAATAATTTTAGTTGCCCTCTTTGATCAAACTTCCTCCTAAGTATACGTAGGTACGTAAGCTTGCTTTTGGCTTTTGCTCTCTTTTTTCTAACTTATAAATTAACTGCATCAATTCGTTCACCATATATGTATATGCACATTTAACATATATATCTATCTATATGTTTCATTTTCCACACGTAAAACTATAAGGAATAAAGAGATCATCAATATATCATAGAAGACCCAACAATGCACTTCTTAATTATAAATAACAACGGGGGAATAATTGGCTCTACCTAATTGATACACTCTTACAAGCTAGCTACGGACGTACATGAAATATATCCGTATGTCACATACGTAGGACCATATCAAATAATATGTACCACTTATGTATATGTTGAAGCTAATTAATCCATTTTATATGTACTTGTGATTCCAGGTATGGACACACAATCCATTTCTTCGTTTCAATTTAAAAAGCGAGCACGCTATTTTTTTTTAAGGAGAGGCAGTACTCTCCGGTCTCTCAAGGAAGCGTTTTATTAAAACGAAAAAAAGGGCTAAGTAGTCAGCAAACGGGGATAACCTGACCCCTAATATCACGAAAAAAAGGGTTTATAATCTCCTCCGGCGGGCAAGCAAAACAAGATGCGATCCGCAACTACGTTAGCCTCACTAGTTGTTATTGGTAATGCATATTATGTGACCAAGTTCACAAATATTGCGAACTTGGCCATATAATCATCAACATTAAACACTCCAACTTCTTTTTAATAATAATTAAATCACAACTTCATAAGCCATAATTAATAAAGACTAACTTGTATATTCACAAAATCTGTAGCATAAGCAAACATTAATACTAAACAAAACCATTTTTTGTAAAGTTCAAATCCTAATACGAGGATTTGATTGACTTGAAATTAGGCTTTGAAATTCATTTAGGGATTGAAATTGGGGGAAGAAGACTCACCTTTAAGATTCGATTGGCTTCATCATGGACGGAAGAGGGTGTTGCGCCGGACGAGCTCCTCAGTTGGGGTGGTGACTGATAGCGATCAAAGGACCATGAAGATTAAAGTTGAAAAGAAGGTGTCTAGAAGGTCAAGACCGAGACCTTTCCCAAGGTCAAGAGCGTTCAAATTCAAAGAGGTGTTCATGGACTTGATACTATCTCTTCAAAATATCCATCCATGGCGTCCAAGGCCAGCAAGGAAGAGAATCAATTCACAAAAGTTCGGAAAGTAAGAAGTCCGTCAAATGAAAAACAGTGCTCAGTAAACTGGTCATAACTTGGGCTAGAAAATTCATCTCAAGTCCGTTAAGTACTCGTTGGAAAGATAATTAAAAGTTCTACAACTTTGTAGTTTACATCAAATTCAGAATCCAACAGTAAAGGGCCGAAAACTGGGTTTTACTGAGAGCTGTTCAAGTCTTACGGGAGTCTTATCTTTACTCTAAATTTCTATCTTTATTTATTTTATTTATGAACGATTTTCTATTTTTAAATAATGTAGAGAAATTCAATCAATAGGCTGATGTTAGTTGGTTGAATATTCTCTCTCCTGGTTGTTAGAGATATTTTTAGTTTGTTAGAGATATTTTGAGTTTGTTAGGTTGTTTCCTTAAATAAATAAATCAGCTATGATTTATTTTATTTAAGGGAATCTAGATAGATTTAATTAGATATTTTATTATATCTTTGGAAGCAAGATAAGAGGCTATCTTCTATCTATAGGGCCAGCCTCCTAGTTGCCTTGCTCCCCAAGTATTAGCTTTTTGTATTCTCTATAAATACTTTTCAGTTTCATTAATAAAAATCAGCTTGAGATTAGATAAACCCTAAGAAAGGTTTATCTAGTCCTTGGGCTCAAAAATACAATTGTGTTTGTGTGCATTGCAATCTCGAGATCATCATCATCAAATAGCCGAATTTTCTCTCTCTTGTTCTTAATTTCGAAATTCAGATTGGTTGATAAGTTGTTCATCTAGTTTAGTTCTAGGTTGATTGTTAAAGATCGATCCTAGTTCATCAATTGAATTTAGCGTTAGAGCCAATTCAATTGAACTATCTATTTGAATTCCTATATCAATTTCGATCAAATCATCATCAATCAATTTCAGATTCGTCATTCATTCATTCAATTGATTGTTCCTTGCGCATCAAGTTACTAAATTTGAAAGCTTTGTAGGATTGAATTGATTTGCTGGCAAGATCGGGACTTGTGTGGGTCATATACGAGGTTTCAACGGAGGATTCCGGGGCAATCACGTATCAGTGACGGCACCAGACGAGCTCTTCCGATGGGCGGACTATGAGGAGGAGGGTTGCCGTGTTTTGAGGGTTGGAGCTTCTCAGATCTGAAAATTTGTAAATGAGAGGTACGAGAGACAATTTTAGTTGCAAAAAAAGTCAAAAAAGGGAAAACTTATACTCCCTCCATCCCCGAAAGTTTGTCTTGTAGTCCTTTATGGGTGTCCCGAAAAGTTTATCAACCTTTTCAACTTTCCTTTTATATCAATTTTTTCTTACAATATTACCATCAATCTATCTCATATTTTACCCCTATTATCTAACAAAAAATCTACTTTAAACCCGTTTTAGTCTTTTACTTTCTTTTTCTCTTTCTTCCCACTTTTACCCATCACAATCACAATCTCTCTGAAAAATATTGCAGCATAAAAGCTTAACTGTTATTACGTAAAAGACGAGTTTATATACACGTTACTAGCTAACCTATAAACTAGGAAACAATATTAACAATACACAATTATGGGATCTTTGGGATATGCAATATCCGCTAAATATACATAATATCTTCTAATACTCCCCCTCAAGTTGGAGCATGGGGATCTCGAATGCCCAACTTGCCCAAAAGGAAATGAAATTGTTGAAAACCGATGGCCTTGGTGAGGATGTCAGCCGGCTGAGAGTGAGTGCGAATGTGAGAAGTCCAAATTGTGCCAGCAAGGAGGACATCACGAATAATATGACAATCAACCTCAATGTGCTTAGTCCGATCATGAAAAAACGGATTAGCGCCAATATGAAGAGCAGTTTGACTGTCGCAAAACAAGCGCATAGGAGCCAAATGAGAGACACCAAGGGAACGAAGCAGCTCCTTCAACCATAATAGCTCACAACAAGCGCTTGCCATGGCACGATATTCAGCTTCAGCAGATGACTTGGAGATTGTGTGTTGTTTCTTAGTCTTCCAAGAAACTGGAGAAGAGCCAAGCTGAACAAAGTAACCAGTAACAGAACGACATGTAAGAGGACATGTCGCATAATCAGAGTCACAAAAATCAGTATGATCAAGAGCACCACTAGAGGATAGAAAAATGCCCTGGCCCGGATGACTCTTGAGATACCGAAGGACGCAAACTGCAGCATCCAATGATCAACAGTAGGCTCCTGCATGAACTGGGCAAGAGTGTGTACAGCAAAGCAAATCTTAAGACATGTAAGAGTCAAATAAATCAATTGTCCAATCAAACGGCGATATCTGTCAGGAGCCTCAAACAAAGGAGCAGAAGAAAGAGCAAGCTTATGATTTTGTTCCATGGGGAACTCACACGGCTTACTCCCAAGCATACCAGCTTCAGTCAGAATATCCAGAGTGTATTTCCGTTGTGAAAAAAACAGTCCCTCAGCAGATTTGGCTATCTCAATCCCAAGAAAATACTTATGAAGGCCCAAATCCTTCATATGAAAGCAAGAACTCAATTGTCATTTGAACATGGCAATGGCAGCAGAATCATTCCCAGCAATAATTAGATCATCAACATACACCAGAACATGAACACAAATCCCAGAACGAGTGTAAGAAACAATGAGTAATCAGCACGAGATTGAGTAAAGCCTAACCTGTGTAATGCAGTGGTCAATTTGGCAAACCAGTTATGGGGCGCTTGTCGAAGCCCATACAAGGAACGGTTCAACTTGCAGAACTTTCCAGAAGCACTAGCAAAACCCGAAGGAGGTCTCATATAAACCTATTCATGCAAATCTCCATGTAGAAAAGCATTATGAACATCTATCTAGTGCAATTCCCAATTCTGAATAGCAGCAACAGCAAAAAAAGTCCGAACTGACACCATCTTGACTACAGGAGCAAAAGTCTCCTTTGTATTTTTACAAAAAAAATAACCTTTTTAGTCAAATAGACTAGTTTTTATAATTATTTAGTGTTTTTATATATTTTTAATTTTTTTAAAAAAACTATAGCCCCCACTAGGCACAACGTGCCTCCGCCCAAGGTTGCAACAGAAGCTACGTCATTGCAAGTTTTTTAAAGTGTCAAGCTTCCACTACCTCTCTATATTAATGTGTTCTACCATGAGCTTATTTTCAGGGATGCGGTTGACATATAGACATGTCAATCACGTCGGGTCGGGCGGGTTCGGGTTCGGTTTAAATTGGGTTCGGGTTCGGTTTAAATTGGGTTCGTTTTCGTTTGGGTTTCGAGTTCAACTTTTTGGATCTTGATCCTAAAATTATCGGACAGTTCAGGTCGAGTTAGCGAGTTAGATCAGCTTTTGACAGCTCTATTGACATATAATTACTAAGTTCACGACATTTATCTAGCGTCATTGTCAATTTAGGTGTTCACACAACTTCAAGTGGAACAAACCTTAGTAGGGTTGCTAATTTGAATCATCCATGCCCACAACTACTTGGGTCGAAATTCAACTGCCGAGCAGTTGCAGACAAGGAAGAGCTCAGTGAGAATGTAGTTGCGTCAACGGACATCAATGCCAAGGACTTGATGGGCGCACGACGTTGCACGAGGTAGCTAAGGCCGACAATTTGGTCGTCGTTTCCTCTTGTCGTCCCGAGGGGCACAGATCGATGCACAAGACTGTATAAGATGACTCCGCTTGTCGAATGACTTTTAGATCTATAACCTCCTAAGAGTTTTTTCATTCTTTTTTCACAATCCTCTCTCTCTCTCTCTCTCTATATATATATATATATATATATATATATATAGTATTAGGATCTACTAGTACTAGTCATTATAGTGATACACAGTGACGGAATCTGAGCCCTAGGATCTAATTAGAAAATTTGGTGAGTAGGTGCAATACACTAGATAAAAATCTCTACCGTAATTTTAGGCAGGTTGGGAATTATTGTTGATTTTTTTTTTAAAAAAACAAATACAAAATTGTATCTTTTATTTCTGATTTCACAATCCAGATCTCGAATTTCCAAAAGCCATTTTCATTCTTTCGTCGGCGATACTGAATTTGCTCTATTCTTCTCCAACCTCATCTTTGTTCGTCTTCTCTAGGTAGTAATCTTGCTGGTTCATGTCAACTTATACTTCTAAATTGAGGTATTGATTTAGATCCGACTTCTTCTTTTAGCGCTTATGCAACAGAGTATCTCGTTATCGCGACCAAGTAAGTGAAGATTCATGATTTTTAAGCGTTTTGATATGTATTGATAGTTAGGTAAATATTAGACTACATTTGGCACCAATTTAATTCAATTTCAATTTATAAATCCAATTTTAACATACAAATAAACTTCAACCGGTTTCAAAATAGATTTAGGGTTTTGTTCGTAAGTCAAATTTTTAACCTTTTAATCCTTGTTTGTATTGTAGTTGATTGAAGATTATTGGGAAATCATATAGTTAAATGGCACCGAAAAGAAGTTTGAAAGTAGCCAAAGGTGAGATTTGTTCTAGATTTGAGATCAGATCGTTGATTGAAGTTTATTGTGGTTGTTGGACGATTGAAGAAAATCAAAAGAAATTAATTAATCATATTTTGTATATGTTTATGAGTCGACTTATTGGGAAATTTATATGAGTTTGGTGCGATTGGTGTATATACACGATTTTACTTAGATGTATACATGCTAAGTTTTGTTTATATACATGTTTTATATGTATTTACATATAAAGTTTTCATGGTTTTAATTGACATATTCACTATTTTATTTTATATGTACATTGTAATTATTATATGTATACATGGTTAATTATATTCAATTACGCGGTAATCTTTGTTTGTATGCAACAATGCTCTACACGACTCTAATTTACATATACATGGTTTTATATACTTATATACATGGTATTCTTCTTCTTTATACATGATATTGTATATTTGTAATATAATATTTTTTGTACACATAATTTTACTTTACATATGTATGATTGTATTTGTGCTATCTACATGATTTATTACATGTATATACACGAATTTATTGAACGATCATGTGCAGGTTCTTGGATTTATGACTACTCTAGAAAGATGATGCCATGAGAGAGAAAATAATGATGGCCGACTGGATGTAACTAAGGGAAAGAAGTTGAGATTTCTCTTAGGCTGCCACGGGGTTGGAAAGAAATTGTTAAAAGGGAGATCGATGAAAACAAGGAGCTTGTTAAGGAATTAAGAAAATACATTGGAAAGGAGTGTTGTGTTCATTGTATAAGACCTTCTAATATTTTTAATTTAATGTACATATGTATTACTTTGTTACTATTTTTGTAAAAGAGAAGTAGGACGAAATGTAAACTCATGTATATAAAACATCGCAATCATGTATATATATATATATATAAACCATGTATATACGAATTATACCACATTATAACATAAATTGCAATCCATAATTGCAAATATAAAACATTGAATACTGAAAAATAAAACAATGTATAAATATACTCAAAACCATGTATATACGTATTTGAGCAAATTATTACATGAATTGGATTTCTTCATTGCTCAAATCTAAAATAATGAATACAGACATATAAAACCACGAATAATATGTTCAATATCATGTATACACTCGATACATATTATGATCATGTATATAAAAATTACAACCATGTATATAAATAACGGATGTCATGTATATGCATATGCGAGGTTTATCAAACGCTGGAAACTAATTTTATGTTTCCTAAAATTTTGGGATTTTGTAGATCTGAAATTAAAATGGAAATCGTAAGATTGGTGGAGAAAATCACGTAATTATCATATTTAATTGCCATTAATTTTTTCTCATATTTTAAAAAAATCAGATATGGTAATTATCTCTCTAGGTAGTTATTCCATAAGAAAATCCCCATAATAAAATGGCTATTACCCACAAATCTCACCTTAGATTATTTTCAATCCAACGTTCTACAATGCGTCACTCGGTAGCAATATAAGAGTGGTCTTATTTGATCCTACCTCTATATATATATATATATCAAATTGATTTTTGCAAATTACTACATTCGACAGCCGCCCCATCCCCCTATTTATAAGGGCTAATTCGACGTCGATGGTCCCTAGAACACCTCTTTTGAGAGACATTTGGGCGCATCGATCGAGATGACAAATGATGCCCCTACCCGAAGAAAGGTTGCAACGTGTATTTTTAAAAAATTAAATACGTTGACTGCTAGTGCGTCAATCGAGATAACTGGTGGAAAAACCGAGGCGTCCCGCATTTTCGAGTAGGGCGCATCAAATTAGTCTATAAATAGTTGCATTCATCATGTGCAAGACATAAATGAGTGAAAATGTGTAATTGAATTAAATTTATTTGAACTCACGTTAATCATCTTGGAATGAAATAAAAATGATAGTCAAGTACTCCCTCCGTCCCATTATGTTCGTCCAAAAGGACAAGTAGCACACAAATTAAGAAAAAGTGGAAGAAGGAAAAGCAACCAATAGGATGATGAGAGAGGTTGTGATGGTGATTGTTAAATATGGGAGAAAGAGAAAGAGAAAGGAAATTACTAAAAGGGGTATGGGTGTAGATTTTTTTATTGGATAATATGAATAAAGATGAGGGTAATATGGTAAGAATGTATTGATATAAAAGGAAAGAAAAAAAGTTGGACAAACATTTTGGGACAACCAAAATGGAAATTGGACAAACATAATGGGACGGAGGGAGTATTATGCAATAGAAGCAACCCATGGCCGGCCATCTGAGAAGACAACCACATAACATGGGCACACCGCACACCGCACATGGCTCCCTTAGAGACTCACTCACGCCGTGGCGCGTGGGATTAGGCGCGGAATGCAAGTCAGCCAAAGAAACAAATCAAATCAAAGTCCCATGAAAGTGCAAAGTGAGACAAAAAACGCCACACTCCCCCCTCCTCCCTCGCTTTCTCTTTCTGTCTGTCACAGACTCACAGGCCACAGCAACATAAAAAAAATAACTCCGTTTTCCGTTTTCGACAGTGAGACATTAGCTTCCCGTCAATGGTGATTTTGCCGCCTTCCAATTTCAACTCTTCTCGATTTGATAGGACCTAGGGTTTCTTCTTCGATGTCCATCCAACTTATCTCTCTATCTACGGAGCTCATGATCTTCTGGACTCTACGGTACCACCATTGATCTCTTTTTCTCTATCGATTCTGTCTGTGATCACTTATTCTTTCCATTACGTTTTGGTCGTTTCCCTTTTTCGCTTGGTTTTATTCGCTGAGATGTTCTATATGGAATGGTTTACAACTTTAAATTCTGGTTCTGCAGTAGCAGGCACGTTCAGTGATCGGAACTTATCACATAAATTGCTTGTTTCCTGTTTCAATTTCACTAGTAGATCTAAGCTTCTGACCGGAACTTCTCACATAAATTGCTCGGTTTCAATTTCAAAAGTAGATCCAAGCTTCATTAGAAATCTCAATATTGTAATTAATTTATAATTGTTTTGTTATATTTACCCTTCTTTCGCCGTTTTGCCTACTTAACTCCTGACATCTATCAGCCCATATTAATATGGATCCTTGCTTAAGTGTATGAATCATTTTACTTCGACGGCAAGCCTTTGTCACTTTGGGGGTACGCCCTTTTGGAAGTTTATAGTGGAAGTAGATAGAGTAAGGTGTAGTTAATGTATCAAGGGCTTCAAGATATTGAAGAGGAATAAAAACTGTTTAAAAAAGTTAGCCGCTAAATAATTCTTTTTTTGTATGCGGGTCATTTTCTTGATCATTGCTTCTAGGTTACTCAAGAATTTTGTTCAGGAAAACAATGTGTTTTTATGTATTGAGTCATGAAGTAGAATGGAGGAAACCAAGAGAGGAGGATTGCAAAGAATGCGTTTGTTTGTGAGTTTTAATGTTTTTGGCCACCCTATTCTCCTGTTGATAGCTACTGCTTTGCTTATACAAAATCTTATTGCTGTTGGGCTGGTTGGTGCAAGTGCTGGTGGTTTCCATGGAGTTTCTTTCAAGGCATATTGTTGTTTGTTGGTTTTAGACTTTAGCTAGAAAACTGCTTCTTAAGACTAGTAGTTAATTAGCTATATTTATTTCTCATCTCTTCTCATATTTTAGGTATGTTATTGCAGGTATAAAGAAACTGAAACTCAGCTATTGCTTGGTCTAGTTAAGCTTAGCATTGTAAGTGTCCAGCATTTATTACACCACTGCCATCATTGTTATTAGTTCAAGCTAAGGATAAAATGCAGTCGACAAAATCAAGGTAAATTCTTCCTTCCTCTGTTATATATTTTCCCTCCTATAGGGGATGGTTGTTCATTGTTCATGAGTGTCACATTTGATATCCAAACTGACCTGAAAGTGGATCAAAGATTTATGTTTGTATGTTTAATCTGTGTATGCATGTTGAAATACTTATCTTATTCAATTACTATCTATTCACCTGTGGTTTACTTATTCTTATGATCATGTTTTAAATCATCTACTCTTCGTCTGTAATTGCTGTAAAATAAAATTAGGCAGGCTTTTAAGTGACAAAATTTTGTGCAAAAGAAAATTCATCAGCTAATGATGCATGTAAAGATCAAACTTTATGTGCTTGGAAATGCAAAAATGCAGAAGAGAACTCAGAATTTCAAATATGCAGCAAAAATCACCACAGTAAAGATGAATGTTTTGTCGAATTAGATGGATGAGTTTACTGATGAGTCTTTAATTATGTCTCTGTTGTGACGACTGCTAGTTTGCGTGTAACTGTTGAGCAGGTTATTTTCTTTGAGATATGAGGCTTAAGATCTCATTTTTATAACACTATACGTTCATCTTATTTGGTCTCTCTACCATCACCGATTTGTTTCCCAAAAAGGGTAAATCAAAGCTTCATTTAATCCTGACATCATAATATTTTTCTTGTGTTCATGAAGCAATTTGGATTATTGTACTTGGTATAATTTTTCCTTTTCCCCTATAACAGGAATGGATCTACTTCTTTGCCAAATCAAAACAGGAACCAAAAGAGCCGAGGTTCCAAAACTACAGACCGGGCATCTCCAAGAAGCCCAATGTCTGAGGTAAAGCTATGTCTCCTCCTCAGAGTTACCTTTACCTTGACTTAAAAGAATAAAGAAATCCTTTTTGCCATTTTATAAGAAGTATAGAATATGCAGTGTAACTTATGAGAGAGACTATCTTATTTCATGTCATTGTGAGCATTTTTGAACTCCTAGTACCTTTATTCTTTTCAGAAGAACAATACAAGCAAAGTGTCTGACCTGGAGTCTCAACTTGCCCAAATTCGGGAGGAGCTGAAAAAGACGAAGGATCAGTTGAGCTCATTAGAGGCACAGAAGAAGCGAGCTCAACAAGAGGCTGAAGAGACTAGAAAACAGATATCGTACTTGTCAGCTAAGCTAGAAGATTCTCAGCAACAATTGATAGAGCTTTCTGATTCCGAGGATGCTAGACTCCAAGAACTCCGTAAAATTTCACAGGAAAGAGATAAATCATGGCAATCTGAGCTTGAGGCGCTCCAAAAGCAACATGCTGCAGACTCCACCGCTCTACAATCTTCCATGAACGAAATCCTTAGACTAAAAAGGCAGCTAGAAATAACAGCTGAATCTGAAGCTACACAGAGTAGATATGCAGAATCTGCACATGCGGAGATTGAAAGCTTAAGAATTGAGCTCTCTGAAACCCTAGAGCTGGTTGAGATAATGAAACATCAGCTGACTGGTGTTAAGGAATCTGAATCCCACGCTTTTGAAGCGATGAATGAAATTCAAATGCAGTTAGAAGCAGTTCAGTCAGGTAGCTTGAAAGAAAAGGAAGGTTACAATACCTTAGCTTCAGATTTAGAGCTATCAAAGGCGCAAGTGAATACATTGGAGAACCTTGTGAGCCAACTTCAAAGAGATTTAGACAGCAGTATTGCTAAGAATTCTACAAATCTTGAAGAAAAGGACGATCATGACGACGAGGAAAGAGACAAGCTTAAGATGGAAATTGATTCCCTTAAACTCGAGGTTGGACAACTGAAATCTGCATTAGAGGCATCTGAGGTCAGGTATCAAAATGAATATATCCAGAATACACTGCAAATTAGAAATGCTTATGACGCAGTGGAGTGCGCCAAGTCAGAAACAAGTCTCAAGGAGGCTGCAACGCTTGAAGAGTTAAAGCAGGCAAAAGAAACGATTGAAGATCTGAAATCTGCGTTGGCATCAAAGCAACATGAAAATGAGGAGTTAAGTATTAAAATTCAAGAAATTAATGAGACCGCTGAAAAGGAAATTGAGCTGAAGAAATTGGAAGCACACCTCACAGAGCTGAAGTCAGCCTTGCTTGATAAAGAAACCCAGTTTCAAACTCTTGCAGAGGAGAATGAAATGCTCAGAACAAAGAGAAGCAATGAATTGGTAGTAGCTGAAAAGGAGGTTATAATGAAAATTGGATCTTTGTCAGAAGAAGGGATAAAGTATGCTGAATTACTAGACATGACTCAAATGGAAAAGGCGGAATTGGAAGCTGAGCTGAGGAAGTTGAAGGTGCAGGCAGATCAATGGAGGAAGGCTGCTGAAGCAGCTGCTGCAATTCTCTCACCTGACTGTAATACAAAGGTGGCTGACAGAATAGTTTCTGTTGAAACCATTGGAATGAAAATGGATTCACCCTTTTTTGATATAATGGACGACGATTCCCTTAAGAAGAAAAATGCAAACATGTTAAAGAAGATAGGTGGTCTTTGGAAGAAGGGTCAGAAAATAGTCTAAGTTTTCTTGTTGTGGTGTAATCCTTTTTTCCAATTTTATGTGGCAGGTTCTGTTGTGAAGATGCTACCTCTTTAGTGGGAGGTGTATAGTTAAATCTGGCCTCATTTGTTAAGGCAAATTCAATTCATTTGACAAGTTAATCTCTATTTCCTCTACACAAGGAACTTTATCTCGACAAAGGCAAAGTTCTATTTGATTCTAACACACTTGCAATCCAACAGTTGGTATCTAGAGTAACTTGCTCTAGATAATGTATTAGAAGTTAAAATCGATTAGTTCTTATGCCGGAAACTACTTGCGAATCTCCGGCAACAAGCTCCATTTACTCATGAGTACCAATGTAAGGCTTCAACAAGTCTAATGACTCAACAAATATTACAATAACCTATATGCCAGTTACTTGACTCTCCTCATCACATCAGAACACCACCGGGGCCACGTTGATCAAATCAGCAACCCTGCGCAGGTTTGATCAACTCTGATGAATCAATGGACGATGAGGCTTGGGAGCATTAGGATTTCCTTGCTCATAAAAAGCTCTGAAAAGAGACACCGCTTCATCCGCCATGATCCCTCCAGTGCACTTAGAGCTCGAATGTAACGAAAGAACAGAGCCACATCCGCCAAACTTCTCATTTGCACACCCATAATAGATTTCTGTTATACCAAGAAATGACAAGGCTCCAGCACACATTATGCAGGGCTCACAAGTCACGTAGAGCACACACTTGGTAAATTTGTGGGCAACTTGAGATTGTGAAAGCCCTTGCCTTTGCCACAGCAACAAAAGAGCGTCTATGGCCTCCATTTCAGCGTGTCTTGTAGCATTCCTAGTCTCGTTGGTACGATTGCTTCCGGAAGCAATGACTTTGTCATCTTCGACAATCACACACCCAACTGGTACTTCCAATCTTTGCAACGCACTTTTAGCTTCTTCTATTGCCAGCTTCATAAATCTGAGATCCTCAGAGAGCTGTTCTGAATCAACTAATGCCATTTCAGGTAGCTGAGGTTCAACAGAAACAACCGCACACCAGAAACAAAAAAGTTTTTTCTGTTCAATGCCGATTCCCAAGTAAGCAGCCTAATTAGCAATTCAACGGCCTGAGCATTAATATATACCGGAGATTGAAAACCAGTATACCGTAGATTTAAAACTGGTCAATCGAAATACTTACCTGAGAGAAGGTTGTGAGAGACGAAAGATTTTGATGAGATGGAGAAGAGAAGAGGACGGCCAAGGGTTTTGCTGTTTAGGAGAAGAAAAGACCAATTTGTGAGCAAGGAAAGTCTTAATTTACACCAAAAAAGAGCACGAATCTTAATTATAGTACAAAAATTACCCCTTAGGGCATTTACAAAATAATTCCCTTATTTTAGATTTTACTAAAGTCGCCACTTGAAACAATTCCTTTATAAATAAAGGGTGTTGATTCATACACACGGAAAATTTCGTAGGCGCACACGGAATAGCGCGCAATAGCGTTTTGCGCAAAACACTATTTCGCGTAAGGGGTAAAACCGGCATTTTAGAAAATGGATTTTCGGGGGGGTTGGGTCGCGCAACGGCTCGCGCAAGATTGTTGTGCGCAAATCGGAGTTTCGCACAAATCGGTGTTTCGCTCAAGCGCAAATCGTCGTATCACACATTTCAATGGCACTTTTCTGCAAAGTAAACGTTGGACTAGCACGAGCCCTCGTTGCGCGGAAATCAAACGGTAAAAAAAGGTTCAATTTTCCCCTATAAATACCTATTTCGATTCTCATATTTGGCATACATTCATTCCACATCATTGCTTAAAAATGTCGCCAGGAGAAGAAAATACGTCATCGAGCGATTACCACCGCTAGGAGGAAGATTCGTCGTCAATCGATAGTTTTATAGGCGAGGATGAGGAATGTGTACCGAGAGAAGAGTACGGAACCAAAGGCCCATTTCGCGGAGCTCGAAGGCCCATTTCGCGTCATCGAGCGATTATCACCCCTTTGCTCCACCCTTCATCAACTTCTCCATCGTGCACGTCCGTGGGGTTACGGAGACAAGAACGGAATGGACCGTGTTACCAGGAGCATCAATAAAAAAACATAATCATATCCTGGAGGCTGGAGCCGATCTGGCTATGGAGCACCATCAGGATATTACCTTTTTTCTTGAACGAGAACGATATAACAGATCGCATTTATGCCAAAGAAATGACGTTGCAGCTTCGCCTGCTCGAAGGTGCGGAGATTCGGGCAATTGATGATATTTCGCTTGAGAATTAATGTTGTGGTTTAGTAAAATCTTACCAGATCGCATTCATGTAATCTTAATTATTGTTGTTTTTTTGTTTTTTAGTAAGTTGCTTGTAAGCATCATCGAGTTAGAAGAAAGTGTTGGCTTGTCACTTTTTATGAAGTTATTTGTAAGTTGGTCGTTTGGGAATCGCTGTCTGTTAAATCTTAATTGAAAAGAACAATTGCAATCATATACATACATACATAGATATATAAAGTAGTATATAAAATCCGAAATAAAATCATCCAAAACATCCGAAATAGAGAGTAATAATGTGAAATCATAGCAACAATCCAAAATCATCCTAACCATCCAAAATAGATACATAAAGTAGTAATGTATGTGAATATACAAACATCTAAGTCTGGCGCTCATGTGAGGTGCCTCTACGACTGCCACGCTCTTCCACTAAATCCGAAAAGAGTCGGGCTCGGGTGGGCACGGGTGGGGGAGGCAGTGCGTCAGAATCTAGGATACTGAGAATGTACCTGAGATGATGCACAACCGGATGATCATGCCACATTTGTAGTAGCTGGCTCCGAGCATATCCCGTTGCGTGATGCACCCTCTGCGCAAATAAAAGCAAGTAATACTAGTCCATGTACTAAAACAACAACTTAAACATACAACAAAAAATAACAATTTCTTACCATCTTGTCAAAAACAGCCGGTATCGGGTGAGGCACAGGAGGACGGAGGTCATCTTGGTGCGCTGAAGTCGGGTCCAGGTACACGTCAGATCGGGCCCTAAACCATGCCAAGTAGCCCTCCTCCACCTGTCGTGCATACTCGGCACGAATGTAGTAGGATCGGTCAAATAAGTATGTGGAGGACTGGAAAAGACCAGTGGCGGGACATGGGTCGTGGGGGAGGTAAAATGGAGATGGTGACCTCGGATATATGGTAATCGTCAACCGGAAAATCCTCCGCAATACCCACATGAGCATCAAAGTGTATGTCCTGCTCCATAAAGAATTGATCGTCCCCTGCGTCGTCTTCTGGCAAGTCATCCTGCAGAATCTCGTCCGTAAAATCCACCTCCATCTCGGCGGAAGAGTCTATATCCTTCTCTGGGGCAGCCGTCAACTCAGGATCACGGTTTATCTATTGATGCTAAGTAGGAGGCACTCCGGCGAGTACAACACGTGCAATCTCAACGGTCGTAAACTTAGGCACCTTCTTTTTCTTTCTCTTCTCGAGGAGAAAGGCGCTCAAGCTAGTGTGTAAGTCCTTTAGGCGACAAGTTCAAATTAAATGAGTAAGTTCTATATTAATAAATTTTTAAATATTTTTACTTTTATTTCCTTAAAATTAGGAATTAAACCTACAAATATGAATTCAATTAATGAATTCGTCGTGTAGGTCAAAATTCAAAATGCGACCTAACTAGAGCTGTCAAAAGCTGACCCGACCCGAAAAACCGAACCGAACCGCCCGAAAAATTTAGGGTCAAGATCCGAAAATTTGAACCCGAAACACAAAATAAACCGAACCCGATAGACCCGAAACCCGTTGGGTTCAAACCCGAAAAAACCGTTGGGTTGACCCAATTTGTTATATTTTAAGAATATATAATATATTTTGAAAATAATAATATATTTTATTATTAAAATATATGAAAATAATAGATTTATTATTAAATATCATTTTTTAAATAAAAAATATTTTAATAATTGTAAAAAAAATCAATTTTCTTGACCTGTTAGGTCGACCCAACCCGCCCGACAACCCACAATGACCTGACCCGATTTGACCAGTGACCCGTTACGACCCGAACCCGACTCAACCCGAACCCGAACCCGACCTGACCGACCCGTTTGACACCTCTAGACCTAACTCATAATAATTCATTGCTTAAACTCTAACTATAACTTCAATTTTCAATTTAATTTTTATTTTAATTTTCATTTTAATTTTCGTTTATGTCGCCTTCAATTTTCATTATATTTATATAGTAATATTCGACTAAATATAACTCTAAATAATTTTAATTCTAATTTTATTTCTTGAAAATCACGAATTCAACCTACCACTATGAATTCAATTAATGACTTCATCGTTGTATTCAAAATCTAAACTACACATTTAGTACAAGTTCATAACTAATAATTCAAAATCTAAATATAACACTAAATAATACAACTAAATTGAATAAAATAACTATTAACAAAATAATCTAAATATAACTAAGAAATTGAATAGTAAACAAATTAAAAAATTGAACCTCTAACTCAAATAAATAAATGAAATTAATTAACTCAATTATGTATTGATTACGAAATTATATATTAATCAAATTTTAATACAAAAAAAAATCAGATTGAAGAGAACGTACCGCAGCCGTCAATGTCGCTCGGGTGAGGATCGGGCTACGAATCGGATCGGCTCCGAAAGTCGTCGGAGCCTCGGATGTCGACGGAACCACATCCATCAAGCGACCGTCTAAAATCTGATAACGTCGCCCCGGAGCTCGACGCCTTTTCCTCCTGTTGGTGGGGCCATGGGCTGGTGGGTCGGCCGGATCGGTGGCCCTGGACGGCGTAGCACCAGTGGTGTAGGGTGGTGCGCCCTAATGGGCGGCGGTGCAGGGAGGTGCGGCCTCATCGACGCTGGTGTTGGGTGGTGTAGTCGCGGCCGGATTGGCGCCTGTGCGGAGGTGTGGTGGTCCAGTCGGATTTGCACCGGAAATGAAGGTCGGTCGTGCGGCTTGAACCGCCGCTTGTGGTGTCGGATCGCGCAACGCCGATTCCAGAGGAGGTGGTGGCGGCCTATCTGGAGATAACGACGGTGCACCGCGGGTGTTCATTTGGGGGTTTTGGTGGTGCAAAGCGGATTTTTGCACGAGAATTCCTTTTGCGTCTCAAGGAAAAAGACGAAGCCAGGAGGCGGCCGAAAGATTGCGTTGTTTATTTAACCCTAAGGGGCGCGCAACGGACTTGCGCGGAGCCGAGAAAGGCCCGTTTTGCGGAGCCGCAAAGGCCCGCTTCGCGGGCTATGCTCGCCTTTCACCCAATTGTGTGATTCCATTATTACTCCTTTCGCGCATCCTTGTTGCGCATGAATCCAGCCTTCATGCTAATTCTGTGCGCTTACGAAAATTCGATGTGCGTATATACCCCGTGTAAATAAATCAGCCTAATCATGTACATGTTCAGTTGGGAAACTACTAGACTGGATTAAAACTAGACTTTAAACAATCCTTTTACGAATTAGGTTCCATTATGAGGAGTTGGGAAATCAGGAAACCAACTATTCACATAGTTCAAATCCGTCGATTTGGAACTTCTCTATCAACATCCATACCCGAGGAAGAAGAAGACACACCCAAACCCAAAGATAACAAGGTGTTGTAGTTCTTTTGAAGCAAAGCAAGTTGATTTTTATGCCTAAAATGTAACCCATGGTTTTATTCGTTCTATAGTTCTATTGAAACATATTCTAAGCAAGTCGCCCCATTCTTGAAGTTTTTCGTACGAAATTGAGAGTTCTAACAAGGAGTCAACCTTAGGAGGAGGATTGTAATTGTTCTTATCCACTATCGAAAGATTTTTATCGTGGGCTTTGAGTTGAGTGTTGGCGGAGAGACGACATTAGTCATGATCACCCGGTAGAGCCACAAGCCTAATTGCAAATTCCTTTTGAAACATGATGATTACACATCTAAAATCGGCTTTTTGATTGTACTTGTTGTTAAATAGCTTGGTAACTAAAGGAGAAAGACATTGTAAGGGATGTTTGCCACATATATGTAAAAATATGGTAGATCACACTTGCGAACGCCACCTTGAATAATCAGTGAGTGACCAATGTAATTACGCAATAAGTTATCGACAATGTTCAATTATAAATGTAGACTACTTTAGAAGTAAAATCAAAAGAGGCAAAAGATGATAAGAAAATAAATATGTTATGATATAAAATCTAGTTTAAGAATAAAGACATATAAATGGTATGCCTTGGTAGATTTCAACAGTTGGCGATTGATGTTCGCATTTCTAGTATAGTTTTTAGTAGGTTTTCTTTACTTAATAGGTTTAGTTTTGTTAAGTTTAGGTTTAGTTTTGAGTGTTTTTAGATAGTTTTGCATATTTCTATGAAAAGAGTGGAAGCTACGCTATTTTGTGTAATTTGTAGGTTTTAGCGAGGAAAAGAGCTATACGGAGCTGAATTTGGAGCATTACAGTGAAAGACAGAGGAATACAAGATTGAAGAAGTCAGAGCTCAAGATTGCGAGAGGAAGTGTGGAAAAAAACAAAACCCAGGCTCGTTAACGAGGCTGTGAGGGCTCGTTAACGAGGCCACGAAGGAGAATATTTGAAAGATGATTTTTATGATTCACCGATCCTGAGCGGGAATTTATTTTCGTGTCGGTTGAGTATCTTTTTAGAATCTTTTAGGGTTATTAGAATATGTATTTTAGGTCTTATTATCTTCTTAGATTTTGTTTCTATCTCTTAGAGTTTTATTTCTATCTTTTTAGGAAAGTTTATATCTTTTAGCCTTTTTAGTTTTTAGCTTTTTAGTATAAATACCCTTCTATTTAGCATAGAAAGGGGGGAGGATCTAGGAGGAAGATCTAGGAGGATTATCGAGGGGAACTTTTAGAAGGAGAATTTTGGAGAAGAGCCGAGAGAGAGAAAGACGGATCGGAGTTGTGATCGAAAGGGGCTCGGTAGACGAAAGTTACCGGGATCGTTAGTCGTGATTTTGATTCGGTATTTCGGTGTTTTCTGTTTCTTCTGAATATCTGTAAGACGATATTTCTTATTAATTTGAGTACTGCTTTGTTTTCAATGTTTTCTCTGATTAAAGTTATTAGTTTCTTAGTTATGATTAGTGAGTAGTTTTCTTTTCTAGGATCGGGGTTAAGCCCGACATAGTTGAGCATGTTTGATGAGTAAGATTGTGTGTTGAATGCCTTTTATCTTTTATTTAGATTGTTTGTTGTGCTTATACCGAAACGAAAGTTGAGGTAATTTGAGTTTTTAACTTGATTGAAAGAGAAAGTTAGTAACTTGAAGATTGATATTGTTTGAATACGAAAGTTTCAAGCTTTAGATCCGAAACAAGCAATTAAGTGAATTAGGATACGAAAGTTGGTTAATTTACTTGATAGTCAACGAAAGTTGATGACTCTGTCTGTTTAAAGGCATGATCTTATCTTCTTATAATTTTATATGCTTGGCTATGTTGTGGTGTCCCTAATCCTAGATCTTTGTTTTATTTGAATTGTTTCTAGTGAATTTTCGTTGCTGAGTTACTTGCCTCGGTACCGAATTTATTTAGGTCGTTATTTGAGTGTTTTTGTGTTCGGTGGTTCGTTAACGACCCTGACAACGTCGTTAACGAGGCTACTTGTGAGTGTTTTTATTTGTTTTTGTTTGCTTTTTAGTAGATTGATAAACGAACAACCTTGCTTCCTGTGGAACGATCCTGACTTCGCTATACTCAGCGGGGTCTTGACTTATAAATTTATTTGTTGTCAAGAAACCCTCTCAACAAATTGGCGCCGTTGCCGGGAAAGCAACGAGTTTGTTAGTTTATCTTTGGGTTTGGGAATAGCCCGACCCCATTTTTGTTTTCTTTGTTTGTTTTTCTCAGTGTATGCCGGTAGGACGACGAAGGCTTCAGTTTGATAACACTGGTTATTAATCAGAACCCGAACGTTCCCTGCACCGTCGACTCCGAGAACACCGAGCCATGGCCACGGCAGAAGAGATGGCTCGAGAGTTGGAGATCCTCCGGACTCAGATGGAGGCACTTAAAACCGAGAAGGACGGCGCAGACGCCGAAGCTGAGCGTCAACGAGCTGACAATGCTCGTTTACAAGAAGAGCTTGATGCCTATCCAAGGAATGCCAAACAATACATGCATCCGGAACTGAGGGTGCTTGAATCTCATATTGTGCTTCCTGCGATAGAGAAACCTTTTGAGATCAAATCTCAACTTATATCCTTTATCAAACGGGCTCAGTTTGAAGGGAAACCTGCTGAGTGCCCTATGGAGCATATTAGAAACTTTCTTGATTTATGTGACACCATAGCTGCTGAAGGTGTCTCATTAGAATATGTTCTGTTAAGTGCTTTTAGATGGTCTCTTACTTTAAAGGCCCTGAACTGGTTGGAGAGCTTACCTTCTAAGACTATCAGGAATTGGAAAGCTTTGTACGATCAATTTCTTACAAAGTTCTTCCCTCCTGCTAAGACAACGGAGCTGAGGAAACGAATCACCTCCTGTCACCAGTTGCCTAATGAAACATTCGTTGAAACATGGGAAAGATTCAAGGAGATGCTTAGACAGTGCTCTACTCATGGGCAGCCTTTATATGTTTTGCAAGAAATCTTTTTCCAGGGTATCAAAGCAAAGACCAAGAACCGCATCAACAAGCATACTGCGTGCTGTTTTATAGAGATGAACCCGACAGAGGCGTGAGAACTGTTGGATAAGCTGGCTAATTACGATGCTATGTACGGAACCCAGCAAGCTCCACAAACTCAAAAACGTCTCTACATACCTAACCGAGAAGAAGTTGACCCAGATGTTAAAAATCAATTCTTACAAGACGAGGTCAACAGTCCGAAGAAGCAGGTAAGTTTTCTGAAATCCTCTCAATCATGTCAAGAATGTGGTTCTTTTGCACATAGTACCTCTGCTTGCACTAACATTGAGCAGGTTAGAGCCGCTGAGACAATAGCTGAGATGAATTATATGAGAGGACCATACAGGAACCAGCCTAATTACCATGACAGGTCGAACAACTATCAATCATGGGGCAATCAAAATACAAGTCAAAACTATGCAGGGCCCCCACCAGATAGACGACCTGCACCATATCGACCTCCAGGCCATCAGGAGACGCCATCATGGGTTCAGGAAATAAAGGAAAGCATTAACGGAGTGAACAACAAAGTTGATGAAGTTCAAGCCAAACTGAACCGACAAGATAAAAGATGGGGAGAATTCGATATTTGGAAGAGGAGTATTGATTCCCAACTAGGAGACCTTGCTGCACGGATTCCAAGACCATAAGGGCAACTCCCGGGCCGCCCCAAGGAGAACCCGAGAGGCCAAATAGCAGCAGTACACCTCAGAAGCGGGAAGACCTTACCAGAGAGAGTTCAAGCTGAAGACAAGGAGGAACAAGACGTCACCAAGCGGCTCGTTAACGAGCCAGCGAGGGCAAATAACGAGCCCATAAACCAGGATGACGAGGCTCCGAGGGTTCTTGACGACCCTAACCCAGGTAAGTCTACTAATCTGAGCCTTCCTCTCAACCCCAGGGTCGGTAACGACCCGCCGAGAACAATAAACGACCCCAGTGTCGACCTGTTACTCTCACCTCTCGAGCCTAACTTGGTTCCAAGAATGGTTAAATCCCTTCCATTTCCAACTAAGAAATCTATGGACTCTACTGAGAGTAAGTTCAAGCGTTTCGTAAAAATTCTTCAGGGCATTAATATTTCCATCCCATTTGCTGAGGCCCTAAGCGAAATGTCGGCTTACACAAAGTTTTTGAAAGATATTCTTAGCAGGAAAAGATCCATTACAGAGCTACAAGATGAAGTAAGATCGATAGCTCTACCGGAAAAGCTAGGAGATCCAGGAAGATTTGCAATAACGATCGGCATAGGCAATCACAAGTTCAAGGCTTTATGCGATCTAGGTGCCAGTGCTAGTCTCATTCATCTCTCAATCTGGTCTAGAGCCAATATGGGTCCACTAGAGCCGGTAGACATGAATCTGTACATGACAGATGGGTCATGTGTCAAGGCCACAGGAGTGGTGGACGACTATCCTATTCAAGTCGGGAAATTCTTTATACCGAACAATTTTATCGTCCTTGATATGCCTGAAGACCCTCATGTCCCCATAATTCTCGATCGACCATTTTTAGCCACAGCAGTAGCAAGAGTTGATGTGCGGAAAGGACTCCTCACTTTTGATATCGGAGAAGAACAGGTGGAATTCAACTTGGATCAAAAAGCCAACGACCCAGTTGGAGTCGCACAAATCGAGTTGACTCAACCAGAACTCGACACAACCGTCACTACCGAGTCTCATTGGCCAATCACCGAGTCCCACGTGCAAGAGTACAACCAAGGCCCTATTATATGCACTACAGAAAAGTCCAAACCACCTTGGTTTTCGGACGTCACTAATCATCATGTAGGAATATCGGGTGTACTGATAGAAGAAAAGGGTCCAAATTTGGCAACTCAAGCATATAGAGGCTGCAAGGCTAAGTACGGGGTACCTCAAGACCCCAACATGGCTACACATGAACCACCGTGAGCAAGAGAAGCTCTTCGGGCTAACGACGTTAAAAATAGCGCTTACGGGAGGCAACCCACTTTTAGAATAGATTTAGTTTTTCTTTTTCTTTTTAGATTATTTTTCTTAGCTCTCTTTTGTTTTCTTTTTTAGTTTTAGTTAGGATAGAAATTAGAATTTTTGAGCTAACAAGATTTCAGGAGAAGGGATCGAAAAATCACTCCAAGAGGCTACGGCAGCTCGTTAACGACCCACCCAGGGTCGTTAACGACCCGGTTCGACGACCCGACTCGTAAAAAACGGGGCAGGTAAGTTTTTTAACCTAAATCTATCTATCTTATTACTACCCTAGCCGCCACCCTCTACCTACCCCTATCCCTTCCCTCTCCTATAAAAACCCTTTACCCCTTCCAAAAATCTACCACCACTCTCCCAATTCCATACTTCTCAAAAACCCAACCAAAGAGCTCGTAATCCCTCTCCCACCGTTCGGAATCCTTCACTCCACCGACCACCGAGAAGCCGTCGTTACCGAAGCCCGGAAACCCGATTTTCTCACCGACGAGATCCGAGCTCATTAACCACCAGATTCCGACCCCTTGTTCTTCAATTTCTTGATTCTCCGGTATGATTACTAAACCCTAAACTCGGAATTGTTTGATTCATTGTTTTTAGGGTAGAAATTTCATGTCTTGGATCGTGTTCTTAGAGAGGTCAATTTGCATGCTTGGTTTTCGCTCATAAAAATTCTTGATTGTGCTTAGTTGTTCTTGTTTTAGGAAGGATTATTCATGTTAGATTATCTATTGCAACAGTCTAGTTAGAAAAGCATGAATTTTTCTTGTCCTAGTCTTAAGTTCAAACTTTGCATGTCAAAATTTTGGATAATTTTAGCATGTTCGGGATGGGTAATCGAGTAAGTATGGGGTGCTTATACCCGATTGTGGGATTGATGGAGAAATATGTTGGATTGCATGCTTGATTTATGCTTTAATTTAAGGTGGATTAAATCTGGAAATTCTGATTTTTGGTCTCGGCGGGTCGTTAACGACCCACCCAGGCTCGTTAACGACCCTGCAAAACTTCAAAGATCAATACCGAGTCCAAAATCGTAAACAACCCAATTGGGTAGTTAACGAATAATTCCGAGGTTAATTCAAGATCAAGTATGGGGTCTCTTGCCTTTCTATTTTTGAGTAGATCTTATCTTGGCAAGTTCAAGCAGACCCGCTACCCGAGCTTAGAAGAAGAGGAGAAACCATAGGTCCCCATCTCCACCTCGTGTGGATGACGTGATTCTGAGCACTCAGGGCCAAGTACGGCGTTACCGTGATTTTCTGGAGAAGGACCACTACACCCGATGGTTCTCAATGTCCAGTGTTGTCAACACGGGGATCTACACGGACGTCAAGGAGGCCTTTGTTATCCTTGGTGCCGCTTATCTTCTGAAGCAAGAGAATCTGCCACACTATCCGGCCCTCACATCCGAGTTTTTGGCCACCTTGGAGACTAGCGTCTCGTCGAAGACCTCGGCGGGACGAATCCGGTTTCGGCTCGGTAATGAGAGTCGTGAGTTCACAATGGCGGAGTTCAACGCAATCTTAGAGATCCCAAACCCGTCTAGAGATTATAGCTTGAAGGACTACAAAGTGACTCGCACTTGGAGCTACATCACCGGGGAGGTTCAATCCTCCACCGCGGCATTATCCGGGGCAACCATCATCAACCCCATCTTCGGGATTATTCTTAGAGTCCTAGCCGCGACGTTTTGGCCGAAGAGAGAGTTGAACCGGCCTACAAGGACGGAAGTTGCTTGTTTCCGCACCATCCTTTTTGAGGAACCCAGCCCCTTAAATTTGGGGTACGAGTGGCTTTACTACATCGGGAAATCAACCAAGTCCAAGGAGGTTTGGTGTGGCAACTTGGTTAGCCTCTTGGCTAAAAATCTTGGAGTCGATCTCACCCGCTACACACCGGCTCACGCCCAACTCCTCAACAAGAATTATTGGTATAGCTCTGGTGTCTTCATTCAAGCCGAGGGAGGATTCAAGGTGAAAGTTCAAGATCGCATCGTTACACCGACCCTCGACAAGTTTAAGCTTCTCTATGTACCGAATTGGTACGAGGCGTGGACGGGACATGCTTACCCACTGGAACCTAAGCCGGAAGACGAGCTTTCACTTAGGCCATGTGAATCCCGGTTTGAGCGAGAAGCCATGGATGAAGATGAAGAAGAGGATACTGAGGTAGTAGGCAACGAAACTGAAGAGGCCGACACCGAGGGCGGAACTGAGGAGCTAAATTATGAGGAAGAAGACATCGACACGGAATTCTTGGGGAGCAACATCCTCGTTGACGAGCCCACCAGGCTCGTTAACGACCATTTCCAACCCCCTCCTAACACTGTTAACGAGGCACCCAGCTTCGTTAACTAGGTGCCGAGAGCTCCTATTGACCCACCACCAGCTCCTGTCGACCATCATTCCTATGGACTCATGCCTTACAACCCGGTAATGTATCAAGATCATTTCCAGCCTCACTACCCACCACCTCCTCAGCCCGAGTACACAGGATCGAGTATACCACCACCATGGGCCGAGGATCTTTCTGCACGGATGCAGCAGCTTCACCTCCAGCAGGATCACATTCATAGAAGGATGGATAGATGCGAATCTGTCTATTCTGCTCGCATGTCGATGGAGGATCAGAGGCATCGTCAGAGAGAGGCGGATGACGCTGAGCGTTGGAGGACGATGTACGACTTCATGGGGAACTTTGAGCACTACTTTCCTCCACCAAACCGTTGATTCAGCCCGAAGATGAAGTTTTTCCTTGTTTCCCACTTTTGACACTTTGTAAGTTTTTTATGTCTTTCTTTTTTTTCTTTTTAGTCTTTTGTTGTTTTCTTTTCTATTTCTTTTCCTTCTTCTTATTTTTCTTACAGTGGGGATACTGTAATTTTAAGTATGGGGTGGGAGAAAGTAGAAAACTTGTGTCCTAGGTGTTTATGTGTTTTATGTAGTCGTTATTTCTTTATAATGCAAAATAAATAAAAATCGAAAAAAAAATTTGAAAAATTTAAAAAAATTGTTTTAGAATTGATAGATATCCCTTTCTTAAGTTCTATGATAGCAATCGCTAACTTAATCATATAATTCCTTGCGAGCATGTCTTTAAAAGTATAGCCGGATTCTCAACTTGAAATTATTTGTTTTAGAAGAAGATAGCATTTGATGAAATTGAGCACATATACTTTATAGCATAAATGATGCAATCCAACAAAAATCTACCTTGTGAGTTATTTTTGGCCTTATAGGGAGAACATTTATAAATCCCTCTTCTTTTCTTGTGTGATTTACTCTCTATATGCATATTATCTCTTGGAATTATGATGGTTATCTATTTCTTGAGACCTGTATAAGATTTTTAGTTCATTACTTGTGAAAATCATATGATGGAGAACTTATTTTTATAAGCCCTATTATTCCCTATCCACCCTTACATGATCCTTCTTTTGATAACCAATTCTAGCCTGAAGCCTTTTATTTTTAGCTCCACAAAAGTATACCCTAGCCGAGATAAGTTTGACCCTAACCGGGAATTAGGACTTAGATTGGAGAGGTAAGTTTTGTTGTGTGTTAAAAAGAAAGAAGTTGCTTATATTCTAGCCTGAAGCCTCTTGTTTTTACATGTAATAAGAAAAATCTCTTGATAAGCAAAAGATGCACAAAATAAAGTATTTGATGAAGGTGAGAAAGAAAAGAAAGAATGTATGCGGGAGCTCGTTAACGACCCTGAAGTGGGTTCGTTAACGAGGCAGCGAGGCAATAAATAAATAAAAAGAGGAAAAAAAGGAAGAAGAAAAATGATAATAAAGGGAAGTGAAGAGTTGAAATGCATTAGTATTTATAGATAATATCAGAGATTCTTTTATTTGTTATGAGACTTTCTAGGATGAAAAGAGGGTGAGTGAGAATAAGTGCATAATGTTGAGTGAGTTTGGTATATTGTTTTTATGAGAGTTTTGGTAAAGTGTGAGTTTTTAGGAGTCTTTGATTCCCGGATATTATTAGAAACACATAGCCAAATATTTTCCACGCCTTATTGTCTTTACCAAGCCCCATTACAACCCGGCCGAATGGAAGCTTCTATGAAGTTTTTCATTGAGCCTAAGTTCTCTTGATTATTTTTTGCTTGTTTTGACAAATCTTGGGTGGAGAGTATTGGTGATATAAGTTCTAATTTCTATGAGTTTTTGTATATAAGATGAGTTGAGAGACTGAATTTTTAAGCCTAAACACTTGAGAGTTGAGAGAAACACAATATTCCTTGTAAGGTTGGATTGTATTATCTTATGTCTATTTAAGTACATATATGTGTAAGGACGTTAATAGTCTTTTGCTATATTTTTCTCATGTGTAGATGTTGCTTTTTAGAAGATGGCTATGTCTTGATGAGTATGTTTGTTTTGGTTTTGGTTGGTGTTTGTTTATTGCTTGAGGACAAGCAAGTTTAAGTATGGGGTATTTTGATGTTCGCATTTCTAGTATAGTTTTTAGTAGGTTTTCTTTACTTAATAAGTTTAGTTTTGTTAAGTTTAGGTTTAGTTTTGAGTGTTTTTAGATAGTTTTGCATATTTCTATGAAAAGAGTGGAAGCTACGCTATTTTGTGTAATTTGTAGGTTTTAGCGACGAAAAGAGCTATATGGAGCTGAATTTGGAGCATTACAGTGAAAGACAGAGGAATACAAGATTGAAGAAGTTAGAGCTCAAGATTACGAGAGGAAGTGTGGAAAAAAACAAAACCCAGGCTCGTTAACGAGGTTGTGAGGGCTCGTTAACGAGGCCACGAAGGAGAATATTTGAAAGATGATTTTTATGATTCACCGATCCTGAGCGGGAATTTATTTCCGTGTCGGTTGAGTATCTTTTTAGAATCTTTTAGGGTTATTAGAATATGTATTTTAGGTCTTATTATCTTCTTAGATTTTGTTTCTATCTCTTAGAGTTTTATTTCTATCTTTTTAGGAAAGTTTATATCTTTTAGCCTTTTTAGTTTTTAGCTTTTTAGTATAAATACCCTTCTATTTAGCATAGAAAGGGGGGAGGATCTAGGAGGAAGATCTAGGAGGATTATCGAGGGGAATTTTTAGAAGGAGAATTTTGGAAAAGAGCCGAGAGAGAGAAAGACGGATCGGAGTTGTGATCGAAAGGGGCTCGGTAGACGAAAGTTACCGGGATCGTTAGTCGTGATTTTGATTCGGTATTTCGGTGTTTTCTGTTTCTTCTGAATATCTGTAAGACGATATTTCTTATTAATTTGAGTACTGCTTTGTTTTCAATGTTTTCTCTGATTAAAGTTATTAGTTTCTTAGTTATGATTAGTGAGTAGTTTTCTTTTCTAGGATCGGGGTTAAGCCCGACATAGTTGAGCATGTTTGATGAGTAAGATTGTGTGTTGAATGCCTTTTATCTTTTATTTAGATTGTTTGTTGTGCTTATACCGAAACGAAAGTTGAGGTAATTTGAGTTTTTAACTTGATTGAAAGAGAAAGTTAGTAACTTGAAGATTGATATTGTTTGAATACGAAAGTTTCAAGCTTTAGATCCGAAACAAGCAATTAAGTGAATTAGGATACGAAAGTTGGTTAATTTACTTGATAGTCAACGAAAGTTGATGACTCTGTCTGTTTAAAGGCATGATCTTATCTTCTTACAATTTTATATGCTTGGCTATGTTGTGGTGTCCCTAATCCTAGATCTTTGTTTTATTTGAATTGTTTCTAGTGAATTTTCGTTGCTGAGTTACTTGCCTCGGTACCGAATTTATTTAGGTCGTTATTTGAGTGTTTTTGTGTTCGGTGGTTCGTTAACGACCCTGACAACGTCGTTAACGAGGCTACTTGTGAGTGTTTTTATTTGTTTTTGTTTGCTTTTTAGTAGATTGATAAACGAACAACCTTGCTTCCTGTGGAACGATCCTGACTTCGCTATACTCAGCGGGGTCTTGACTTATAAATTTATTTGTTGTCAAGAAACCCTCTCAACAGCGATAAGCTATCGAGTGGTGGACCTTGCTTATTGAGATTTGTAGTGTCATTTTCCTCAAAGCTCATCCTTGAAGTTCCGACAACTTTATAAGGGGTGAATCCCTAGAGCTTCTTCTTCTTTGTTTTGTTTTTTTTGTTGTAGTTATTGTTTTCGCTTGATCTTGTTGGGTTGCTTTCTTTTCTGGTTTTTTTATTTATCACTTTGCTTTTTTGCTCACCTTGTTTGTAACCTTCATGAAAAGTTTTCATATTGGTGGATTTAGTATGATCATCCCAAAATTGAGGCTCCACGGACAAGTATGAGGGTTGAACTGTGTAAACATCTCTTTGTGACAACTTGCTTTAGAATTCTAGTTAATCTATGTTCTCCATTCGAATCATTTATGCTTGATCTTTTAGATCTATTTACGCTATCAATCGTTCCAAAGTCAAAATCATTTCTACAAAATATCTTGAGACGGTTACTCAAAGGTGTAGCCTGAAATCTAAGTTGGTTCATAGAAGACTACACAAAAGAAATGAAACATCCATGTTCATTAAACATACCAAATGTGAATTAACAACTTAATATAATTCATCTAAAGCAGGCCTTTGTGCATCAACAAATGGTTACATGTTCATTCAAAATGATAATTCATGTATAACATAGTGCATTAAAATCTGACTATTTTGTGTTGATAACGTCGTTGTGTGCAAAAATATTGGCATATTTGTGTATCATTATTCTCAAAATGATTACATGTTCAAATGTTGGATTGTACAATAGTATTGGCATATGTGTGCAACATCATTCAATAGTATTTGCCATGGTATGCACATTAAAATCAATAATTTTATACTAAGGTAGAAGTTTTTCCTTGTTCTTCAACCAAATCAAAGTGACTACTAGTTATTGACAGTCAAATTATGAATACCTTGCTCCATCACTTATAAATAGTTGAATTTTCTTGAAATCAAATTACGAACTCAGATTTTTGAAATCAACCTCAACCTCTGTAAAAATTGAAATATCAAACAAAAACAAGCTTTTTTAAATCATAAAACCAATAAATGAAAGGAATACTCAAATATACAAGACGAACAAGGATAATGAGTTGAAATGTGGGCGAAATTGAGATTCAAACCTCCAAACTACCAATTTTTTTGGGTGAAATGTTCATGAAATGAAAAAGTTAAAGTTGTTGGAATAGACACATGCATATATAAGGTGAATTGGGATTCTACTGTTTGTACATGTGCGCAATATGTACAACACCATTAGAGAAAATTTAACCCCTAGGATTTATTCTCATTTTGCACAAGGGACCCCGTTTACACGTGAACTCGACCCATAATATATATACAGTAATATAACATATTCTATCCTAAGAGAAACAAAGATTCGGTCGTTCTTGGAAATCAATGAGTTTTTTTCTTTTTTTTTGTTACAAATTAAAAGTCTTTTTCTTTGCTTTTGGTTCAAATGAATACTCCTTTTGTATAAAAATATTTATCAATTTATGAATTAACAAAAATAATGTTAAAATTCATAGGTATATCCTTCTATAATTAATTCGATTGGTTTTTATTTATGAGGAAGAGAGGGTTTTTTTCCTTTGAATATTTTTTACATATAAAATCGAAAATACTAGATAATATATGCAGAATGACAAGTATTGTAAACAAAAAAAATACTAAAATGATAATTATTTCTTTAAAAAAGAGTAATTTTGTATAAAACGTTTAGGTTCAAAAGTTGGGCGGTAGGACAAGCCTATTTTCTAGGTAATTTCAAGACTAATCAAGTCACTTTTTTTAACAAAAGTTCACTATATATTACGAGAAAAGGGAGAAAATTCTTGAGAAGCAAAAGCTCACCTCCTATTCTTTATTTCATGATACTTCTCTTCGATCTCCTCTCCTCCTCTCTCCATTTTCCAATTACTAGCCTCTCGATGTCGCTCGCCTCCAAAGCATCTATTCAGTTCATTAATTAAATAAAGAGAAAAAATACATAATTTCTACTTTTAAACGACTTGATTTTAAGGGTTATTGAAACAAAACTTCTATATCTTAAATTGAGAAAAGAGAAAAAGAATAGAACTTTTCTCGAATGTTCAATCAAACAAGATACACCATTGACTTTCATTGATAGAAACAATTGATTACAAAAGATTAGATGATCCCCCTTCTCGCACGCTTGTCATTTTAATCTATGTCAATTAGTCGAGTATAGATAAAAGGAATTTATAATTTTCCCCGCTTATTACAAAATATTACAATTCAGGCACAACATAATCATTGTACAAAAATATAGACAACTAACTAATTCTAGTAACAAATCCTCCCCAATAGGGTTGGAAATCAGGGAATTTTTGCAGCAAATCATAGTAAAATTCCGAAGTGGCTTCTTCAATTAGCTTGTTGAACCGTTTTATCAATACCTTTGTTGCAGCTTTACCTTGCCTCCCCATCTTCCATTCAAGTATCAATACATGCTTCTTAGTAAACAACTCTAGCATGACATATGGCAAATTATTAGAGCACGCTATATCACCAATGTGTTTTTTAACTGAAAAATACGAAAAACAAAATGTATCTTTGAAGATCAAGGAAGCTCTAATTTATACGCCACTTTTCCACATTTATCAATCACCTTATAGGGACCAACTAAATTGGCTAAAGGGATGGGTTATAATTATTACGGATATTGCTGAATATTCTTTCTTTTTTTTTTATCAAAAAGAGACAGGGTTAACCGAAGCCATTCAAACAGGTATAGGTCAACTATATGGCATTATAGGGACCAAAATACTTTGGAACTAACTTCTGATTTTTCTTGGACACGACTTTGTTGTCTGTAAGATTCTAACTTGACACATGCCAAATCACCAATGTCAAATTTTCTATCACTTATGTATTTATTAGCCAATTGCTTTATTGGATGTTGAGCACGAATAAGATGAAATTTCAAAAGCTGAATCATTTCATCTTTGTCTTGCAAACTCCAAGCCACAACAATGACAACATCTATTGAGTTGATGAATGATATGATGTGTTATACCATAATTTTGCTAAATGCAACTACTTGCTCCACATAAAAGGATTCTCCTCATACATACATCGAAAGATAATTCTCCAAACACCTATTTACCACTTCAGTTTGGTCGTCCATTTGACGGTGATATGTTGTAGAGAAATTCAAAGCAACCCCTTACATTGTAAATATTTCTTGCTAGAATTCACTAATAAAAACTACATCACAATCATTGGTTATAATCTAAGAAAGTCATGCAATCGAAAAACATTGTCTAAGAATCACTAAGCAACTGTCATAGATGATTAAGGGTGTGAAAAGAGTCCTGAAGTGTGCAACCTTACTCTATATCTACTACCACAAAATCATCAACTTTCCAAATGACAAATGCAAACCCTCAATGAAAACCAGTGAGATATCAATCCAAACAACCGAGAGAATGGGTAATGGTTGTAATAACTCATGATATGCAATAGTATCATACTTATTTCTTTGGCAAATTACACAACTTCTAATGAACTGTTGAACATCCTTAGTCAATCCATTCCAATAAAAAGGCTTTTACCTCTTCGCACTATCACATCTCTTCCACAAAAACTAGAGTTGTGCAACCACATAAGGATTTTATTTTTAGGATCAATATTATTTCTAATAACCAACTTACCTCTTCATCTGAATTGATCATGAAACCATGTGTAGTGTGTAACAAGCAACTTTCAAACCGAGATGCTACTCGATAATAGATCTCAAATGGGTCCACTTAAGCCAAAATTACAACAATTCTACGTTCGGACCTTTCAACAAAGACACGACGAGAAGATAAGAAAAACATCAAACTCATTTATTTTATTAAAAATGATTGTATTATAAAACATGAACGTAATGAATCCCAACAACAAACTATCTCAAATCCTCCTTACTTCTATAAAAAAAAAGTTTCAAATTTTAAATAAATAAAAGCATCAAAAAACAATCATGTCATCCTAAAACACGTCACGTCGAGTTGCTCCACCATCAAATCGAGCATTACCCAGGCTCCATCCTGACATTTTAGAGGCCCTGGGGTGAAAGCAAATTAAGGGCCCCTTAATTTATCAAGTGTTAACTATATGCCATAAATAAAGTCATGATTTTCCATTTATTTTGGTTGTTAATATGTCAATATGTTTATTGGCATCCAAAATAAATGGAAAAATCACGACTTTATAAGCAAACCTACCTTAAGATATTGTTGAAAAGATCCTTGATACCTCGATTCCAAATAACCATATATAAGATCGACTCTTTTGGGAGCCGACTAAAAATGTTTGATTCTCTACATAGTCGGCTACGAAGCTTATTACTTAATAGATAAATCACTCACCAAGTGAGACAACTTGAATGTGACTCTTTACGACCCGACTCAGTTTGACTCGTGACCCTTTACGACCTGAACACGAAAACTAAATGACCCGTCCCGACCGATCCTATTGATATGTTTACTTCCCTTAAATCCTAGATTTCAATTTCCTTAATTTAAGGGTTACTATAATCTAAGCAGTGTATGCACTTGAACCCTACTTGGTTGAGTTAAATAATTTAAAATATAGTTAAACAATGGTAAACAATAAACTTTAAGAATTAATCACATAAATAATCTAAAGAAGAGAAGCAAGACTTTTTTTTTTTTGAAAATGAAGAGACCAGACCAATTAAAATAAAGAGAATGAGTACCGTTATTAATTTGAGATTGTCAGCTTCTTCTTTCCTAGCATCTTCAATTTTCCTAGTTCTGTAATATAAATTTTGTTGAGATTGTCAACTTCTTCTTTCCTTACATCTTCATTTTTCGCAATATTTTTATTTATTTACTCAAATAAAGAAAATGAGATCGCATGATTAGTCACAATTTGACCGCGAGTTGTGCACTCCTGATTCACTATAATAATAGTACAACTCTCCCCAACTCCCCAGAAACAGAGAATACTCTCTAGCTGGAGAGTGTGAAGTGTGAAGACTGAAGAATCAAGATCCCAAATGGGTCTTGCCTTCTAAACCTTCACATTCACATTCACAGCCAATTTAAGCTGTAAACTCTGCTTGTTTTCTGTTCCAGAGTATCATGGATACAAAATGGGTTTTCATTTTCTGGGTATTCATCCTCCTGGAAAATCAAGTGACCCAGAGCACCAGCATTAGCTATGATAGCAAAGCCATTGTGATTAATGGACAAAGGAGGATTCTAATTTCTGGTTCCATTCATTATCCCAGAAGCACCCCTGAAGTACATTCCTAAATCTGTTGCTGTCTTTGCTATCAATTTTGTTTCGTCTCCTTCCCAAATCTCAAATCCCATCTGGGTTTTCCTTTCTCATTTGATATTTCCTTAAGAATGGATTGTTTTTTGTTTAGATGTGGGAAGATCTGATAGTGAAAGCTAAACAAGGTGGACTTGATGTGATTGACACATATGTGTTTTGGAATGCACATGAGCCTTCTCCTGGAAAGGTACTCTTATATTTGTCTTTTCCTTATTACCTAGCTACTTCAATATTTCATTTTTTTTTATTTTGGTAATGTTGTATTCATGTTTAACTGGATTTGTTGATTTTGTTTTAACAGTATAACTTCGAAGGGAGGTATGATCTGGTCAGATTCATGAAGACCATTCAGAAAGCTGGCCTCTATGCCCATCTCAGAATTGGTCCTTATGTTTGTGCAGAGTGGAATTATGGGTCTCTCTTTTTTCACCTCTTTTTATGTAATTAGCTATTGCTTTTAGCATATAAAATGTATGTATTAATGGGTTTATTGTTTGTGTGTGTAGAGGTTTTCCTGTTTGGTTGAAGTATGTACCTGGAATCACTTTCAGAACAGATAATGAACCTTTCAAGGTATTTTCACTCTCACTTATCTGTTTCCAAATGTATCATTTTGCACAAGGAAAGGGAAGGGAGTTTTCAATGGATTTTTCTTCTGTGTTTTTGTAGAGAGCAATGGAAGGATTCACAAAGAAGATAGTTGGTCTGATGAAAACTAATAATCTATTTGCATCACAAGGCGGTCCAATCATTCTATCTCAGGTAATATTGTGGGAATGCTGCACTTTTTGTGAACTGAATTTTTCTATTTCCACAAAAAAAAATGACTCGGGTATTTTTTGGTCTAAAGATTGAAAATGAGTTTGGCAAACAAAGCATATTACAAGGACAAAAAGGCTATAATTACGTGAGTTGGGCAGCTAACATGGCTGTTAAATTACAAACCGGAGTTCCCTGGGTTATGTGCAAAGAAACTGATGCTCCAGATCCAGTAGTAAGTTCTTTACAATACTTCATTGCTTTCTTTCTTCATTGTGAATTCAAACAAAAAAATTCTTTGGGTTTGTTTAACTTTATTTGGTGAGTTAAATCCTTTATTTATTGCAGATTAATACCTGCAATGGCTTCTATTGTGATACATTTGTCCCCAACAGACCTTACAAACCCCTCATGTGGACAGAGGCTTGGAGTGGCTGGTATCATTCTGCTAACGTTCTTTCTTTCTTTTTCCATTATTTTCATTCTATGTTTCTAACTAAGACAATTGTCAAGAAAATAAGCTTCAATTTGCTGAAATGGCAGCCTATTTACTAGAAGAAAACTTCTTGTAGCTAAAGAAATCTTAATTTTGTTCATGAACTTGTTGTAGGTTCACAGAGTTTGGAGGACCTATTTATCAAAGACCAGTTCAAGATTTGGCGTTTGCTGTTGGTAGGTTCATACAAAGAGGAGGATCTTTCATAAACTACTATATGGTATGAATTTAGCTCATGAGTCATAACATACATTCATTCAGATGATGTAAGTTTTGATACTCAGGTAAACCTATTGTTTTTTGCTCTTGCAATATAGTACCATGGAGGAACAAACTTTGGCCGCTCTGCTGGAGGTCCTTTTATCACTACCAGCTATGACTATAATGCACCACTTGATGAATATGGTGAGAAACAAAAACACTCTCTGAATTAACTGCTCTTCTTTTCAGTTCTAAACTTGTGTCTAATTTGGTACTTTCAAAAGACTGCTTCTTCAATACCTGCAAACATACGAGTTATGACCTATAACTCATATTCTGACTTCAATATTGTAGGTTTGCCTAGACAACCAAAATATGATCATCTAATGGAGCTTCACAGGGCAATTAAGCATTGTGAGCATGCTTTGCTTTCGGCTAATCCTACTGTTACTTCTTTAGGACCCAATCAACAGGTATGTAATTTGGATGATAATCATATAATCACATCCATTTCACTATCAATTACTTACACCTTCCTGTATATTGTATCCAGGCTCACGCGTACTATCCAAAAAAAGGAAATTGTGCAGCATTTCTCTCAAACTATGACAAGAAATCAGCTGCAAAGGTTTTGTTCAATAATAAACACTATAACTTGCCCCCTTGGTCCATTAGCATCCTTCCAGACTGTAGAAATGTTGCCTTCAACTCAGCAAAGGTATAAATCTTAAAAAAATGATAGTTCTCGAGAACTATTTCTGTAAACTCTATAATGAGCATTGTTTTATTGAACAATGCAGGTGGGAGCACAAACATCAAACATGGCAATGTTACCAAGCAACACTCAGATATCATCATGGAAGAGTCACAATGAAGAGATAGATGCTTCAAATGATAAGTCTACTTTTTCTGCTAAGGGTCTCTTGGACCAAATAAATGTCACAAGGGACACAACAGACTACCTATGGTACAAGGCTAGGTTAGTGAATGATGATACTATTGCTTTTAAGAAGGGATGTCTAAAGGCAAAATCTTTGACGGGTCTGATTTTTTCTTCTTTTTTTTTGCAGCTTTCGTATTAATCCATCCGAATCATTCCTAAGAAAAGGGCAACAACCGATGCTCGTAGTAGGTTCTACAGGGCATGGTGTCCATGTATTTGTGAATGGGCAGCTAATAGGTATTCGTCTAAGCTAACTTTACATTATCATATACATTTTTGAGAACTAAGGGAATATACAAATTGCTAACTCTTGTGTTTGCAGGATCAACATTCGGGACAAGGAAGCACAGAGGATTTACCTTTACAGGGAAGGTGAATCTTCATGCTGGAGTAAACCACATAGCATTACTGAGCATAGCAGTTGGTTTACCGGTGAGTGTCTTCCTTATTTCTTCTACATTGCCTTTTCCTCCTCCTCTTCTCCATATTCTTGTCTATGTTTATGTACAATGTAATATAGGCTAATTGCTATAATTTTCTCTAAATGCCAAAATACCAAGAGTGCATTTCATCATATGATCACGAGGTGCAAAGCATGGCTTGTTCATTCTATTTATTTCAATTTAATTCGTTTATAATACTGTTTGTAATTGCAACAGAATATAGGACAGCACTTGGAGTCAATGGAAACGGGCATTCTGGGTCCGGTGGCGTTGCATGGCCTGGACCGAGGAACGTGGGACTTTACCAAACACAGATGGACTTACCAGGTTACCAAATATCAAACCTTTGTCATCCCTTTTATGATAGAGAAATAAAAAAAAAGGAATGGTAATCTTAAAATTGTTCAACACAGATTGGTCTAACGGGAGAGAGAATGAACCTTGCCTCTCCGGGTGGAGTATCATCTGTGAAGTGGGTGGGCGTGCAAAAACAGCGGCCATTGATATGGCATAAGGTAAGAATGAATGAAGAATGAACATCATGTGAATTCATGTAAGGTGTTTTGATGTTGAAAACTATTTACAGGGGTATTTCAATGCACCCAACGGAAATGAGCCCCTGGGTTTGGATATGGGGAGCATGGGAAAGGGACAAGTTTGGATCAATGGGCAAAGTATTGGTAGATATTGGACAAATTATGCTAAAGGGGAGTGCCACGGTTGTAATTTTGCAATTCCGTTCAAACCACCCAACTGCCAAGTTGGGTGTGGCCAACCTACTCAAAGATGGTAATATGGTGATCAAAAGCTCAAATATTCATTATTTGATTGTTTGTGTCTTGTAAATAGATGTTCTTACTAAAAATAAATAATGACCAAGATTTCACCAACTCTACCGAAACTGAATCTGATGATGTTGATTTCTGATGAGTTTTTTAGGTACCATGTTCCACGTTCATGGTTAAAGGCAACAGGGAATCTGATTGTGGTGTTCGAAGAGCTAGGAGGCGATCCAACCAAGATTTCCGTGGCTAAGCGGTCAGTAGGGAAGCTTTGTGCTCATGTGTCAGAGTCTCACCCAAGTGTCAGGAACTGGAAAATTAGCGGGGAAACAGGAGTCGTCGTGAAACCAAAGCTTCAATTGCAATGTGCTTTTGGTCAGTACATTTCTGCCATCAAATTTGCAAGTTTCGGGACGCCTCTGGGAACTTGTGGGTCTTTTCAAAGAGGACCTTGCCATGCTCCTTCATCAAGCTTGGTTTTAGCAAAGGTATTGAGAACATCATTCATCATCCATCATCATCCTAGCTAGTGTATGTCTTTACTTTGACGTGTGTATATTCTCATTTTTGCCATTATCCGTCGCCTTATGATTTGCAGAAATGCGTGGGAAAGCAGAGCTGTGCAGTGGCCATAACAAACGCCAGCTTTGGGAAAGACCCTTGTCCTAATGTGTTGAAACGCCTGTCTGTTGAAGCAGTTTGTGCCACTAGGAATTCTGCCATGATTTAAGAAAATTGAGGAAATGGGAGTCAGAATCACAAATAAACCCAAATACAGTGATAGCAACAAAAGATTCAAATAAGAATAAATGCTAACAAGGTTGTTCAGTTTAGATTAGATCATAGCTGTACATCAACAAGAGTTGTCAAGGGAATCAAATCATTCTTGGAAAGTATAAGGTCTGTTATAGGGTTTACCTCATTTGTAATTTTAGAGCTAAATTGGAGATTGTATGGTTACCAGGATTTCACCTGTTTTTTTTTGTCTGCAAGAAATTAGTATATTCAATATTTTTTCCTTTCCCTTTTTTCCTGATGTCGGATTAATTAAATAATGACTTTTAAAAATTCACTTGCCACCCCCTTGTTTGAAGATCTAAGATCTTCCTATCACCATTAATTATCATATTCCCCATAAGATGCAATGATCAATGGTCATAAGATGCAACATCAATAGATATAACTTGGTCAAAATCCATCTGAACAAGAACAAGAAACAAACAGTAAAGAATGAATCTCATCTCATGCACCATAAAGTGCGATACAAGTTAAGTAATGTCGAAAGCAAGCTATTGTTTATAATGCTATAATAAATCCTCACAATAGCAATGCTGCAAAGATTTTCACGAGATCCTAAATAGGCGAAATTATATTTACTATTTCAACAGTCATCAATGCATAATAATAATTAGCTAACTGTTGTTTATTATTTCATTAGTCAAACTGATACTTCTCATCCAGCACATGAGTGGTGAGCCAACTATTATTTATTACGTTCGTTTCAATTCAAGCAAGATGACAGATCCTGCAAGTGTTGCACGAGATCCTAAATAGGCAAAAATCAATTATATTATCTCATGAGTCATAAATGTATCTTTTAGAAAAAAAAAAAAAAACATTACGTACAAACTATCATCCAATACGGCATTTATGTAGCCATCAACCCATGTTCCATGGTTTTTTTCCCCCTGGTGTTCAAACTACCGAAGTAGACTCTATAGAGATTCAAACTACTAACTACCAACGTAGGAGATGAGCGTACATATATATTTTTAATAACATCAAAACCACCGACTGACCGACATACAGAAAGACAAATTGGCAAATCCGGGTAAATTATTTCAAAGTCCATTTAATAAATCTGGGAAGGAATCTGCAGAAGGGTCTCACATAAATAATTGCTAATGGCTAAAGAGATAAGTTCCCAATCTTCAGATCAGATACAGTAGTAGTTCAGCCTTCAATATCCATTAAGTGCAATGAAATTAATCTCACTTTTGAGATTCCACTTCAAGTAAAAGGATTCAGGTCTTCAATGGTAAATTGACTCACCGCCGCCAACTAGCTATATGAGATGATAAGCGTGCACATACAAATTATGATGATCAGTATACTTCAGTGTAGCCAACAGGTTGCTCAATAGTCACTGCCTAGTAGTTGCATTCACATATGTGCAAGTTTAAAGCATGATTCCATAATTACACATCATACACATTCAACAAAAAAAAATCATAGCAACGGGTAGTACTAGTACAGATTATTTTAGCACAAACTAAAATTTAGTATCATGCATAAATTTAGAAATACTCCACCAATTTGAACAAGAAAAAAGGCCAATCAAGGTGACATGCAAATAGAGTAACCAAAGAATCATTTGTATATTACCTCTAACAGCACAGCTTTGCAAGTCTCTTTGACAGCAACTTGATCTACAGACCAATCAGTTCTAAATTCTGAACAGCAAATGTCCATGTGCCATATTATCAGCATCTTCTTCATTAAACAAATGTTCATGAGACAACTTACTATCCCAGCCAGCAAGCTTCCAAGACTTTGTGCCCCCTTTGGACCTTCTTAAGAATCCAAAGCAATCACAGGAGGCCATTTCCATCAGTCTGGAAATAAAATCTCTTACAATATAAATGTTATAAGACAATAGCTATAATTCCAGCAATAAAGAAACAATACAAAAGACCAAACTTGGAAGAAAATGGAAGACCGTGCAACATTAGACCATGATTCACAGTAAAGCACCTTAGTGACAGCCAATAAGGGTGTGGGGGGTAAACATGCAAATAATGTAAACAGTGCTGATAAGGTAGTCGATAAGCCATGATAACATAATCAATAATGTGATAATCTACTGATACGGAACTTACGAAACCTTACAATGTAAATTGCATGTTGCCAAACACAATTTAGATCATGAAAGTGAATAACACATTGGAGAAGGTATACCACACATTGCTACTGCTATAATTCATATCCTACAACAGACAACATGAACCCGTACTCACTAACTTCAGCTCTCTTCTCTGATACAAGCAACTTGAGAATGCTGCCTAACTATTCATTGTGAAGCAGAAAACCAAATTTGACTTCCACCGCTGAAATTGACAGTGAACTGCCATAGAAGTAGTTAAACTCCCAAGCAAAGACTGAATTCCTTCTTCCACAGTCAAATAAAGCAGCCTAATCACTCATAGTCGAAATGTACACATGTCAATACAATTGCTCCTTGAAGAAACAACAACAAGAAACTTAAAGCTGCAATGCTAAGTCTGGTTGCTGAGGGTCCACCGTTGACTGGAAAGCAACATTTAGATCAGGAGGCAATGTATCCTGCTTCCTTTTCTGCTCAGTATGTGAATTAAGACCCTGCCTAGGTGATTGCAAAGGAAAGACCATTGATCTGTTCTGGACATGTACTTCATTGCTAGCTTTAGCATGATTTGAAACATGTTCTTCAAAAGTAGCTTTGCTCCTTTCAAGTTGAAAATATCTTGAGTCAGAAACGGGAAATTCACCAGACTGTAAGATGTGTGGATAGAGCTCCTGAGTCTTGTTATACATTGAATCTGCAGGGTTCTGGTTACTGTATGCACTCAGATTTCCTGTGGCAGGTCTGTTAATATCACCAGAACTTGCATGCATCCAAGCAGCCCCAGCAGTTATGTTATCTCCCCTTAGGGATTGAACAGAAGGCCGAACTGGCATTGGACCAAACAAATTATTCATTTTGTTCTGTTGCTTCTGAGCATTCTCAGCCGAAAGTCTCATTGCCTGTAATGGATCACTCAGACCTTGCTCCTGCCTTGGTGGGAAAGATATTTTCGCTCCTCTAGATGGTGAAGTAGCCATTTGATTAATATCTAAATAACGATTTACGTTCCCATTGGTAAATCTTCCGGAAATAACATCTTCACCAGCTGGCAAAGGTGGCCTTTTAGGAACAGGCTGCTGCAAGAAGTTCTTATTTCTTGCGATTGCATCTTCTGGCCATGAAGTGGGCATATCTGCACTGCCTGGGAACTGTTTTTGCGCAAAATGATTCGTCTTTTGACTGGTCAGAGTTGGAGCATTTGCATCCATTCCGTTTGAAACTGATTTTTCAGGCCTCAAACTATTATTCCTGGAAAATGGATTATGGGGATCAATAACAGGACCTGATGGGGTACTGGGTCTGCTTCCTCTAGGAATGGGCATTTCTGCATTGCCCGGAAACTGTTTTTGCATAAAATGATTTGTCTTTTGACTGGTCAGAGTTGGAGCATTTGCATCCATTCCGTTTGAAACTGATTTTTCAGGCCTCAAACTACTATTCCTGGAAAATGGATTCTGGGGATCAATAACAGGACCAGATGGAGTGCTGGGTCTGCTTCCTCTAGAAGTGGGCATTTCTGCACTGCCCGGGAACTGTTTTTGCATACAAGGATTTGTCTTTTGACTGGTCAGAGTTGGAGCATTTGCATCCATTCCGTTTGAAGCTGACTTTTCAGGCCTCAAACTATTATTCCTGGGAAATGGATTCTGGGGATCAATAACAGGACCAGATGGAGTACTGGGTCTGATTCCTCTAGAAGTGGGCATTTCTGCACTGCCTGGGAACTGTTTTTGCACAAAATGATTTGTCTTTTGATTGGTCACAGTTGGAGCATTTGGATCCATTCTGTTTGAAACAGAGTTTTCAGGCCTCATACTATTATTTCTGGAAAATGGATTCTGCGGATGAATCACAGGACCGGTTGGAGTAGAAGGTCTGCTTCCTCTAGAAGTAGGCAAAATGGATGATTTACCCTCTGAAATAGATCCACTATCTAGACACCCACTAGTGGTGACAATGGATTCTGGAGACTCGTTGATCTTAGCAGGAAAACAAGCACTTTGAAGTCTCCTATTAAAGGGATTCTGTTGTTGAATTGCTGCACCAGTTGGGGTAGCAGGTCTGCTTCCACCCAAACTAGGCATTTGAGGTGGTTTTGCATCTGAGATGGGCCTTTTTTGTCCTCGATCATCAGCAGATGGGTTCTCTGTTAGATTAGCAGCATTTTGCAACTTTCTAACAAATGGATTTTCTTGTTGAACAATTGTTCCACTTGGAGTGGTCGGCCTCCTTCCTCCAAAACCAGGAAAAAAACATGGTTTCCCATTCAATGAAGGTCTGCCAGCACCCAGGTGCTCACTTGAATTATTTAGGGTCTCGCTAGGCTTATTCATTTTTGCAGAAACAGCAGGACATTGTTCCTTTTTAGCAGATGAATAATCTTGTGGAGACTGATCTGCTGCAAATAGCACAGGGGTAGGAATTGGCTCATAATCCACAACCCATCCACGACCAAACTTAGACCCTGGAGGCAATGCCTGTTCAATCATTTTAGATGCAGTTCTCCATGCTACTGGCCCAAGAGTTGCAGCATAATGAGCCAGACTTTGTGCATAAGAATGGTCTCCACATAGTCCAACCTGCCACATCAGGTAAATCAAAAACATGCAAAATCTAGTACTCTATTGAGAAAAGCATTATCACTCATACATACAGGAATCAACTGCTTATCTTCTCCCTCAAATGTTGCAAATATTGACTCTGATCTATCCACTGGCTGATTAGATATTTCATATGTCGCACGACGGTTTTCATCAACCACCAACGACTTCCTCCCAAACTTGGTCATTCCCTTGCCTGTAAAACAAAACATTGGATAAAGGTTAGGAGACAAATGTCAAATAAAAAATTATCTGACAAGACTTCAAATCATGGGTACCATGCTGTTGAAAAGTATATTTGAGGGTAACTATGCATCAGATAACCTACCTGATTGCAAATCTTCTACTTTTTCAACATTGTCTTCAGCTAAGGAAGAAATGCCATCCGCAAGCCCTTCACTATTGCTATGTCTCTCATGATTACTAGCTTGGGCATCATTACTTGTGTTATGAACATCTGTTGTAGCAGGAGTTGCCCCATAAAAGAAATCAGAGCTTACAGGATCTTGAGTGTTGTAGCCAAGTGGCTTTTTCATTTGCTTCTTGATTATAGGATATGGTTTTGCCTGTTGATCAGAATTTGCTTCTTTCTTGGTTCCTTCATTTTCAATCCTTGTCTGTTTGATGTATGCCCTTACTCTATGAAATTTCTTTTGAGCAAGTTCCCTAATGGCACGGGCCTAGGCAAAAGGCACATTCACTTAAAAAGTAAGAACTTATTATTTCTTAATGATATCTATAAAGAGTACTAGAACAAAGGAATCTGAGACAACTTTCAGTACCTGTTTATGGTATACTGTCTCTGACGTATTGTATTGCATAGCATTCGAGCAAATTAAGTAAACATCATTCTGCAAACATTAAAATCAGCTTCAAAACATCTTCTAGAAGCATATATAGGACAGAGCCTAATTTCCATTTACACTTTTGGGACTAGTGGCTAAGGATTGTGATGTGTGGATGTGGGATGCTCTCTTTGTTTTCTGGAGGGGAGACAAGAAGGGGGAGGGGGTGAAGCAGCTTTATTATCTTATCATATATGTTATTTTAAATCCTAAAATATCATGGCTATGACAAATATATGTACTAGAAGTGTGTAAACAATTTGATTTGGGCATTATTGAAGAATAAAAAGATTATCAGCATCCTAAAACTCTAACACATGAAATTGTATTACTTGATACACAAAATTTTGGCAACATATTAAAATTTTCAAAGATAATCAGGTAAACCAAACATAGCATGGCAGCCATTGACCATGAAGATAATCAAAAGTTAATAGTCACAGGAGGGGAGAAAAAAGCTTTGGCGCAAGAAAAGCTCCACCATTAACAGCAAAGTTCCATGCTTTGGCACACAAATAGCCAACAGTTTTAACTAGACAAAGTACCTTCTAAGCAATCTCAACCAGGTAACACGAAACTTGTCAAAATATGACAAAGAGACATGCATAGGAGAAATGCTATACTGACAGTAGAATAAGCCCAGAAACATTCAGATATTTTCAATGAGCACGCACGCACCTCAAATTGTTCGAAAATCAAGTATGATCCATTTGCAAGCTTCTTCCGTACAGTGGCAAAGTCCATTGGATGCTTGATGATGTCATGATAATCAGGAAGCTACAATGAAGCAACTGAAGTCTCAAAACCTAAAGCCAAAAAAAAAAACTACAAACAACTTATCACACAACTTCATTTCATTACCTCATCAGGATCAACCGGCTCTGCATAAACACCATAAGTATCTTTCCTGCCAATTTCAAACCAGATTTGTGTTAAGGAGACAACATAAGCAGATTTCCACACTTCCATTTGCATTCATTTAGGAAGTGGAAGTGGAGAAGGAAAATTTACAGTCTCATACTTTTGAAGTTTGTCAAGTATCAACTCCAATTGCTTCTTCTCTGGCATTGGCGTTCGGGATGGAACATCATGAGCAAGACCTGGCTTGTAATATTCTTCTCTTCCTCCTCTTTCCTGCCAAAAATCCAAAAGAGAACATCATAAACACATTGAATCAAAAACAAATGCAGTTCATAACAAATCTGCAAAATCTTGAAACCAGAAATAATCAACTTACTAAAACCTTTAGTTTTTTATGACAGAAACGGTAGAATAAGAGAAAGAAAACACTGACAGACGCTGAAGTAGGTGGATAAAGAGTAAGATATAGAGGAGAGGAGTGTGAAAGATGGACAGTAGAGAGAGAAAGAGAGACAGGAAAGCTGAGTTTATAATGTTATCAGATTCTGTGGGCATATATGTTCGCTTTGACAGTTGACTCCCTACACACCAAAGAATGTTTTAGCATTTTAACTAAACCTTTCCAATTTTGACCAAATTCAGCTATATCGAGCAATTATTACTCATCCCAATACCAAATTCACTCAGATCGAAAGCTCAATTGTACCTCTTCATCGTAATTATTACCAAAATCATCGTCCACTTCATCGTCCTCATCTGCATCCCCGCTAATTTTTCTCTTCTTCACAAACCTTTCCTCCTCCTCCTCATCATCATCTTCTTCTTCAGAATCGGATCTCCGACAGCCAGCTCGCCGAGACCGAACAGCTGAATCACCGCCGCCATTACTCCGAACCGCTCTTCCACTGTCGGCGCTATTATTAAGCTTAAGAACAAACTTGAGCTTCTTCTCTCTCCTCCCACCGCTGTCCTCCTCCGCCTCCCGCTTGTCTTCGTCGAAGTCGAACTCGAACTCGTCGTCATCGTCCAAATAGTCCTCGTCGTAGTCTAAGAGGTTGTACCTGAAACCACTCCGCCGCCGGAGGCTCCGACGAATATCTCGCTCCTCCTCCTCCTCCTCCTCCGTCTGCCGCCGATGGTGGTTGTGGTGGCCGTTGCTTGACTCTTGCGCCGCCGCCGCCGCCCTAGCTGCCAGATCTGCCTTCGACGGCCTCCCTTTCTTCTTCTTTACGATCTGACTCATCTTTTCCTCTCTCTTCCGCTCCCGCACTCACTCTTTCCCCTGTATTCTCTCTCTTTGCTCCGGATTCGTGATTTCTCTCTCTCTCCTATTTTCTCTATTTTTTCCCCTTTTTTCTTGTTTATCTGCCTTCACTTTATATTTTCGTAGTTTTTACTGAAGTGGTTCCCAAATAGAATTTGTTCTGCTATCGGACGGAGAGAAGTAGAAGACGACGGGGTTTTGCGTCCGGTCAATAAATTATTAAAGTAAAATTTTACTCAAAATAAACATACAAATAAAATGTTTTAAAAGCATAAATTTTGTGTACCAATAATATTTTATGATTGGAATTAATTTTTAAAAAAATTAAAATAATAATTCGTCAAATCAAATCTCCTCCGTTTATCACATATAAGTAACGTCCATCCTCAATATTCACGCCGAAACGCTCATTCATCATCTCATCTTCGTATCTAATTCCTAAATTTTTAAATCTAGTAACAAAAAAGTTGGAATTATCAAATACCAATCTTCTTAAAAAAAATTGATCAAGTATCTTTGATTTGAGTTAGGGTGCACTTGATCGCATAGAATTACAAGTGTGATGATTTAGTTCTTATAAATCTCCGTTATGACAAAGCGTGGTCCAACAAAAAAAAAAGATAAAAGGAAGTAAATAAAACCTTACCCTCTTAGCTTTCGCAACGGACATAGCAGAAGGTAGGGGTGGGAACGGTTGGTTAAGCGGAGTTTCGGTTAACCGGACATCGGTTAACCGGAACTTCGGTTTGTAAATTTCAATAACCATAACCGTACCGTTCGTTACCGGTTAACCGTTAACGGTTAACCGTGAAACTCGGTACGGTTTATCGGTTAACCGACTTGTTTTAATTTATTTTTTTAATACAAAAAATTACATTATTTTTCAATAAAATAAAATCAGATTTTTTAAACGCGAAATTTCCATTTAAAAAAACATATAATATATATTAAATATTTTACATATATATTATATAATTTACCGATGACGATATTTTCATATTTTGGGCCTAAATGCCATGGTTTCGTTAATTAAACTTTAGTCTGAGCTTGGGTTTATCAAATTTTGAAACGATAACTTTAATTAACGGCTTACTGAGTACTTTGGTTATGTGAATTTGAGGAACTGGCAACTATCTTTTGTAGCTTATACACTCATGATAGGTTGGATATCTCTATATTTTTCAGTAACTTTTTGTATTTTTTATTTTACACGTGTTTTGGCCAGGTGCTTGGCCTGTTTCAATAAAACAAATTAAATACATAATTCCCTTTCTAAAAACATATAAAATGTATTAAAAATATTATCGGTTCATCAGTTAACCGCCCGTGAAAATATTGATAACCGTATCCGAAACGTTGAACCGTTAAAAGTATCGGTTGGTTAACCGTAACCGCTTAAATTTTTTATTCGGTTTGGTTAACCGTAAAAAGTGATCGGTTTGTCGGTTTTTCGGTTACGGTTTTTTTTTTTGCCCAGCCCTAGCAGAAGGTTTGGTCATGTCAAGGAATAAAATTCAGGTAGATAATGGGAATTTTAGGACATAATATGCAAAGTTGAGAATTTATGATTTAAGGCCTAGATTTGCAATGCATTTTTATGTGTCCTCTTTTAGGTTTTTTATTTATTTTAAGTTTAAGTGATTTTTCACTTATCATAAAAAAATTTAGTTTTTCATTATTCTCAGGAATTTCTATTTCTTTTGGACGTTATTTTATTGTTCATTTTTGTTGCAACGTTTTCTTTTGTTTATATTTTCTTAGGGACTTTTAAAAATGTCTTCTTAACTTCCTTAGGATGTGTACATCACGACTCTCTATAATTGCCTCTAAGTACTAGACATAATATACATTAAATAATTATTGTTATTGTAAGTGGTAACTTATAAACTTAAAATGACATGATTAGATGTTTCAGCTATAATTTTAATAAAATAAAAAAACTTGTGTGAAAATCGATTTAGTATATATTTTCAAATCAGCCTTTTAGTCTCATTCATTTACCCAAATTCGACTCAAAAAATAACTCATATTTTTAAAGTTTATACGAAAACATTTGGTTTATCTACTTTTTTATTTTCTAACCAAAATAATATTCTTCCCAATATTACATTTTAATTTGAAATTCGTAGATTCATTTGCTTCTTTTATTTTTACGTTTTTTCAAAGCAAACAAATTAACTTTGCATCTAAAATATTATTTTGGTTTAAAGTGAAATAAGCAAATTTGCATTCTCTATATTAGCCTATATTTTTAGTTATTTTTTTAGCATTTCCCCATGATAAAATCTTTATCTTAGAATTTCAAGTAAATGTATTTACATTCTAAACACATGTAAGGAAAAAGAAACCTTGTAAATTGAAACTGGTAAATAATTTTGGGTAAAGAGTATTGAAACTTGAAAGGAATTCAAATTCCGCCAATAATATGTGAACTTCTAATTCAGTTAAATATTATACTAAGTCTCTCTATAGTCCTAATGCTCTCTTTGTGATGCAAATCATGAAGACACACACAAATCATTTCTTCTTCAACTGTCCATTTATTATTAGCAAAATACAAAGCTTAAAAAGTACAATTAAAAGAAAAATTAAGCTCATTTTTTTATTATGGCTTTATAGTTTATATCCAATATGGATCAAGGAAAAATAACCCAAACTTTCCCCTTATTGCTTTCTTGTGGTGGCACTCGTGGACCCACATGCACAACATCATCTTTTATAGAACAAGACCCAATACTTTTCTTGACCATTAAATCATGGTTTTTTAATTCCCTTGCGGAATGACATACTTGTAGTCCTGACCGTTGACAAACTAAAAGGTGAACGAAAATCTGCTCTTGGATTAAGCCTTAAAAAGGTTGGATAAGACTTAACTTTGATAGATCTAAACGATGTGATGGGTTCTCTCTAGACCTGTACAAAGTCGGGTTCGGGCCGGATCCGGGCCGGGCTTTGAACAAAAATTATGCCCATTTGTCCGAGCGGGTTCGGGTCAAGCGGATGATTCGGGCCGACAAGGATGGCCAAGCCCGCCCGGAAATCTGGACTCGGGTAGCCCGTCGGGACTCGGATATAAAATTCATAAATAATTATTTTTTTCCATGTCCATTAAAAAATTAGAAAATCCTAGTATTATAATTACACGGTCTAACATTACTTGAAATTAAGATCGTATTTATGCTAGATTTTTAGGTGACAAGGTGAAGGAACAATAATAACTAACTCTCCTTTGTACTAATTCTACAATCAATGGCCCCAAGTATTCTCTACAAATATATCTTTATTTATAAATATAAACATTTATTTTAAATATTTAATATATTCGGGTATTCGGGCGGGTTATCCTGGATATTCGGTCAAAAATATTGTCCGTGTCCCGCCCATAAATTCGGGCGGGCCGGGCTTATTTACCCTTTCGGGTTAGAAATCTTGTCCAAGTCCGCCCATTTTTCCGGGCGGGCGGTACGGGTTGGGCGGGTTAGCCCGACTTTGTTCAGGTCTAGTTCTCTCACATGGCCTTTATCCTACGGAAAACGTACGAGAAGAACCTTGCTCTCAATAGAAAAAGAATCCTTGAAACCTCTAAACTTTATGTCGAGGCCTTAGCCATGCTCGATGGTGTTTGTATGGCTTCCAATCTTACCTTACAAACTTGATCATTAAAGGGGGCAATCTAACTGCTATCAATAGCCTTAAAATATTTGCAAAGTATACATAAGTGGTACATATTATTTGATATGGTCCTACGTATGCGGCATACGAATATGTCATGTACGCTCGTAGCTAGCTTGTAGGAGTGTACCAATTAGCTAGAGCCAATTATTCTTATGTTGCTTTTTGTTATTAAGTAGTGCATATTGTTGGATCTTCTGTGATATATTGATGATCCCTTTATTCCGTATAATATTACTTGTGGAAAAGGAAACATATAGATATATATATATGTTATATGTGCATATATGCAATATGCATGGTGAATTGATGCAGTTAATTTATAAGTAACAAGAAGAGAGCAGAAGCCAAAAGCAAGCTTATGTACGTATGTATACCTAGGAGGAAGTTTGATCAAAGAGGGCAACTAAAATTATCGGGGACGGGGACCCCACAAGTCATGAGCAGCCCGAAGACTGCAAAAGTGGCGTCAACCTTGGGCCCGGTGGCTGAATTAATGATGCTACAAAGAGGAGTCGTAATCTGAGAAAGAGGGGCGATAGTGGTAACAGTTGTCACCAGCGCGCAACAAAGGTCTGTCGCAATTGGAAGAGTCGAAGTACCGAAGCATATCTTCGGATCTTGGGGCGGAGGAAGGGAAATTTAAGAGGTCGCAAAGGATGGGTTGACGAGGCTAAGGCACAAGGAGAAGAGTAGAACTAGTGTGAGGGTTGAGATGGAGGCCATATTATTATATTGTATATAGGGCTGTCCAACGGGTGGGTTGACCCGTAACCCGACCCGACCCACCCATAATTTTACGGGTTACGGGTCAGATTTTTTTAGTTTACGGGTTACATGTCGGGTAAAGGGTTGAGGTTTTTTTAGTTTACGGGTTACAGGTCAACCCCTCGCCCGTAATATTAAAAAAAATAAAAGTAAAAATATATTTTGTTATAGTAAATGAAAGGAAGAAATAGAATTTTACGGGTTAAATGGGTCAAAAAGGGTTAAAAATGGTAAATTTTACGGGTCGAAAAGGGTCAAACGGGTCAACCCGTAACCCGACCCATAAACCCATAACCCGTTCTATGGGTTGCGGGTCGGGTCACGGGTCGACTTTATTTTTTTTACGGGTCGAGTCGGGTCGACTCGTTGGACAACCCTAATTGTATATAACTTGATGGTGTTTTGTTGTTGTGTTGTTGTGTTGTGGGGCTTAATGTGCAAGCAAGTACGAGTATTTATAGTGCAAATAATGTCATTGAGCATTTGATTCCATGTTTTCTTACTATTTCCTGTTTTTTGGCAAATATTAACATGAACGGGCTACTAATTAAGTGTTATATATGCCTATATAGACGCATCGCAAGTCTTTTTTTTGATTAAACGGAGGGCTCATAGACCCATTTTATTCATAGATACACGCATCGCAAGTCTTAATGCTACTTTACTCTTTGTAATCTCCAAGGGTGCTATAATTAGTCAAAGATATTCATGGCAAATACATTAGTCCCGAATTTTAAACAATTCAAAGGTATTTTTCCTGGCGAATTGCTCAAGGCTAGCACTAAGATTGTTGCCATGGTTACAGCTTGGTAGAGCATGTATTTGGTATCTTAGAAATAAAACTCCCTCTTCTCTCATGCGGATGTTAGTTCACACATTCATGCCTACATAAGATAACAAATTGGAACGTGGAGGCATACTAAAAAGAGTTCACGGTATTGATCAACAAGAGAAAATTTTGAGAATTTCTCTTCAAGCACGTACTGTGAGAGGAGATTCTTATCCTAAAAAATGAAAGGAATGCATTTTTTCTAGTTCGTAGTGCACTTTTCCTACTTCGAAGTGCACTTTTTTGCATTTGTACTTTTCGTACTTTGTAGTGCACTTTTCATATTTTTTGTAGTACACTTTTCGGATTACACTTTTTGTATTTTGTAATGCACTTTTCGAACTTTCTAGTGCACTTTTTAATTTTCAGGATAAGAGTTTGTTTCATTTGAACCAAACTCATCATATTATATGGGTAATTTAATATGAAATAAAATAAAATAATTAATTTATTAAATTAGTTAAAATATAATTCACTTTAATTTATGGTGGATCAAAATCATTTTGGTGGCTCAATAAATTAGAGTTTGGTTCAAATGAAACAAACTTTTATCCTAAAACATGAAACGAATGCACTTTTTCTAGTTTGTAGTGCACTTTTTATACAAAAGTGCATTGTAAAATACTAAAAGTGCAATCTGAAAAGTGCACTATAAAAAATACAAAAAGTGCATTGAAAACTACGTAAAGTGCAAATCCGATAAAGTGCACTCTGAAATAGAAAAAGTGCACTATGAATTAGAAAAAGTGCATCCGTTTCAAGATAAGAGTTTGTTGCAGGATAAGATTTTCATTTGAACCAAACTCCGATAAATTAAAGATTAGATAAAATTAAATATTTTATCATCTATATTTTCTTTTGTTACTTTCCATGCATGTATGTGAACTTGGAGGTTATTAAATCTTTCAATATTTCTATAATGTTATATGGTATTAAATATATTTAAACATTATAAATATGTTATATGATTGAGTGTGTATGGATGAAATCGGTTGATAGTGTTATAGAGAGTCCGAGTGTTTAAGTATCCAGTTAAAAAGTTTGTTAGAACCGGTATTCACTATTAAAGGTGAGGAGCGTGTAATTGATGGGCATGGAAGAAATAACAGAATTCATTATTTTCTCTCTCTCATTCTTCTCCTTCAATCTATCTTCTTCTTCTATCTCAAATCTACAATTTTCTCTTCTATCACAATCAATCCCTCATGGACGTAACAAGTCGATATCAGAGCCATTTCCTAGATATGGCTGACAACACTCATTTACGGTCAATGAAATCTAAAATCCAACAATTACAGGCGTTCGCGAATTCAGCAAAGAAATTCATGGACGAGATTCAACAAAAAGAAGACAATTACCAGAAGTCGATTGATGAACTCAAGGCAGAGACGAAATCTTCAATCGATGAGCTTTGGAAAGAAAATTTGGAGATGCGGATGGAAACTAGACGTGGATTCGAGCAAATTATGGAGATGAGGAGGCCATTTTTTCTGAATACTCCGACTTTTCCTCCTTCCAATGTTGGTGAAGACAGGATTCGAGGTCTTCTAGCGTCAAAGGGAAATCCTTTTCCTGGCAGTGCAAGAAGGGAGGGTCTAGAAGCTAATCGTAGCATGGGAACTCGAAATCAAGAATTTCCAAGATTCCAAGATTCTTCAAGAAATCAAGGATCCTGGAGTCAGAGCTATTCTGGTGGAAGTGAATTTAGAAACAATTGATTGCCCAAACTGGATTTTCCAACTTTTGATGGTGCCAATCCATGGAGCTGGATCCGTAAATGTGAAAGGTATTTTTCGATCTTTTCCATTCCTGAATTACAGAAGGTAGAGCTAGAAACTTTGTATGTTAATATGAGAGCAAATATTTGGTTCCAAGGCTTCATGATGCAGAAAAATGAGATTAATTGGGAGGAATTGAAAGAGGTTGTTTGTAATATCCGCTAAAATCTAAATAAAATAAAATGGGTAATTACCCCAATAATTTTTTTTCTCTAAAGTAGAGAAAAATATAATTTTTATAATCTCATATTATGTTATAAAAGGTTATAAAAGTTAACACAATGGAAATTAAGAATTTAATTAAAAGTATTAAACAAGTTGGGTATTCATTTAAATATTTTTCTCTTAAATAGTGAGTTTAAATAATTTGTAATTTTCTTAATGAATTATAAAAAAAAATATTATAAAGGATTATTAAAGTGACAAATAAAATGTCAAACAAATATGATTATAATAATTTCGGATTTTATAACTAATGTATTAATACAAAGCTAACAAAAAATTAAAAGAGAGGCAAATAAAAAGGTGTCAAGAATCGGGACTTGAACTCGGGACCTCTTACACCTTGCACAAACTAACACACACTCATTACCGCTATGCCATTGTAACTTAACTACTCATAACACAACTCTTTTAATTATAAACTCTACCAATTCTTCTTCTTCTTCAAAGAGTCTGATATGTGCTTGAGTGATTTGACGACAATCCAGTGCATGTGCTTTTTGTCTCCCAATCTCCATAGATGCTTCTAAAACCATCCAAAGCTATCATCACCCTTTTTCATCTTCAAACTAACACAAATCTCACCAATCACACTCCACTTCCTTCTCTTCCAATGGCCACAAATCTCACCAAATCTCTAATCAAATCAAAATTTTAGATGTAATTGCTTGTTCTTACTTTTTATAGAAATAACATATTATATAAGGAAGAATAAAAGGTATAATATGTTAAGGGTAAACTAGACTTTTTATATCATAAGAATTAGTTGAATAATAATTAATTTGAAAAGAAAAATAGAAAATATATTTTTAATGGATTATATTTTAAGCAACTTACATGATTGTACAATAAAAGATTGGTAAATTAATCCAAAAGGAATATTAACTTTAAGTTAAGGAGTAATTAATAATTTGAATAATATTAAACCTTGATCTTCAAAGGATTATAATAATTAAATTAAAACAAAGACTTTATAAATAATACAAGGATATTACAAATATGAAATAATAACAAGGAATATTATTATTATTTCCTCGATAAGTATAGTTACCCTAACCGTTACTAGGCTTTGTCTTAGTTGTACCTTCCATTTAAAAGAAGTGAGTTAAGACCACTTCTCTCGACTTTCATTTTTGTCTTTGAAAAGTCGAGTCGGCATTATTTTTTCCCGTCCCTTAAGTATAATGGCTTGATTAAATAAAGCCTTTGTAATCCGTCTCCATAAGAGTAATAATAAAAAGTTTTCCCCTCTTCTCTGAAACTTGCGCATTAATTCTTACTTATAGTTATGAATTAACAATAGAACCAACCTTGCTTAAAAACCTTCAGATGGTAGTCACTACTCGTGGAGCAAGTCAACGGGACCTTGCCAACCCAGCTGGGGGTAACGAGGAAAGTCAATCGGAAGTCCGGGGTATACTTAGAAATAACTCACCTCCATCACCGGTGCCCCCAGTTGTACTCAACGAAGGCACCATGGCAACCTTACGCATTATAGTAAAGCAAATTGTGGAGGAGGAAATCCCCGCTACGATACCTAACCCAGCAAACGCAGAAATTTTGGAAGAAGTGCAAGGTGAAGCCCAAGGAGCTGAGGTCATTCTTGAGAAACAGAAGAAAGTCAACTTCGCGGAGGCAATTAAAACCTTCAATGCCATGAAGCCGGACTCTTATGACGGGACAAGCGACCCTTCCGGAATCCAATATTGGTTCTCCCATGTGGAGAGACTTCTGAGGAATGTGCACTGCTCGGAAGCTGACAAGGTGCACATGGTTGTGTTACAACTTAAGGAAGAGGTCGGATAATGGTGGGAGAGCTCTAGTTTGGCTACTCGCCCCGACCGGAGCTGGGCAATGTTCAAGGACAAAATGATGAACCGCTTCTTCTCTGAGTCTATGAAAGACGAGAAGCTTGATGAACTTCACTCCCAAAAAGTCCATGGATTAAGTGTGCTTGAGCGAGCAAAGAAATTTAACCACCTGCTACAATACGCTGAGGATGAGATCACCACCGAGCAGCAGAAGATCAAGCGCTTCCACCGTTGGATGAGTGACACCATCAAACCTTGGATGGTGAATTGCAATTTTAAAACCTTGGAAGAATACGTGGATGCGGCCTACATGATGGAAAGGACGCTTAAGAGGCCCGAGCGCGGAAAGAATGGTGGAGGGAAGCCTCACCACTCAAACCAAAACGGTTTCAAAAGGTCGGCCTCTCCACAAGGATCACACTGGTCCAAGAAAAGTAAGGACAAGGCCGTGTCAGCCGGGCCAAAATCTTTCCAGAGCTCGGAATCCAAGAAGAGCTCTAGAGTATGTCACAATTGCGGGGAACCGGGGAACATCAATCGAGACTACTCAAAAGACCGCAGGATGTGCTACAACTATGGAAAAGTGGGACATCTCCATACTTACTACAGACAAAAGGGAACCAATGAAGGCCAATTCCATTCAAACTCAGCTTCTCAGAACCACCAAGCTTCGAATAAGGTGGCTGGATCAACTTCTGTGCAATGTACAACTCAAAATAAAGGAAAAGGACCGATGACATCCCAAATTCAAGGTCAACAACTCTATGAGATGCACCAAAGTGACAAACCTGGTGCCTCGGATGTTCCAGAGGAATAGATGAATCCTCCTTCCTATCCAAGTTTCTTGTTCGTAAACTTTCTAATCTTGCCTATAAGGAACTTTTGTATCACACCAGTAGTTGATAATGCCGAACCATTCCGGCGACACTCTTCCTCGTAAGAGTGTCTCATTTTGAAATCTATATTATGATTATGGTTATCATATTATATCCGTGCATATCGAACCAAAGACAGTGTTTCATCGTTAGCTTAATATAAGAGAAAGTTCGAGCTAAACCCGGGTCTAACTTTATGACGTACTCATTGTACTACTAAGTTCACCTCAAAATGTTTCTTGCTACCGTAATGAAATTGTAAGTTTACAAATCAAAAGATTGCAATATAGATTCTTGGTGATGGAAATAGTTTCCCGACAGGGTTTTCACATTGGTGGAATGAACCACGCAGTCTCTCGAGTTTAACCTTGTTTACAAAAAACTACATTCTTATAAGTACTGTAAAATATAATATAAAGGGACGCTCAAACCAATTCTCGATAGTAAAATATAGTCAAACACGACATCGTAAAGATGTTTACTCCCTCTTAGGATATATCCATCACCTATCCCAATAGTAAACTCTCTAAAAACCGTAGTTCGAGATCCTTCTTCCAAGACAGGGTTTTCACATATTCAAACCTTCGATTCCATATCGACAGTTATCGAATATCCATCTTAAAAGAATCCTTCCGCAATGACTCTATTCTAGAAGTATAGAATGGATTAGTCATTTTCTTACTCGCTTCCTAGAAGCACTTAAGTAATCGTTTCAATTAGGATGCTTATCCTATAAGCCGTCCAACTCTTACGTGGGGAGGTCAACTCAGGACTTCCGGATAAGACCGCTTGACCAACCACCTACTTCGGATTTTAATAATTTTGGATTTTATAATTAATTTATTAATACACAACTAACAAAAAAATAAAAGAGAGGCAAATAAAAAGGTGTCAAGAGCCGGGACTCGAACTCGGGACCTCTTGCACCTTCCACAAACTAATACACATTCATTACCGCTAGGCCATTGTAACTTAACTACTCATAACACAACTCTTTTAATTATAAACTCTACCAATTCTTCTTCTTCTTCAAAGAGTCGGATATGTGCCTAATTGATTTGACGACAATCCAGTGCATGTTGTTTTTGCCCTCCCAATCTCCATAGATGCTTCTAAGACCATCCAAAGCTATCATCACCCTTTGTCATCTTCAAACTAACACAAATCTCACCAATCACTCTCCACTTCCTTCTCTTCCAATAGCCAATTTTCAACATTGGTGGATCAAAGGAAACACAAATTTTGCCTATTTAAAGGTTGAAAAATCTATTGTAAAATCACACAACACTTCTTCTCCCCCTTCTAGCAAACTACTCTTCTCTTTCAATCAAAAATCCAGCCAAGAAACACCCAATTGAATTGCTGATTTTTTCCAAAACCCACACAAAAACCCTTGTTCACCTCTTTGGGGCGCCGGACCACCACCACCTCCGACCGGACCGCCGGCCACCATGCACGCGCCGCCCGCCTGCCCAGGGAGCTGTCGAAGTAGCCGTTGGTGGCTCGCTCGGGTGTCATCCGTCGTTCGTCCAGATTCATCTCTCTGGTGCAAGGTTGTGAGGATTGGGATTCTTGGATCGGATCGTATGGGGTAATAGGATTGGATCGTAGAATCGAATCGTTAGGATCGTAAGATCCTACTACATTAATAAAATAATGATAGAACTAATATTAATATATTGTATATCACTCAAATATGAAAGTTAATCATTAAAAAATGTATATATTATTCATAAAATACACTAAAGGCAACAAATCTATATATAAGATGAAATATTTTTTTAATACTCCAATATGTTTCTTTTAAGAAGAGATAGAAAGGATGCAACTTGTTTTTGATTTTTTATGTAAATTTTAAGTAAATAATGAGTCATTTATAAATAATTTAATGTATTAAGTTAATGAGTTAATAGCTAAAGTGGGTAAAAATATCCAAAATGATGATTTGTAACTTAATTTGTGTGATTTAGTAGGATCTTACGATCCCACTTATGATCCTACGATCCTATATGATCATGTACGATTCTACTACGATCTTGAACGATCCTACTACGATCCTAGTTGTTACGATTCACTACATACGATCCGAGTCGTTTTGTGAAATTCGGATCATAGGATAGTACGATCTGGATCGCGATTTTGATAACATTGCTCTGGTGCCTTGCCTTGTTACGTGAAAGAAGAAGGAGCAAGGGAGGTGGGCCTAATTAATTTGGGGTAATTTTAACTAAACTTGGGCTATTAATTTTGGGCCCAAATCTCTAATTAAATCAAAATTTTAGATGTAATTGCTTGTTCTTACTTTTTATACAAATAACATGCTTACATAAGATTCAAGAGAAAATAAATTTTATAAATTATAAAATAAATCCTAATAAATAGTAAGGACTATAATAGTGATTTTGAGCATATAAATGCTGAAATTTATAAATATTTTAACTTGGTTGTATGTTTTTATGATTAAAGAAATAGATTAAGGTAAAATTGAGTTATTAAAATAAGACTATATTAAAAAAGGAAATAGCCTTGCATGTATTTTAATATTATTATAAACTTGAAAAATTATAGATGAGATATTCTTATCATAAGATAATATGATTATCAAATTTAGAAGTTATTATATAAATAAAAAGGTCTAAGTTGTTAGAAAAGATATGCTAAAAAGATTATTAAAATTCACTTATATACAATAATGACTTGCATGTTCATAAAATAAGGTCCTAGACATGAAGAACCTTTAAATAAAATAATAGAAATTATTATTATCTTTTATACATGGAAAGCATACTATAATTAGTTATTCCACATAATATTTGGAAATTTCTATATAAGTAAATTACTAAAATAAGCATAATATAGTATAATATCTTAGAGTTTGATTCAAATGAAACAAACTCTTATCCTAAAACGTGAAACGAATGCACTTTTCCTAGTTAGTAGTGCACTTTTCATACAAAAGTGCATCGAAAAATACAAAAAGTGCAGTACGAAAAAGTGCACTACAAAAAATATGAAAAGTGCACTAAAAAGTACGAAAAGTGCAAATGCGAAAAAGTGCACTCTGAAGTAGGAAAAATGCACTATTAACTACAAAAAGTGCATTCATTTCAGGATAAGAGTTCGTTTCAGGATAAGAGCTTGTTTTATTTGAACCAAACTCTAATATCTTAATACATTTTATATGTTAAAAAGGATTACATGCCTTATTATAAGAAGTATGATAGGAGGAAAATATAATAATAATAATAATATATTCTAGTCTTAAAAATATAATTTTTTTGATCAAGTTCGATAAAAGATATTTATAAGGAAGAATAAAAGGTATAATATGGTAAGGGTAAAAGGGACTTCTTATATCATAAGAATGATTTGAATAATAATTATTTTAAAAAGAAAAATAAAAAGTATATTTTTAATGGATTATATTTTAAGCAACTTACATGCTTGTACAACAAAAGATTATATAGTAAATTAATCTAAAAAGAACATTAACTTTAAGTTAATGAGTGATTAATAATTTGAATAATATTAAACCTTGATCTTCAAAGGATTATAATAATTAAATTAAAACAAAGACTTGATAAAGCATACAAGGATATTACAAATATGAAATAATAACAAGGAATATTATTATTTTATTCACCTCCACCTAAATTATTATTATAATAATTTTGTAATTAATACTCTTATAATAAGGATATAAGAGATTTTCAAAACTTTAAATGAATTTACAGAAATTCTTATTAAAGTTCGTTCGTATCTCTCGTGTCGATAGGTCGGGTTTTCTATCCCGACTTAAGATAACGATTTTCGTTCGTCCATTCGTACACAATCATAAAAGCAAAGGCAAGTGGAATTTCTCCTTGAAGCCTTGTTAATTCGTTTCGTGAAATTTCTCGATTTTAGGAACAACTTGTTTGCTAATACTGTAATAAATGAATCTAGGAATATCGATTGTTAGAAACAACGACCCAATTGTTATCGTTATTCCGCTATTTAATAGGACTATTATGCTAGTCTTGTTTGTGACCTTGATTGTTTGCGATCTCTTTTCTAGATCGGTTTGGATGAAATAGTAAGGGATGCGGGATTAACCCGACACCTCTATATAACCTATTTAGTCGTATGCTGTCGTGCCTAAAGTACGACTTTCAAGATCATGATCTATATCCGCTCCCACGCAACGGAGGGATGAGTGCATCGTAGCTAAGTGCCGGAACTAGGTTCCTGTCAGTGGTTCAGGCCCATGCATGCCCCCCACATTCTTTAAAAAAATATTAACGTAAGTGAAAGTTTTCATCACGATATAAGATAAGTGCCAAAGTACAATGAAAAGAAACCAAAACCGGGTCGGAGTAGTACAACTTGGAAAGACCGCCCGGCTCCCGGTTTTTGAAAGGATCGTCTTTCCAATCTGAATGCTTATTCGGGCTTGTCTAAGGTGGGCGGGTACTTAAGTGCCTTCGGGCCACCTCCCCTATTTGGAGCACCGAATAAGATGAGGTTGATTGAGATCCGACAAGGGCGCGGGAGGTTTTCAAAACTTGTATGAATTAATAAACGTTCCCAACATACTTTCTACTCTAAGAAGTCTACAAGTTCATAGTTCTTCTCTCGATTAACAAGTTATCTCCTCTCGAGATACACTCTTCTCCATTCCGATAAGCCCCACATAAAGTTCTATATCTAAAAACACATCCCGATAATATCTCTCGAATATTACAAATTACCAAACTACCCTTGAGAATTTCCATTCTCACTTGCTTAGTCTCCTTAGACTAATTCCACTATTTCCGCATTTTTTTGCCTGGTATTTCTCGCCTTTCGTGACGAATGCCAGACTCTAGGAAGTTCACACTGAAGCCTTGAAAACAAAGTCTAGAAGGTTCGAGAAACGTTATGCAAGGATAGAAGGTCAAGGCAAGACGACGTTGTGGAAGGAAGGAATTTTCAAAGAGCGAAGCATTCCGAAGATAGTGCACCAACTCTTCTATTTTAACCAAGCAAATCATCATCATATGAGTTGTCTTGGAGAAACATACTTGTACTTTTAAATACGTCTTTTCAACCTGTTTTTATATGGGCTTTATTTTTCCGCTGCTACATCATTTGTAAAACGACTCTCAATGTAATGAATGAATGTTCTTATCAATGAATAAAATTCCGCTTTTAGTCAATTTCATCTTTAATTACATTTAATTAAATTAGTTAAAGCCTCAGGTGACTTTGGACGATAAAATCCGAGGTCACTGGCGGTAATACACAGTGTTGCAAAATACGAGTGTTACATTGTTTGCTTGAGATTTGGGGATGGTCAGGGTTTTGAAATCATAGAGGAATTTAATAAGTTAGAACAGAAGGGTAGTTTGGATAAATACCCTAAGAAGTTTGAAGAGTAGAGCTGGAATGTTGAGCCTGAATCCTCACTTACCGGAATCCTATTTTGTCTCAAGTTTTGTGAGTGGTTTGAAAGGGGAAATTAAATCACTAGTTAAGTTGGGTAGGTCAACTTCTTTGAACATGGTGTTTGAGCAGGCTCATTTGCATAATGAGACAGTTCAAGCAATCGTGAAATTAAGTCACTACGCCATTATGTAGATTTATCGACCATATTTTAGCTACCATATCGACGCCAATGGTCACTAATTAGCTACCATATCGACGCCAATGGTCACTAATGTGGACGCCAAAATGGGGAATAAACAAAACCAAATTAGCGACCACGTGGTCGCTAATACAGGCGTCCACGTGGTCGGCGACCCTATATGGTCTTAATAAACGCGTGGGTAATTTTCCCGCCAGCCATCAACGACCACATGGTCGTTATATCTTGCGACCATATGGTTGCGATTTACGAAACCTATATCGACGACCAAATGGTCGCTAAATATAGCGACCATGTGGTCTCCAACACTCTAGCAACCACATGGTCGCTGAGATGGATCGGATGTTTTGGCGGGCACCATCAATTTTTGCGGGTAATTTTCTGTATTTTACAGTATTTGGTAAAATTGCAGCCATTTCATCATATATACCTAGGTTTGTAAAAACTTCACTCTCATTCTGCTACATTCACACAACCTCATACATAGCTCTCTTCAAAAAAATTCACAAAAGAAAGAAATAATCATTTATAAATTTGAATTGATTCTAGGTAGGAATTCCATCAATTTTTACCAACAACTTTATTACAGGTATGTATTTAAAACTTATTCTCCATATTTCATTTCGTCATTATATTGTTTTAGACAAATATTGTTGGTAGAAAGTTTTTGTTTATATAATTATAAGAGATTGTATGATATAATTGTTAAATTCATATAGCATAGCAATTGATTGAAGAGAGTGTTTGTTTAGATATACTATATGTGGAGACCATATGGACGCTAATCAGTGACCATATGGTCGCTAGCTCCAATGTAGCGTCCATATGTTGCTAATTCGCGTCCATATGGTCGCCAAAAACAGGCTTATATGTACCCAAATTAAATTAATTATAGTCTTATATTGAATTGTAGGAACGAAAAATGCGTGAATGGATGTATATGCATAATATAGATGGTTTTTTGAACAACGAGTTTTTAGCTGGCCTTAAGCAATTTCTCGACTTCTGCAAATCTATGCCGACCTATGACCCATACGAATTAAGTTGCCTGTGTCAGAGGTGCAAGAATAAGAAACTGATTTCTGTAGATGATGTGCATTATCACCTTGTTAAGGAAGGTTTTGTTCCTAACTATTACCATTGGGTTTCGCACGGGGAGACAGATGAAATGTTCGTTGCATTGTTGGCCGAGTCTAGACAACATGAAGGTTGTAGCAGTACTGATCCTACACCACTAGTATATGGGAATGATAATCGAATAGAACAGATGGTATATGATGATTTTAATGCCCGAAGACATTACACTACTGAGGATCCCGTGTAGAATGAGGATATAAGGCATGAGCAAGGGGAGCAATATTACAATGAAGCGCCCAATCCCGATGCACAACGTATGTACGACATGTTGTCGGCTGCAAATAGGCCGTTGTGGCCTGGATGTGATATCACCCAGTTGGAGGCGACGATTGAGCTACTTAGCCTAAAGTCTAAGTTAGGGATGACAGAGCGCGGATATGACATGATCTCGGATTTCTGCGGACGCGTTTCTCACCAGGAGACGACATTACTAGCCATGTTTTATGACACGAAAAAACTAGTTGAGGGTCTTGGTCTTCCGTCCGTGGCCATTAATTGTTGCCCAAACTCTTGCATAATATATTGGGGTGCAGATGCAGAATACACGACATGCATGATATGTGACTATCCTAGATGAGGCAAGGCAAGTCAAAGCTTATTCCACATTCTCGTATGTTTTACTTGCCAAAAATTCCACGATTGCAGAGGTTGTACGCATTGGTGGTGACTACAGAACACATGAGATGCCATGCAGAGCACGTACAAGATGGGGTGATGAGACATCCGTCAGATGCAAAGGCATGGACGAACTTCAAAGCTATGTGGCTAGATTTTGTAGCAGAAACACGAAATGTGAGACTAGGCTTCTGGACGGATGGCTTCAATCCGTTCGGGGCATCCGGGCACCAGTACTCATGTTGGCTTGTGATTCTGACACCCTACAACCTTCTGCCATCGATGTGTATGCGAGAAGATGTTATGTTTTTTACGGTTATTGTACCTAGACTGAAGAGTCTGAAGTAAAAGTTGGATGTCTACTTGCAGCCGTTTATAGCCGAGCTGAAGCATTTGTGGCTTAATGGGGTGTACCCGTACGATTCTTGGAGGAAGTAGAATTTTGTCTTGCGTGCAGCTGTAATATGGACTATTAGTGACTTCCCGACATATTCGATGTTGTCAGGTATGTTGTTTTAAATATGCTTAATTAATTTGAAACTATTATATATAATCATGCATATATGATTTGTGAAATTTAATGTGTTATACCAAATATATTTATGTGTAGAAGGGAGCACTTACGGGAATATGCGTGTCATTATTGCATGGAGGAGACCGATGCATTTTATCTAACACATGGACACAAAATGTGCTGGTTCGATTGTCACAGGATGTTTACAGAACATGATCATCGCTTCCGAGACAATAAGAATGATTTGAAGAAGGGTAGAAGGGAACGTCGTGGTCCCCCGCTACTCCATGACGGATACAAGATACTAGACCAGATAAACAATATGCGTAGATGAAAATAACTGAAGTAGGAGCTGAGGAGCGAATGTCGCGGTCAGTAGTGGTTCGGGTTGGAAGAAGAAAATCATTTTTTGGGACCTACCTTACTAGCCCAGTTTGTTTGTAAGACATAATTTAGATGTCATGCACATTGAAAAGAATGTCTTCGATAATATTTTCTTCACCATTGTCGATGTTCTGAGGAAGTCGAAAGACAAGTGGTCGGCCAGAAAGGATATAAAGGAATTATGCAAGTGTTCGGAGTTGGAACCCGATGAGGAGGACAATAGGTACCCAAAGGCTTGCTATGCACTAGATCGTCATGAAAAACAAGTGCTTCTGAAGTGGTTGAGATCCGTAAAATTCCTGGATGGCTACGTGTCCAACTTGAGCCGCTGCATTGACTTGCATAAGCTTAGACACTTTGAGATGAAGAGCCGTGATTGTCATGTGTTCATGCAAAGGTTGATGCCTGTTGCTTTTCGAGCATTTCTTGATGACAAGGTCTGGGATCCCATTGCTCAGCTAAGTGCATTCTTTGGGGACCTGACGTGTTATGAGCTTAAGCCTGAGGTGGTCATGCAGTTTCACAAGGAAATACCAATAATTTTGTGCAAGCTGGAGCGTATCTTCCCCCCGCGTTATTTGATTCAATGGAGCACTTGCCTATTCATCTTCCACGGGAAGCTTCACTTTGTGGCTCTATCAATAATAGATGGATGTATCCTGAAGAAAGGTATGTACAATTATATGTAGTTGTACAATTTTGGTTTTATCTAATTAACTTGTATAACAAATGGTCTTCAATGTATATTGTTGGTTCCTAAAAAGGTTGAAGGGCACATTTGGCAATAAAGCCCATGTTGAGGGGTCAATTTGTAGTGCCTATCTCGTTAAGGAGACATCCACATTTTGCTCGTATTATTTTAGCTCACATGTCACGAGTAATCATATGGATGTCGCCTGCAACCTGAGTTGCACACTTCCAGTTGGGGTTGATCCGGGCGATTTGTCTATTTTCACAACAACTAGTCGAACACTGGGTAGCAAATCAAGTGGTCGTGTGCTCACAAATGATGAATTCCATATGATCCAATCTTACATACTCATGAACTCCGTTGAAGTGGAACCCTATATTAAGTAAGTTTCTATAATCTCCACTAATTAATATTATATATATGTTGATTTGAATAAAGTAGGGGCTTAATATAAGTACTTGATTCAATTACTCTTTGATTCAATTACTCTATGGTGTGCTAGAGGAAATCATTGAGCTAAATTACATATCTCCAACCGTCAAGCGCCCTATTGTCTTTAATTGTTCGTGTTTTGACACTAGAAGTCATGGAGGAACACACATTCACCCTCACCTAAAGCTTGTCGATGTTCATAGACATAAAATGTTGAGAACAAAAGATCGTTACATCTTAGCAGATCAAGTCACTCAAGTTTATTTCTTCAATTACCCAAAGATGACGCGTGTAAATGTTGAATAGATAGTGGTATGTAAAGCGAAGTCATGTGTGTGGCCCCATGAAGGTACGTGCATAGACCCTAATGGGAGTGGTTCACGAGGGGTTGCAGTTGAAAAGGCATTTTAACATGATTCTTCTCTTCCACGAGTTATCAACGACAAACAATATAATAATCCACTTGGTCTGCTAAATGACCCAAACGGAGAGGATCATGTCGTTGAGGAGCAAGCAGCAGAGACGTCTAGTGAAACGTCTGAGGGGGAGTTTGAGACTGAGACTGTTACAGATGAGTAAGATATGTAATCAGGATACTACTATTGTATTGTCATTGACTTTTCTGATCACACTATTATCATTTACTATTCTGATTCACTATTTACTTTAACTATGCTGATAATACTATTTAATTGACACTATTCTAATGACGCTATTATCATTTACTATTACGATGACAAGAGTCATGCATGCACATCACATGTGGTCATCCATTTCCAACCATAAAAGGATACTTCATCTCCAATTCCAACATCAAACCCTCACATTAATCTTCCATCTTCATCTCCAACTCTAACATCAAACACTCACCCAAAGTAAAACAAGCAAAAACAGCAAAAACAGCTACGACCAACCTCGTTAACGACCTTGTCAAGGTCGTTAACGAACCTGGAAATCTACCTAACATAGAGCAACTAACGAACTAATAGCAGGCTCGGTACTGAGGGTATGTTGACTCGGTTACGATTAAGAACAAGAGCAAAACTAAGCAAATTCAATGAATAAAAAGACCTAGGACAAGGGTTACCACGACATAGATATGCATAAAAAACTCATATGAAGATAAAGATCATGCCTTTAAAGATAAATCTATCAACTTTCGCTGACTAACATGCAAATCAATCAACTTTCATAAATCAATTTACTTTATTACTTGTTTTGAATCCAAAGCTCGAAACTTTCGTTATCGACCAATATCAACATTCAAGTGTACAACTTTCTCTTTCGATCAGTGTTAAAAACGCAAATTACTTCGACTCTCGTCTAAGCATAAGCACAACAAGAAATTTAAAAGATAAAAGGCAATCAAAACATCAACTTACTCATTCAAACATGCATAACTATGTCGGGTTTCAACCCCAACCCTAGATAAGAAGACTACTCACTCTTCATTGAAATAAAGCAAACAACTTTACTTGAAGAAGACATTGAAAACAAAACTAAACTTACTTGAAATTGAAAAGAAAATATTGTCTTACAAACTTGTGGAATCCGAAAACACTAAGAAAACCGAGCAAGAACTGATCACCGACCCAAACTCTCTCTCTCTCGATCGACTTCAGGTTCGACTCTCTCTCTTTCTCGACTTCTCATAAATCTAGTCTATCTCCCCCCTTGCCTAGGCTTAAAACAAGTGTATTTATACTAAGAAACTATCTAATAAAAAGGCTAAAAGATAAAAACTTACCCTACTTAAAAGATAACAAGATAAACGATATAAAAACTGAAAGTTGGCTACGCCTCTACCGACACGGGTCCCTCGTTAACGACCAACACAGGGTCGGTAGACATTGTTGAATCCCTTAGAAAAACTATCTTTTACAACCTCGTTAACGACCTTCACAGGATCGTTACTAAGCCTCTGTTTTGGCTTCTAATGAGATCTTCCTTGGCTTTAACTTGGATTTTAACATGATTTTCCCATGCAATCTTCTTCCTTAACTTCCATGTATTCCACCTTCCAGCAAAGACTTCAACTGAGCTCGAAAAGCGCTCCTTTTTGCTTAAAAACCTACAAAAAGACACAAAATGGAGTAGCTTCCATACTTTTCACAAAATATGCAAACTTATCCAAAAACACACAAAACTAACTCTAAAACCTACCAAAACTAAACTAAACAACCTATGAAAGACACCTAAAACTAGACTAAGAAAACGAACATCAGGAGGTCATCTGGCGGGGGACCACCACCGGGATTTTGCCTTTTTTTATTGAACGATAATGACATCACAGACCGCATTGAAGCCAGCGAAACAGTTGTGCTTAGGAGTGTTGACTCTTAAAATTAAGTGATGTTTGTTATTTTGTAATTTAGTAAGTTGTTTGTTGATGTTTTTGCTTTACAAGAAGCAAGTGTTATTCTTAATTTGTAATGAAGTTGTTTGTAACTTGGTTGTTTGGAGGCAATGAACTTGTTGGTTTTTTCCCATTTGAGTCCTCGGTAACGAAGCAAATATTGTTGGTAGAAAGTCTTCGTTTATATAATTATAAGAGTGATCGCTCTCGGATGCGAGGGTCAAGAGATACAATTTATAACCCGACCCCGTTGTAGTACGTGGTGGGTGTCGAACACTCGAGAAGTCTACTCGATCGATGTGCCTAGATACTAGGAAGCTAGAAAGGAGAGCATAAAACAAAGGAAAACAAAGAAAACAGTCGGGACCGACACTGAGGTCACGTCGGGCCCGAGGTTGACGACAAGAGGAAGTCGGGACCGACACTGGGTAAGTCGGGCCCGAGGTAGCTGGGGATGTCGAACTCAAAGATTTTAAAAGTAGATCTTAGGCTTTTGGGTTCCTTCCCTAGTAGATTAAGGCTTTTCCACCCCAATTCAAGCAATGAGTGATGATCGGACTAGGATCGAGTGCTTTCGCCCTCGTTCCAACCACATCTACACCTCGATCCATGGGGAAATCCCCTTCCAAGCAAGGTCTTGAGATTGACACATGTTCACTTTCGCTACTTTGCCAATCTCAAGCCTTGATTCCCAACTTTCGCAAGGAATTGTAGCTCTATATGTAGAGTGGGTTCCTTAGATCAAACACTCAAGGCTATGGAATTGGGGTTTCTAGCCTAAACCTAGCTAGGGTTTTCCCCCATAACCCAAGATCAAGGAGATCTACTCCATGAGACAAGCAAAGTAAGCAATCAAATCAAAAGGGAAAGCAATCATCATAATCAATCTCAAAACAAAGCAAAGTTTCATTCAAATCCAAAGCAATCCACAAATCCAAATCAAGGGTTTTCAAATCCACAAGAACAAAGCAAATCAAAGCAAATCTACCAACAAAACCTATCAAGACTTCCTCCCTTGGCCGATTCTCTCTCCCTTCCTTCTCCTCTCCTTCCTCCTTGCTCTCCAAGTATCCCCTTGGTTCCCTTCTTTTTGTGTGTGTGGGAACCCTTTCTTAGAAGACAAGAGGGCCTTTTATAGATTAGATGAAGGGCAAAAGTGGAAGTCCACAAATTCGTGCCTTGGAGCCCAAGTAGTTCGGTGACCGACTCGGACCGACACGGAGGACCTCGGGCCCGAGTTACTGTGCATCTCGGTCCGAGGTTGGAGACTTCAAAGTCGGGCCCGATGTGGTTGTAACTCGGTCCTGACCTCGTTCCACCTTCTTCTTAGTTGGCTTCTCTTGTTCTTCTTCATGGCTTGCTTCTCTCTTTCCCGCTTTAGCTCGGCCTTTGCCCCATGTCTCGACCCTCCTTCAAATATACATACGCCATTTTGTTGTGGTTCTCATAGGTATCATTTCTCCCTTATCATTTTTCACAATGGTGAGACCTCCTTTCTTAGGAACTACATGCACGGGACTCACATACTTGCTATCGGAAATTGGGAAGATAATTCCCGCATCCAACATCCTAAGTATTTCACTCTTTACCACTTCCTCCAATTGCTCATGCTCAATCATATTGAGGGCTAGACCTTGGCGCTCTATCCCAATTTCTCTAGGTGGTGGGATGGCTTTCAACCTAAGCTCCCTTGGCCTTGGCTTCTTAGAAACGGCTTCTCATTGCAATCCAAAAAGAACTTGGATCATCTTAGCTTCTTTATGTACGACCCCTTTTGAAGTTGGCCTAAAGAAAAACTCAATCTCTCTTCCTCCAATGTCAAGAGACAAGTGGCCCTTTTTTACATCAATGATTGCCCCAACCGTAGCAAGGAAAGGTCTCCCTAGTATAATCGGTTCACCCGACACTTCTATCATGTCCACTACAACAAAGTCGATTGGGACATAGTGGCCTTCAATGCAAACGGGATAATCCTCGACGATACCAATCGATTCGATGGACGACCCATCCGCTATCGTTAACCTCATGTTGACCGGAGCTATGAGACCCATAGATGTGGATTTCCATATGGTGTAAGGAATGATGCTCGTGCTTGCTCCAAGATCACACAAGGCTTGGAAATTTTGAGACCCCACACCAATGGTTAAAGCAAAACGACCGGGATCTCCTAGCTTTTGTGGTAACTCCAAGGTCTTGACTTCATCTTGCATTTCCACTATGGACCTCTTCTTGCTCAAAATCTCCTTTAAAAACTTGGCATAAGATGGCATCTCACTCAATGCGTCGGTGAACGGGATAGAGATGTTCAAGCCTTGCAAGAGTTTGAGAAACCTCTTGAACTTGTTCTCAACAACATCTTTTGGCTTCTTCGAGGGATATGGAAGAATTGTTGCACCTTGAATCTTGCTTGGATCAACTTCTTTGGACTTCCCTACTTCATTTGCAACACTTCCTGGTTGGACCGACTTGGGCACCATGTCGGGCCCGATGTTGGGAATCTCGATCCTGGACAAAGGGGTTGGATCGAGGTCTGTGTACGTCGGTCCCGAGTTGCTCTCGACCTCGGTCCGTGGTGAAGGAGTCGGTCTTCTTGCTGGGTCGACTTCAGGGAACTTCGGACCCGACTTGCTGGGTAAGTTGGTCCGACTCTCTTCATTCTTCTTAGGCACGTGTGGCTCGGGTAGGTTTCGGCCACTTCTCAATCCAATTGCCCGGACTTCATTTTGATTGTTTTGAGCTCGAGGATTCTCCTCGGGTCGGCCCGGAAGTCTTCCATTCTCTCTTGGGGCTTGAGTCGCAATTTGAGCAAATTGATTGTCGACTTGCCTCCTCCATGCACCAAACTCATTGAATTGGGTCCTCATCTCCTTGAACCCATCTCTCATCTCTTGAGCAAATGTTTGTAACTCATTGAATCCCGGTGGTCTATATGGTGGTGGTGGCGCCCTTGGCTCGTTTTGGTTGAAGTTGTTGTTGTAGCCTTGAGCTTGACCGTTGTTCCACCGGCCATTGCCACCATTGTTGAAATTGCCTCTTCCACCGAAATTTCCTCAAACATAGTTTGCCTCCTCAATTCGCTCGGCCAAGCGCACTTGGCTCTCATTCGGACAAACTTGTGTAGCATGTGCAAAGGATCCACACTCCTCACAAGCTCTAGCATTTTGCTTGTAGTAGTGGACTTGCCTCTTAAGCTTGCTCACTTCACCTTCAAGGAATTGGAGCTTCACATCCCTATCAATGTCTTCTCCCTTTGGATCATATAACTTCCTTGCACCTTCACCTTGAACTTTCACCTCCTTGCTAGCTTGACTCACCCCATACATGGCCTCATAATCGGATAGCTTGTCAAGTAGCTCCCAAGCTTGATCCGGTGTCAAGTCTATGAACCCACAATCGGTGTGGAGATTGAGCTTGTCCTTCGTTACCGGATTGATGCCTTGGAAAAAGATGTCTTGAAGCACATATGGTTGGTGGCCATGAGTAGGACATTGGCGCAACATCTCCTTGAAACGGTCCCATGCTTCGAAGAGGGGCTCATTCGGACCTTGTTGAAAGCTTGCAATCTTCCTTCTTAACTCGGTTGTCTTTGAGGGCGGGAAGAACTTCATCAAGAAAGCATGGGACCGTTTCAAAACAAAGCAAAGTTTCATTCAAATCCAAAGCAATCCACAAATCCAAATCAAGGGTTTTCAAATCCACAAGAACAAAGCAAATCTACCAACAAAACCTATCAAGACTTCCTCCCTTGGCCGATTCTCTCTCCCTTCCTTCTCCTCTCCTTCCTCCTTGCTCTCCAAGTATCCCCTTGGTTCCCTTCTTTTTGTGTGTGTGGGAACCCTTTCTTAGAAGACAAGAGGGCCTTTTATAGATTAGATGAAGGGCAAAAGTGGAAGTCCACAAATTCGTGCCTTGGAGCCCAAGTAGTTCGGTGACCGACTCGGACCGACACGGAGGACCTCGGGCCCGAGTTACTGTGCATCTCGGTCCGAGTTTGGAGACTTCAAAGTCGGGCCCGATGTGGTTGCAACTCGGTCCTGACCTCGTTCCACCTTCTTCTTAGTTGGCTTCTCTTGTTCTTCTTCATGGCTTGCTTCTCTCTTTCCCGCTTTAGCTCGGCCTTTGCCCCATGTCTCGACCCTCCTTCAAATCAATCCTTGTTGATAGGGTTTCTCGGCCAACAAATAAATTTGTAAGTCAAGACCCTGCTGAGTACAGTGGAGTCAGGATCGTTCCACAGGAAGCAAGGTTGTTTGTCTATCAATCTAATAAAAATCAAATAAAATCAAGCACAATCACTCACGAGATGCCTCGTTAACGACCTTGTCAGGATCGTTACCGAACCACCGAACACAAAACCACCAATTAACGAGCTAATAAAATTCTAACTAACACTCGGTACCGAAGCAAGTATTCAGCAACGAAGATTTATCAGAAATAATTCAATAAAAACAAATATCTAGGATAAGGGACACCACAACATAGCCAAGCATAAGAATTCGTAAGAAGATAAATCATGCCTTTAAATAGATAGAGTCATCAACTTTCATTGACTAGACAAGTAAATTAATCTATTTTCATAAACTAACTCACTCAATTGCTTGTTTTGGATCTAAAGCTTGAAACTTTTGTTTTCAAACAATATCAACCTTCAAGTTACTAACTTTCTCTTTCAATCAAGTTAAAACTCAAATTACCTCAACTCCCGTTTCGGTATTAAACACAACAAACAATTTCAATAAAGATAAAAGGCATTCAAAACACTATCTTACTTCATCAAACATGCTCAACTATGCCGGGCTTAACCCCGACCTTAGAAAAATAGACTACTCACTACTCATGATAAACAAACTAAAAACTTCCATAAAAACAAACATTGAAACAAAAACTCAAACTTAAATTAATAACAAAAATATCGTCTTACAGAGAATCAGAGAAAAACCAAAACAAAACAATCACCGAACCACAAACTCGATCAACGAACCTCGGAAACCGTCGTCACCGAACCTCGTCACCGACTTCCGATCCGGCAGCCTCTCCTTCGGCCTTCCTTCTCCTCCAAAACTAGCTCTAAAACTCTACTCCAAAATTCGCCCCCCCCTTTCTATGCTAGATAGAAGGGTATTTATACTAGAAAATCCTAAAAAACTAAAAAGGCTAAAAGATAAAAACTTTCCTAAAAAGATAGAAACAATCTCTAATAGAAATAAAATCTAGAAAGATATTAAACCCTAAAATACATATTCTAATAACCCATAAAGATTCTAAAAAGATACTCAACCGATACGGAAATAAATTCCCGCTCAGGATCGATGAATAATAAAATAATACTCCGAAATCTTCTTCTTCGTGGCCTCGTTAACGACCCTTCACAGCCTCGTTAACGAGCCTGGGGTTATGTTTTCTTCAACACCTCCTCTCGATCTCTTGAGCTTCGACTTCTTAAATCTTTGCACTCTTCCGTCCTTCACTGTGATGCTCCAAATTTAGCTCCATTTAGCTCCTTTCATAGCTAAAACCTGCAAAATACACAAAATAGCGTAGATTCCACCCTTTTCGTAGATTTATGCAAAACTAACTAAAAACACTTAAAACTAAACCTAAACTAGACAAAATTAATCCTAATAAACAAAGAATACCTATCAAAAACTATACCAAAAATGCGAACATCAAAATACCCCATACTTAGACTTGCTTGTCCTCAAGCAATAATCAAGATATTAACCAAAACCAAAACAAATCATGCTTATCAAGACATAGCCATCTTCAAAAAGCAACATCTACACATAAGAAAATTATAGCAAAAGACTATTAACATCCTCACACATATATGCACTTAAATAGACATAAAATAATACAATCCAACCTCTCAAGGGATATAATGTGTTTCACTCCACTCTCATGTGTTTGGGCTTATAATTTCAATCTCTCAACTCATCCTATATACAAAAACTCATAGAAATTGGAAGTTATATCACCAATACTCTCCACCCAAGATTTGTCAAAACAAGCAAAGAATCATCAAGAGAACTTAGGCTCAATGAAAAACTTCATAGATGTTTCCATTCGGCCGAGTTGTAATGGGGCTTGGTAATAACAATAGGGCATGGAAATATTTTGGTCATGTGGTGCTAATAATATCCGGGAATCAAAGACTCCTAAAAAAAACTCACACATAACATCAAAACTCTCATATAAAATAACCAAACTCACTCTCATGTTATGCACACTTATTTTCACTCACCCATTTATCATCCTAGAAAGTCTCATAACCAAAAATAAAAGAATCTCTTGATATTATTTTTAAACACAAATGCACTTCAACGTTTCCTCTTTCTCTTTTGTTTATATTTCATTTTTTTTTCGCCTTTTTTTTCTCGCTGCCTCGTTAACGAACCCACAACCGGGTCGTTAACGATCCACCGTATACATTTTCTTCCCTTCAAGCTTTATTTTGTGCATCTTCTCTTTTTTTTTTCAAGAGGCCTTTCTCACATAAAATAACAAGAGACTTCCAATCTACCCTTCCCAAATACCCTTTAATTCAAGCAAATAGAAACTCTTTTCTTTTCAACAAAACACAAAACTTCACCTCTCCAATCTAAGTCCTAATTCCCGGATAGGGACAAGCTTATCTCGGCTAGGGAACAATTTTTGTGGAGCTAAAAATAAAAGGTTTTAGGCCAGAATTGGTTATCAAAAGAAGGAATAATGTAAAGGTAGATATGGGATAATAGGGCTCATAAAAATAAGTTCTCTATCATATGATCTTCACAAGTAATGAACTAAAAATCTTATAAGGGTCTCGAGAAATAGATAACCATCACAATTCCAAGAGATAATATGCATAAGGAGAGTAAATCACGCAAAAAAGAAGAGGGATTTATAAATGTTCTCCCTATAAGGCCAAAAATTTCTCACAAGGTAAGTTTTGTTGGATTGCATCATCTATGCTATAAAGTATATGTGCTCAATTTCATCTAATGCTATTCCTTTCTAATAAAACAATAATGTCAATTTTTAAGAATACGACTATACTTTCAAAGACATGTTTGCAAGGAATTATATGATCAAACTAGTGATTGCTATCATAGAACTTTTTAAGAAGGAATATCTATCAATTCTAAACTCTTTTTTGAATTTTTCAAAATTTTCAAATATTTTTTTTTTTTCGTTTTAACAAAAAGTAACAACTACATAGAACATAAAAAACACCTAGGACATAATGTTTCTACTTTCTTCCCACCCCATACTTAAAATTACAGTGTCCCCACTGTAAGAAAAATAACAAGAAGAGGGAAAAGAAATAGAAAAGAAAATAAAAAATTAAAAAGAAAAAGAAAGACATAAAACTTACAAAAGTGGAAACAAGGAAAGGAAACTTCATCTTGAGCTTGATCAACGGTTCTGTGGAGGAAAATAGTGCTCAAAGTTCCCCATGAAGTCATACATCGTCCTCCAACACTCAGCATCCTCCGCCTCTCTCTGACGTTGCCGCTCGTCCTCCCTCGACATGCGTGCGGAGTAGACGGTTTCCCATCTATCCATCCTCCGATGAATGTGATCGGTCTGGAGGTGAAGCTGCTGCATCCGTGCAGAAAGATCCTCGGCCCATGGTGGTGGTATGCTCGATCCTGTGTACTCGGGCTGAGGAGGTGGTGGGTAGTGAGGCTGGAAATGATCTTGGTACATCACCGGGTTGTAAGGCATTAAGCCATATGCATGAGGGTCGACAGGAGCTGGTGGAGGGTCGACAGGAGCTTGCGGCACCTCGTTAACGAAGCTGGTTGCCTCGTTAACAGTGTTGGGCGGTGGCTGGAAATGGTCGTTAACGACCCTGGTTGGCTCGTTGACGAAGAGGTTGCCTTCTAATTCCTCCGTCTCCATGTCTTCTTCTGTAAAGTTGAGCTCCTCAGTGCCGCCCTCAGTGTCGGCTTGCTCGGTATCATTGCCTACGACCTCGGTATCCTCTTGCTCATCTTCTTCTTCATATTCGTCCACATCATCCCGCTCAAACCGGGTGTGACATGGCCTAAGTGAGAGCTCATCTTCCGGTTTTGGCTCCAATGGGTAAGGCTGGCCCGTCCACACCTCGTACCAATTCGGTACGTAGAGTAGCTCGTACATGTCGAGGGAAGGTATGACGACTTGATCTCGAACCTTCACTTTGTAGCCTCCCTCGGCTTACACGAAAATCCCGGCACTATACCAATAGTTCTTGTTGAGGAGTTGAGCGTGGGCCGGTGTGTAGCGGGTGAGATCCACTCCAAGATTCTTAGCCAAGAGGCTAACCAAATTGCCACACCATACCTCCTTGGACTTGTGGGACTTCTCGACGTAGTAGAGCCATTCGTACCCCAAATTCAAGGGGTCGGGCTCCTCGAAGAGGATGGTGCGGAAGCAAGCGACCTCCGTCCTTGTAGACCGGTTCAACTCCTTCTTTGGCCAGAATAATGCGGCGAGGACTCTCAAGATGATCCGGAAGATGGGGTTGACTATGGTTTCCCCGGATAGCGCCGCGGTGGAGGAATGAATTTCTCCGGTGATGTAGCTCCAAGTGCGGGTCACTCGGTAGTCCTTCAAGCTATAGTCTCTAGACGGGTTTGGGAGCTCCAAGATTGCATTGAACTCCGCCATGGCGAAGTCACGGTCCTCGTTACCGAGCCGGAACCGAATGCATCCCGCCGAGATCTTCGACGAGAAGTTGGTCTCCAAGGTGGCTAGGAACTCGGATGTGAGGGCCGGATAATGTGGCAAGCTCTCTTGCTTCAATAAGTGTGCGGCCCCAAGGATGACGAAGGCGTCCTTGACATACGTGTAGATGCCCGTAGAGACGGCGCTAGACTTCGAGAACCATCGGGTGTAGTGGTCCTTCTCCAAGAAATCCCGGTAGCGCCGTACTTGGCTTTGACTGCTCAAAATCACATCGTCCACCCGGGGTGGAGATGGAGACCTGTGGTTCCTCCTCTTCTTCTGGGCTCGGGTAGCGGGTCTGCTTGAACTAGCCATGGATCCGGAGAACCGGGAATTAAAAGGACAAGGGTCGGAATCGGGGTAGGTTAACGAGCTCGTCGTCGACGGTGAAAAGGCCTTCGAACTCCGGCAACGATGGCGTCTCCGGTGGTCGTTAGCGTGGGATTTCCGACTCGGTGGGAGAAAAGGGAAAGGGGCTTAAGAGAGTTTTGGGTTTGAGAGTGAATGTGGGAGAGATTGTGGTAGAATTTTGGGAGGGGTAGAAGGGTTTTTATAGGAGGGGAAAAGATAGAGGGGGTGGCGGCTAGGGTTAGAAAAGTTAACTAGGTTAGAGTTACTTACCTGCTCCGTATTGTGACGAATCGGGTCGTCCGAACTGGGTCGTTAACGACCCTGGGTGGGTCGTTAACAAGCCACCGTAGCCTCCTTGAGTGAATTTCGACCCCTTTTTTCCTGAAATCTTGTTAGCTCAAAAAATCTTATTTCTATCCTATTTAAACTAACAAATAAAAATAAAAACAAAAATAAAATAAAAGAAAGCTAGGAAATAATCTAAAATAAAAAGGAAAATAAAATAAACTAAACCTATTCTAAAAAGCGGGTTGCCTCCCGTAAGCGCTATGTTTAACGTCGTTAGCCCGACGAGCTCTCTTGCTAGTCTTGTGGTGTGAGAGCCATGGTAACTCTTATTTCTTCATCAGGATCAGGCTGCTCATGGAATTTCTTCAACCGGTGTCCATTAACTTTGAAAATGACGCCTCGGTTATCAGTCAACTCTACTGCTCTGTGAGGATAAATGTGATGAACCACAAATGGCCCACTCCATCGTGTCCTTAGCTTCCCTGGGAATAATCGGAGTCTAGAGTTGAATAGAAGTACCTTATCGCCGATGTGGTAAGTTTTTGGCACCAATTTCCGATCATGCCACCTTTTCGTGCGCTCCTTGTATATTTCAGCATTTTCGTACGCCTTCAGCCTCAATTCTTCTAATGCTTGCAAGTCCATGAATCTTTTTGCTCCAGCCGTGTCGAGGTTCATGTTGAGCTCCTTGAGAGCCCATAACGCTTTATGCTCCATTTCGACCGGTAAATGACATGCCTTGCCATACACTAGATTATAGGGGGGGTGCGTAGAGGCGTTTTGTATGCTGTCCTATATGCCCATAGAGCGTCATCCAATTTGGAGGACCAATCCTTTCTAGAACGGGACACTGTCTTCTCTAATATGCTCTTGATTTGCCTGTTTGAAACTTCAACTTGGCCACTTGTTTGGGGATGATAGGGTGTTGCCACCCGATGAGATACCCCATACTTAGCCAAAAGGGCTTCAAAACTCCGCTCGATGAAATGGGAGCCACCATCACTGATTAGGACTCTTGGAACGCCGAATCTGGGGAAAATATTGGTCTTGATGAATTTAGCAACAGTCTTGGCGTCGTTAGTCCTTGTAGCAACAGCTTCCACCCACTTGGAAACATAATCAACCGCAACTAAGATGTACTTGTAGGGTCCTGAGGAGTGAAATGGTCCCATGAAATCAATGCCCCATACATCAAATAGCTCAACTTCTAATATCCCAGTTAGTGGATTTTCATGTCTCCAAGTTATGTTGCCTGAGCGTTGGCATCCATCACATGCTGTCACATAAGCTTGCACATCTTGAACATGGTGGGCCAATAGAGACCACTTTGAAGAATCTTCGCAGTAGTCTTGAATCCTTTTGCATGACCTCCAGTTGGCAGTGTGTGGCATTGACGGATCACGTTTTCAATCTCCTCTTCTGGGATACAACGCCTAAAAAGGTGATCACTTCCTTGTTTAAACAAATAGGGATCGTCCCAATAGTATTGTTTCACATCATGGAGAAATTTCTTCTTCTTTTGTGGGGTAAGGCCCTCGGGAATTATGCCTCCTACAAGATAGTTAGCGAAATCCGCAAACCAAGGAGCTTTTGGCCCTCTAATAGCATGGATTGATATTGAGGAAGAAGAAATTGAAGGAGGGGGGATGGATTTTAATTGAGAAGACTTAGGTTCAGAAATCTTACCTGGGTGGGTCGTTAATGAGCTAGGTTTCCATTTATTGACCTCGGTACCGACCTCCCGTAGCTCAGTAACGACCCCATTGGCTTGATTGTCGACCAAACTTGAACATTTTCCCTGTTTATTTGTGTCTTCCAGCCTCGGCACCTCGTTAACGATCCTGAAGGGGTCGGTAACGAGGGTCTTGCAGAGCTCAACCTCGTTCAGCAAGAGGTGTTCGTCGGGTCTAGAATCATTTATCGGAACATCATTATTGGACTCGGTGATATGCTCAACTGGCAACCTGGATAAGTGATCCGCCACTAGATTTTCTGCTCCCTTCTTGTCTCTTATTTCATGATCAAATTTCTGCAGTAAGAGCATCCAACGAAGCAATCTAGGTTTTGCATCTTTTTTAGCCATTAGGTATCTAACGGCCTCATGGTCAGTATAAACAATCACTTTGGATCCAACAAGATAGGACCGAAATTTTTCAAAGGCAAATACCACAGCAAGGAATTCCTTCTCCGTTGTGGTATACTTACTTTGCGCCTCATCCAGCGTCTTACTGACATAATATATGGCGTGGAGTTTCTTGTCTTTCTGTTGCCCTAAAACTGCGCCGACTGCATAGTCACTAGCATCGCACATGATCTCAAAGGGTAATGCCCAGTCTGGGGATTGCATGATGGGGGCGGACACAAGGGCAGCTCTTAACCTGTAAAATGCTTCAAGACATTCTGGATACAGCTCAAACACTACATCTTTCATTAGTAGGTTAGTCAAAGGTTTAGCTATCTTAGAAAAATCCTGAATAAATAGCCTATAAAAGCCAACATGCCCTAAAAAACTCCTAATGTCTCTCACAGAAGAGGGAGGAGGTAGTTTTTCAATAAGCTCAATTTTCGCCTTATCTACTTCTATCCCTCTTTTAGAGACAAGGTGTCCTAGTACTATCCCCTCTTGAACCATAAAGTGACACTTTTCCCAATTCAGTACAAGATTAGTTTCTTCACATCGTTTAAGCACTCGTGCAAGGTTAGCAAGACAAGAATCAAATGAAGAACCATAAACAGAAAAATCATCCATAAAAACCTCTACAATATCCTCTATCATATCAGAAAAAATAGCCATCATACATCTTTGAAAAGTAGCGGGGGCATTGCAAAGCCCAAATGGCATTCTCTTATAAGCAAAGGTTCCATAGGGACATGTAAAAGTTGTTTTCTCTAGGTCATCAGGATGAATGGGAATCTGCCAAAAGCCGCTATAGCCATCTAAATAACAGAAGTAATCATGCTGGGCTAAGCGTTCTAAAACTTGATCTATGAAAGGAAGCGGAAAATGATCTTTTCTAGTAGCGCTATTGAGCTTCCTATACTCAATGCACATCCTCCAACTAGTGGTGGTTCTAGTCGGAATAAGCTCTCCCTTTTCATTTTCTATCACAGTCATCCCCCCTTTCTTAGGGACTACATGGACCGGACTCACCTATTGGCTGTCCGAAATAGGAAATATGATCCCTGCATCAAGTAGTTTAATAATTTCCTTTTTAACTACATCTTTCATGTTAGGATTTAATCTACGTTGATGCTCTATGGTGGGTTTATGATTGTCCTCCATGTAAATCCTATGCATGCAAAGAGAAGGGGATATGCCAGTTATATCATCTAGGGAGTAGCCTATGGCTTTTCTATGCATCTTAAGCACACTTAGGAGTTTTTCTACTTCTTCATCTTTTAATCAAGCATTAATGATGATAGGAAGAGTAGAATTTGGGCCGAGGAATTCATACCTGAGGGAATCTGGCAAGGGTTTAAGTGTTGGGGACGGTTCGGCAGGAATTAGAATGGGCTCTTCTGGTTCCGTCTTCAACACTTCATGAAAGCATTCGAAAGCTGAGATCTCGCCATCTTAGGCAAGGGTCGTTAACGAACCTGAGTGGGTCGTTAACGAGCCTTCATCTTCTGCCAGGAGAATCGGTAACGATGCTGGGGGACTCGTTACTGAGACTACAATGGTTATTTCTGCCCATCTTTGCCCTGAAATGTCATCATTGCATGTTGATCTTCCTATGGGGTCTCCACATTCAATGATCTCCTCGTGGGCGTAGAGCATCTTGACTTCAGCTTTGTCGGACTCCCTGGATTGGTTGAATCGGAATTCCGTCACCTCATCCCCAATTTTGAAAGTTAGGAGTCCTCTCCTAACATCGATTATAGCTCCTGCTGTGGCGAGGAATGGTCTTCCCAAAATAATAGGCACAACTGGATCTTCGGGCATTGCCATCACGATGAAGTCATTCGGAACAAAGAAATTACCCACTTGAACTGGGAAATCTTCTAGCAGCCCTGTTGGTTTGATGCAAGATCCATCTGCCATATAAAGCCGCATGTTGACAGGCTCTAATGGTCCCATATTTGCTCTAGACCAGATTGATAGTGGAACAAGACTAGCACTGGCACCAAGATCGCATAAAGCTTTGAACTTGTGGTTGCCTATGCCGATTGTGATTGCAAACCTCCCAGGATCTCCAAGCTTTTCTGGAAGAGCTATGGATCTGACCTCATCCTGCAGTTCTGTAATAGATCTTTTCCTGCTAAGAATATCTTTCAAAAATTTTGTGTAAGTCGGCATTTCGCTTAGGGCCTCAGCGAATGGGATGGAAATATTAATGCCCTGAAGAATCTTAACGAAACGCTTGAACTTACTCTCAGTAGAGTCCATAGATTTCTTAACTGGAAATGGAAGAGTTTTCACCATTCTCGGAACCAAGTTAGGCTCGAGAGGTGAGAGTACCGGGTCGACACTGGGGTCGTTCGATGTCCTCGGCGGGTCGTTACCGACCCTGATGGGGTCGTTAACGAGCCTGGGATTGAGAGGAGGACTCGGTTTAGAAAACTTACCTGGGTTGGGCTCGTCAGGAATCCTCGAAGCCTCGTCATCCTGGCTTGTAGGTTTGGTACTAGCTCTCGCTGGCTCGTTAACGAGCTGGCTGGCGAGATCTTGTTCCACCTTCTCTTCAGCTTGAACTCTCTCCGGTAGTGTCTTCCCGCTTCTAAGGTGTACTACTGCTATTTGGCCTCTAGGGTTCTCTTCGGTATGACCCAGGAGTTGCCCTTGTGGTCTTGGAATTCGTGCAGCAAGGTCTCCTAGTTGGGAATCAACACTCTTCTTCCAAATATCGAACTCTCCCCATCTTGTATCCAATCCATTGATGCCCACTTTAATCTCTTGAGCCCATGATGGTGTCTCCTGATGGCCTGGAGGTCGATATGGTGCAGGTCGTCTATCTTGCGGGGGCCTTGTGTAATTATGATTTGCATTCTGATTGCCCCATGATTGATAGTTGTTCGACCTGTCATTATAATTAGGCTGGTTCCTGTAGGGTCCTCTTATGTAATTCATCTCAGCTATCGTCTCAGCGGTTCTAACCTGCTCAATGTTAGTGCAAGCAGAAGTACTATGCGCAGAAGAACCACATTCTTGACATGATTGAGAGGATTTCAGAAAACTTACCTGTTTCCTCAAACGTTGACCTCATCTTGTAAGAATTGATTTTTAACATCGGGGTCAACTTCATCTCGATTGGGCACATAGAGACGTTTTTGTGTTTGTGGAGCCTGCTGGGTTCCGTACATAGCATCGTAATTCGCCAGCTTGTCCAACAGTTCCCACGCCTCTGTCGGGTTCATCTCTATAAAACCGCATGCAGTATGCGTGTTGATGCGGTTCTTGGTCTCCGCGTTGATACCCTGGAAAAAGATTTCTTGCAATACATATAATGGTTGCCCATGAGTATGGCATTGTCTAAGCATCTCTTTAAATCTTTCCCATGTTTCAACAAATGTCTCATTAGGCAACTGGTGATAAGAGGTGATACGTTTCCTTAACTCCGTTGTCTTAGCAGGAGGGAAAAACTTTGTAAGAAATTGATCATACAAAGCTTTCCAAGTCCTGATAGACTTAGAAGGTAGGCTCTCTAACCAGTTCAGGGCCTTTCCAGTAAGTGACCATCTAAAAGCTTTCAACAGAACATATTCTAGTGAGACACCTTCAGCAGCTATGGTGTCACATAAATCAAGAAAATTTCTAATATGTTCCATAGGGCACTCAGCAGGTTTTCCTTCAAACTGAGCCCGTTTAATCAAGGATATAAATAGACTTGATCTCAAAAGGTTTCTCTATCGCAGGAAGCACAATGGGAGATTCTGGCACCCTCAGTTCTGGATGCATGTATTGCTTGGCATTCCTTGGATAGGCGTTTAGCTCTTCTTGCAGTCGAGCCTTGTCTGCATCAGTGCCGTCCTTCTCGGTTCTCAGTGCCTCCATCTGGGTCCGGAGGATCTCTAACTCTCGAGCCATCTCTTCAGCTGTGGCCATGGCTCGATTTTCTCGGAGTCGTCGGTGCAGGGAACGTTCGGGTTCTGAGTAATGACTGGAGCTATCAAACTGAAGCCTTCTTCGTCCTACCGGCATACACTGAGAAAACAAACAAAGAAAACAAAAACGGGGTCGGGCTAGTCCCGATCCCAAAGATAAACTAACAACTCGTTGCTTCCCCGACAACGGCGCCAATTTGTTGATAGGGTTTCTCGGCCAACAAATAAATTTGTAAGTCAAGACCCCGCTGAGTACAGTGGAGTCAGGATCGTTCCACAAGAAGCAAGGTTGTTTGTCTATCAATCTAATAAAAATCAAATAAAATCAAGTACAATCACTCACGAGATGCCTCGTTAACGACCTTGTCAGGATCGTTACCGAACCACCGAGCACAAAAACACCAATTAACGAGCTAATAAAATTCTAACGAACACTCGGTACCGAAGCAAGTATTCAGCAACGAAGATTTATCAGAAATAATTCAATAAAAACAAATATCTAGGATAAGGGACACCACAACATAGCCAAGCATAAGAATTCGTAAGAAGATAAATCATGCCTTTAAATAGATAGAGTCATCAACTTTCATTGAC